>CM034149.1:854038538-855238538 GCA_019776745.2 Taxus chinensis | reverse complement strand
ATGAAGTGTTCCATGAAGTGGTAGAGTTTTAAAGTGGAGTTTGAGGTGATGGAGCTTGATGAGCAGATGACTAGTTCTTGAGACCTAGAACTAGGTTTGAGCAGGTTCAGAGATGCAAGCATTTTTGAGCCTTATGTCTTAAATCGGTGATTAAAATGAGTTGTATGAGATATTTGAGGTGAAGAAATTTATGTTGATGTGCCACATGTTTCTTGAAGAGGTTATTTGATGTGTGAACTAGATCATTTTTGAGATTTGTTAATTAGGTGCTTAGACCTAATAAGTTGTGCTTCCCAAATGGAGTGGTGTATGTTGAATATGGATGAAGAAGATATGTTTAAGCATTAATATGGAGTATAGAGGGTTTTGATGATATGTTTTGAAGATGGTGGAGTCTTGGTGTAGCTGCCTTGTGCCTTTGACATTCAAATTGTGATGGTTAGAGTGAAGACCTTGTTTATAGACCTAATTGAGAAAACATTGTCATGTGATTTAGTGTAATTTGAATTAAATCTTATTTCAGAGTAACTATTGTAATAAATGATATTTACGTGATTACATACAAAAATACATAATTTATAAGTCTCTAAAATTTATTAACCCTAGGTAAATGCAAAGGAGATAGAGACTTATCTGATGCAACTGATGTGGAAGTGATCACAATTGTTTGAGTGTTGGATTTGGCTAGAAATGGTGTCAAAATGGCTCATTGAGGGCTTGGGAACTCAAGAATTTACTGAATAAAATATCTCGTAGGAGGGAAGAAGTTTAATAAGCACTGGTGACTATTTTGGGTGCTTGCAACTATGCAAATGTTTAGGATCTGGTCTTTTCTGGGTCGGAAGGTCTTCACTTCTATTCATTCTTTATCACTCTAATTTTTTCGTTAGGGTTTTGATCACACATGTAACCTATAAAAAAACCCCTAGCTATCTATAAAATATCACAAACACATTAGATCTGAATAAAATATGTAACATGTGAATTTAGAGTGACCCAGGTGGTCACCTGATAAGTGAACTTATTCCCGAGTACTGCACTACATCTCACACTCCATGTAGTTCTTTGAGCTTGTGTGTGAAATGGTGTCCTTAGCCTATGTTTCCCCTCATTCCAATGAAACCAAGATAATGGGATATAGCTATCTTTGATATACAAATACAGATGTGTGGTATGGAATTCAGATATTCCCTTCCTATGCAGTGTATACAACCCAGAATGTAGTCCCTTTGAGTAGTATTAGTAATATGTAGATGTGATAGTCCATATTGATTAGCTAGCCATAATAATAGTTAGTATGTTATGTATATATATATGAGTCCCTTACTTTAATTTTGACACTAGTGACACCGAAGGACGACTAAGAATGTGGGATAAGGATAAGAAAAGAAACAAGGCTAACCAAAAATGAGGAAATGTGAGAAAATAAAAGGAGGATCAGGTTCGTTCCTAGAAGGGACCTGAGCACCTGGGCACTAGTGTCCTGAGAAAAAAACAAAATATGTGACAATACAGATAGACAAGGATCCCTGTGACCTTACCATAAGTTCATATGGATCTGAGATATGTAGAAGAGTCATAATAAAAATCAATCAAATAACGTAGAGGAATAAGGGAAAGTGTCACCAGTGTGTAATTTTATTACTTAGGATTCATGCATATAATAACATACCAATGGCATAGTAAAGTGATGATACATTCATAGTTTTGTGTCTACATTTTACCCCTTATGTTATTTGAATGAAATTCAAGTACTGTAAAGGAAGTAAGAAACATACCTTTATAGGTTCTAGAGAAGCCATATTGCAGAGTACACGTAGAACATAGAGACCCTTAGCAGGGTGAACCATGGATCAATGTTTTAACCCATGTGACACAGGAAGAGATAGAAAACCATCGTAAGCAGTGACTTGGATAAATAGTTGTGATGATATTGGAGATTTCATATTTTTTCCAAAGATGATAGAAGAGGTAGGGAGGGATCAATTCCCATCCCAATTTTTTGATAATTGAATGATTTAGGTGTCTTTCCGCCAAAGGAAGAGCGTTGGGGAGAGAGGTATATTTTTACCTCCTTCCATTGATGCCTCCCCAAATTTCCAATTATTGCAGATGGATAAGGACTGATTTTTTACCGTTTTGTTCTTATTGAAATTATTTTGTCCCGATTTAAGAACTTACATTGGAGCAATATAGGAAAGGAAATGACGTCTCATTTCCCCCACTCCTATGGTAACTGGTGTTTTGATTTGAATAGTATTATATGGCTTAAAAGTTAGCTCATCTAGAAGAAATGGTGACATAATGTGGCTACATAGTTAGGTCATCTGGAAGCGATAGTAACAAGGGTTATTATATTGATTGATTGAATTGAATGATGGGATTTGATTGAATAAGATGTATTTGGAAGATTACTCATGGAGATATTTTTTCTTTCCCCCAGATTAGGTCATTTGGGGGAATGGATTTGAAATAGAAAAAGTATTGACTATCGTATAGAATAAATGTAATCATATTTGAATGAGATAAGACAAAATGTCGATTGATGGTGTTGTGTCCTGAGAAGGATTATAAGATGATCCCAATTGTATGCCCCCATTTCTAAAAAAGGGCGAGGGGTGGAGAAATGAGTACTAATATGAAAGTAAGGATGTTAAATATTGTAATAGTAGCTGAGGGATAGTATAGGAGATGTAATAGTGTTGATAATGTATGTGTGGATATTGAATAGTGCATGTGTCATAATTGAAGATAGATTATTTAGAATTGTATGATACAGTATCAGATGAGACCGTGATCTAGATGCTACAAATGGGGAGAAACATGGAGTAACGAGGCTCAAGATATGAGCCAAACTATGTACTTGTATTAGCTACAAGATTGGTAGAAAATAACAACTATACCGTATAGAAAAATTGAATTACTATATATAGTAATGTGAAAAATGTGAATAGTAACTTCATTTGAAAGGAGACTAAGTGTGATTTGATCTATGAGTTGTGAGGATGCCACATGTTAGGGATTAGGGAGGCTATTCTATCAAGATTAAAGAGGGAGATGACGTTTGTGGGTACACAGACAACCAGGGATTTGGTATGTATGATTAAATATGGAATCTTTTGTCAAATACGTCTGTTTTTATCATTTTTAGCAAAATTTGAGATTTTGTAAAACTTGGTGTTTTTGACCAAGACGGAAGTGGAAAGGGAGTTTTTGTTTGTTGGGACACTAGCACCCAATCCCTAGCACTACTGACCTATCATGGGAAGCTAGTGTCCATCTCCTAGGCGATAATGTCCAGGGGATACTTTTTGGTATTGTTTGGTTAATTTAGTTTATTTTGATCTTGTTATGATTGATTTTGAAGCATGGATGTGTGTTAATACTGTGTTTTATTACTTTTTTATGCTGTGTAGAGAGATATACACTCAAGGGAGTTTTGTATGGGATGTCATTTAAGAAAATTTCTTCAATTGGGACTTACAGATGATGAGTGGGATGTATTGGACCATTTTGGCTTGTGCTACATCACTAGATTGGGGTAAGTAACCCATAATATGCCATTGTTGACAACATTATATGAGAGGTGGTGTGTAGATAACTACACATTTTGGTTATCGATAGGAGAGATGATGGTGATGCTTGAGGATGTGTATAGGATATTAAGGTTACCTATTATCGGGGAAAGGGTACAGGTTATGGTAGTAGTAGATGCCCATAGCCAGATGAGGGAAACACGACGATATTTTACCATGTTTTGAGTGCATGCCAAGAGGTATATTAGTTTAGATGTGATTGTGAGGTATGGGTTTTTGTAATTATGGAAGTTCATTCCAGTTGTACTAGCTTCATTAGTGGCCATGTAGGGGTGGGATTGGCATTTTGTATAGGATGCATGAGATTTGTTGGAGTATAGAGGAGCATGGCACTAGATATGCATGGGCATGATGTGTGTTGGCCCATTTATATAGGGATTTGTATCTATTCATGTAAAATGACCATGGTGGGGAGATAGGAGCAACCACCCTATTACATGTATGGGATTATGAGCATATATTGATAGTGAGGCCACTTAGTGGGCCATGGGTCGATTGGGCTCGGCTAGAGATATTTTCATCAAGGTGAGTGGGGATCTGGAGTAGGAGGATGGACATAACCATATACATATGAATGTTGGATCAGATGGGTCCTAGGCTAATTATCTAGAGGTCATATAAAGATTACATATGATGGGTGGATTATGATATTGAGTTATGGTGCATTTGGCGCACCATGTGGATGGAAAAATGTTATCACCAAAAAACAACACCCTTTGATTTTTTAGGGTTGTGTGGATGAGAAATCAATGTTTTGGGGTAACATGGGATTTTATCTCAAGTTTTGGGAATTTCTACTTGAGACAAACCTCTAAAGATGGTTACTCTACCTATTTCTAATGCTAAACTACTCCTAAATAAGGAAATACAACTATCTAATATTACTCTAAAAATATAAAGGACTGGGGAGAGAGAAATGTGCATGTAAATGGGAATACTAAGCTATCAAAGATGTGATAGAACTAAGAAGAAGGAAAAAACATTCTAAAATTAGGGGAAATGCAAGAAAAATGAGAAAGGAGAGGGAAATCATGAGTGCCACAGTCCAAAGCATCATTTAAACCACCATTTCCATGGAGCACAACATATTTAAACCCTACAAAGAGAAAAAAAGAGATGCATAATAAACCTGAAAATGCAATGAAAGGAAATAAAGTGCAATAGAACATAGCTAGGGCACATAATAGCCATAAATAATTAATTTTATTGCTTCAAGTGGATGCATAATCCATTAAAATGAAGGATAAAGACAATAATATCCATGTACATATTTAAATCTGAGGCATATAACTTAAATAATAACACTTGTAAAACACTTTTGTGATGCCCTTGCATTCCCAAAATGTCCAACATTACAAATGAGCATCACTTTACATTTTATAGAGAAAGGGAAAAAAAGAGAAGAGGGAACTCAAATTTCTGCCTCCACCTACCAACAACATGCATTAATTCTCTGAAAAAACGTATGGGTGCCTTGTCAAATCCATGTCCCCAAGATATATTTCTTATGGAAGAATAAATGGGCACCATACCTCATTAAATCTGGTGGTTGAATAATTTGGAACTACATATTTTAATGTTGGAAGTGTTTTCCTCTTTTCCTCCCACTTACCCTCACTTAAAACAATATTTTCAGTTGCCATAATGAAGAGCATGAAAAGACCTTTCTAACAGTATAAATTTTGTAAAATTTGGACAGCCAAGGAAAATTTTATGCCCATGCGGATCTAGGGGTTGAGGAGGAATACAGGTTACAAATGCTTCATCACTGTTTACATTTAACTCATTTTTTCATTTGTAGTGTGGATGGATTGGTGGTACAGGGAACTAAGGGGAGTTAGGAAGTGTTCTGCTTATTCCCTTTTTTCCCACTTTTTCCAATTGGATCAGAATTTTTGTGTTGGGTAGAGTATTAGATCTGGGGTGGAATTTAGGAACTGTCCCACCCAGCTTGTTGGTGCTCGCAATCCCCTTAACTCCTGCAACACTTCTTTTGATTCCCCACTT
This sequence comes from Taxus chinensis, assembly GCA_019776745.2. NCBI lineage: Eukaryota > Viridiplantae > Streptophyta > Pinopsida > Cupressales > Taxaceae > Taxus > Taxus chinensis. The sequence goes on along the minus strand of CM034149.1, from coordinate 855,232,935 downwards.
CCACGCTCCACCTAAAACTTCGCACTACATAGTCACCCTTTGTTGCAGAGTGACTCACCTTGCAAAGAACTTAGGCATCCGGGGAACCATTCCACTAAGACCCTTGGTTCTCACAACTCCCCTTTAATCCATAATACTCCATTTTGCTTCACCTTACAGCAAAAAAGCCTCCACAGGGAAATTATGGCATCATGGAACTTGTTTCCATTTTCTCCTTAAATCTCTTCCCCACCTGCAACACTCTATTTCCTTTGTTTTATGGCTTGACATGCGTTGCGGGGAACTTGAACCCACAAGGAATTGTTTCACCCCGACCTAGAAAACCCATAATACATTGAACTTAGTCAAATTTCAGTTTTTCTGTGGCCAAATCAAGAAATTGGGGAATAAGAGAAACTTAGGAAGGGTTTTACCTAACCCTCAGAAACCCACAATACACTCCAAAAGTGTAATTTTCTCAATTTTTTCCATTTTCTCTTGGTATTTTTGCTAAGTATGGAACTGATGAACTGTGTAAAGGGGAGGGAAGGATTTATGAAATTTAATTTCCCCATTCGTTACTTAATTTCACCCTTTCCCAAGCCTAAATAATCAACATAAGTTATCAAAATATCTGAAGAGCTCATTTTAGATAATAATTTAATGACTTAGTGGGGCTATCTTCCTATCAGATGAAGAGACCAGTGGACAGGAAACATCCATTTGGCACGAAATCACCTTGAAAACCTGAAAAAATGATATGAAATTTAAATATTTCATCCCTGAATCCACTTGAAGCACTTCTCGAACATGTATCTGATCTGATATGAAGCTTGAACTGATCATCTCATCATAAAAATATTAAGAATTAAGTTATATGAGAGTGGAAAATTATCTTCAATCTGAATTTTGTTTGTTTTCCACAGACACAAAGTTCTAAATGAGCACTTTATAGTGATCAATAGTCAGGGGACGTCGATTCCCTCAACTCTTTATCCTAGAGGTTCCCTTATTGAAAGTGAGCAACAAAGCCTATATAATAAATATACATATTTTTTAGTGACAAAGACTTCTGAATATTCTAAAATGTTACATACCAATATAGATTATCAATACAAAAGAATGGAAGAACAAAGAAACTTGAAAGGGAAGAATATAACAGAACTTTAAGGTAATATAGATAGAAGAATATAACCTTACATGGACTTGACAAGAGAGATATAGAATATAATCATTCACATTTGCAATATTCAGATATAATTCCATAGACACAAAGTTCTAGAAATCATATCATAAGAACACAGTTTCTTAACATGAAGGACTGATGATTCATGGTCTAAATTTCAGACAAGAAAGTGGTAAAGGATAGCATATGAGGATTAGAGATAAGAAAATTCTTCTGTATTGATTACATTCAACTCAATTCTTCATTAAAATCAACCCTAAACAATGATTTAAAAGTCAGGATGCTCCCTTCTTAGGGGTTTTTAGCCATGATTTAGCTACCCTAGCCTTATATTTCTCACTGTCATGATCAAATAGTGTCTATGTTGTAGAAAGAGTGAGGGTATTAGCATATTCCACGACTGGGATGCATAGAGCAGCACAGATAGCATCAAAATCCAATTGTGCAACCATTTCACCATGAACATTAACAATCTCCTTAGACTCTGGATTGAAACAAGCCCCACAGGTGAGCATAGTATCAATGCATTGGACAAAGATAAAGAAACCCCCTGTAAATGCAATTCCATAGTCTTTGATCAATTGGGTGATGGGAGTAGGGCTATTGCATCCTAGCCTCATCTAAAAGTCATCAAGGTCGAGGTGTTGAGCTTTCACTATCCCCGATATTAAGCACGAAAGTTTCTAATGAGGAGAGATGCTTGTGCCCTTTGTATTGAATCTTCATTATGACAGGGATAGGAAGAGAAACAACCTTCAACTGAATGTTCAACAATCCCTGTAAGAGAAAACACATAGGCAAAAACGTGGGCAATGGCTACTTTGTAAGACACAAGTAGGATAAATGAATGAGAAAGAAAGTGTGAGAAAGAAAGAACAACTACACTCCTTTAAATAACCATGAATTCGAATGAAGGAGAGATAAAACAATGAATTTGCAATAAATAAACCCACGCCGACTAAAAAAGGTGATATATGGGAAAGACAGGAAAACTTGGCTCAGATGGTCAATGGGACATGCGGAGCTGAAATACCCAATCTAAGAAGAATGTGGCAAAAGTGGGTTTAGAGAGCACAGACGGTCCATGGGACATGCGGGACGTGTGAAGGCAATTTAGCCGATGGGTAAGCAACGTGGGTAAAGTGGTGAATCGGTGAATGGAAGGCCTGACTGTACTTGGGACATGTGGGACAAAAATGTTTGACTTAGCCGTAAATCATTAAAAATGACTCAAAGGACTTGATTTTTTCTAATTTTTTAAATTTCTCCCTTCACTTAAACACTTCCAAAGGACACCTCTTCAAGATTTTGAAAATTTATTTTGAGAAAGAATGGAAAATTTGAAAGAGTGATAACAATTGGCTCTTTCTGGGGATGACTTGACTAGGACAGAGGAATGAGGCAAGATCAAGAACCAAAATAAAACTCTGGGAAAATAGACTAGTTCCTTATCCATTGGGAAAACAGAGACAAAGGAAAAACAATACATAAGAGAACACACAAAAGGGGAAAAGGAAATAAGGCACAAGGGAACAACCAAAACAAGACATTGTACAAAATATACAAAAGGAACTGCCTAATCACCTAGGACTTGAACAACTTCAAATAGTGCCCACTATAAGGAAGTGGGAGAGGAGATCCATCCATTTAATCCAAATAGAAATAATTTTCTCTAGAAAAGTGTCTTATCTTGAAAGGACCAAGCCAAAGAGAATAAAACTTACCATGGCTTCCACGGGGCTCATGCCTTTTGTCCCATAATAGGACAATATATCCCACTTGAAAATCTCTTGGTCTGGTCTTTTTGTCAAACAAATCTTTTACCTTTTATTGGTGGGTAGAGGTTCTATCAAAAAATTACTTCCTATCCTCATCCAACTTCTGGAGATACATGATTCTTTTATCCAAAGAACTGATGAAACTTGAATCCTCAATAACCTTCATCAAGTGCAAGGTTGATAATTCAACTGTTACTGGCCAGCTGAGCTTCAACACCATATACTACTTGAAATGGAGACATTCCAATGGCTCTTTTGGGTGTAATTCTATCTTCCTAGAGGGCATCATAGAGCTTCTTGTGCCAATTCCTTTGAGAGTCATTGAAAAGCTTCCGGATGATGGCTACCAAATTATTATTTGTTGATTCTGCTTGTCCATTCCCTTGGGAGTAATAATATGAAGAATGAGCAAGGGAAATTCCATACCCGTAACAAAAATCCATTAACTCAGAATAAGAGAAATTAGAAGCATTATAAGTTACAATTTTATTTGTATTCCAAATCTTATCAAGATGTTCTCTTTGATAAAATACTTTTGACTAGAATGGCTTCTACCCATTTTGTGAAGTAATCTATAGCAGTTAGCAAATGATTGTGTCCAACACTAGAATGTGGGTTGAGATCTCCAATAAAATCCAATCCCCACTGTTTAAAAGGTTCCTCAATTATTACTGGTTTGAGTGGTAAAGCATCCAATTTAAGTCTGCTAACAAAATTTTGATAGGATTCACACTTTCCTACCCACTTTGATGCATCTCAGAATAATTCCGACCAATATTACCCTACACGAAGAATTTTGTGAGTAGTGACAGCAAATGGGAAATTCCCCTCCACATGCTTGATCATGAAAAAGCTACAAACAATTAATTTTGTTGCTCTCTATCCACACATTTAAGTAATCTTCCATCAATGCCTTATTTGAACAAAGCATTTTCCCACGATACGTACTGTGCAGATCTTAGATTAATAACTCTCTTTTCCTTGGCACTTAAGTGAGATGGACATTCTCCATAAGTAAGAAAATGTGCAATATCAGCATATCACTCATCTGTTGAACTAAGAAAGATAACAACATGAACATCAGCCCCTTCTTTGGAAAATTCCTCATTAGCTCCCTTGGCAATAATTTCACATAAGCCCTTACCCTGAACTAGCTTTGTTGGCTTGATATCAAGGTCATAATCCTAAAAATTTTCCACCCAATTTCCTTGCTTAGTTCCAAACTCCTACTGTGTAAGAATAGACTTGATAGTTGTATCAGGTACAAGTATAACACAATGAGAATTAAGGATGTAAAAATGAAATTTCTTGATAGCTTTGACTACTGCAAAAGTGTGTTTCTCCATCAAGGTATACTTCAGTTCATGAGATTTCAAAATGAAGCTCACGAAGGCAATCATAAGTTCATGATTTTCAGAATTTTTTTGGGTTAGTATAGCAGCCAAATTACTCTTAGTAGCATAGCAGTAGATAATAAAATCCTTGTTGAAATTAGGACATGCTAGGATAGGAGTTTTAACAATAGCTATCTTGATATCCTTGAAGGTTTATTTTCCTTCGAAAGTCCAACCAAAAGTTTGTTTCCATTTCATCATATGAGCAATGCTTATAGTTAGTTCTGTAAAATATGGAATGAATCTCCTCAAGAAATGTATCTCTCCAAAGAAAGAGTGAACACCCTTTTTTCTTGGAGGGAGAGGAATATGTTGGATTTCCTGAACTCTTTCTAGATCTATCTTGATCCCTTCTTTGGAGACAATATGCCCAAACAACTTGCCTTTGGTGACATATATGATTTTTTTAGGATTAAGGGATACTCCGTGTTTTCTATATTTTTAAAGGACTACTTCAAGATGTTGAAAGTGATCTGCCCTTGTCTTGGAGAAAATAGTCAAATCATCAAGATATACAATGATGCATTTCCATTTGAGACTACCAAAAGCTAAGTCCATTTTCCCTCTGAAAAGTAGCACCAACATTGATAAGACAAGACAACATCCTCTTATAGGTGAAGGTGCCTCAAGGAGTAGTAAAAGTAGTCTTGTGTTGATATTGGGTACTGACTTCCACCTGATTGTATCCGGAGAATTTGTCCAGCATGGAAAATATACTAGCACCTATAATAGCCTATAATATTTGATCCATCATGGGGAGAGGATAGTTGTCCTTCAAAGAAGCCTGATTCATATTTTTGAAATCCACACAAATCTGAATCTCACCATTCTTTTTTCTTACTGACACAATGTTGGTGATCCAAGTTGAATGATGTATAGGAAAGATAATTTTTTCTTTGAGATAACTTTTGAATCTCCTAGTAAATGGTGTCAGCAATCTTGGGATTGTATTGTCTTTGCTTCTTTCTGAAAGTTTTAATCCCTAGTTTCAAAGGAATATAGTGTTGCATCTATTTTTTATGAAAGGCTTTGAGATCATCATAGGAATAAGTGAGGACGTCAGCATACCTTTTCAATAGGTTAAATTCTTGCTTCCTTTCTTCTTGATTATAGCATTTCCTAATATTTACCATCTTGGGTTCATCATTACTTATAATATTGACCTTATCATACTCATTAGATTGATGAGTCCCTTGAGAAGCCTTAGATTTGATGTACATGTCAAGTTTATAAAATAGATCCTCTATTCTCACTAATCCTTTGGGTATCTTGTTACCCTTCAGCTTGATATAACCATCTTGATCCATTTCTTCCTTGATATCATCTCCATCGAGAGGCACATACTCTCTAGGAAGAGTCTCACTTCCTTCAAAATATAATTGATTAAATTTATCCTTAAGCTTTAGGAAAGAGAGTAAGTGTTGATCATCATTGAAAACTTTCCAGTTGTTTGCATTATCTGACACACCTAGGCCTATGAATCATTTCAATGGTAAATTTCTCCTAAGAGAAATCTGGGTGAGGAATCAATAAAGATCCTGAAACATCCAAAAAATCGGCCCTAGTGTTCTTTTCTCTTGGTACATCCTCAATTGAGAAAGCGTCAAGAAACTCAATGGAATCCTAGACAAGATTTATATAATGTTTCATTTTTTATTCTTAACTTGATAAAGATCCCTTACCTACTTCACAATCAACTCTGCATCACCATGATCACAAATATTCTTCACTCCCATCTCTTTTTCCATGTTCAATCAAAGAAGGAGAGCCTAATATTCAGCTGTGTTGTTTGTATTTTAAAACTAATTTTTATATGAAAAAGGATGAATCTTCCCTTCTGGAAAGATTAACACTACACCTTCTCCAGAACCAGCTGAAGAACATCAAACTCCAAATTCAAAAACACCATTAGGATTATGAATCACTCCCTTAGGAATTTTCCCCTCATTCTCTGACATTATCATATAGTGACCATGCCCTATATATTTATAAAGTATTTGTGCTTTTGGGTCGTCAGTATTTTGTACAATGTACTCTAGTCTACCTTTTTGGTAGAATATTTTTCATTTCTCCATTGAATAGGATGAGAGCATGCAACCAGTCCATTTGAATTTCACCTCCCACTTCTCTACAAAAATTTCTACTTAGTAACATACCATATGATAGAGGAATATCAGCCACTAAAATAGTGGCTTTAACCCTTTTCTCTGGAAAAGTAGCGAAAGCTACTTGTGCATCTTTGATTCTTCTGACCAATGGTACTTCCTTACTCTCCATGGAATAGTCAGGAACCAAAAATATGTGTTAGATTCAGGCCTAAGGCGTGAGATACTTTTACAGGAATTACATTGTTTTATGCTCCCGAGTCAATAACACAATTATTGAGTTTGTGGCCAGTTATGAGAAGCATTACATAGAATGGTTCAATTTTATCATTAGATGAGGAGACTACAAGCCACAAGACTTTGTTCATATGAGGGGGAGGGAGTGGGTAATAAACCTTTAGTAATATTGGTTGAATTTCTTGGATTTGGAATTGATGAATTTCACCACCTTGGCACAAGTATTTGGGTGAGTTTGGTAAAATTCTACATCTGAGATTTGAATCTTTGTCCTCTTAATGTGGTCAATGATATCAAAATATCTGGAGGTGAATGAGGCATCATTACTAGGAATGAGGGAAACTTTGGACTTATCCAAGTTTAGGAGTTGTAGGACAAGAAGTTTTGGAAGTGGAGGTGGAAGGAGAAAAACTAGCATTAATCACCTTTTGTGTGGAAGTAGTGGGAATAGCGGCTCCTCTCATTACAACTACTGGAATAGTTACAGGGACTTCCTTAGATTTTTTAGAGAGTTGTACCACTCTTTCCTTCCTATTCATTTTCTCCCAAGTCATAACAACATATGACTCACTATTGATATCAGCCACCACTTCATTCTATTCATTCTTCATCATCCACACCTTTAGCAGTGAGGAAATTGACTTGAGTAGTCACCAAGATCTTCCTACTCTTCATCAACCTCTTCTTCAGGTTCCTCATAGTCTTCATTATCCTCCTCATCATCAGGTTCTTGAAATTCATAGGTTGCATTGACCATGAACCCTTGATGGGTGGTCCTTCAATAGCCAACTTATGCTGAGAAGATGGCAAATGATTCCTAGGCTGAAAATTCTTCCTTGGAATATCTTGGTAAGGAGCATGATGATCCAAATGTTTCTTGATAGCAATAAGGTCATTTGCCAACTTCTGCACTAACTGATCAGAATTGGATCCTAATGAGGAAGAATAAGATTCTTTAGGTTTGGAGGGTTCTTTTTTTAATTTACTAGACATGATTAGGTCATCCTCAACATTGATATCCAATCATTGATCATCATCTAGAAGTTAGAAGATTAGCCCTCCTTAGTGCATAAATTGCTTCAGGCAACTAAGCATTGAGAAAAAAACACTTTTGGATTTGATTTACAGGATGAGTTGCTTGTGGGATTATATGAATCAAGTTGTTGAATTTAGCCACAAAATCCCTCATGGGTTCGTATGGATCCTTTTTTATATGAGAAATTTGGGCCAAGAGGGCATGCACATCTTCAACAGGTTTAAAATGTTGCTCAAATTAAGTTGTTCATGGTAGTCCAAATATTAATTGAACCAGCTGAAAGGTGATAAAACTAGTCAGCGGTATTATCCTGCAATGTTTCTATGAAGATCTTGACAGAAACATCCTCATGTTCAACCCCAAGGATCCCACATACTACAATGAAAGCTGCAATATGTTCATCTAGGTGTACTTTTCCATCACCTCAGAATTTAGGAAAAAAAAATTCTATTACCTCTAGGTAATTCGTGCAATGGTTGAGGAAGAGCAAGAGGTCCAACACGTTTTCCCCAAGGAAATGGTGCTGCCATCCTTGGAAATATTCACTGAAGGGGAAATTTAACTCCTGCAAGTAATAGAGCACGGAGACTAGGGACTGGTTTAATCTTGAGGGCTTTTTTTCTTAGAAACTTTTTCTTTAGTAGGAGGTGTGCTTGTAGACCAAGTTCTTCTATTATTTCTTTCCAAATTAAGAGGGAAGCCCTGATGCTCCATAGAGTTTGAAAATGGGAATCTTCAAGACCGAGGGATTCTCTGACCACGTGTATATCTTTGATCCACCATGTTGCAAAGCTAGTATTGAAGTTATTCAGAAATGGGATACGTTGAAACATAAAATCCCAAGTGAACTTCACAAAAACTGTGTTGGTTTTTAAATTAAAACTTTTTAGTGATCAACAGTCAGGGGACAGCGAATCCCTCCTCTTTATGGGAGAGGTTCCCTTATTGAAAGTGATCAACAAGTCCTATATACAAATATACATCTTTTTTTTATTGACGAGGACTTCTGATACTTTAAAATGTTCCATACCAATATAGATTATCAATACACAAGAATGGAAGAAACAAAGAAACTGAAAGGGAATAATATAAAAATACTTTCAAGTAATATACATAGCAGAATATAACCTTACATGGACTTGATAAGAGAGATATATAATAGAATCATTCACATTTGCAATATCAAATATAATTCCACAGACATAAAGTTCTAGAAATCATATCATAAGAACACAAAGTTTCTTAACATGAAATATTGATGATTCACAAATTTTAGACAAGAAAGAAAGGATAGCGGATGAGGATTAGAGATAAGAAAATTATTTCTGTATTGATTAGTTTCAACTCAATTTACATTTCAAGAGTATCAGAGTCCTACCTCCCTCCTAACAATGGTGTGGAGAGACCATTAAATAGATTCATAAAAATAGTTACATTTGGTTTTAACTTCTTTTAATCTAGAAGATTAAAGACTACTTAAGAAATACATTAATTAGAATGGTCTTTAGCCAAATATTACATCATGGGCTTTTAGACCTTCAAATTAAAATAAATGTCCTTTAGGATTCCAAAGGTAGAAGCATCTAAAGGAGGATTAGAAGTGCCAACTATCTTAAGAATCTGATGTCTAAATCTTTGCAATGCTTCAGCTATCTCCATGCACTTTGGGATGGTGGTGTTAGCAGGTGGCATGAATCCATATACCAAGGCATTTTTCTATATCCTTCTTAAACTCTATGTTTTCTCAATAAACTCCATGTTTTCCTTGGTGATAGCTGATTGAAGGGAGCATACCTCCTTCATCTTCTCTTTTGACATTGACTCCTCCTTGAAGAGATATTCCTTGACGAAGGTACTAAATTGAGCCTTGATTTCCTATATAGGAAAAGTGATCACCTGAGGCTTCATTCTAGATTTGACAATGAATATCTTAGAAGGCATATAGAACACAAGCCTTGAAAGATTCTCCTTTTTGCCACATATTTTTCAGTTCTCCTAATGCTTCTTCCAAAACTTTGATCTTCCACTCAACACTAAAAACCCAGGATTTTGAGAGATTGTTCTTGGCCTCATCAAATATCTTTTCTTTCCAACAAGATTTGCTCATATGTCCTTCTCATCAAACGAAGATCTTGGATGCCTTCATACCATATCTTCAGTCTCTTTCTCCAAGCCACTAAGTGTTGTGGTTAATTTCAACTACAATTTGGATACCTTCTCATATGACTTGAAGGCCTCCTCAATGAATTTTAATCCAGACCACTATCATATCATCAACTAGTGATTTAATGGCCTTTCCATAGGTGGCGTACTTATGCATATCTTTGATGGTCTGAACTTCATCCTTGCTGAGAATTATGGGATGTGGAAGAGTGGTTAGTGGAGTTGGATCTAGGACCTTATCCTTTTCCAACAAGGATTTGATAAAATTTTAAAGAACTTGGTTATGTTCCTCCAATTGCTCCATAGTTTGTTTACCTTTCTCAACACGCATTCAATAACTCTATTCATAGTTTCTTTGAGGTTATGAACTTCAATTTCAAGTGTTGACTCTCCAAGTGGAATCCTTGTGAGTTCTAAGTCAGAAATTAAAATTTCTTTCTCTTCTTTGTATACCTTAGGCTTTACAATCTCCATGAATTGTTGACCCTTAGCATCTAACACCAACCTTGAGATAATTTTTTATTTCTTTTCTTGAGGAGGAGGAGTAGTACCGAGGAAGGCTACCACAACATCAAACTTGCGAACCACAATTTGAGAAGTGGACTTCCCTTTCTTGCTATCAACGAAAGGTTAAACCCAAGACAAAGGAAGAGGAAGAGGTAGAAGGAGCAATGGGTCTGAGTGCAAGTGTACTCATTATACTCAATGTTTGCACCACATATGTATCTAATGGAGAAGTTGGCATATCTTAAGAAATATCCTTAGAAGAAGGGTCTACTAAACCTATAGATTCAAACATTTCCCTTTATTTTCCATCTCAGCAGTGTTGATAGGGGCTTCTTCCTCTTATTTCAGTTCTTCACTGTTATCCTCACTCAAAACAACATCTTCTGACTCTATGGGAGCTTGTGGTTGTTCCAAAGGAAATTCCTCCTTTTCTTCTACAATCTATTCTTTCTTGACAAATTTTCCTTTCTTCATGTCTACCTTTGTTGAAGAGGAAGGAGTGGACTGTTAAGGAACCTCAACATTGAGTGTAGGTTCTTCTTTCCTAGGAGAGGAAGTTTCTTGTGAAGAATACTTGGCTTTGTTCATCCTGAAGTTTTTCATCTTCTTATCAAACCAGAGCTTAGTTCTCACAAGAACAGGGTTGATCACTTCTTTCAAATCATCCTGATCTCTTACAAACCAATCAATGGTTTCAATAGGAGTGCGTTTGATGGAAATATCATATTCAATGGATTAGCAGGTCTTCATCATCATCCTGAAGCTTATTAGGTACTTTGTAGAGATTGAAAACTATGATTTGTTGAAGAGAAAATATGCCTAAGTACCTTCTCCTGGCCTGAAAGTCATCTACACAATCGGCCCAATAATATTCAATGTATCAGCAAGGTGATTAAAACCTAATATGAGATTATTAGCAATATATCCATTGATATCAAAGCAAGTCCTAGGCTTGAAGTGATGAAGGGTAAGAGGAGAAATGGTTCTATCAATGTTTTGAACATCGAGGGTTTTCCTACATGTATAATCTCCCAAGGTGATAGGGAAACAGATTGCCAACAATATTTTTATCTTTGCAAGTCTGGTGAAGTTTGTCTAACTACCTGCAAATCTCAACCAGGGCCATTTTTTCATTACAAAACATAGGAAGCTTTAGAGGAGGACCTTCAGAAACCAGTCCAGCCTGATATATGAAAACTTTCTGAATTGAATGAAGAAAGTCCCATATTCAGAGATCAAGGTCTTTGCTTCCTCAAAAAATCTTCGAGCATTATTTCCTTCCAAAAGCTTCACAATGTACGTGGTGAAAGTGGCATTGACTCTTCTAAAGTGATGATTGCTAACTTTGAGAGTTAATTGAGGACAAACTGTTCATATATAGGATCATCTTTCTTATCTTCGATCTAAGAGAAACCAAGCCATTCCCTGGATGCTGCAATAGTGTACATGAGATAGGATGAAATGTAGAATTCCTTTATTCTCTGAACATTAACCAGCTACTTTGTTATATTTTCATAGATTATCTTTCCCCATGTAATTCAAATTCTTGATTCCCTTCACAAATGATATTTATACAAGGACACATCTAAAAATGAAACTCATTTATAGAGGGCATTCCCATGATCCTATCTAGAAGAGTGATGATTCCTGAAAGTTCTTCCTTAAAATCAACCTTGAACAATGACTTAGAAATTATGGGATGCTCCTTTCTTAGGGTTCTTTAGCCATGGTTTAGCTACCCTGGTCTTATATTTCTCACTGTCATGATCAAATAGTGATCTGTGCTTGAGCGAGAGTGAGGGTATTAGCATCTTCCACCACTCGAGATGTGTAGGGTAGCACAGATAGCATCAGAATCCATTTGTGCAACCACTTCACCATGAACATTAACAATCTCCTTGGACTCTGGATTGAAACAAGCCCCATAGGAAAGCACAGTATCAACACACTGACATAGATAGGGAAACCCCCTGTAAATGAAATTCCACAGTATTTGTTCAATTGGGTGATGGGATTAGGGCTATTGCATTCTAGTCTGCTCCAAAATTTATCAAGTTTGAGGTGCTGAGCTTCACTGTTCCCGATATTAGGCATGGAAGTTTCTAATGAGGAGAGATTCTTGTGCCCTTTGTATTGAATATTCATTGTGATAGGGATAGGAGAGAAACAACCTTTAATTGAATTTTCAACAATCCCTGCAAGAGAAAACATAGAGGCATAGTGATGCAGGGATAGGATGAGAAACAACCTTTAACTGAATTGTCAAGAATGCGAGCAAGAGAAAACATAGAGGCACAGCAAGTGTGAGAAATGAAAGTTACCAGCGGGTTTGCAAGATGCGAGTAGGAGAAAATGAGCAAGCAAGTGTGAGAAAGAAAGAACATCTCCACTCCTTTAAATAACCATGAATTCAAATGAAGGAGATAGAAAAAATATGGCCTAATGAATGTGTCCAATAAATAACCCCAAAAAACAGCTGACAAAACAACAAAAATACTACAAAAAGGAAGATATGTAGAGACCGCAAAAAAACAACATAAAAACATACAAGAACAGGCATCTAAAACTAATTTTTGAGCTTTGTCTATGCTGGTCTTGATATTCTTCAAGGAATGGAACATACCCAAATTTGTCATGTGGGCAGTGTCAGTCTTGGACCTTTTGCTTTCCTTAGATCCGCTGAGGTCAATGGGACATGATGGGACACACCTTCCCTAAATGGGAGCCAAAATATTCATCAATCTAGCTGCTATCCAAGAAGAATGCCTCTAAGGCTAAAAGTGGGTTTGGAGAGCATTCAGGAGGTCCATGGGTCATGATTTCAATATGGACCCTTCTCCACAGTAAGAGTCTCAAGGTTAAGCAGAAGCCCTGGTAGTATATTCGAGGTGGAGGCAAAGTGGGGGGTGGGAGCAGTAGTAGGGGGAATTTAGTCAGATGGGTAAACAGGGCTGGCAATGCCCGGGTAAAGAGGATGGAGAATCTTAAGAATACAACATTTATGTAACAGAAAAATAATCCCTTGGTGTAAAGGAACCACCCAGGTATGCTTTTGAAACTCCAAAATGGATTGCTCACAGCAAGTAATGGGAAACAAACCATGCCCATGGAAGTGGTTAAGAAAGATATGCTTAGCAGGTACAGTGACTTCCTTCCAAGGAGATGAACCATATCATCATGCGAGTAACCTCATCATAAGGGAAAAAAATGTGTGATTAGTTGTAAATCTTAACAATGACTCCAAGGACTTGATTTTTCTAATTTTTTGAATAGCCCTATCCCTTCACTTAAACACTTCCAAAGGAAACCTCTTCAAAGTTGGTGATGCCACCCTTTTATGCTCCATATCTCAATATTATCCTTCCAGTCCGACTAGGCTCAAAAGGGGGACCCCCCATCTTCTTTGTGCTTAACTATTTGCAACAAATTTTTGTGAGCATTGAAGCCAGTCTACTTTTTCCTATTGTAATCCTCACAATGTTGGAAATGAGAGCCGTTGCTTTTCCCATGAACGGTTGTGTGTCTGCTGATTTGTGCCTGCTGAAAATCACATGTGGGAATAGCCTACTCCCTGTCATTCACATTACTGCTATCTTCGGTTTCTGTGGAGCTTTGTATCCAACTTTTAGCAGACGCAGTGCAGCCCGCATGCACGATTTTCACAATATAACTCCACTTGGAATTCCCCATTCACACTATCTACAAGCTATGAATAAACATGTGAGTATTAATAACAACCCCTCATATTGCTTGCATGCATACCATTTTGATCATGTAACTAATATGTTCCTGGTTAAATGAATGTATGACTTTAATAAATCTGAATAAAATCCTTGATTTTCCAACTTGGAGATGAGCACTGTTTAAGGAGATTAATGATATTCAGGGAGTCCCCTTCAATAATGAGGTTGTGAATATTTTGACTCTGGGCTTTGCATTTGAATTTATGAGATACGCAACAATCAGATTACCTTTATGATCCTGTAGCCGCAATGGTCCTTGCAACCTTGAAACTCTACACAACTCATACTTCCTCATATTCCTGTAATGAAACATTGTCAATGAAACCATTTCCTCCAAAATAAATAATTATCCTTCCATTCCTCTAAAAGCAATAAAATACTTTGCATATAACTTAGGGAAATGGAACCTTACTCGACCAAAGAGACAATGCGCTAAAAGCACTTAGAGGAATTGAAAACCTTGAAACTCTATAAACTACTATGTACAAGGGAAATGGTATTTCCTTTACCATAGAGACAATGTTTGCGGTAAATCAGCACTTAGAGGAATTGAAATATAAACTACTATGGGGAGGTATTTCCTTTAATAACAATGTTTGTGGTGGATCCCATTGATTGGGATCTGTAATTATTTCTTCATCCATTTTTGGCAATTAGAAAGAATTGTTTGACTTGCATCCTGAAATCATGTAGGGGCCACTCCATATTGCATGAAAATTTGAGTGTCTACCTAGTTTAGATTTTTCTGTATCCCCCTTTAGGACTATATCTCCTTCTTGACATATCCTAGATTTTTATTTCTTGTCAAAACTCCTCTTAATATGAGATTAATCCTTTTCCATTATTTACATTTCTTGGTTTATCAATTATTTTAGCTCCATGAGCTCTTCATAGCTGACTTCCATGACCTCAAACTCAAACAATTTCAGTTGTTTGATAAGCTCTAAGGTTGACAATTCGAGGGATATTGTAAGCCTTACATCTTTTCCATAAACTATTTTTTAGGGAGACCTACTCAATTGACCTCTTGGGAGTAATCCTATCAGCCAAAAAAACTCATTTCACTTTTGTGTGCCAAGTCCTTTGATTATCATCCAAAGTTATTTTTATGATCCTCAATAGATTCTTGTTTGTGAACTCAGCCTGACCATTACCTTGGGGGTAATAATTTGAAGTTGTGCTCAAGTATATACCATTTTTCATATCACAATCAGCAATCTTTGTGTCAAGGAAAGCTAAGGCATTATTAGAAATGATTTTTGAAAGAACATTGAACCTGGTCACAATACCTTCATAGAAGTCCAAAATGGTGGTCTCATTGCCTTCATTCAGTGTAACTACCTCTATCCATTTAGTGAATTAGTCCATGGATGTGAGGATCCATTTGTGGCCTAAGCTTGAATGTGGGTTTATCATTCCAATGAATTCTAATCCCCATTGCATGAATGGATCATTTATAGTGAAGGGGTGGAGTGGAAGGGATGCTAACATTTCTTGCATTTCTTGATCCATGCATAGTAGTCACTAAAAAGGTTAGTCCAATAATAACCATATTTTATAATCTTGAGAGTTTTTTTCCTTAGAGAAAAGTGTCCCCCTACTTCTCCATCATGAAACTCATGTAACACTCTCTCCATCTGATAAGTTTTGATGCACCTCAAGAGAACACCAGTCACATATTTCCTAAATAGGATGCCATCAATAGACACATAAGGAATAGATTGAACTCTGAAATACCTTCTTTTGGATTTTTTCAAAACTTGGGGGCATTGACCTTTCTTGGAAATTTTTTATTATATCTTTGGTCCAACAAGGAACAGGTAAAGCATCAGCTAGTTGTTCTTGCTCATTTTGAAGCACAAGGATGGTTTCTTCATCAGTATGATGGTTTGTAACTAATTGCTCACATGGTCCTTTTCCTTTTAATATCTTGGTCACCTTGATTTCAATGTCATACTCCATCACTCTGGTTATCCAACCATCTCTTTTATCATTCAAATCCTTGTTTAAAAGGAAAATTTTCACACTGGCATGTGAAACTAGCAAATGAATCTTGTTGTTGGATACTAAATGTCTGAATTTCTTCAAACTCCTTATAACAAAAAGGAAGTTTTTTTAATAAATGAGTATCTCACCTCATAATCCTCACAAATTTTTCTAAAAAATGCAACAAGTTGTTCCAATCCTTCTTCATTTAGCTATATTAGTATGGCAGATATCATTTCAACACCTCCAAAGGCATACAAGGTGAATTTCTTTGAGAAATTTGAGTTGATATGAGTTGGGGCATGTGAAATTTCTTACTTTATGGTTTCAAATATATCCTTTCCTTCAGTGGTCCATTTGAAAGCCACGCTCTTATTTAACATCAATGTTAATGGCATGACAAGGTTGGAAAAATTTGGAACAAACTTTCTAACAAAGTTGATTCTCCCTAATAATATTTGTAGTGCCTTCTTGTGACTAGGAAATGGTAATGCAAGGATGAAACTAACTCTTTCAGGATCAATTATTAACTCTTGTTTAGAAACAATATGGCCAAGGAGTTTACCTTCATGAACTAGGAAGATTCACTTTTTTGGATTGAGAGAAACTCCAAACTACCTACACATCTCAAATACATGTCTCATATGGAGAAGATTATTAGTTACATTCTTAGAGCATACTGTGATATCATCAAGGTACGCAAGAATAATTTTGTTGATTAATCCCTAGAATTCCATGGCCATGGCTCTTTAGAAGGTTTCTCATACATTGGATAGACCAAATGGAATTTTCCTATAGGCATAGGTTCCCCATTTTGTAGTAAAAATTATTTTAAAATGATCTTCCTCCTTTACCATAATCTGGTTGTATTCTATGTATCCATCTAGAAGAGAAAATATTTTGGAACCTACCACCATTTGTAAGATTTGTTCCATTGAAGGAAACGGGTAATGATCTTTTAAAGAGGCCTTGTTCAAGTCCCTAAATTAAACATACAGTTTGATTTCTCCATTCCTTTTCAACACTTGAACTAAGTTAGCTACCCAAGATGAATACTTTCTGAGAAAGATAATATTTTCTTCAATAAAATTGTTCAATTCCTTCTTCATTAAGGGCTCAATATGTGGATTAACAGGCCTATGTTTTTTTTTCTGATAGGTTTGGCAATTGAATCCAACTCAATGGTGTGTTGAGCTAACTAGGATCAAAACCTCTAAGGTCTTCATAGATCCATGCAAAAAAAAAATTCATGGAAAAGTTCTACAAAATCATCTTTTTATCATGGAGTGCTTACCTTGCCAATCTACAAAAATTTTCCTTCACCAACTGAGATGGGTTTTTGAATCTTCACCTTTGACTGCTATGTTTTCCTTTTCTTTCCTAAACTGGTCATTGGGGTTGAAAATGGATTCCAAGATCACTAGGCCCTTGGGTATTTTGTTTTATTAAGTTGAACTACTTGGTCTCCATATTTTTTCTCCAACTTATCCTGATTCCTTGAAGAAAAATCAACCTCTTCTCAAATAAAATTAATAATCTGTTGATTGTTCTCAAACACTTGTACATTTATGTCATTTTATGGTATAACATGCCTCACTATTACCTTGATATGAGGTTGAACATTGTCTCTCTTAACATTCTTAGCAATATCAAACCTTGCCCCAATTACAACTAGTCTGTTAGAAGCTTCATTCTTCTTTCTTGTAATGACATTGATATCGAAAGCTTTAAAATATTTCAAAAAATCCCATAGTCTATGTTTATAGCCCTTAAGTATATCATTATTATATACATTCAATCCTATAACCTGGTTCACAATCAACTCACTATCTCTAAAAGTATGCAATCTTTAGATATTCCTCTTTCTTGTTCATTGTAGACCATGGATGAGGGACTCATACTCTACTGTGTTGCTAGAGAAACTGAATTAAAAAATTGGATGAGGAGTAATACTTCATACCTATAGGAGATATAAGTAATATACCCCCTCTTACACCTTATCTACTTCTTGAACCATCGAAGAAAATTTTCCAAATACCTTTCTCTTCACCATCATTGGGCTTGATAACACTAGGCAGGGGTGCATTCTCCTCATGTAGGAAATAGATACCAATGTTAGTTTCTTCAATATGCTGATATGGATCAAAGTTATAACATCCATTTTCCCATTCATAAAGTAGAAAGTTAGGAATGCCTTCAATTTGAGTATTTAATTCTTGAACATTTGGGAAATATTCTTAATAAAAAAATGGTATAATTTACGTTGATGGGGCTGGGAACATAAGGATCTAATACGATATATAGAAATTGGTTAAGAATTAATAGTAGCCTTAGTGCCATACTTGGTCCTAAAAAATCATATGAGAACAATCAGCTGATAGATAACCTCCAATTTTTGAAGTGAAATATCTAGATATGTATAGAGAAAAGAGTGGAGGTAAACCAATTATGAAACATCCTAAGCAATTGAGACATTAGGACATGAATGTAGTATAAGGCTTAAACCTTTGATAACTCCAATAGTTCCCACTACTATCCCATCTAGCTGCACTAATCCTTTAGCAAGAGATTCATACTTGAGTCCCAGTTGGTTTGTAATTCGCTTGGGCATCATTGAACTAATTTCTCTGGGATCAATCATACAGTTGTGTACTAAACTATTTCCAATGATCAAGGAGACATATAAATGTTTAGGATGCATGTTCCTTCCTGTTTGATCCTCCTTTTGTTGCATTGAATTGGTAAGAACATTTTTTCTACTCCTTGGATGACTCACTTGGGATAGACAAGTTCGCCATAGCTGCTTGCAATAAATCTTGATGTCTTATGATTGCCAGTGATTCCCACATTGAAATTATCACATTAGTTTTGTTCATTTGTTCAAGGATGTTGAAGGGAGATGAATTTTCCTTCTGTTGCACCTTAATTATGACAACCTTTTCTTGCACTTGAGCTGATATAGAAGGTCTTCTAGGCTGATTCTACACATTTAGATCTACAATTGCATTACCACCTCTTTGGAGTGTTAGAGAAGGTTGAGAAGGACCTACATTTTTATACTATCCCTCTTTAATAGACCTCTTCTTAGATCTGGTATTCGCAGCCACACCTTGGGGAAATTTTTTATTAATTACATAAAATTCTTCCACTTGCCCATTTACAAGTGAAGTGTCACTTGAGGTGCCTCTTGAGTGAGTATATATTGTTGATTTTTCTCTGTAGGTACTTATTGAGGGGTAAAAACACCTTATACCATCAAATCTTGGTTTATAATTCCATTGGGTCATGTTATTTGGTTGTATGGAAGATGACAAGGGAAACACCACTCATAATCTTGCACGAGGTTGTTTTGGATAGGAACCAAATATTGAGATGAACTAGCCACATTTGGGTTATAAGGTTGAAATGGCCTCGCAAGAGGAAACTAACTTTGATTTTTGGGAGAATCCTTGAAGAAATACTTATTTAGCTAGTAAGGGGACTTATTAGGTTGGTATAGAGGTTGATAAGCTTTGAAATTTTGAGCTTTCTATCTCTTAATGGATACCAACTCATTCCCAATTTTTTTGCAATTATTTAATCACTTCTTGCAACTCAGTTGTGGTACTTGACGAAGTGGATGTTTTACTATAACTTTGACTCCTAGGGGTTGGGATGAGAGTTAACTTAGGGGCTTGACAAGAATTAGGTGTCTGAATCTTTGGGAAAATAGGCGTTGGAGGTCTACGAGCAAGTTTTCTAGCCTAAATGAGACTACTCTCAGCTTTGATAGCAATGTCATATGCACATGGTAATTTCCTACCCCCATAGACTAAATCATGACTAAAATATCACTATTCAAAACCTTTAGATAATAGAGAAATGCATGTTAGGGTGTAGGTCTTACCTCTTGAGGAGTTATGTCCCATGTCCTCTAAAATCTGAAATTGAAATCCATCATGAGTTCATTAGGAGCTCTTTTTATTATTGTTAATTGTTCCAATAAAGAGATTTTATCTTCCTTTTCCCCAAATTGAATGCAAATTTTAGTACCAAGTCCACCCCAGTTGGTACCAAGATTAACTTCTAACTATCCCATTAGGCATGCAAGAACTGTTATCACAAAAAACAACACCTTATGATTTGTCATGAGTGTGTGGATGAGAAGTCATTGTTTTGGGTAAAATGGGATTGTCTCTCAAGTTGTGGGACTTGCTACTTGAGAAAAACCTCTAGAGAAGGTTGGTTTCTCTACCTATTCCTAATGTTAAACTACTCCTAAGGAAGGAAAGGAAACTATCTAATCCTACTCTAACAATCCAAGGGACCAGGGAGAGAGAAAGGTGCATGAAAATGGGAATCCTAAGATAGCAAAGAGGTCATATCACCAAGAAGAGGGAGAAAAACATTCTCAAATGAGGTAAAATGGAAGAAAAATGAGAAATGAGAGGTAATTCATGAGTGCCACAATCTAAAACATCATTTAAACCACCATTTCCATGGAGAAAAACAAATTTAAGCTCTACAAAGAGAAAAAAAGAGATGTACAATATACCTATAAATGCAATGAAAGACAATAAAGTGTAATAGAACATAACTAGTGTAGATAATAGAAAAAAAATGTGAATTTTATTGCTTCAATTGGTTGTATAATCCATTAAAAGGAAGGATAAAGACAAGAATCTCCATGTAGATATCCAAATCTGAGGCCTGCAACTCAAAGAAGAACACTTGTGTGATGCCCTTGTATTCCCAAAATTTCCAACATTATAAATGAGCATCACTTCACATTTTATAGAGAATGGGAAAGAAAGAGGAGGTAAAATAGAGGGAACTTGAATTTATACCTCCACCCACCAAAAACATGCATTAATTCTCTGAAATGAGGTATGGGAACCTTGCAAAATCCATTTCACCATGATGTCTTGCTTATGGAAGAAAAAATGGGCACCATACCTCATTAAATTTGGTGGTTGAATAATCTGGAATTACATCTTTTAATGCTGTAAGTATTTTCCTCTTTTCCTCCCACCTACCCTCACTTAAGACAATGTTTTCAATTTTCATGATGAAGAGCATGAAAATACCATGGAAAATTTTAGTGGCTAATATTTGTAATTTGGCTAAAATTAGGAATTCTTGACTATGAATTTGGATATTTTTACGACCATGGTAGTGACCATGTTTCACCCAAAAATTCCAATTTTTTTTTTTATCCCATGTGAATAACCAATAGATCTCCGATCCCAACATATATTTTTTATTGAATCGCTCTGTGATAGATGGGTTAGGGTTTTAAAACATCATTGGATCACCAAGAAATCTATGGAACCTTCATGTTCATTTGGTCTCATTCGCTAACATGTTTATGATTTTTTTAAAAATTTGATTAAATTCGTCATATATATATATATATATATATATATATATATATATATAGTCACACACACACACACACACACACACACACACAAAGAGATCTAGATTAGAATTTGTTAAACTTTTAGAATACCTGATAAATTTAAATGACTCCACCACTGCCTAGAAAGCCACTAAAACTCTTGATAATCCTCAATGCATGAGGAGCAGCCACATGTTACCCATTCTGGAAACATGAGTGTAAATGTATACAAAAGGATCCCTAATGCCTAGAATTGAATATCGGTGGACATGTGGCAAATTATTTGGAATCCTAAAGGAAAAGGAATTTAGTGGACTCTAAGCTCACAGAATGAACCAATTCAATAAATTTTCAAGTCCGTGGTTAGATGAGATAGAGTGACAGTTATGGGAACATGTGGCAGACCTCAATTTTGACTTAGAATGTGTTTTTTTACAATAAATATCCTTCATGCCAATGAATTATCCTTCATTCTCCAGTCCATCTACAATTTCCTTCAAAAAATATGTTATATTTTACCAATTCCATGAACAAAAATTGTAGATAATTTGTCAACCCATCGAATCTGGTTCTGACCATATTCACCATGATTTCTTTAAGTTTTTTTTAGGCGGGTTCCTTAAAATTTTCCCTGGAAAATACATTTCCAATGGTAATAATTTTTTCAAATTTGGACATTCAGGGAAAAATTTATGCCCATGTGAATCCATGGGGTTGAGGAGGAACACAGGTTCTAAACACTTTGTCACAGTCTGCATTTAACTCATTTTTCCCTTTGTAGTGTGAATGGATTAGTGGTGCAGGGAAATAAGGGGATTGAGGAAGTGTTCCGCTTGTTCCCTTTTTACCCACTTTTTCTGATTGGGTTGGGGTTTTGTGTTAGGTGGAGTATCAGCTCCGAGATGGAACTTAGGAACTATTCCACCCCACTTTTTGGTGCCAAAAATCCCCTTACTTCTTGCAACACTACATTTGATTCCCCACTTCCAAGCTCCACCTAAAACTATGCACTACAAATTCACCCTTCATTGCAGTCTGACTCACCTTGCAGAGAACTTAAGCACTTGGGGATCCGTTTCTACTAGGAACCTTGGTTCCCCGCAACTCCCCTCCTATCCATAATACTCCATTTTTCTTCACCTTATAGCCTAAAATCCTCCGCAGGGAACTTGTGTCATCATGGAACTTCTTCCACTTGTTCCTTAAATATTTTCCCTACACACAACACTTTGTTTACTTTTTCTTGTGGCTTGACATGCGCTGTGGGGAACTTGAACTCGTAAAGAACTATTTTTTCCTCAGCCTAGAAAACAGGAAATACATTGAAATTAGTCAAATTTCTTTTTTTTCCCACTAAATTAGGAAATATGGGAATAAGAGGAACTTAGGAACTATTCCGCCTAGCCCTATGAAATATGCAATACACTACAGAAGTGTAATTTTCTCAATTTTTTCCCATTTTCTCTTGGTTTTTTTGGCTAAGTATGGAACTGATGAACTAAGCAAAGGGGAGATAAGGCCTTAAGACATTGAATTTCCCCATTTTTACTCAATTTCACCCTTTCCCAAGTCCAAATAATCAACATAAGTTATCAAAATACATGAAGTGGGGATTTTGGATAACAAGAACTTGTTTCCAAGAGTGGAAGAGCTATTCTAGGGTGAGTGGGTATCACAACAATTTGATATGGCCTAGGACATGCCCCTAGAGCCTGACATATGGTTTTGGTCTACCAGGGTAGTGAGGCAACTAGGATTCTAGGCCATGCCCCATAAGAGAAAAAACTAATGCCCCCAAGTCTATTCCTTTGCTCCAAGTTGCTCTCAGGGGTTCAACACAAAGTCTAGAACACAAGATTGTTGCTTACAAATTCTGATCCATCCTCCTTAACCCGGAGGTTCTTCTCCTACTTATAGAATGTAGGAGGGAAAGTACAAATGGAAAACTCAAACTGAAATAAAGCATGAACAACAAGTAAAGATGACATTTGGCAATCATCCTCAACTAACTTCTTCTTAAGTGACACATGTATAAATTAACTAATAGAATGGTTCCACATGACTTCAAGTAATGGTTGCAAAACCAATAACTTAGAAGTTTTACAATTTCACCTGGGAACATAAAAAATAGAAGAAGAAAGAATAGAAGAAGTCATGCTAGCTGTAATTTCTACATCTTCTTGTTCTGATATCTGATATACTTCTCGAACATATAATTCAAAATCCTTCCATCTGTTTTAGCCACTGCTTCTTTCTCTATCCTGAATTGCAGCAACCCTTCATTCAACACCTTGATGCACGCTTCCACATCTTCCAAACTCGGCCCAAACCTTGCAATGTCTTCCTGCAGCGCCACCAGTCTAATGATAGAATTCATCGTGAAAGGCTTGGTAGCTTTATCAATTCTCTTTTGTACCATCAGAAGAGAACCTTCCAAGGAATTAGACACCTCGTTAGAAACAATCCGCACGTAAGAAGTAACGCCTCCGACCACATCCTCTTCCGTGAAAGAAATGATACTGTCGGGTAAGGATGACGTCCTACTTTCAAGTGCCTGCATCCTTTTCAGCAAAACTCTGTAAATTTCCAAACAAAAAGATACTGCAAATTCTAACTGCTTCCCCTTCTCGACTGATCCGTCCGGTACAATTTTTTCCGCAATCAATACATCTCCTGGTAGCTTGTTGATCTTGGCCAAAATAATCAGGTTACTCTCTGTAACTGTATTCATGCCATCTATGTTTTCCATCAATTGCTTTAGTTGATTTGCTGCATCATTCATAACCTTTAGGCGGGCTGGCACTTCCCCAAGTTGTACAGAAGCTTGACGAATAATCAAATCCTTCCATTTGCCAATGGCCTTTACTTGATTTCTTGCATCTTCCATTTCCTGCATAAGATGATCAATCACCTGCTCTGAAATGGGTTGAATGGAAGGTTTAACAACCTTGGCTATTATCTCACATAATTGAGATACTTGCTTCTGTAGCTTTTCTTTCTCTACCTTCTCACTGTTAACCCTAAGGAATAAAGCATCTATCAATGTCTACGTGTCCTGCTTCAATCCTTCAGTGGTGGCTTGACCGAGTGGTACTTTGGTAACTGTCACATCTTCTGCTGTGAGCTCCTCCTCTATCTTTCCTTCTTCCAGAATTTATATCTCAGCAAACTTCTCTCCCAAATCCTCGATGATCAACCTAGAAGTTGCCTTAGCAACCTTAGGCCTTCTATCTCTTCTGCTCAGATCCTAGAGTAGCTGTAAGTCGTGCTCCTCTAAGTTCATCTCCATTCTTGCTTCTGGAACAAACTGCAAAGCTAACCATTCCGGGAAATTACTTCTTGGAGAGTGAGAATTCGCTGAGTGCACTACCATCTCCCACTCTACATCCTCTCTGTCAGAAAGTGCCACAGTGTTATGGCTGCCATCTTTTGAATCATCCAAGGACAAAGCGCTTTTAAATTCCGCCATCTGCAGCTTCAACGTATCCTTTGGAATAGTTGCTGAATGAAGTGGCTGAGGGGAGAAGATGAATGTCGTTGGATTCATTGGAGGCATGAAAGCATCCTACTGCTGTGGTGCAATAGTTGGTGAAGCATTGGGTACTGGAGAAACTGGAGTTAAAGTCATAGTCGTAGAAGTGATCCTCTCCTTAGATTGAGATCTTCTATGCACTTTCAACTTCTCGACTTTCCTGCTGCTTTCTCCTTCGTGCTTTTGCTTGAGGGAATCTCCTATGCCGAAGTTTCCCGTGACTTGATTCATCAATGCTTCATCAAGGAAATATCCCTTTGTCAGCAACCAGTTTGAAGTATTCACCAACATAGCTCTCGACCTTTCTTCAATTATGTTGCAGCCTCCTATGTTATTCTGCAGTATGGATTTATCTCCTCCCATTCGATGGTAAGTGTCAAGTACCACATTCCCATCATCTTTAAGATCCGCAGGTATCTACGCTAGTCCAAAGTCAAACACTTGCTTTGCTGACAGCCTGCTGAAATCTCTCTTTCTAACCTCGTACTCACTTCCACACTTCATCCAGAAATCTTCTAATGAAGGCACATGTGCATACTACTGGGAGATTGTCTTCCTGGCTACTCCAAATGGATCGAAGTTCAGCCGTGCAGGGAATAAATCTTACTTATACTCGGATAACATTTGCGCTTCCATCCCTTGAGCTCTATGAATGCTAATGCAGCTGTAATATCCCACATTGATTGGGAAGAAGTCCATAGACTTGTGCCGCTTTGGCTGAAGGTTGTGCAACTCCACAAGTTTCCTGCTCAGCTCCATGGTGATCAATCTATCATTCGGATACCTAGGCATCTTTGTTGGTTCTCTAGAAAAGCCCGTGACCCTGAGGTATGTGAAATCTGTAAATTGAATGAATAGACTGCCAATCTTGGACACAACTTCCCACGCTTCCTTGCTTACCCTGTTGGCCTTCAAGTCTTTGTCTAGCCTGCAGATGAAATCGTAGAAGAAGTCATCGTTGATCACTTTGAAGTCTTTCTTGCATGCAAGTGCAGTAAGCTGCGGGTAGCATTCGAAAATGGGGTCCTTGGAAAGAACACCACATCTATCTAGCTTGGAAAAGACACCCTGTGAAGCTGCGGCATACACCAAGTATGAAGTCATCTTGAAGCTGAAAGTATGCTTCACGTTCCAGAGTTTCTCACCGATGTTGTTGCTAATAATTTCCGACCAATTGATTATAGAATCAACCTTGTTTATTTCAATGGTCCTGATGAAAGCATACATCCATGTACAGAAAGTGTAAGCATTCGCTTCGCCATTCATCCTGCATAGCAATTTTACGACATCATCTACCTCCTGCACCAAATTGGACCATGGAAGAGTTCTTGAGAACTTTGAAGGAGATCTAGGCTTCTTCATGTATCGGCTATTCATGATGCTAATGCAATCAGCTCTATGCTTCTCCCATCTATGGTTAGCATCCTGAATGCTAATAGAATTCACCACCTTTCGCACTGGAATCTTCAAACAATAATTGATGAACTCTGCGTCCAAACGAATTATTGTCTTTCCCGAAGCATCATGCACTGATCTGGATGAAGGATGATAAGATCTAGTGCACTCCATCACGAACTCTAGCAATTGGTCTGTACATGGAAAAGCTACAACTAAGATAATTCCATTGCTTTTGACTGCACGCATGAGTGAAGTCTTTCCCACTCTAGATCTATCTATCAAATCGAAAATAGGTTCTGGGCCTAGATCTGTGTCTCCTATGTATGCAAGTTTGGAAGAAATGCATGACTCCATCATTCTTTCTTTTTCATCTCTTTTTGCCATAGCTTTGTCTTTGTCTGAATAATTCTTTTTCTTCTTACTTGGCCGGATTTCTTCAATACTGGTGCAGATATGGACAACTCTTCAGATTTGGAGGATATTTCCAATGTGTTGGACATTGATAAAAACTCATTTTCTTTTGTAAAGCACCTGTAATGAATTCCTGCAATTTATTCAGACAAAAATGGCCACCGGAGCATGAATAGTGAATTTAAATTGTAAAAATCTGCACTTTTCAAGCCTGCTGCCCCAAAAAATGGTGTTTGATTTGCACATAAAGAGAGTATGAATCCTTTCAATCAACACATGAGCTCCTGTAACACCTGTGGAAACAATTATGCAGACAAAGATCAACCTCCTCTAAAGCATGCACCAAATCTAGAAGCTTTTAGCCTTGTTGTCACCTTGTCTGAGCAAAATCCTTCTTCTAATGGGGGCGCACTTTTCCACTTGGCTGCAATTCTTTACCTGTGATTTGAATAATTCACCCATATGGCTACCCATGCTTATATAACCTTCACAATTCTATAATTAATAATTTCCCTAAGAATTAAAGGCAATTAATTAATTAAAAATCATGTTTTTCTCTTTTAAAAATAACATGTTTAAGGACAACCATCCAATAAATTAAATTGATCCAATTTAATCCTTCACACATCACTTCACTTAAGCTTCATAGTGTGCTTTGACCATAGCCACTAAAAATAGGAATTAATTTAATGTTTTAATGCCTTAAAAAACATTAAATAATACCCAAATGGGGCACACTTTTTGAGAGGAAGAGGGCAGCCATTAAATAAATTAAATTTAATACTTTTAAATCCTTTCTTTTATTTTAACTTTGACTTGTTGACTTCCTCCAAGCTTGGGCACACTTTTTGAGAGAATAAATTAATTAAAATAATCAATTTAAGGGTGCCATTCTCTCACCAAAGGGGGCACACTTTTTTGCACATGTAATTCTATTTTTAAGAATTTTTTCACAATGGGATTCTTTATCTTGCAAGGCAGGCACTAAAATCCTGTGATCCACTTAAGTGATTTGACTTTGACAATGGAATTATTTACCCTGTAAGGCAGGCACTAAAATCTCATGATTTCACTTAAATCACTTTCCTTTTATTTTATCATGGGAATTTTTACCCTACAAGGCAGGCAACAAATTCCCACCTGCCTGCAGCCTCTATTTTTCCCACTGCAGCTTAAGTGACTTTTATAACACGGGAAAAAGTACCTTGCTAGGCACGTATAAAATTCCCACCCTGCCTGTGGCTTATATTTTTCCCCTTGCATCTTAAATCCTTTGTTTTCCAAAAATACGCCCATCCCCGCAGGGGCTTTTCTGTGTACAACTTCGCTTTTTCCCAATGATCCAGACCTCCGATGGTCACTTCCTCTAGGCATAATGTGTGTATATGTTTTCCAGCTGCTCCAAGACAAAAATCAGGCTTACCCGACAAAGGAATTGTTCCAGAGAAATTTCACAGAAAACGAAACAGGACACCACAAAAACATGAAAAATTGCCAAAAGTTACAAATAAAGCCCAAAACTTAATACAAGTTAAAACCCTTCTGGCACATAGGAATAATAACATATTCACTCATAATAGAGTTAAAATAGAGCGCAAATAGCCTCATACAGGGCTCAAAATAATTAAATACAAATTTCCCACAGACAAATCCCAACGACAGAATAAAACAATTTTGGGCATCTGGGTATTTGGCGAAAAAGGCTAATATGGCTCTTTGGGATTATCTTGACGCAATATAAGAACTTTCAGGCAATAAAAACACAAAACGACCCATTATTTTAAAAGTACGATTTTTTTTTGAATAGGGTAGTCGTAGATTTCAGGGTGAAATCTGAGTGACACCACACAACAATTTGATATGGCCTAGGACATGCCCCTGGAGCCTGACATATGGTTTTGGTCTACCAGGGTAGTGAGGCAACTAGGATTGAGGGCAGGCCTCACAAGAGAAAAACTAATGCCCCCAAGTCTAGATGAGGTAGATCCAACCATAGGAAAAATATAGGTAGATGATACGAGGTGTATTAAGGCATATAGTTAGTGGTGGGTGACACACCGATGGGTGTTGTCTCCAGTGGTTGTAGACGCAACATGTGGGCTAGCATGTGGAGGATTCGGGGGTCGGGTACCCGCTCCTGAGGTAGATGATGCAACAACAACACAAGTAGAGTATATGTATCGTACATTGTTATTGGTTTAGTTGTTAATTTGGTTGATGAATATGACTATGTGTATTTTCTAATATGAGATGTTTATCATGTGGTTGTAGGTGATGATTACTGTACATTGATAATGGATACCTCCATATGCATGTTGACTCAAAATGTGCCCCAAGACGTGTTCATAGGTGGAGGGATGTTAGAGCAGGTGGATGTGATTGTGGGTGAGCATGCCCATCAACTTGAGCCTATGGTGATAGTGGTGGCTGTTATCCCCAATTCTCCCCCTTGGAAAATTTGGTCAAGACAACTCCTGCACATAAGGAAATTATGAAGGAAATGACTCATACCCACGAGCTCACATTCCAGGATGACAAACAAGGTTGCAGGGAGACTCTACAATGGAGTGGTGGGACCTGTGAAGGATTAAATGACCTTGTGTAGTAAGAAAGATAAGAAATAACTCCGTTAAGCGAACCCATGCCTTAAATTCATAAAACAGGTTATAGGTGGGATCAGAAATGAAGGAGCAGTGTTGCAAAGAATCTAGAAGAAAAAAGGAAAATAAGCGGTGAAGTTTCAAGGTCTTCGGGCTCAAAACCATTTAGGAAAGAATCCAGAATCGACTAAGTATGGAAGAGCCAGCAGAGAGAGCCACGTGTCCTAGCGGCACTTCTCCAAAGATGAATCCATAAAGGGAGGCTCAAACAAGCCCCACACCTCCACGTGTACCAAGTCAAAGTAGGTCATCGGGGGGAAAGTTGTTTTTTTGCCCCTTGTTATTCCAAAAGGGGTAAAAGTTTCAAAATGGGCCACAACTCCACCCAAGGGAAAAAGTCAATGTTTGAGCCCGAGTCAAGCCAAAGAGGGGAGTCGAAGGAAAAGGTGAAAATTTTCCTTTTGACAAAAGGCACAAAGGAAATAATTGAAACGCATCTCCCCAATAAACCAAAGGCTACCACGTGTCCCATATCAAAAGGGGACCCATTTTTCAAGTTGTTTTCTTACCCTCCTGTACGGACCCTATACAAACTTCAAAGGGGCATATCTTTTGACTCAAGGCTCAAAATATTACGAATCTGACACCGTTGGAAGTGTTTCAACGTCTTCTACACCATGGAAAGATAAAAAATCTTTTTTTGGGCCTTGGTAGGTAAAAAATGAATAAGAGTCTTCCATGCCATTAACGCAGATGCCAATCTCTTCAACTACTAGATCTGATTCAATTGAATCCACTAGGGAACCAGAAGTGACATATTGTGGGTGAATTTACAGAAGGCATTGATATTCAACGATCGAGCTTTTAAAGTCGGATTCGATGCATATCTCATGGTGGTTGGAGTAGGATTTTATTTTTCCCTCCTCCCCCTCTCTTATTTTTATATTTATTGTAACACTTCTCATTTTTGAGGAAAGACACTCTGGGCATAGAGAAACTTTGTCAAATTTATTTCTTGATGCCATTTTTGAGTAGTGAACCTTCTCCCATGCCTGGAAAATGTATTTTTTCCTCTATTCCAGAAATGTAATGGTCTGTGCACCTTCTAGAGCAATAAAAACATGTTTTTTTGGTGTTCTTCAACCCTTTGCATAATTTTATTATTTCTCTGTGCCTCTCCCTTCTAGATTTGTTTTTCTGTGCATGTATTTCACATTTGTAGATGCAAGATGTTGTGTTTCATGGATTTTACTGGAGAATTTGAAGATTTGGGCCGTGTTACTTCTGTGTGACCTCCCTCATCTCCATTTTTTCTATTTCTTTCTCCCTCGACATAATATCTCACTTCCTTTGCTGGTGTATCACCGCTTTAGTGGTAGGCTCTATTTTTCCTCTTTCTCTCTCTTTGGTTCCTTGGAATGGTTATATTAGGTTAGATTTAGTTTTCCTACACTAGAGTAGCTTCATGGTGGGTAGTTTATGAACAAGAACCAACTTTCTCTGGAGGATCATCTCAGGTTTGCAAGTCCCACATCTTGAGAGATGATCCCATGTTATGCAAATCGCACCAAATGACTCTGCCTTAGAAAATCAGATCCATAACTCATTTAGGGGTGATATGATTTCAAAATAATAGTTTTGACATGCCTGGTGGGACACTGGGTTATATATTTCATCTTCTCTTAGTGTCTCATCAAAAACAAAAAAAAATACACCACAGTGTGCCACTAATAGTTTTGGCACGCCTAGTGGGACCAGAGGTCTTCACTTTGTCAAAAACCCATTCTCTGAGGTGCACACCTTTTTGATCCATTTCCACTCATTTTCATCCATTTTCTCCCATTCCATGAGGTTGTGCAATCATGACTTCATTCCCTTCATGGAACTCACACTTACAACAATGCAGTCCACCTTCAACACATTTTCAAACTCCTCCAAATCAGCATTATAATTAGATCCAGGATCATTATACTTACCTATATGAGTAGAGTCAAAATTAGTTTGGCCATGGAGCTTATCAAGAACAAGGGGATGTATACAATGGTGACAACTATGTGGAGAATGCTGGTTTGAAATGGAGGCTTAAATGGTTAAGTCAAGGGGCATAACACAAATGAAGCATTCAGTATTGGTTGTAAGGCACCTTGTCCATGGGAGGGCCCTTTTCCAAGACATTATAACCCTCAGGAGAAGCTGGACTTCATGATTGGAATTATGCCCCAACTTTCACAATGGACTGAGGGGATAGAATCATATGAGCAAAGTCTGAATCAACCTTGTCAATGGGTAATTCATTCAATAGCTCCTTGTCTTTTTTTTCTCCCTATCAAGCTTCATCATTGTAGCAGTACCAAGTTAAGCCCAACATACGCTCCCCCAAGTGTGAAATCCATCCCTCCATTCCCTAGTCTTCCATCCCATCTTAGTTGTCATGCCCTCTTCTATTCCAAATTCAAATCCCCTCCACAAGAGCCAAATGAAATACCTCCCCCTCCAAAGAAACAAGAATTTTCACCTCCTCCACCACCATAAACAAATGCACAACTGGTTTGAATCCCAACCCACTCCTCTTGGCTTCCCAATTCCATGTGGGGGAGATGAAAATAAAAAAAAATCAAGAAGGACAGCAAGAAGAAGAGCCACGAAAATAAGAAATGATTAAAAGCTTAGTAAGCTTGGCTCTCAGATATGGGATTGAAAAGATTCCCTTGCTAGTTAAGCCTACAAAAGAGGTGAATATTGAGGGGCCAGTGGTGACTAAAATTGAATTTTCAGCAGAGGAAGGAGAAGCTGCCTCCAAATCCAAAAGAAGAGGAGTGCATTCCAGCTGATGAGGAGAGTAATGCAACCCTAGAAGATTTTAGCACAAAACAGGCCATAGAAGAACCTTCAGTTCCTCCTCTCACCTCAGCTCTCTCAAAATATAACACTGAAGAAGACTTTGATCTTTCAAACTCAATGTTGGAGGATGAAGGAAAACATGGTGAACAAATTATAGATCAAGAAGACACCATGAAAGAGGTTGAACATTTATAGTAGGAAAACAATGAGGCAATGCATTTTTTTGATTTGGAGGACTGTTTTGATGAAGAAGAACCGGTTGAGTTTCTATTGTTTTCTCCTTCATCATCCACCTTCCAAGCACATGAGCCTGCTATCATGGAGGAGAAATTTCAATTGCAATAGCTTGCATACTATGGCAGCTCTTTGGAATCAAGTTTTGGAGATTTAAACCTTCCATACTCTTCACAGAAGGATGAAGAGAAAGGGCAGAAAAGTTCCATCATTGCTTCCACACCATCCATTCAAGAAGGTCTATAAGAAGACTCCATTCTTGGAGTAGAAATTCAGAGTTATGGGCACATCCAAAGCACAAGACCTTGCCCAATCAGGTATTTATCTTCATTAGAGCCAAGGGAGAAGTCAAAACTAGTCATGCCTACTCCAGGACATGAGGATGAGCATTAAAGTACCAAGGGTCATCATCAACACCTCCAGGAGTCCAATGCAAGTCAGCTTGAGGAGGTATTTTCCATTAATGCTCATACCTTGATGATTTGGGTGGAGGACCAGCTTATTGTTATTTTTTTACTCATACAGGCAATTATATTTAGTGTCAAATCATTTGCATGGCTGCCCC
Source organism: Taxus chinensis (assembly GCA_019776745.2). Lineage (NCBI taxonomy): Eukaryota > Viridiplantae > Streptophyta > Pinopsida > Cupressales > Taxaceae > Taxus > Taxus chinensis. The sequence goes on along the minus strand of CM034149.1, from coordinate 855,199,860 downwards.
TCCTGAGAAAGGGAAGCTACTTCTCCCTTCCTATAACATGATTTGTTTAGCATTTTTTTCTCTTTGGTTAGTGTAAGAGTAGGAGAAGACTTTATTTCTAGCTAAAGAAGTGCTTATGCACAATCTGCATGTCTCATTTGAAGCATGTATGATCTGGTCTCTGTATATAAGTTTTGTTTGCATTGCTCCAAAGGAGCATAAAGCTAGGTTCTTCAGTATTCATAGCAAGGAAACTCATAGTCACCCATAATAGTTACCATCTTCAAAGAAAACAAATGTAGAGTAACTAAATTAATTTCAAAATAGTCCATTTTAGGGACAAATGAAATCCCCAGAGTTAAAACAATTTTCTACTCTTAAAAAATTCCATTTCCAAGATTTCCTTATGAAAATTGAGAGTTGCAGACTCAGGGTCAAACAAAACATAGAAAAGACATACAGTCAAGCTCGCAGTGGCTCAAGGTTCAGATCTTTGAAAGTTCATATTAGTTTCATGTTTATCAGGCAGACTCCATGCCCAATGGATGCTCCAAGACCATTGATCTCTTCATCTAGCAGGAAGATGTCCCCGTGAGTCGCCAAATTGTTATCCCAAATTCACCCCCCGGTAAAATTTGGTCAAGAAAAATCCTACACATAAGGAAATTATGAAGGAAATGAATCAAACTCATGAGCTCACATTCCAAGATGACAAACAAGGTTACAGGGAGACTCTACAATGGAGTGGTAGGGCTTGTGAAGGATCAAATGACCCTGTGTAGTAAGAAAGAGAAGAAACGGATCTGTCAAGCGAACCCATGCCTTAAATTCATCAAACAGGTTAGAGGTGGGCTCAGAAATGAAGGAGCAGTGTCATAGAGAAGCCAAGAGTAAGAAGGAGAAGAAGTGGTGAAGTTTCAAGGTCTTCAGGCTCAAAACTATTCAGGAAAGAATCCAAAATTGACTAAGTATGGAAGAGCCAATAGAGAGAGCCACGTGTCTTAGCGGCGCTTCTCCAAAGATGAATCCATAAAGGGAGGCTCAAACAAGCCTCACACCTCCACATGTCCCAGCTCAAAGCGGGCCGTCGGGGGGAAAGTTGGTTTTTTCCCCCTTGTTATTCCAAAAGGGGTAAAAGTTACAAAATGGGCCACAACTCTGCCCAAGGGAAAAAGTCAGCGTTTGAGCCTGAGTCAAGCCAAAGCGGGGAGTCGGAGGAAAAGGTGAAAATTAACCTTTTGACAAGAGACACAAAGGAAAGAATTGAAATGCATATCCCCAGCCAACCAAAGGCTACCACCTATCCCATATCAAAAGGGGACCCATTTTTCAAGTTATTTTCCCACCCTCCTATACGGACCTGATACAAACTTTGAAGGGGCATATCTTTCGACTCAGGGCTCGAAATATTGTAAATCTGACACCGTTGGAAGCGTCTCAACGTCTTCTACACCATGGAAAGATAAAAAATAAATTTTTTGGGGCTTGGTAGGTAAAAAATGAAGAAGAGTCTTCTAGGACATTAACGCAGAATATAATCTCTTCAACTACCAGATCTTATTCGATTCAATCCATTGGGGAACTAGAAGCGACATATTGTGGGTGAATTTGAAGAAGGAATTGATATTCAGTGGTTGATATTTTAAATCAAGATTCAAATTTTCCCTCTTCCCCCTCTCTTATTTTTCTATATATTATAACACTTCTCATTTTTTAGGAGAGACATTATAGTGCCCGAAAGTTTTTTAAAAAAAATTAAAAAGAGAGGGAACAATTAATAGAGCTGACAGGAGTTGATGGGAGGCACGTGAAGGCACGTGAGTAGACATGGGGGGAGTAGATATCAAGTATGACAGGAGTGAATTACTCAGAAAAGTGCATATAATGGAGCAGGCGGGGCACGCGGATAGCTCAACCTCCATTATAATTTTTCACGTCCCTTTATATGCCTATAGAATGTGGAAACATGCATAAGTCAAGTAAACTATTTTCCAAAAATTTTAGAAATAATCAAGGGCTCGTGAAATGTAATGACTGCAAGATATACACAAAATGGGTTTGGGTATGGGGCAGGCTCATCTCTACTGATGCGTGGAAGGGTGCATACAAAGATCCAATTGGATCAATTTACTCCCAGCCTGTGCGCCAAGTTGAGGTTTTATCAGATGCTGCAATTGGAAGCACTTGGGCAGATAGGAGTGAAAAAAACATGGAGGCATGCATTTGGCATGTGAACTGTGCAAAAAAATTCCTGAAAACAATAAGCCCTTTGGTCTCCAACCTGATCAATTTACATTGCCACGTATTCCTAGCCTGGGCCCAAAAAAAAAGATTTTATCAGGTGTTGTAGTTGCAAATGCCCATCGATGTGTGCATGTAAAGAGAAGGGCAGTAAAGAGATGGAATCATTCTTGGAGAGGTACAGATTTCAAATCCTGGGTATACTGGTCTAAATATTATATCCTTATGAGAAATTCATGTTTTCTCATATTCATCTAAGTTTTGTATCACGCAAATGGATCCCAATTTTCCCTTTTCTACGATGTTGATACAACACGAACAACCTTTCACACTAGTGGCTCTCATTAAATCTGTCAGATGTAATATCTTTTACATTAGACACCATGACATCCTCTCAATGGGTCCGTTATAATTTGGAACTCCAGTCCACAGACAGTAAGGAATCTTGTGCAGGTGTTCTTGAATAGGCTATCGATGGAAATAGAGGACAATAACTTGTCGTACGTATTTTGCTACGATAAATCCAGATGATTCCAGGAAGTACATAGTTGATGGAAGGAAAAAATCAGTTATAGAAGTTAAGGAAGGTAGAATGCAGAAGTGGAAAAGGCACACCAAGAGAAAATGACAAGGAAAGGCTTTGATGAAATTCAGAAAAATATAGTTCTACTGGAAAAAGGAAATTGAAAAAAAGATTAACTTTTTTAAAGGTCTTGTCAAGAATAAAACAACTTGATTTAGATGTAGCATGTGTTTCCAATCAAATAATTACATTCCTTTCAGATGAACTATTATCATAAAGAAATGAATTAAATGCTAAAGTGCATTATTTTAACTATGAGGAACATAGGATCAAAGAACCACAATATAAAAAAGGATCATTCTGGATAGAGGGAGACATCATATCAAGGAACTGAAAAATTCAATTGAAATTACCCTCAACGAATCTTGAAAGAAAAAGGGTCTAACTTCTCAATTCAATTTCCATGAAGGATGAACATAAATCTATGTATGGATTTCTTAGTCATGCTGAATATCTTGAGAGAGCTCCAAAATTTATTTTCCAACACCATTTAAACATGTGGTTTTATTGTTGGTTCAGTGAAAAATGGGTTCCTTGGGAAAGCTTGAGGATTTTGAGCAAAGGTGAAATGGTAAAATTGCGGATGCTCATGATCTATTCGAAAAAATTCTTAAGGGAGATGTTGATCTGAATCCCGCGGTTTCGATTAGCTTCGTTCCCAGGCATGGTTCATCTCCCCTTTTCTTTCATAACTCTTGTACTTTAGTTTTCATTTGCAACTTAATATAATTTTAAAATATTGGGATTATAATACATTTAATTGTTTTTATATTAACTTGTTGCAAAACAATAAAATGTCGTGTTGTAGCTCATGAAATTAAAATAACCCTTTTATATTAAACCATGAACTTCAACCCTCATTCTGAGGTGATTTAGAAAACTTCCTACCCAGCTAGATTGCTACAATATTGTTTTGTCGACAAGATGAAATTGACTTCCTAGTAAAAACAAAAAAAATGTCGACCATCTCCTTGTTTGAATAGATAATTTTTACATTTTTCAAAGACTCGCTAACTATCCTTCGTAACTTTGAAAATGGGATGTTAAGCTCCATTCATGTACCTAGTTATGTGAGGAGTCACCTTAACCTTTGTTTTTACCCCGAATGAATAATTGTGATATTTTTGATGCCCTACTGGGAGAAATGTTACACCGTTTTGTAGTTGTAAGAAGCTACTAAAACTATAAAGTTGGCTTTCATTTTGAACTGCCATTTGAAACTTGGATAGAGAATTTATTATCTATTTTCACAAACCTCTATTGTTCTTACTAGATAATTGTTTGGAACCTTTAGTTTAGGGAAAAAAACTTTTCTTGTATATTTTGGCAAATCCATTTTGTAGGCCTCTGGTTGCAGTTTGACGAGGTCAAACTGGACTAATTATGACTTGTCGCTCTCAGAAAACTTTCCGCCGTTTAAAAATGGTTTTCTAGTTCTCAGTCTCATCGACTCTGATGAATTCTCCTTATATAGGGGAACTTGTAGGAAGTTTCTCATTGCGCATGCTCATCCATCGAACGTTAGTTTTGGATGTGGTTTTACTGAGCCCTTGAGCTAACTTTTAATCATTTACAACTAGGTCAACTATGACCAGTGGCCTCGGAAAACTAGCCACCAAACATAAACCATTCGCCAATTCCCAATTATGTCAGTTGCTATGAACTCTTAGTATATAAGTGGACACGTATAAATTTAATTGTGGTGTTTGTTGATCATCGGAAGACCACATTTGAAAGTGGTTTCTTAGCCTCTAATCCTGATTTGAACGTTTTTGTAGCTAGCAAGAAAATGTAAAAATAGAAAGTTGCGGGACCCTCGTCGGGTTGCCAAACCACCATAGATAACTTTTGACACATGTAAATAACTGTTTAAAAACTCTATAGTGTAACTTGTTGTAAGAAATAGAACTTTTGACAAAATGGTGTTTTCTCTCTCTTCCCTTCTTTTTCTCTCTCCTGGGTTACAAAATGAAGTGAAATGAAATGTAATGAATACATGTCTCTAAAACTTTTCTTTTCGATTGCAAATTATAATTAGTATCATATGTAAATGGGAAACTGAAAAAATGTTAATTATGTTAGATTAGGGTGGATGCCATGCCAATGATCTATCATTGATATCATGCTCACATGGTTTTACAGGATGAAAGAATGATGACAAAAAGGTGATGTGTAATTCATTTATTTATCATTGTAAATTTATATAGTTCATTGTTAAATTGATAAATGTATAATGTTGTCTCATGTTACAGAAGGTTATATTTGATAAAATTGTTGAATATGTATGAGATGCTGGTTTCAAGGGACATCTAGGAAATGTGCAAATTTAATCATAGGTTTGATTTTGATTCATATTACGTATGGTAAAAAGGTTTGATATATATATAAGGTAAATGAATTTGAAGTTAATATCTTGTAGTGCATATTTAGTGTTCAATAAATGATTAATTAACTATCTTGTTGCATTCATACCTTGTAAATGTAATAAAGAGAATTAAATCAAAACACTCTACCCTTGTATCAATATCGGAGCATAACTTGTCTTCATGTGTGTTACTTTTTCCATAGAAGACATTTAAAACCACAGAATGAACTTAAAATCTGCACTTGATGGAACCTCCTAGTTTAGGTAAATAAAAGCCCAAGTTAGAGTTTACCGTCTTAGTCATTATGTTTAGTGACATTGTCGTAAATCCCGTCTTTTAGGAATGACATGGTCCAACTTTATCCGGAGTGTGGTTTCCTTCTAGTTTTGGTAACCGTGAGGAGAATGTATTCTCTTCAGTTCCGACACCATGTTGAGTAGTCAAGACCACCTTGGAACTCACCTTATGAGTCCTTGTTCGAAGCAACGACTATATAGTGTAACCTTACCATCTGTGGAGTAAGTAGAGCTAATAATCCCTTAGTATTCTTTTGGACTGCCCAGATCTTACGAGATTAGATCTAGAAAATTGACTTCATCAATGAATGAAAACCCTTTTGGATATAGACGACATAAATGGAGGTCATGACTTAGTTGTTCTAGGTCTTAAACTCTTGTCAATGAACTCCTTAGTCTCCTCTCATTTAAATGTGTTACCCTGGTTTCTCTATCAACATAACACCTTGGTATTTTCTGGAAGGTGGTTTAGCATAAATATATCCTCTCTCCTTAAAACTCATATATATTTGAGGCGTAGACCCTTAGGTGCAGTTGGAATTAATCTAAACCTCTATTGATTTGGAGGTTAACTTGGGGTTTGTGTGAAGCTTCAAGGTCTTCTAATCATATATGTCTTCAAGAGGTTAGACAAACACTTCTGTAGCTCCTTTTACAAGACAATGCTAATAATAAGACCATAATGAGATGTAGAAAATAAAGCATATAAGAGTAAAAATGAGATTTGAGGTTAGGAATAATACCACTCTTGGAGTCCTTATAACTCAATTAAATATCTTTCATGTGTTTTAAAGAAATATGATTTGCCTTAGTGTGATCAAACTTCGAGAAAACAAAGGATATATATATATATATATAAATGGAATTCCACAAGTCATTGAACTAGAATAACTATGGTAGGGAAATAACTATATCGTGATCGAGGAATTTTTTTGGGAAAAATCTATCTTGTATCTAAATCTCCGTTAAATCCTAATATTGCTATATGGACACCAAGTCACATTCACATGAGTTGTAAGAGTACAAAGGTAGACATTGAATATATGTTCGAGAAGAATATTCTTAACATAAGAACAAGATAATTAAGTATTTTATATGCATTTGAATTATGCCAAATAAGTATGCAAGTTATGGAAATTTTTGTAAAGAATAAGAAACCAGCTTAAAATGGTTGAACCATAATTTAAACGTGGAATGAACTTAAGAATATATACGTGGACAAAGGAGAAATTTATCCTTGCACAATAATGTTCTTGGAATGTTAATCGTAACTAAGATACAATTAAAGAAAATGATGTGTTGTGGGTTTGCCATTCCTTGAGTCCTTTTCTTGTGGTTGGGTCATTTCTAGTATTCATTCATTGGGAAAAGTGTGGCATCGACATTCCTATGGTGTTATCATGTGTCTATGTGAGTCGATGACTTATAAGTGTCGTATGCATCTATGTGAGTATTCTATATTTGGATCCCTTGTTGTGTTTTGTGTAGTGAGAAATGTAAGTAAAAAAAAATTATCCTTGTATAATTACTATTGTTTTTATCTGTGTAAAATCGGTGGTGTTACTACACATTCTGGGCATAGAGAAACTCTGTCAAATTTGAAAAAAATTAATCGAACCATTTTTGAGTAGCGAACCTTCTCCCACACTTGGAAAATGTATTTTTGCCTCTATTCCAGAAATGTAATCATCTGTGCAATCCTGTCTAGAGAAATAAAAAACATGTTTTCCTGGTGTTCTTCAACCCTTTGCATCGTTTTGTTGTTTCTTCGAGCCTCTCCCATTCCAGATTTGTTTTTTTGTGCATGTATTTCACATTTTCTGGTGTAGGATGTTGTGTTTCATGGAGTTTAATAGCGAATTTTAAGATCTGGGCCATTTTACTTTTGTCTAACCTCCCTCATCTCCATTTTTTCTATTTCTTTCTCCCTCAACATAATATCTTGCTTCCTTTGCTGGTGTATCACCGCTTTAGTGTAGGCTATATTTTTCCCTCTTTCTCTCTCCTTGGTTCCTTGTAATGGTTAGATTAGGTTATACTTATTTTTCCTAGCATTGGAGTAGCTCGTGGCAGGTATTTTAGGAACAAGAACTAACTGATTCTCTGGAGGATCATCTCAGGTTTGCAAGTCCCACATCTTGAGAGATGATCCCATGTTATGCAAATCACACCAAATGACTCTTCCTTAGAAAAGTGGATCCATAACTCATTTGGGGGTGCTGTGATTTCAAACTAACAGTTAGCCACATGTATAATTTTTTTGCAGTGAGTATGATGAGGCTCGTGCAAAGGCAGAGCGGACAAGACAGTGCTATGTGAAGGGGTGACCTAGCCCGTGATGTGGTTCCACAATATGTGGAGCTCTAGGGCAGATTTATCAAAGCAGAAGGCATAGTATTCATGTATTTTAGAGTTAGCTAGAGAGACAGAGAGCCTGAGATTAATGGTGTAGGGTTAGAGGTGAAGCTATGAGTTCTAGAGGTCCAACAGTTGTAGATCGTGATAATGCATGAGGACAAATGATGTATTATATAGGATGTATTGAGGCATGGGGGATTTCCCCCTAGAGAAAAATATTTTGTAACCTTGATTGCAAGGGTGTTACTGATATGTTCTGAAGCTGATGGAGTCTTGGTGGAGAACTTCCTTATGCCTTTAAAACTCAAATTTTGATTGTTGGAGTGAAGACCTTGTTTCTAGGCCTAATTGAGAAAACATTGTCATGTTTGTGTTTGTAATGTTCTTAGTGCCGACCTATAAGGATCCACTTTAATGTAAACTTATATGAATTTTTAGAGTGTGTATTCATGTTGTTTAAAGGCTGATCTTGCATGTTCATATGGTCCTTTTCCAACCTATATGGTATGTATGGCATTAGCCATGTATAAAATTCAGATGTATTTTCTCATTTGAGCTATTAGAGATGATGGAGATTTGAGCAAGAAAGAGGAAGTGTGTGAAGAGGTTAAAGGGATATAGGGAAGAGAAAAGTAGATGATGAGAAGCTTAGAAGAGTATAGGATTAGAAATTCAAGTTCATATGACCTAATCAGTACATTTTGGTGCATACGTAAGCAAAGAGAGACATAAAGAGAGAGAGAGCATTTTGAGAGGGTTTTGAGTGAATAGATCTTAAAAAGCGATCACAATCAATTGGTTGAGAAACACGGTCATCAAGTGATCTTCATATTTAGGTGGATAAGTGGGTGCTTGGTCATCTTCGGGGGTTTTATCCTCCTTGTAGAGTGGGTTCTCTACTAAATAGGGGTTGGTGATCCTTGTGGGGTTGGTGCCTCACTAAATAAAGTGGTGTGTAATATTCACAAGAGTCCTTTGCATTGAGTAATATATGCATAGGTTCGGTGGGTTGTATTCCCCTTGAGGATTTCTCACTTTATATATTATGTCACTATGTCATTTTCTCATGTGTATGTTTTAATGTGCATGGTTTAATCATCTTAATGCTTAAAGGTTTACAATTATGCATGGTTAATTGATTGAAAATTTTAAAGGACTGATTCACCCCCTTCTCAGTCATTGTGCTTCCAAAACATGTCTTCTCAATGTATATAGTAATCTCTTTTGATTTATTAAGTAGAGTTTTAAATTTAAATATCAGTTAAATTTAGAGAGTTTTGTTTCATTGGTGGATGCTTCTAACACTATTTTTTACAAATGTTCCTTGTTGTTTACAGATTTGGGTGATTTAGGCATGTTTATCAGTGATATATATTTTGTTTGTGTGTCTGCTGATTAGTTTGAACAATAGTTAATATAATTAACCTCTTATATATGTTATATAGTAGAACTATGGTTATTTATTTAGAAGATGCAAAATTAGGATTCCTCTGATTTGTCTTATTTCCTTAGAATGAATTCCTAGAGTTTGAGTTAATGCTAATTCTAGTTTTCTATAGTTTAGTGTGTGTGTTTTATTGAGATAAAATATGTCTACAATATTTAAAAGTTAAAGAGAGTATAGTATTTTTTGTTGGGGTTAGCACACTGGTTGTACAGACAATATATCAGATCTAAGCATTCATGCAAATAAAAGAGGATATTCTACTAGAAGAAATATACAAAACAAGAGACATAAATCAACACCAGATTTAACATGCTTCACCCAGTGTGGGCTACGTCCACCAAGAAATAAGCCAATCTATTATCCAAATCTTTGGCAAGATATACAATGAAGATCTACAATCTTCCACACCTCTCAGATGTACAATACTTTCTTTCTTCAAGATTTTTCTTCATCACCAAGAATTCTCTCTCTCACCAAATTTTACAAGTTCTTTCTAATTATTGTTAATATCTTACTTCTAAACCCTTTATTTTATGATTATAAAGTCATTTATAGACTTAGGGCACTTAGCCATGCAATTACAATCAATAGATATACTTTAATGCTAAAAATAGATATAATTCCTGAGAGTTAATTAAAACATCCTCGCACGGGTAACCGATGTTGGTTCCTTCCTTACCTGACCGATGCCAGTCCTGGGTAACCAATGTCAGTTACCCCATAACCGATGATGGTTACTATATTTTTCAGCAAGTTTCCATTACATGCTAAACTGAAGTAATTGAGCTCCACAACTCAACAATCTCCCACTTGGAGATTAATTACTGCACCATACATGTACAACATCATTATTGAATCCTTCCTTAGCTTTTTTTCTTCCTCTTCAAATATCAAACTTGAAGACCAACAAAAGTGGAGTGTATAGCTCCAACTTCTCCTTTATTAATGGCTTCGTTAGCATATCCACAGGGTTCTTGCTCCTATGAATCTTTTCCAGATTCAACTGTCCATCCTTTAATACATGCCGTATGAAGTGATACCTCAAATGAATGTGTTTCATTTTTGAATGAAATTCCAAGTATTTTTCCAAATGAATTATACTCTAACTGTCACTAAATAGTTTACAATGACCTTGCTTCTTTCCCAACTCTTCTATGAACCTACTCATCCATATCATCTCCTTCCTAGCCTCTGTAGCTGTAATGTACTCTACCTTTGTAGTAGATAAAGCCACAACCTTCTACGATCTTGAAATATAGCTAACTTTCGTTCCACCTACTATGAAAATATATCCAGTAGTGCTCCTTCTACCATCTAGATCTCCAACCATATTCGAATCAACATAGCCACATAATGAAATATCTAAACCTTCATAGCATAACTACATTCTAGATGTCCCTTTCAAATACCTGAGTATCCATTGGATTGTTTTACAATGCTCTTTAACTGGATTGGCCATATATCTACTCACCACTCCCACTGCCTGTGTAATGTCTAGTCTTGTACAAACCATAGCATACATGAGACTTCCAACTACTGAAGCATATGGCACTCGTGTCATGTATTTAACCTCCTCATGTGATGATGGACACTGATATTTTCTTAATTTGAAGTGTCCAGCCAAAGGTGTTCTAACAAGTTTTGCATTCTACATGTTGAACCTTTCTAACAACTTGTAGATATAATCCTCCTGAGACAAATACAATTTCTTATTTTTCCTGTCTCTATGTATTTGCATGCCAAGAATTCTTTTTACAGCTCCTAAATCCTTTATAGAAAATGTGTGAGCTAGCTTTCTCTTAAGCTCACCAATGTCCTGCATACTAGATCCTGCAATAAGCATATCATCCACATAAAGTAACAAAATAATATAGCTCCCATTTTCAAGATTCTTGAAATAAACACAATGTTTAGATTCACATCTCAAGTAACCATGCTCTTGCATAAAACTATCAAACCTCATGTACCATTACCTTGGAGCTTGTTTGAGCCTATATAGACTCTTTTTTAACCTACACACTAATTTCTCCTCACTCTTGACTTCATACCCAAGTGGCTGCTGCATATAAATCTCTTCATCCAAATCACCATGAAGGAAAGCCATCTTCACATCTAGTTTCTCTAAATACAAATCCTCTACTGTAACTAAACTCAATAATGTACGAATAGAAGTCATCTTAACAATAGGAGAAAATATCTTATCAAAGTCAATACCTGCTTTCTGTGCAAATTCCTTTACTAAAATTCTTGCCTTGTATCTTTTTTGTCTACCCTCTTCTTCCTTGATCCTATAAACCCACTTGTTCTGTAATGTTCTCTTAATTTTTGGCAACTTAACCAAATCCCATGTCTGGTTCTATTCTAAGGAGTTCATCTCCTCATCCATACCATGCTCCCATTGGACGTGGGTTTTATCCTACATTTCTTCTTCAAAGATCTTTTGTTCACCATTATCAGTCAATAATAAATAAGATAGAGAAGGTGTAAATATTTTTGGAGGTTTACTTACCCTATGTGACCTTCTCATAGGAGTTTGGGGTGTCAGAGGCTCAATCTAGACCTCATGTACATTCCTATCCAAATTTGACAGTGACCACCACCGGTCACCTCTAACTGATACCAGTTTTGCTAACCTATGCCAATTTCGATCTTCTGTAACCAATACCGGTTCATCTGATCGGTGTCGGTCAGGGGTCAACTGACACCGGTTACTATGTGACCCTGTCAGTAATTATTTTAAATCTGAGAGTTCATTTTCATTCAGAAACTTCTCAACTGGTTCATCCTTGCATACCAAAATTTGATCCCTATACATTCTCTTTTCATTCCATTCAACATCACGACTCCTAATAATTTTAGAATTCTCTAAATCCCAAAAATGGAAACTGAAATCACCATATCCATAACCAATGAAAGTGCATCTCTTAGATTTTACATCTAACTTCTTTCTATTTTCCTTATCAACATGCACAAATGCTTCTGAACCAAAAACTGTAAGAAAAGAAAGATCTACCTCTTTTCTGGTCCAAGCTTCCTATGGTATTCCTCCATCTAGTGAACTTGAAGGCCCATGGTTAATCAAATAAACCATTGTATCAAGTGTTTCTTCCCAAAACTATAAGGGCAATCCAGAATGTATCCTCATACTTCTAGCACGTTCCATGATTGTCTTGTTCATTTTTTCTACAACACCATTCTCCAATGGTGTTCTTGGAACCGTTCTTTCTCTACATATTCCATTCACTGAACAATAATCATTGAAATTATTGCTACAATATTCACCACCATTGTCAGATCTAAGGCATATTAACCTAGAATTTGATTCATTCTCAACAAAGGCTTTCCATATTTTAAAAGTCTCAAAAACATCAGATTTATGTTTAATACAATAAACCCATACCTTTCTGGTAGCATCATCAATGAAAGTAACATAATACTCGGATCCTCCACGAAAAGCTACCTGAGATGGTCCCCACACATATGAGTGTACAAGCTCCAATTTTTTCTCCTTCTTAGTTGCCCCAAATTTGAGAAATCTCACTCTCTTTTGCTTTCCAAAGATGCCATGCTCATAGAAATCAAGATCTAAATATTTCAAATTTGATAACTTACCATTAGCCTTTAAGATATGCATTCCTTTTTTACTTATATGGCCCAACTAGTTATCCCACATGCATGCATCTGAATCTGAAGTAGATAATGTAGAAAAAGAATAAGTAATACAGGTAGATAAATATAACGTTCCTACCTTCTTACCTCTTGCCACAATAAAAGCACCCTTGGCGACTTGCCAAGAGTCTCCTGTAAAAGTAACCATGTAACCAGATTCAACTAGTTGCCCTGTATAACTAATATTTCTCCTGAGACTTGGCACATGCCTCACATATTTCAATACCCATGTATTTCCATTCTACAATTTTATATGAACTCCCCCTTTACCAATAATACTGCAAGGTTCATCATCACCCAAATAAACATGCCCAAAATTACCCTAGACATAATTTCTAAAATAACTCTTATTAGGGGTTACATGGAAAGAAGCTCTTGAATCTAAAATTCATGATTTAATTCTATTATCTAAAGAAAGAATAAGAACATCTTGCATTACCTCTGATGTAGTAAGATTTACTTATTTACCTTTATCTGGTTGTTGGTTCTCTTTATCCTTTTGACCATCAATCTTTCTTTACATGTCCTTTCTTTCCACATTTCTAACAAGTAATTTCCTTACTTCTGGATTTATATATGTTATCCCTTGACTTTGATTTCCCATTACTCTTACTCTTAGATCTCTCCTTTTTCCTGCCCCTGCTTTCTACATTCAAAGCATTTCCAGATGATGATTCCTCTGTACTCTTCCTATGAATTTCTTCATTCAATATTATAATAACCACATCATCAAACTTCAAAATATTATTAACAGATGTTGTATTACTAATAGCCATTACTAAGTTATCCCAACTATCAAGTAAAGAACATAAGAGTAAAAGTGCTTTTACTTCATCATCAAATGGTTTTTTCAACCGATTTTTAACTAATTTACAATAGATAAGAAATCATTAAAATGACTAGATGTAGATCCACCTTCATGCATATAAGAACTAAATAGTTTCTTCATCAAATAAAATTTATTTGAAGTACTATGTTTTTCATATAAATTAGCAAGAGATTTCATTAACTCTACCATAGAAGCCACTCCTATAATATTGAAAGCCACGGGTGCTATCAGGATCAATCTTATAGATCCCAGAGCCTTTCTATCAAGAATCTTACATTCTTCATCAGTCATCTTCGTAGGTCTAGACTTCTGATACAATGGTAAATACAAATATCTTTGATACAGATAATCCTCAATCTGCATCTTCCATAATGATAATTTCGTCCTTCAAATTTTTCTACCTTGTATTTGTTTAATTTTTTCATTGTTGTAGCTCCCACTCAATCAGAAAACCCTCTGTGAGTAAATTTGTCAACACACAAAACCCCTCAAACAAAGCTTGGATACCAGTTGTTGGGGTTAGCACATTGGTTTTATAGACAATATATTAGATCTAAGCATACATGCAAATAAAAGCAGATATTCTACCAGATGAAATATACAAAACAAGAGACATAAATCAACACCAAATTTAAACATGGTTCACCCAGTGTGGGCTACGTCCACCAAGAAACAAGACAATCTATTATCCAAAGCTTTGACAAGATATATACTAAAAATTTACAATCTTCCACACCTCTCAGATGTACAGTACTTTCTTTCTTCAAGCTTTTGCTTCATCACTAAGAATTCTCTCTCTCACCAACTTTCGCAGGTTCTTTCTAATTCTTGTTAATCTCTTACTTCTAAACCCTAAATTTTATGCTTATAAAGTCATTTATAGACTTAGGGCACTTAGCCATGCAATTACAATCAATAGATATACTTCAATGCTAAAAATAGATCTAATTCCCGACAGTTAATTAAAACATCCGCACACAGGTAACCGATGTCGATTATCCCTAACTGATGTCCGTTACCCCCTAACTGATGATGGTTACTGTATTTTCCAGCAAGTTTCCATTGCATGCTAAACTGAAGTAATTGAGCTCCATAACTCAAATTTTTTCTACCCTACCCTTCCATCCTTTTTGAGTTATTTTATATGAAGACCCACATCATTTAAAACTAGTTTAAATACTAATAGGTTGAGTCATATTGTAAATCAAGACTTTCAAGTCTAGAATAAAATAATCTGGATACCCATTTAGATAAACAATATGCAATATTATATTTATAACATGTCGTATAACATGACACATCGGTCCCTCCATAGGTTAACACTAGGTCACATGTATTCCAACTGAAGTTAGACATTCTAAATTAATCCACGTGTTAACTAGAGTTCTAAAATGAGTGGGAAATATAATTAACACCCCATTTTCCCTATTTGATAATTCCTAGGTATTGTACAAAACATCAATCAACATTCTCTGTTTATTCTTAGAGAGTGTTACATATCATATAATTTTTCTTATCTATTGTATGCATATACATTATGTTTTGTGTACTGTACAAAAATATCCAAAATAAATTCAATTCAACTTTTTAACCCCTATACACTTCTGATAATATGTTGAAAAATGAAGTACGACTTGTCACTTGTGTAACTTTCATTAATACTTTTATGCATGTAAACATATCCAATCAAGGATGAATTCCTTCTAGAAACCAATATTTAACAATTTGATAAGGTTATTATAAAACACAATACCCCATTCCTCATCAATTTCATCTTGTTGTAAACTAATTTCTGAATAAAATATGATCAGATAAATAATAAAAATTAGAAAATCCAATTTGAAATATAAAGTAAGCAACTTAGATTGAAAATAAATGATCAACATTCAAAACAACATAGTCGAATGAGAAATAACCCATGTATGAGTGATAACATATTGGGTTCAGAATAACCTTCCTACAATTAAACAAAATATTTTTTAAGTTATTCAATACATTGAAATAGGTCAGCAAATAATTAGAATATGGTTTTTGAATAACCCAAACATCAACTAAAATTGAAACTAAATGAAATAATAAAACTAGCTTTGAATGCTAATATACATAAATTTATTTGAAGATGCAGCTGGTAATGATCCAACCCTTAATCGGTTTTAAAAGAAAATAAATTAAAATACTAAATATTGAAAGTGATGTGTTTATAATACCCAAACCTTAAATTGAACTTGATTACAACTTGGGTCTATGATAGACCTAAGTAACTAAGAGTAAATAACAAATCCTTTGTAGTGCATGATAGGGTCAAGTATAAATCATCTCAAATCCAAATGGAATCCCAATTAAATAAATGACATCATAATTTTAAACCTCCCAAATGCAAAAAAATATAGTAATACAGGTTGATAAGTAAAGCAACCCAAAACAACAAACACACAGACAAAAACATTCAATTCATACATTTTTTATTCCAAAAATTATGTCAAATGCATGAGATGGAATATCTTAATTTTTTTACTTTCCAATGTAGATCTCTAAAAATGATCTAAATAAAAACATATACTATTAGAATACATCAAGGGAGGTTATGATCAAAATAAAACAATATTTATAGAAATTCAAAACATAAACTTTAAATGATTCATAACAAAATTATCCATGCATTTTAAAATGAACAACTCAATTTGAGGTAAGACCTCCCAAATTCCAATATAACTTTCCTTAAATTTGAATAATCCAATATTTTTTAAGTAAAACATTTGAACAATAATATAATATCATGGAGATAAAACCTGGATTCAAAAAATCCAAGATAACATGTGTGTTAAATGGCTTAAATTGTGTAGGAAATGGAAAGATAGAGTCATCTATTTCAAAGATAAGAAATTTTCAATTACTGAAGAGATGATCTCCTTCATCACGGGAATGATCATGGAGGGGGTGAAGTTATTTTGAATTTTTTTTTACAAAGATGTTGAGGAGCAGCAGTTCTTGGTAAGTGATGAGACTCTTCAGATCAAGAAGTTAGGAATCCTCTGCTCTTCCATCCCCCAACCATATAATGAGGTAGCAAAAATGGTTGTCTGCAACATCACTTTGGAAGGTTGATTCTTGATGTTACCTCTGCACCACTTAGTTATTTTGAATCACTTCATACGTGCTTCTAAGGTTAGTTTCCCTTATTATATATTTCATTCACTTGAAAAATCGATTAGGGATGTTCAAGTTCATACACGGGTCCTTCCCCTGCATCAAGGTGTAATTTTCTTGTTGGATCGCTACTTTCTTTATGTGGTTGAAATTGACACTACCCCCTCTCTAGCCTCCCCTCCCCCTCAACAACCAAGGAATTGAACTAAAAACCCAAATGTTATAGCACCCATTATTGATCCTCCCCCTTCTAAACGTTTCCTATGTAGTAGCTCAAAGGGTAAGGATACTATAAGAGTAGAGAGATTTTTGAAAATCAATCAAAATACCCATTCCCCTCCTTCTAGCCCGGGTTTATCTACGGAAATCAAACAAGAGGATGAGGCTCTTAAGGGAATCGAAGATAATGTGGAATTGCTAATCAAGGAAGGCATAAAAACCATTAAGGACCCCTCCACTCTTTCTAACTTGGACGAGAAATTAGACAACCTCTCCACTCAACTTATTGAATCGGAGGATAGAGTTTTATAGGTGGAAGGCATGCAATCTAACCAATTTTCTATTCACATGGAAGTTTTGGACTATATTTAAACTAGTTTTAAACAAGTTTGTGATGCTTGCGGTATCCCAGATTCTACTTGGAAGAATGGAAAACTCAAGAAAAAGACACTCATTGAGAGCAGCCAAAATCCATTCATGTAAACTACAACTAATCTCTATAAAGTCCTGAAGATTGCTCTGAAAGTATACAACAAATCCCTCCCTAAGTTAGTCTTGTTTTTTTATTCTATTACTATTTTAGTTCTTCTATTTTGTTGTTTTGTGTCGTTTGTTAAGCTCCTTGTAGGCAGATGGCCCATGCATTTGATTATTTTCTGAATATTGACCTTCTAGGATTTTTTGGGGGTGTGGTCCCCACATCTCAAAAACCCACTTTGTTGATATTGTAATTTCTATATTTTTAGCCTTTTTGTACTACAGGGTATGGTCCCGTCAAATAAATTTACCAATAGTAAAAATATGGCTTAAATTGTTATGAAATTATGTATTTCATGTTTAATTGTATTTTTGGCTGATAGGTCTACCTAAATTCACTTTCATGGTAACTCTCTTTTTTCATCATCTTCCTCCTGCCAAATAAAAAAACTCTCCTTTTAACATTTCTTATGAAAATAACCATTATCCACATGTAGAGAATTTAAGGATTTGGTGATTTACTTGAAAATAGTTGCAGATTTTTTGTTTTGTTCCCTCTGGTAATTAACTAATTTAATTAGATCCACCTATCACTGATTTACTATTATGCCAAGTCACTGATTTAATTGGGGAATACTATTATGCCAAGTCATTAATTTAATTGGGGTACTACCCGTGGAAAACACAACCTAGAAATCTAAGTAACAGATTTAATTTAATGACATACATGCATGGTTTTCATGGAAATACAATCATGTAACATGTACTGTTTAGAGTCATGTAACACATCTTGGAGAGGTAATAGTTATTAGTAACAATTGCTACCAATTTTATTTTGTCTTCAAGAAATTGGTTGCAACCATTATTGATATTAAAAAATATCAATAATAAATATTTTCTGGTGTTGCGTTGGATTTTGTCATGGGGTAAGTGGAAATGTTGAAGAAACCGTTATGGGTGGATGTTGCTCCTATCTTTTTGTTGGATCATGAATCTCATTGTCCTATTTAAGGCGCATTAGGGCTATTTTTCTAGCTTGTCTGTAATGTGCCTTTTTTTATTTATGCTCCTACTAGGAATTGGTGTTTTCTTGGATAGACGTAGGGATATTAACATCGTTTAGTGGTATGTGCCATATAAGTGTTCAAAAATTAATATAAGTTCTTGAGAAGAAAAATATTATGGAAATTTCAATGTAAAATAGCACAAAATCTATTTGTTAAATATAATAAGTTTTTTTAAATTTTTGTGTTTATTTTTTGTTGATCTCCTATGTCATTTCCCTCAATTTAAGTGATTGAAACTAAAAAATCCATTTAGTATGGTAGTAGTGTATCGATTATTTCTAGTTTCAATCATGGACATGTACAATTTAAGTATGTACATTTCCTAAAAATAATAATATTAATGTATGCATGTGGTGGACCCTCATACATTATTCACCTTAAAATGTATCAAGACAAACCTATATACATTCCCCGTTTCTGTATAAGTGGTTTGGACATGGAAATTCACAGATATTTTCAAACTTTGGGTGGTCGATCTCTTCATCTCATTGATATTTTCATAGAAAACTTACATCTAGAGAAGCCTTTCTTTGTAGAATGTTTCCTCTTGAGTCTGGTAATTGGCTAAAATTTGATTGTTTAGAGAGAACTATTCTGATACCTCCTAAGACTTCAGCTCGATTTGTAACCAGTTTATTCTCGTAAGCTCGGTACTACTCCAATGATTTGAGAGTGACTTGGTCTATTCAACCTAATGGAAATCCTACCTTTGGATTTATTCTAGCACCTACGTTTAAGCCCTTCAATATTGGTGGGGGTGAGACACTAGAGCCCTTTCCTCCAGGTTGCATCTATATTGTCCCTCCAGATTTTCCATCCTTAATAACCTGCAACAAAACAACTAGGTATGGCTCAAGGATAGACTCGCTCAATCGCTTCAATTATAGATGATATTTGTACACCACAAAAAAAAATCTTGTTTATTCATAGCACGATAGCCCCACAAATTTATGAATATCATTTACTTAAGCTACTATTATTTGTTTGCAATAAAACTGAATTTAAATTGTTATTTAATTAAGTGCATATTAAGTATAATTATTATCAATGTAGTACTTCTAATAAATCCTTCTATATGCCTATCTATAAACTTTGGATTTTAAAAACCTTAACTTTTAAAGAGAACTTACTAGAGACTTCTTCTATTTTTTTATTCTCTTAAATCTTTTTAAGCTGAAATTTTAAGTGTATCAGCTAAATTATGAACTTTCTTGCTAATTAAAATTTTCTTGCCCTACATTAATGTTATTTCATCCGTTAATGTTATTCATTTGAATTATGATTTTAATGTTTATAGATATCATGTATGGGTTTTCACCTAATTTTTAGACTTATAGTGCACAAATTTTGAATTACTTTGTCTAGACTGGATTTATATGTTAATATTTGATAATTAAAATTATTTTTTTTAGAGAATTTTTGAATTAATAAGTATAAATATAGTTCATTGTTATGTCATTCCATCCATAGGATTTTCTAATAATTTTATGCATTTGAATTATGATATTAATTTTTGTAGACATCATATATGGGTTTTCATATACATGTTTACAAAAAAAACTACACTTCGTGGTGGTTACAAATATTTTGGAATTTTGTCTAGCTCGGTTGTATGGGCTACATGTGCCTTGTTCAGTACCAGGAGATAGGATTTTCTAATGGATTCAGAATGGGATTTTTCCATAGGAATAAATTGTAACATGTCCCGAGTTGGACGTTAGACTATGTATGCGAAAGGTTTTTAAATTAGCCTAACAAGTTTCCTCCCCAAATTTGCATCCTATGTATTATGTTGATATGTTATGGTGTCCTGACATGTTGCTTTGTTTATGTGGCTATATTGGAATATAGTTCAAATGAGGACTAGGAACACATCAAACATCCCAATACCTTGTGACATGCTGACATGGACATTTTTTGTGAAAAAAAATCATTGTGAAGAAAAGTATTTTAGAAAACAATTTTTGATTCATGTTGTCTTTCATAGAAGATAAAATCTAAGTAGATATGAGATAAAAGAGGACCTTATGAAAAACACAAAATCTTCTTACATGACATAATCATCTTCATGAGTCAATGTGCATGACAAAACCAATAGCATAAATATACCATAGTTTTCTGCACACACTAACCCGTGCAAATCAATACATATATATAGGGGTGAGGACTTTCCCTTCACTTCCCATGCACTTCTCAAAATAGGCCACATGCTAATAATATAAATGAGCCTTTACAATAAGATACACACATGTGAGTGCACAAACAATAGACTTCCTACACTTAAATCTGAGTAGAAATCCTATTATTATCCTAAACTGTGCATGACACTCAGCTGTCACTTATTCCCAAAATATCATTGTGTGGGCTGCAAGTCTTCATGTCTTTTTCTACTCCGCACGCTATATCCAAAAATAGCCCTTATCCACAAAATGTGTTCTAGCACACACCCATTTTGCTATTCTTTGGCACCCTCAAATGCACCTTACTATGTGCCTTCACCTTAAAGAAATATATTATCTACTCAACATTACCCCACACTAAAGTACATTTTCCTCCTTGGCAATGGAAATTCATTATTATGCCTCCAACAATAAAAAATAATGAATGAAGCAATATACCAAAGAATGAAGTTTACTCTGCAGTACCCTCTTCCTCAGGTAGGAATAACTCTGGATATTCATTCTTGCGTTCATCCTCCAACCTCTATCAGTCACTTAGCGCGTATTTTGTCTTTTCTAGATTTTTTGTCACTATGGCATCCATTTCATCTTGAGTGATCTTTTCCTTCTCGTTTTGTAGTACTTGGACAATATGTGCCATACTTGAGACCATTCCCTCCATGGAGTCCATTTTATGCGCTATAATTTTCCCAAGTTCATCGATCCTATCTTTTTTTGGATCTTGGGCTACTATAAGGGCCTTGCACTTTTGTTTTACTAGGGCTAACCTCTCTACACACACAAGTGTTTCGTCCTTCTGAACACACTTTTAAATTTTTGTTCCTTAATTATTGTGTTTACATCTAAGGTTTGCACGTCTATTTCTAAGTCCTCCTCCTCTTATTGCTTCCTAGGAGGAGTAACCTCACGCTTACTTTCCTTAGTGTCTTAGGGCTGCCTCCATCCCCTGTGCACTAGACCACCATTTTCCTTATGTTCATATTCTTCTTCTTCTTCTAATGGTGAAGTGGGATTTTCACCTGTCAGGCTCCCAATTGTACGTTTCCCCTTTGGCGTGCCTAGTAGCATACATTCATTTTCAACATACTTACCATTTTCTAGCTGAGGCTTAAGCTGGATATAGATTTGCACATCCCCACTATCACCAATGGACAAACTGACATGCCTCATGGTTATATAATCCAATATGAATCTCTCAATGTAACCAGACTTACATGGGTATGTGTAAGTCTTCTTCAAGGTATGGTAGTCATAATCTACCTTATCTACATTATAGATTAACCTGCATGCATCGACAAACATGTGAACTGCCACCTGGAAGAACCGCATTGTAAAGGCGTAAGGGAGTTTACACCAAGGACTCCATGCCCCATCCTTTATTGCAAAACATGTAATGCAAAAGTGTTGGTACATATAAAATTGCACTATCTTCCCAACTACTGATGGCAGCTCCTTAGGAATTCTCCACTCTTCTTCAAAAACCACGCGAAGTCTGTCATACCATAACTCTACCCTTTGCCTGAATGGGCCACTCATAGATCCCTCACATAAATACTTCTCAATGTTGTCTGCTAGAGACTTATTCTCTACAAGATACTCCCAAATCTTGTTCTTTGGCCCATCAGTGTTAAGCAGACATATTTTTCTAAGGATTAGGCACATAGAAGATTCACGCATGGGAACAAGGCACATTTGAAGGAACGAAGGATAGGAAAGAAAACATGTGCCAAGACAAAATGAGTTGGGACTTAGCCATTTTTATGGTTATGGGATATATTTGGAAATAGCATGTGGAGCACACATCAAGATGGAGACTTGCGTGATATGAAAATGCTATTTTGAGAATAAGTGTTTGATAAGTGTCATGCAGGAGTTTGAGATAATAATAGGATTACTACTTCAAGTTAACTGTAGGATGTCTATTATTAGTGAACTTGCATGTGTGCATGTTAATGTAAAGGTGCATGGATATTTTCATCATGCGACCTATTTTGGGAAGTGTGTAAGTGGTGAAGGGAAAGTCCCAACCCCTATAAATAAGTAGTGAACTGTGTAGTTTAGAGACACACAATTATTGTAGAGTTATGTTGTTGGATTTGATGTGCGCATAGCTTATGGTAATATTTTGTAATGTAAAAAGCTTCTATGTTTTACAATGTTAATGTAATGGAGTATATTGGATGGATAATGGTGTTAAACATGACTGTAACTGGTTCTTGTATGGTTAACATTAACATAGTTATTGTTTAATTAATGATTATCTAAGATCTAGATGTTGTTATGCATGAGCAATATTTGTGCTTATTTATGGATCTATATATGCTCTATCTTCATCACATTAACATCCTACACAAGAAAATCTAAAGAGGGACTTGGTGCCTTTGCGTGCTTCGAGTGAGTGCTCATCTTAGGCTGGGTGATGTGCCAGTGTGCCTGGGTTTTCATAGTGAATTCTAGGCTGCATCATTGGTTCCATTTCTGGGACTTATTTTTCAGTTTTTTCAGGATGGTTTGCAATGAAGACATATCGGTTGACCCTAGCAAGTATTGAGGAGTGGATAAAATATTTGGAAGAAGAGTACTCACGGAGGTTCAACACTAGATTTGAGTTTGACGCATGCACGTGGGTAGAGAAAAATCTATATGACTATTTTTATGAGATATTCTTTGTTATCTTCCTTGGTAGAACTTTACGATTGGTTGGTTAGTTATGCATCTAAAAGTAATTGGAGGTATCGCAGACTTGTCTAGATGCAGGAATAATTTCAGGCCCTTTTATGATGTTGATCTGATTTGGACATGCATTGTGGATACTTGGTTTTGTAGTGTTTTGAACAACTATATTTTGGAGTACTCAATTTCCACTTATTCTTTCCCATAGGTAACTGAGTTCCAGTTCTTACATTATCCCAGGGGAACTTATTTACAAGGCATTCCACTGGCAATCAAGATATTGATGGTAACCCTAAAATTGGAAGAAAAACTGATGGTTAGCTAAACCCCACCACACATGGGGGAAGGAGAATAGGTTTTTTGAAGGATGGTAGACCTAGTGGCAGAAAGGTAGAGAGAAGAAAGGAGGCTTAAGTACAATGAAGTGTGTGAGAGGGAGATAGAGAAGCAATGTGATATTATAGAGTGGATGACGTTGAGGAGAGAGATGGCTCGTGAAGGATTTAGAGCTCACGTAGAAGGCATAGAGCCAGAGCATCTGGAAATCCCCCATTTGGGTAAGCATGATAGGGAACCCTTCTCAGCCTCATGTGGGAGTGTGCCAGCAGAGATGACATGGGCCACGGGTGCGCATCTGAATCTACCTAGCAACCTAGCCTTTGCACTTGGTTTTCTAGTATCTAGTACAACCAATAGTCAATAAGCTAGTTTGGGTAGTAGGAAAGTATTAGTAATTCAAATAGAAAGTACATCTATGGCAGATAAAATGTCTTCTTTGTTTTTTGGGGGTACCTTCTTAGGTGCATCATCAACACATAACTCAAGCATGCAGAAATTTTGGACTCACTTCTTGGAAGTAGTACCACTTCGCAAACTGTAGGAGTTTCATTTTAGTACTACTATTGGGACACATGGGAAGTACATATTCTTCTCCACTTTTGGCTATTGGTGGAGGATCAGGGGGTATAGGTGGCTCTAGTTTTGGTGGATCAGGTGGTTCTAGAGGCAGAGGTAACACAGGAGGTTCTTGGATCAGGTGGGTAGGGTCCGCACCAACCCCAAGAATATTTACATAGATGTATATCTTCTAGAGTATAGGGCATAGAAGATGCTACTGAACATGTGCACATGTGTGAGATATTGTGGTGCGCAAAAGGGATTATGGCTTTTGAGTGCAAGGAAAGATATTTTTCCACTACATTACAGGGATGTGCACATAATTAGTATATGAAGTTTGACCCTGATTAGAAATTTGTATATTATGCAAGCATTGAGGGATGCCTTCCTTAAGGAGTTTTATATACCTTAGTTTAAGAAAAAGAGTATAAGCACAGTAAAGGATATTAAGTAAGGCACTACTAAGAGTGTTCAGGAGTATGATGCATGTTTCAAAACACTGTTGTCTAAGCTTTCTTATGATATCCATGCAAGACAACATGCACAATGGTTTTTGGGGGCTTGATCACACCTTTTAGGAGGGCACTGTCACATAAGACATATACGGACCCACGTGAAGCACTAGAAGTAGCTTTGTGCACACTGAGGTAGTTGGAAGTATAGACACTGGAGTAAGTCCATTCCTGGAAGCACAAATTACAGCTATGACAAAGAAGTTGGAGAAACTATCGGCCAATTTAGCACATGAGACGTCACACTAGGATTTGGTGTATAGATTGTGAAGTGGAAGGGCACACTAAGGATAGTTGTCCCCACAGATCAGTGCGTTCATTATTGCTAGACTTTGAGATATGTCATTTGAACCATGATTTCATTCGTTTCCCATTACTACAACATGTGATAAGAAAGAACGTATCTTGCTATTGTAAAATTTTATGGTCCATGACTCATGATACAGAAGACTACAGGTTGATTGGTTAGATCCATGATGATATAGATATTGGTGTGCGATAGACAAGAGTATCAGATAACTCTAAAAGCAAAGGTGAGCACCATGATCATGATCACACTCAAGCACACTACAATTGGAATGAGGGGAACTTTGAAGGAGGTCATGGCAGAGGTCGAGGGTACCATGGTGGATTAGGAGGCTGAGGCCATGGTGGTGGAAGAGGCAAGTTCCCTCAGTGGAACATGCTTTACATGCCTCCTGACCACTACAGATGTGAATGTCCTTAGAATATTACTTGTTCTTTTTGTGGGAAGAATCATAGCTATGAGGAATTCCCAGACTTATATGAGCATCTTAGCAAGCAACATAAACAAGAGAACAAGGGTGTAAGGATGGTTAGAATACAACGTACTGTGGAAAATCAGTGGATGTCAAAGTTGGCACCATAACCTGAGGTATTACACGTGAAGATTACTACACGGCTGAAGTTGTGTGTGTCAGAGAAGTGTTACAATAGAAGCCTACCATCACTAAGGAGGACATTTTACATGCAAGGTAATCAGATCCTGTGCATCAAAAGGAGGTTTATCAGGAAACCATGGAGGTACTAAAAAATATTCAGGGTGAAATACAATGTTTAAAAGAGCAATCACGAAAGATGGAACAAAAGAAGGCAGCAGAGATGGTCCAGTTGGATATTGATGACTTGAAGGAGGTATGTAAAATGTTGCACCAAGAGAATATCATTCCATTACTAGGGAATTGGCTAAAGGGAAACACTCCATCACAGTTATTGAGAATGGAATGCTTATCCTGCATGCTAACCTTCCCCCTAATAGCTTGGA
The DNA here is from genome assembly GCA_019776745.2 of Taxus chinensis. Taxonomy (NCBI): domain Eukaryota; kingdom Viridiplantae; phylum Streptophyta; class Pinopsida; order Cupressales; family Taxaceae; genus Taxus; species Taxus chinensis. Next base: position 855,173,635 of record CM034149.1, on the reverse strand, counting down.
TTATGACAAGGAGATCACTCTAAATGTTGTTGTAGATGGATAAATCTTGAGTAATATATTGATTGATACAGGTGTGAAAGTGAATGTGTTTACTTTAGATGCATGGGTACAAATGGGGAGACCTCTATTGCATCCATCCTCTAATGTGTTGTTTATGGCTAATTGAACTAAGGCCACTCCCATCGGAGTTTTAAAAGATGCATCCATTACTATACAAGGGGCCAAGTTCACTATGGGACTTTGAGGTTTTAGCACTTGCAGAAGCAGACAAATTCCCAGATCTACTTGGGTGCCCTTGGTGCTATGAAAATAATGTTGATCTACGGTTCAACAAGGGATATATAAGTTTTGAGAACAAGGAAGAAAGAGTTATAATTCCTTTAACATATGGGAAATCTTCACCTTATGTTGAACCTTTGAGTGAGGAAGACCTGAATAGAATTTATGTGTGTGCCATTCGGGACCCGGAGGTGCTTGAGCCATCTAAGGAAGGAATCCTTCAGTGGGAGGATGCACAGTCTATTAGTGATACTACCAGTATTGCTTGTGAGAATTGGGCACATGGCACTTATGAGATGGTTGGGCATGAATTAAGAAGCACATTTGTGCAGAGAAGAAAATCTCGTTGTATTTGGAGGATAGGTAACAACTCTATACCTCGGTACACTGGAGAAGGAGACCCTAAGGTAATCATGCACACCATGGAGGAACAATGGATAGATCAAGTTGAAATAAGAAATATCTTAGCATATACCCTGCGTGGGACAACAACGCACTAGTGGGTAGTTCACAGGGATAATCTTATAGAATGGAATGAAGTCAAGACTGCTCTAACTACTCAAATCCTCAGGAGCAATGTGCCTACTCAAATTTTCATATATCATGGTAATCAACCTGTTCAGCACCACGTTCAGCAGTGTGAGAGAATCTCGGATAGAGAGGGTAGGAAGCTTTACCACCTTCACTATGGGTGCACAAAATTTATTCCACTTTACAAGGTTGCGCATGGGCTTGGTATGTTTATGCAGAACTACATAGGGAGACTAAAAATTGGCAGGATTTGATTACAGGAATGGTCCAGACATTTGACTACTTCTCTACTTAACCTCTAGTGAAAGGGTCATTAAGGGTTATAAAGTGTTTAACTATGGGAGAACAATGCAAAGGCTGAAGAATTCATTCAAGATTTATTCGGTGAGGCAGACTCAGGAGCATGTTTTGATGAAATAGAAGAGGAAGATGCCACACTACTTAAGCTTTCTTGCCATGAGAAAGAAAAAGGAAAGATGGTCTACATAGTGGATGATGAAGAAGTAGAAAATCTAGATATAGATCATTCAATAGGTACGTGTGAAGTGTTAGACAGTGTGGATAAGAATGTGTGTGCCTATCATGAACCTATGAAGACAAAGAAAGTGAACATTAGCATGGATGGTGAACCTAAGGAGGCAATAATTGGGGATTATTGGTATGAATCTGAAGTGGCAAAGATAATTGAGTTACTACGTGATTTCCAGGACTTATTTCCTAGGGGCTACCATGAGTTAAAAGGAGTGCATGAGTCATTAGGAGAGATGAAGATTAAGCTAAAGGAAGGTGTGCACCCAGTCAAGAAGAGACCTTACAGGATGAACCCTAACCTGTGTGTCAAATTTAAGGAGGAAATTGACAAAATGTTGAAATATGGCATCATCAAGCCTCTAGAAGAATCATAATGGGTTAGCCCCATGGTAATCAGAATAAAGAAAGATGGTCAGATTAGGATTTGTGTGGATTACAGGGAATTGAATGTTGCATGTGTGACTGATCCTTTTCCAACACCTTTCATAGAGGAAATATTAGAAGGTGTTGTAGGGCGTGAAGTTTATTCTTTTATAGATGGATTCTTTGGGTATCATTAGGTTATAATTGCACATGAGGATCAAGAGAAAATGACTTTTACCACTAAATGGGGAAGTTTTGCATATACTATGATGCCCTTTGGTTTGAAAAATGTGCCTATTGTATTTTCATGCATAGTTTGTTCAAGCATTCTAGGATTTTATTCACAACTTCTTGCAGGTTTATTTGGATGATTGGATGGTGTATGGACTTGTTAAGGATCATTGTGAAAACTTTCCCTTAATGTTTGAAATATGTATACAGTTAAACATCTCTTTAAACATCAAGAAGTGTGTGTTTGCTACACCTTTTGGCACTTTGTTAGGGCACATCATCTGCAAGGAAGGTTTGTTAGTGGATCCAGATAAGGTTGCAGTTATTGTAGGCCTAGAAAATCCTACCAGTCAGAGTGAGGTGCGTTGGATTCTTGGGTCACATAGGGTATTATTGAAAATTTATCAAAGGATATGTGAATATTCCACACCCTTGGAAGAGTTACTAAAAGGAAAAGGGACGTTCTATTGGGGAGAATAGCAACAATGTGCATTTGAGGCATTAAAGGAGAGACTTACTACAACACCTATTCTACATTTTCCTTCATGGAACCAACCATTTCATGTGCATGTGGATGCCTTTGGCATGACCATTGGTGCGGTGTTAGCTCAACCTGGAGAAGGTATTATAGACCATCCTATCTATATTGCTAGTAGAAAGTTGACTCCTGTAGAACATAATTATACAACAACAGAGCGCGAGGCCTTGTCGATGATCTACGTGCTGCATAAATTCATATAGTATTTGCTAGAAATTTTGTTGTATTTTATACTAATCACATGGCATTAAAATACTTGGTAAACAAGCCCATTTTATAGGGGCGCATATGTCAATGGGTGCTCTTATTCCAAGAATTTTATTTCACAGTTGTGGTAAAATTAGGTAGAAGTAATTCTGGCCCTGACCACTTATCAAGAATTCAGTCAGGGGAGGACATGTGCAGACAATTAAAGATACAATGCCAGATGTAAATTTGTATAGGTTGCATTGCACAACTTCATAATTTGAGGAAATTTTTGTCTTTTTACGCACTAGTATGATGCCAAAAGGAATGAAATCCTTAGAGAAGAAACAACTTACGATTCACACGACACCCTTTATGTTGATCAGTGGTGACTTATACAAACTAGGTTGAGATGAAGTATTGCGTTCGGTGTGTGTTGGAACATGAGTGCACATATATCATGGAAGAGGCTCATGACAGTATTGCAGGTGGGCACTATGTAGGTGACACCACCACCCACAAGATTCTACTCGCTGAATTATGGTAGGAGACTTTGTACAAAGATTGTAAAGCATATTGTAAGGTGTGTGATCACTATCAGCACCTTGCTAAACCTGGGAAAAGAGATGAAATGCATTTTTAAGACCTATTCCTAGTGTAGAGCCATTTGAGAAATGGGCTATAGATTTTGTGGGTCCTATTTCGCCAGCCGCGCGTAGAACTGGATCACGTTATATCATCACTTGTACAGATTATCTTAGAAGATGGGCAGAAGAGACACCTACAAAGGATTGTTAACAACTACAGTAGCCAGCTTCTTATGGGAAAATGTTCTTACTATGTATGGATGCCCACTGAAGCTTGACAAGTGATAGGGGTACACACTTTTTGAATGAGACAATCAGGATACTATTGGATGAGTTTATGGTTGCACACCACAAGACTACACCTTATCACCCTCAGGAAAATGGTACAACTAAGGCCTTCAACAAGATATTGAGCCAGACCTTGACAAAAATTTGTGATGTTGGAAGGAAAGATTGGGATGATAAAGTTTTTGTTGTACTTTGGGCATATAGAACAACCTACAAAATTTGAATAAGGCCACACCCTTTCAATTGGTGTTTGGCACAAAAACACTTCTTCCTATGGAATTCATGTTACCTTCTTTGCATATTGCATGTACTGGAGGTCTAGCTAATGATAAAGCATTAGAAGAAAGAATTGACAAGCTGATATAGTTGGATGAGAGGTGCGCCATAGCACGATGGAGGAAGAAGTAAGAAAAATCTAGGTAGAAGGCATGGCATGATAGGAACATTAGGGACAAGAAGCTTGAGATTACACAGATGGTGCTTCTTTATGATTCTAAGTTTATGTGCCATCCAGGAAAGCTTAAAGTGCATTAGTTGGGACCATATGTTATCACTCATATACTTGCATCAAGCACTTTCTAGTTAGAAATGCTTGATGGAATACGGTTACCTGGTTACTTCAATGGGAGTAGGTTGAAGCCCTACTATAAATAGGTCTTCTTGGTGTTTGTAATAAGGTAGTATTTCCTTTTAGTATAGGTTTCCCTTTTTGTATTTCCTTGATTATATTTCCTTCTTCTTTGCTATGCTTTGTTAATTTAGTTTGGTGTTTTGTGTAATAAGTGTGTTTACGTGCTGGAAACTAATTACAATTTGAAGTATTTTTATGCATAGAGGACTACACATACCATTGGTGTGGGGTGGTTTTTATTCACAATTAGGTATACATGAGAAAAAATTGTTACAGGTGTTATTCAAGTATGGAAAGGAGTTGTTAGAAAGGAAATTGCTTCTAAAGAAGACCATAGATGGAAATAAATGAAGGAACAATATAAAGCAAAGTAAGCAGCGGCTATGGAAACTACTAGGGGAAGGTGCAATGGCGAGGTACTCGACATATGGAAGCATGTGAAAGAGAATTCTGCAGCCAGAAGTTAGGAAGGCACTAGAAGGTTATAGCTGAGGCATGAAGATGTACTACACGGAAATTGTAAAAATGGTCAATTAATGAGAGGATTGTTGGTAGGTGAAGGAGAAATAAATGTACTAAATTTTTGAAAATCTATATAAGGATGTGATGTGGGTTCATTTTTACCTTTGCAAACATAAGTATTTGAGCAAGCTAAGTGTGACCAAACCAAGAGAATCGTATTAAGGTGCAAAGAGATATGAAACTAGATGTGGAGAGCATATCTGTGCGTAGAAGAGGATTGTGTCCCCATTAGTGAAGGGTTTGAGTGAAGTAAAAGCATTGAGAAGGAGCTAGGGCACGTGGATTTGAGCTAGGGTTTCATATTACTTGAAATATAAGATAAAAGGCAAAGAAATAAAGAGAACAAACAAAGAACGATCCCTTTGTTAGCATGGTAGAGAAGATTGGTGACTACATTTTGAAGGCAAGGCCTCATCTAGAACCAAAGGTACCTGGGAAGTTTCCTTCCACAATGCATTATGTACGAACATTGGTTAATTCGGTGCTAGAAGATGGGCCACTTAGAATTCGCGCACCAAAAGATGTTGAACAAGAAGTAGAAAGAGAAAGGGCCTCTTTGGTTAGAAAAATTTCAACTTATGAGGCACTACTCTAGACTTTAAAGGATGAGCTACAGAAAGTAGACCAAGCTCTGAATATTTGTGCAGCACCATAAGTAATAATTAGAACCAGAACTATAATTGAAGATAACAAAGTTTTGAAGGCCATGAAGGATGAATCAATAGGGCACACAGGAATATTGGCACTAGTAAAACAAAAGCATGAAGCCCTTGTAGCAACCCAAGATCCATATAAGGAAAGAATAGATGAGATTGGGAAGCTGATAGCACAGAAAAATGGATCTTCTGGAGGGAATGATGTTTGATATGGTTAATGTAGTCCAAGAATTTCATAATGAAAAGGAAAAGATTACTCAAGATGAGTTGGATGTAATAGCCATAGACATTCTAGAGAAGACAAAGGACCGCGCTGGATGACTAACAGGCATTGGAGGTAGAGATCAAAACTGAATATCTAGAGTTGATCCTCCCAATTGAAGAGGAGGGTGTTGCAGAGTAGGGTTATATTATTTTGTAAAGTGATTCATTATATTCTTTCAATTCTTATTCTTTATTCTTTGGGAACATCAGATGGAAAACCCCATTGTTGGGATGGAAATGTACTTTAGTGTGGGGTAATGTTGAGCAGACATATTGTTCTAAGTAGTAGGCACACAGAAGATTCACACGCAGGAACAAGGCACATTTGAAGGCACAGAAGGATATGAAAGGAAATGAGTGCCAAGTCAAGTTGAGTCGAGGACTTAGCAATTTTTATGGTTACAGGCTATTTTTGGAAATAGCATGTGAAGAACACATCGGGATGAAGACTTGCATGACACACAAATGCTATTTTGGGAATGAGTGTTTGACAAGCACCATGCAGGAGTTTGAGATAATAATAGGATTACTACTTCCAGTTAACTGTAGGATGCCTATTATTAGCACACTTGCATGTGTGCATGTTAATATAAAGGTGTTTGGCTATTTTCAGCATGCGACCTAGTTTGGGAAGTGCGTAAGTGGTGAAGGGCAAGTCCCCACCCCTATAAATAGGTAGTGAACTGTGTAGTTTAGAGGCACATAATTATTATAGAGTTATGTGTTGGATCTGATGCGCGCATAGCTTATGGTAATATTTTGTAATGTAAGAAGATTTTATTTTTACAATGTTAATGTAATGGAGTATATTGGATGGATAATGGTGTTAAACATGAATGTAATTGGTTCTTGTATGGTTAACATTAACATAGCTATTGTTTAATTAATGATTATCTAAGATCTAGATCTGGTTATGCATGAGGAATATTTATGCTTATTTATGGATCTGTATATGCTCTATCTTCATCACACTAACATCCTGCACAAGCAACTCTAAAGAGGAACCTGATGCCTTTGCACACTTCAGGTGAGTGCTTAGCTTAGGATAGGTGATGTACCAGTGCTGCCTGGGTTTTCATAGTGAATTCTAGGTTACATCAATCAGGCACCCCAATTTCAACAAAAACAAGAGATAAAAAAATGGTGCACCAAAACTTATCTTCTCACCTTTACATGTTTCTTCAATGATGGTATATCTGTTATGTATCTTGCCAAGTTGTAAACATACCCCTGTGTTATCTTCATAGTAATATGTAGCCACATGTTGTTCACTTGTAACCATCTCTCCTAATCATTCAACTTGGTGAGTAAGTGTGGTGGCCGCCTATACCACAGGGTACTTCCTTAACTTGTAAATGTCCATTCCGCCTGAACCCTTTTAGTAACCCTTCTCCTTGTGGGTGGCCAAAATAGTTTCTTTATAAGATAAGTCACTGGTAATCTTTGATCCATGTGCCCTTTAAACATGGCAAGCCATTGCAATTAAGGGCATGTTGATTCTCATCCACCACCGAGAAAAATAAAATAAGTCCTCGTGGACTCCGCTCATAAGCCATTGGTATAGTTTCTCTAGTTTTCCAAAGTAAGGAAGTTCATAGAGCTACAGGACCCCTACCTTATTCAAAAATTTCTCTCTAGCATCATCATAAAGAGGCATATCATTGATTGTGTGCTTGTTTTTCTTTCTACTTAAAAGTGTGTCCAACTCTTCCTTGTTTTCAGTCATGTAAAGATTATAGTCACTTACCTTGCTCCTGCAAACATGATAATCCCAGTCATGTCCCACAATTACATCCTCTGTGTACCCTGCATTTCTAAAAACTTGGTTTTGGGGGCATCCTTGATCTCCACCTTAGTTTCTACCTTCTTCTTCCCCTTTGTTCCTATTCCAGGTGCTTTCCTTGGTGCCATGGTAAAAAAAGGTTACGTCTTTTTACCTTTATCGAGAAAAATCGTGTGCCTTATCTTGAAAATACGTGTTCCCTAGCTTATTTTCAAACCCAGGTGCCCTATTTCTCCTCTATGTATACTTTTGCTTCACTCAAAACCTTCTCCAATGGGGACGCAAGATAATTTTGTTCTCAAATCCTCTCTCTTCACCTAGTTTTAAAGCTCTTTTCACCTCGACGTGGCTCGCACAACTCAGTCCCAAACAACTCTCTTGAAAACATGTAATTGCAAAGGTAAAAATGAACCTGCATCACATCCTTATATAGATTTGGAAAAATTTATTACATTTATTACTCCACGTACCACCGATCCTCTCATTAATTGAACATTTTACCACATTTTCATGTGATACACCTACACGCCCTAGCCATAACCTTCCAGCGCACCTTTCTACCTTTTGGCCACAGACCTCCTTTTGTGTGCTTTCATGCATGTAATTACCTCACTAATGTTCCTTTCCTTAAGTAGTTTTCACGGCTGCAACTTACCTCTGCACTATATTGGGCATTTCTTCAACAATGATCTTATTTTAGGAGCAATTTTCTTTCTACCAACACCTTTCCATATGATCTACACTTTCTATCAAGAGAAATCACCTACACCATCATTTTTCTTTATGTATACCCAACTTTGAATAAAAAGCACCCAACACTAAGGGTATATGCAGTGCTCTACACATAAAATCACTTCAAATTGCAATCAATTTTTGGCATGCAAGCACACTTATTACACAAAACACTTAACTAAATTGACAAAGCATAACAAAAAGGAAGGAAAAACATTAAAGGAAATACATTAAGGGAAATCTAATCTAGATGGAAATACTACCTTATTACAAACACCGAGAAGGATTATTTATAGTAGGGCTTCAACCTACTCCCTTTGAAGTAACCGTGTAACCGTGTTCCATCAAGTGCCTCTAACTGGAAAGCGCTTGATCCAAGTATATGAGTGATAACATACGGTCCCAACCAATTACACTGTAAGCTTTCCTGGGTGGCACAGAAAATTTAAATCATAAATAAGTACCATCTACCCAACCTCAAACTTCTTATCCTTGATGTGCATGTTGTTCCATGCCTTCTTCCTGGCTTTTACTTGCTTCTGACTCTAACGTGTTATGGCGCACCTTTCATCCAACTGTATCAACTTATCAATTCTTTCTTCCAATGCTTTCTCATCAGCTATACTTCCTACATGCACAATACACAAAAAAGGCAACATGAATTCTATGGGAAGAACTGCTTCTATGCCATACACCAACTCAAAAAAAAAATTGCCTTATTCAACAATTTATAGGTTGTTCAATATGCCCAAATTATAACAAAAACTTTATCATCCTAGTCTATCCTTCCAACATCACAAATATTTTTCAAATTCTGGCTGAATATCTTGTTGAAAGCCTCAACAGTCCCATTTTCCTAAGGTTGATATAGTGTTGTCTTGTGGTGTGTGACCATAAATTCATCCAATAATATCTTGATTGTCACATTCAGAAAATGAGTGCCCCTATCACTTGTCAAACTCAAAGGAAATCCATACCTGGTAAGAATATTTTCCCACAAGAACCTTGCTATTATAACCATTGTAAAATCCTTTGTAGGTGTTTCTTCTGTCCACCTCGTAAGATAATCTGTACAAGTGATTATGCAGCATGATCTAGTTCTGCTCGCAGCTAGGGAGATAGGACCCACAAAGTCTATTGCCCATTTTTCAAAAGGCTCTGCACTAGTAATAGGTCTTAAAGGCATTTCATCTCTCTTCCTAGGTTTCCCAAGGTGCTGACAGTGATCACACACCTTACAATACTCCTTGTAATCCTTGTATAAGGTTTCCCACCATAAACTAATGAGTAAAATCTTTTGATTGGTGGCATCACCTGCATAGTGTCCTCTTGTAATACCTTCATGAGCCTCCTACATGATTTTCATGTGCTCATGCTCTAGTACACACCAGCGCAATACTTCATATCATCCTAGTTTGTATAAATCACCACTGATCAACATGAAAGGCATGACATGAATTACAAGTTATTTCTTTTCCAAGGATTTCATTCCTTCTGATGTTATACCTATGCGTAAAAAGACAACAATATCCTCTAATTCCCAGGGTGCATGGTTTAACCTATATAATTGTGCATCTAGCATTGTATCTTCAATACTCTATGTGTCCTCTCCTAATTGAATCTTTGATAAGTGGTCTAGGCTAGAATTTATTTTACCTGGCTTTACCATAACTGTAAAGTCGAACTCTTAGAATAATAGAACCCATTGGCATATGTGCCCCTATAAAATAGGCTTATTTACCAAGTATTTAAATGCCATGTGATCTGTATAGAACAAAAAAGGTGTTTCCAGCAAGTACTATCTAAACTTATGCAGCATGTAGGTCACGGACAAAGCTTCACGCTCCATAGCTGTATAATTCTATTCTACAAGAGTCACCTTTCTACTAGTAAAGAAGATATGATGATCTACAATACCTTCTCTAGGATGAGCTAGAACTACGCTGATGGCCATGCCAGAGGCATCCACGTGTACATAAAAGGGTAGATTCCATGAAGGAAAATGTAATATAGGTGTCGTAGTAAGTCTTTCCTTCAACACTTCGAATGTGCGTTGTTGTGATTCTCCCCAATAGAACTTCCCTTTACCTTTTAATAAATCATCCAAGGGTGCGACAATCTTAGCATATCCTTTGATAAAAAAAATTAATATCCTGTGTGGCCCAAGAACCCACGCACCTCACTCTGACTGGTGGGTTCCTCTAATCTTAAAATGATTGTAACCTTAACTAGATCCACTAACAAACCCTCCTTGTAGATGATGTGCCCTAGCAGAGTTCCAAAAGGTGTAGAAAATATGAACTTCTTGATATTTAAATAAATTCTTAACTATTTGCACCTCTCAAGCATTAACCAAAAATTTTCACAATGATCCTTGATAATCCCATATATTGTCCAATCATTCAAGAAAACCTACAAGAATTTGTGAATAAAATCCTAGAATGTTTGAACCACAATGTGTGAAAATATTGTAGGTGTGTTCTTCAATCCAAAGGGCATCACTATATATATGACACTTCCCCATTCAGTGGTGCAAGTTATATTCTCTTGATCCTCCTTATCAATTCTTACTTGATGATACCCAGAGAATCCATTTGTAAAATATTAAATTTTGTGCCCTACAACACCTTCAAATATCTCCTAGGTGAAGGGTGTACAGAAAGGATCATTCACACTTGTAGCATTTAGTTCCCTGTAGTCCACACAAATCATGATTCTTCCATCTTTCTTTATGTTGATAACCATAGGGATGACCCACTCTGATTCCTCTATGGGCTCAATAATTTCAGATTCCAACATCTTGTCTATTTCTTCTTTAAATTTTATGCGCAAGTTAGGGTTCATCCTATAAGGTATCTTCCTAACCGAGCGCGCACCTTCCTTTAATTTAAATTTCATCTCTCCTAAATATTCATACACCCCTTTCAACTCATGGTAGCCCCTAGGAAACAAGTCCTGGAAATTATGTAGTAAATAAATTATCTTATCCACTTAAGAGTTAGACCAATAATCCCCAATTATGGCCTCCTTAGATTCAACATCTATGCCAATGTTTACTTTTGTTGTCTTCGTAGGTTCATGGTAGTTGCTCTCCTTCTCATCCACATTGTATTTGAGCTCACACATACATTCTAAATGATCTATGTCCTACTATTCTACTTGTTCATCATACACCATATAGACCATCTTTCATTTCTCCTTCTCTAGGAAAGCGTACATAAGTGATTATGTATCTGTCTCAACAACTTCGTCAAAATGTACTTCTAGGTCTGACTCACCAAATAACTCTTGAATGAGTTCTTTAACCTTTACACTGTCTCCTATAGTCAATTGCTTCATAACTTTTAATGCCTCTTTCACTAGAGGTTTAGTGGAGAAGTAGTCAAAATTTTGGATCATTCCTACAGTCAAATCTTTCCAATTCCCAGTCTCCCTATGCAACTCCACATAAACATACCAAGCAAGCTCGCAACCTTACAAGGTGAGATAAAGTTTGTGCACCCACAACGAAGGTGGTAAATCTTCTGTCCCCTCTATCCAAAGTCTCTCACACTACTGAACATGGTGTTGAACACGATTATTACCATGATATTCACATATTTGAGTAGGTGCATTACTCCTAAAAAATTAGGCTGACAGAGCAATTCTTACTTCTGTCCATTTTATGAGATTATCCCTGTGAACTGTCCACCAACGTGTTATTGTCTCGCGTAGGGTATACACTAACATATTCCTTTTATTCACTTGATCCTTGCAATGTACTTCCATGGCTCACAGGAAGACCTCAGGGTTTCTTTTTCTAGTGTACCGGGGTACAGGGTTGTTACCTAATCTCCTAACACAATGTGTCCTACTTACGCATGCAGTTGCGCTTCTTACTTCATTCCTAACCATCTTGTAAGTGCCATGTGCCCAATTTTCATAGGTAGTACTTTTAATATCACTAACAGATTGTGCATCATCCTAGTGGAGGATTCCTTCCTTAGATGGCTCAAGCACTTCCAGATCTTGAATGGTGCGCACATAAAAAAATTTCAGGTCTTCTTCACTTAAGGGCTTAACATAAGGTTCAGATTTCATGTATGTCAAAGGGATGATAACACATTCTTCCTTGTTCTTGAAACTAATATATCCCTTATTGAACCATAGATCAACATTATTTTCATCACACTAAGGGCACCGAAGTAGAGGTGGGAAGTTGTCTACTTTTGCAAGTGCTAATACCTCAAATTCCCCAGTAAACTTGACCCCCATGTATAGTAATAGATGCATCCTTCAATACTCCAATAGGTGTGGCCTTAGTCAGATTTTCCATATACAGTACATTGGAAGATGGTTGTAATGGAGGTCTTCCCATCTGAACCCATGCATCTAAGGTAACTACATTCACTTTTGTGCCTATGTCAATCAAAATATTGCTCAAAATCCATCCATCTACAAAAACATTCAAAGTGATCTCCTTGCTATAATCCAAACTATGGGGAGGGATATTAGAATGCAAAATCTATCGTCTAGTCTCAATACCAACACGCAATGTGTTTCGTTTCAACTAGCTCCTTTAGTAATCGAATAATGTTATCCTGATGTAACATCTTGTATACTTCCTTTAGTTCATCAACATTTGAATGGAAAGTCACAACTACCTTATTTTGTTCTAACTTCTGCCATTGTTCCTTTAAACATGGTATTTCACCCTATAGATCTCTGATTACCTCCATGGTTTCCTGATAAACCTCCTTCTGATGTGTAGGGTCTGGGTATTTTATATGTAAAACCTCCTCCTTAGTGATGGTAGGATTTTGTTGCAACATTTCTCTAGCGTGTGCAACCTCGGCACATGTAGTAATCTTCATAGGTACTACCTTAGGATCCAATGCTAACTTCAACATACATTGGTTTTCCATCACGCACTATATCCTAACCATCCTTGTGTCCTTGTTCTTCTATTTATGCTTCTTGTTCAGGCATTCATATAAGTCTGAGAACTCTTCATAGTTATGATTCTTTCCGAAAAAATAACAAGTAATGTTCTAAGGACATTCATGCCTCTAATGGTCAAGGGATCCACACGTATAGCATGTTCCATGAGTGAACTCACTTCATCCACCGACGTGGCCTCAACCTATGAATCCACCATGATGTCCTCAACCTCTACCATAACCTCCCTCAAAGAGCCCTTCATTTTGATCATAGCGCCCTTGAGTGTGATCATGATCATGTAGCGCACCTTTATCCTTAGATTTATTCAAAACCCCTGTCTATCATACATATCAATGACATCATGGATCTAATCCATCAACCTACAATCTTTAGTATTATGAGTCGTGGACCAGTAAATTTTACAGTAGCAAGACACGTTCTTTCTTACCATGCATTACAATAATGGACATCGGATTACATCATGGTCCAAATGACATATCTCACATTCCAATAATAAGGAGTGCACCGATCTGCGAGGAAAACTATCCTTAGTATGTCCCTCTACTTCATAATTTGTGCACCAAATTCCACTACATGTCTCATGTGTTGTATTGGCTGATAGTTTATCCAATTACTTTTTCATTGCTCCAATTTGAGCTTCTAGGAATGGGCTCACTCAAGTGTCTATGCTCCCGAAAGCCTCAGTACGTAGATCTCCTTCAAGTGCCTCACATGGGTGTGTATAAGTTTTATGTGAGAGAACCCTCCTAAAAGGTGTAATCAGGCCTCCGATGAACCGTTGTGTATGCTGACTTGCATGGATATCATATGATAGTTTAGATAAGATTATTTTGAAATGAGCATCATATTCCCAGACACTCTTAGTAGTGCCATGCTTGATGTCCTTGAGCGCACTTATACTTTTTCTTCTCAAACTCGGGGTATATAAAATGCCTTAATAAAATTATCCCATAACACTGTATAATCCACACAATTTTGATCAAGTTCAAACTTTCTATACCAACTATGCACGTGTCCATGTAATGTGGTTGTAAACTGACTGGCCTTGCACTCTGAAGCTATAATTCCTTTCACACACCATAGTATCTCACACATATGCACATGCTTAGCAGCATCTTCTATTCCCCTATACTCTGGGAGACAAAGTGACATCTCCATGTAAATATTCTGGGGCTGGTGAGGACCATGCCCAGTAGATTTAGAACCTCCTATGTTGCCTCCACCCCTAGATCTACCAGATCTTGAGCTATTTTTTCCTCTTGATCCTCCACTTGTGGAAAGAATTGAACCAGAGGATGCACTGCCCTGTGTCCCAAAAGTGCTATTAAACTAAACTCCTATGGTCTATGAATTTGTGTTACTCCCCGATGTGAGTCCAAATTTCTTCCAACCTGTGTTCTATGTTGATGACTCACCTGAAAATGTTCCTCCAACATGACCTCCAAATAACAAGGAAGATGTCTTCCCGGCCATAAGTGAACTTGCTATATGATTCACTCCTAAACTTGTTGATAAGTCAACTCTACCTCTTGCTACTCTACTTCCCAAACTAGCTTGCTGACTAATAGCTATACTAGAAATTGGAAAACCAAGCGCAAGGGCTAGGTTGTCAAGTAGATTCATATGCGCGCCTATGGTTGTCTCTGATGGTGCGCTCTCATATGAGGCCGACGAGTTTTCCATTTCATGCTTTACCAAATGGGTGAGTTCCAAATTCTCCAGATCCACGTCCTCTTCATGAGCTCTAAATCCTTCACGAGCCATATCTCTCCTTAATTTCATCCATTCTGCAATCTCGTGCTACTTCCCTAAATCCATCTCGCTTGCCTCATTGTACTTATGTTGTCTTTCTTCTCTTTGGATCTCTGTTGCTAGGTCTTCCATCCTTCACCACACCTGCTCCTACCCCCATACATGGTGGGGTTTAGCTAGCCATCAACTTTTCTTCCAAATTAAGGGTTACCAACAAGATTTTGATCACTGGTGGAATTCCTTGCAGATAGTTTCCCCTGGGATAATGTAAATACTAAAACTCAACTACCTCCAAGCAAGAATAAGTAGAAATTAAGTACTCCAAAATATAGCTTTTCAAAACACCACATAACCAACTGTCCATAGCGTGTGTCTAAATCATATCAACATCATAGAGGGCTTGAAATTCTTCTTACATCCAAAAAAGAGTGTGAAACCTTTAATTCCTTTTAGATGCATAAGAAACCAGCCACTCATATAGCTCTATTGGGAAGATAGCAAAGAAGCTCTCATATAAAACAGTCATATATGTTCTACTCCACCCACGTGCATGTGTCAAACCCAGATCTATTGTTGAATCTCCAAGCGTACTCTTCTTCCAAATCTATTATCCACTCCTCAACACTTGCCAAGGTCAACTAGTACATCTTCATCATGCAAAATCTTGAAAACAACTGAAAAAGAGGTCCCAACAACAGAACCAATGATGTAGCCTAGAATTTACAATAAATGACTCAATCGCATTGTCACATCACTCAACCATAGCTGAGAACTCACCCAAAGCATGCAAAGGCACTAGGTCCCTTTTTATAGTTGATTGTATAGAATGTTAGCATGATGGTGCACATATATATCCAAATTCATTAACAATAGTAAACAGCACATGGTGCATAAACTGGATCTAGTTCTTATAATAGATATAGAATGAAATAACCAATGACTATAACAAGATCTATCATGCATGAACCAGATTCATTCATAATCAACACCATTATCCATCCAATATTATCCATTGTATTGAATACTATAAAACACAAAAGCTTCTTACATTACATAATCATCTTCACGATTCAATTTTCGCGATAAAACCAACAACATAACTCCACCATAGTTTTCCACACACACTAACCTGTGAAAATCAATAAATATATATAGGGGTGGGGAATTTCTCTTAACCTCCCATGCACTTCTCAAAATAGGCCACATGCTAATAATAGCCACGTGCCTTTACAATAAGATGCACACATGCAAGTGCTCTAATAATAGACTTCTTATAGTTAACTCTGAGTAGAAATCCTATTATTAGCCTAAACTATGCATGGCATTCAGTTGTATCTTGTTCCCAAAATATCATTGCGTGGGTCACAAGTCTTCATGTATTTATGTGCTCTGTACCCTATCTCAAAAAATAGCCCTTATCTAAAAAACGGCTAAGTCCTGAATTCAAAGTGTTTATGGCGTGCACCCATTCTACTATTCTTCCATGCCCTCAAATTCACCTTGCTCCAGTGCATACATCCTTTATGTGCCTTCACCTTACTACTCAACAATTGGATACCTGGAATCAATGTTAAGGACTAACTTTAATGTTTTTGTAAGTACTTTTATTAGGGTTCCTTTTCATTGCTTATTTATGTTTTCCTATAATACAACTTCAATAAAAAAAAATATACTCAATTGGGTTTGGCACATTTTTAAAATTTAACATTTCACATATATGTATGCTTTCCTTCATTTTAAATTATTTTGATGCAATTAGCCTCTAATAAAGAAAGTTTTTTTTATTATTTTTGGTTATTTATATCGTCTAAACATTTTATTTTCCTTCTTTTGATTGCTCAAATTATGTAGGACTAATCAATTATAAAATGGATCCCCAGAATACATCTGCATCAATGAATGATTCTACTGGAAATAACCCACTGACGTGAACAACAATGAATTTTTTTCGCATACTTCTTATAGGAGCATTGTCTCCATTTCATGATAGATGGACCATACAAAGTAGAGCCACTCCTAAGTCAAACATTCATAGATTTAACAACACTAGAGGGAGTGGAAAGGTATTCAAATTTGATATCATTGATAAGGATGAAGAACAAATACGGATTGTTTGTTTCAATGAACAAGTGGATAAGAATTATGATAATATCCAAGTTAGAAATGTGTATACAGTTTCGAATGGAATATTGCGTAAGGCTAATAAAATATTTAACAATCTCCCATCCGAATATGAAATATTTTTGCATAACATGTCACTCATGGAAGCTTCTTTTGTTTATGATGATTTTATTCCATTTAACAAGTTTCACTTCATTTTGATAAGTGAAATCAGCAACATGGAGGAAAATTCAATGATAGATGTACTTGGAATTGTTGCATTTATTAGTGAACTTAAAACACTATTCAAGAAGGATGGTTTAAAAGTGAAGAAAAGGGAAACAAAAATTATAGATATGTCTAATTGCACCATTGATGCTATGCTTTGGGGTAATTTCTCTGTGACAGAGGGTTTTGAAATACAATACCTTGTTAACTTGGGCCCACGTCATATTATTGATTTCAAGTGTGTTCACATAACTGATTTTTATGAAAAGAATTTGGGAACACTATCAAACACTAATATGTTTAAAAATCCAAGTATTGAAGAAGCAACTATATT
The DNA here is from genome assembly GCA_019776745.2 of Taxus chinensis. Lineage (NCBI taxonomy): Eukaryota > Viridiplantae > Streptophyta > Pinopsida > Cupressales > Taxaceae > Taxus > Taxus chinensis. The sequence goes on along the minus strand of CM034149.1, from coordinate 855,156,158 downwards.
GATAAATTGGTGTGATGAACATGGAAAATTTTATGGTGGTTGATCTGTAACAAGCCATGATGAACTTGGGGTTCGTAATTTTATCTAAACAAATATCTCTGAGATATTTTCTGGTGGATATCTTAGTTTTGAAAAACCAATTTGGATATTTCTAAGAGAAACTATAGTTTCTATTGATGAAATGAATTATTTTACTTATCCTTCTTTCCCATAAATACACATAAGCACTCCATGTATGAAGAATACTAAAAAGATATCTGAAGGAAAATGGTTTTTGCTCTGCATGTGATAAGCTTTTCATAAGTTGTGATTATCGGTACTTATTCAGGATTCAAATTGAGAACCACACTGGAAGTTTATGGGTAACATTTTTTGATGTTGCAAGTAAAGATTACTTGGTGCAACAGTAAAGGAAAAATTCAACCAAGTTCATGAAAATCCATAACGCATATGTCCTAAAAATAAGATGATATCCTTCCATCAATATTCACTCACATTACATGTGCGAATGGACACATTCAACAATCCACCTAAGTTAAAATCTAATGTTGTCAAATCAGAAAAAGTTTAATATTCTTCGGAGAGTAAATTTATCATAGGATTAGTTACTAATATTTGAGTACATTTCCTATTGTATATATTTCCCATTTTTGTAATGAGCTAAGTAGAATAAGTTGACATTAAGAATTATTTTGATATTGTTATGCCCTCAATTTTTATAACAAATATATAATCTTTGCGTTTAGATTTTCCTATTTCTTTAAATGCCTCAACTCTTGTAAATTTATGTAGTAAATTTTTTATATTCCTATCATGTTTTGAAATTTCATTTTCCTTTCTAAATATAGGCTCTTCTCTTTTATTTAATTTTATGTTGAATTTTGATTTGATGTGGTTATAACCTTGTAATTTGTGCCAAATTTAGAATATTTGACTATGGAATTTTCTATCTACTTACTTATGTCCCTACTGGCATGGTTAAGCTCTTATTCACTATTTTTAGTGTGATTGCAATCTATAATTTTATGTATATTTTGAAATATTTAATAATTTATTGTTTAATGTGGCACTTTTTATGCTTATCAATATTATTGATTTGTTTATTATTATTTTAGATGGCACACCCAGATGTTACTATTTCTCAAATTGTGACATCAACAGAAACTGGAAGGTATCAATCCCATGATATTGTGGTCAATCTAATCAATCCAACTAATGATATTGCATGTTACTACGACCCAAAATACATTAATATTCCTCAATACCATTTATGTAGTGATTAACAATGTGAGAAAATTTCAACACAGTAAACTATTGTGTGTCCACCTCAACAACAAACAAATGTTACTCAACATGCACTTTGTGCAGAGAGGCATGAAGAAATAAATAGATGGAGAAGAGAAATATATCAAGAGAAGAGATAAATAGAAAGAATAGATAAAGGTATCATGTTGTTGGTGTGAAAATATATTGGGTGGGCAGATCTATGGATAGATAGACCAATAGTGTGCAGGGAATAGCCCCTCTTTGAGATAGCAAAGAGAAAATGGTTTATTGCTATTCTACCAGTAGGAATCTGTGCAATTCTTACAGTATTATGCCTTCAGGGGGGTTTGGGATCTCATCCCAGTAGAGTTAGTTCCATAGAAGAACAGAAAGGAATGAAGGAAGGAATGGAAGAAAGGTGGATCTGAAGGGGGAAAAGAAATGAATTCCAAAGTAGAAAGGTCAGAGGGTTTATGTTTTGGGCCGGTAGTAAACAGAGCCAAACTTACTCACATAAATAAACAAAGCAATACTGATAAAAAAATGGAAAAGGCATATGTGAATCCAATAGAATAAGCATGTAGATCTAACTCAAGAAAGATCTAACACATAAAATAGGAATTCAGCACAAATTCTCAATTTTTTGTATTAATAATTGTTATGTTACAAGAAAGATCAAAGTCTTTCTCTCCTCACTCTATTTTTCATACAAATTTTCTCACACTTTGAATACTACAAGAATCCAAGTATTTATAGAAGGAGAAGGAGAAAGAAGACAAAAAGCAGCCAACAACTATTTACAAAATATCTAAAATTCAAATGTTGACTTTAGGGAAATTTTGTGGATGACAACATCTCATGGTGCAACATAGATGATGTCATCATTTGTGCCAACATAATTTTAAATATTTTTACAAAAATGGGATTTATCCGAGGAGGAAGAAGCCTATTCGTCGTTATCCCTTGGCCAGAAAGGAGTGTCCTGCTTCTGCTCAGGAGAGGAAATGTGAAACTGAGCTCGATACTCCATGAACTTGTTGACCATTGCTTGAATTTGATCTTGAGATAGACCCTTGATGTGATCCCTGATGACTTCACAAGTTTCCCATTAAGTCATCCAAATAAACTATGATGACCTTTCCCATCATACCTTTGAATGTGAATTCCATCACTCGCTAAAAGGTGGCACCAGCATTGGTCAAGCCAAAAGGCACCCTGCTGTAGGTGAATGTGCCCCAGGGAGTGGTGAATGTTGTTTTGAATTGGTTTTTAGGTGAGACCTCAATCTGATTATAGCCTGAAAAACCATCAAGCATGGACAACATCTCTGAACCGGTGATTGCCTGCAGAACCTGATCCATGATGGGGAGTGGGTAATTGTCCTTCAAGGAAGCCTGATTCAGGTTGCGAAAATCTACACATATGCATATCTCACCATTATTCTTTTGTATGGGCATGATGTTTGTGACCTAGGTACTATGATGGATAGGAAAGATGATTTTTGCATCCAACATTTTCTGTATTTCCACCTGGATGGTACCCAAGATCTTAGGATTGTAATGCCTCTATTTCTTACGAAAGGGTTTGACATCATCTTTTAACAAGATGTCATGTTGAATGTCCTTAGGCTTAAAAGACTTTAGATCAGCATAAGACCATGCCAATATGTCTATATATTTCTTCAGCAATTTGACAAACTTCGGCTTTTCCTCGGGTGTAAAACATTTCCTGATGTTCACAAATTACAGATATTCTACAGTACCTAGGTTGAATGATTCGGTCTATGGAGAGGAGTTAGGGTCATCTTGTCACTTCTTCTTAACAAAACGATCATGTTTTTCAAACAATCATTCCAGAGAGACCAAACCCTTCAGAATTTTATTTTGCTTGAGCTGACATATGCCATCACCTTCTTTTGATTCATTTGTTTGACTAGTGATAGATTCACGACATGTAGAAGTGGATCCCTCAAAATGAAGCTTATTGAAATTATCAACTTTTTCTAGAAAACCAACAAGTTGATTATTATCGTTGAATACCTACCAGTGCTGAGAATTGTCCGGCACACTTGGACGAAAGACTACCTCAATGGTATACATGTTTTTTTAAAACCCTGGGTGAGGGAGGATAAGAGACGTGGAGATGGCCAACAAATCGGCCATGTCATTTTGAGCTCTTAGAACGGATTTTATCGAGAAAGCATCAAATTCCTCAATGTTGTCCCATACTATGTTGCGGTAGTGCCTGAGTCTGTCATTCTTCACTTGGTACACCCCTTTTATCTAGTTGACGATCAGTTCGGCATCACCCCATGCTTTTAGATTCTTGATTCCTCTTTCCTTTGCAGCTTGCATACCAAGTAACAAAGATTCATACTTAGCAGTATTATTTGTATTGAAAAATTACAATTTGAAAGAAAGAGGGAAAATCTCTCCTTCAGGAGATATCAGGACGGCTCCAACACCACATCCACTTGTTACACAACTACCATCAAACTACAATGTCCATATCTTGTTAAGGGTGTCCTCCTGGAAGAGAATGTCTATTTTATCAGACTCAGTGGATAAGAATTAGTTCCCCATCCCTAATGATTCAAAGAGAATCTGGGCCTTGGGGTCGTCAGAGTTGGTGACCAAGTACGTCTTTTGTGATTCAGGCTCTAATGTCTGTATTACACCCTTAACAGGGATTCTGGATTTGGACCAGTCCATGTGAATCTCTCCACCGAATTCTCTGCAAAAGCTTCTCCCTAGTAGAATTCCATATGTTATTGGGATATCAGCAACGAGGATAGTCATCTTTACCCTTTTCTCTAGGAATGTTGTAAATGCGAACTGTGCATCTTTGATATGACCAATTAATGGAACCTGTTTGGTTTCCATGGAGTAACATCTGCCGAAAGGCTTGGTAAAGGTGAGTCCTAAAGCATGAGCAACCTTTTCTATCATTACATTATCGGAAGCCCCATAATCAATTATGTAGTTGCTTAGTTTGTGACCATTAATTAGGAGGGAGAGATAAAAAGGTTCAATTTTGCCTGACGTAGAATTCGAGGCAACATTTATGTGAGATACAGGAGGAGTGGAAAGGATTCCTTTTTGGGAGATAGGAGAAGGGATGACAATTCAACTTTAGATGTATTCAGTTAATCTTACAAGCTACTCAGTATTAGACTGAAGATACTCAGCTTCAGACATTTGAATCTTGGTCCTCTTAGCGTGATCGACTATGTCAAATGCGACCAAGGGTTGCGTTGATGAAGGAATGAGTCCCCCATTTCATGATGATAGGGTAGGGTTACTGGTCTTTATGGAAATAGAAGAAGGCTGATTTACAGGAGAGATGCGAGGAAAATATTTCTTCGTAAAAGGCTTAATAGGAGGTTGAGCAGGAAGAGTATTACCTCTTTTAGCAATGGTTGGAGGTGTGTTCGACACAACCTTCTCCTTTTGTATCTTGGCAGAAAATTTTTCTTCTCTTCCTTGTGAGTGAGTGAAAACATCTTAGGACTGTCCACTTGCATACCCTTGGGTACCTTCCTCTTCATCAGATTCTTCCGAGCTTCAAATTCCATATACCCGATTGTAGAGTCGCCAGTCAATTCACCGACATTTTGATCATCTTCTCCTTGCGATAAAGGTTCTTCATAATTTTACTCCTCTTCTTCGATCTCGACAAGGGCATTAACCAGAGGGGCCTCAAGTGCTAACCTTGGATCAGCAACAGGAAAACACGGCCTTTGTGGGGCGTTATTGGGAGTGAAGTTCCTCCATGGCATATCTCGATACATAGTAGTAGACGAAGCTTGAGCTAATTACTTTTTTAATGCGAGCAAGTCGTTCGCCATCTTCTTGAATGTCAGATCTGAGGAAGTGGCTTGAGAAGGGGTTGAAGCCTTTGGTTTGGATGGCTCCATTTTCAACTTGCCAGATATAAGTAGGTTGTCTTCTATCCGAATGGCTGCAGCTTAAGAGAGGACTAAGGTGGTGATTTTTTCTTGTAAGAGTAAGGAACTCACTCTTGAACTCATGGCGTTCACAAAAAAACACTTGATTTTCTTGTGTTGGCAGCATGGTAGTGGGCAAACGGTTAATCAGCGAATTTAAACAGGTGATAAAATCATGCATGGTTTCATTGGCTTCCTTCTTCAAGTGAGTAATCTTTGATAGTAAAGTAAATGCATATTTTGAAGGCTTATACCTGTCTTTAAACGCAGTTCACAACGTGGCCCAACTGGTGATAGATCCGGCCAAAAAATGTTGGAACCATTCTATCGCAGGTCCTTGCAAGGTTTCTAGAAAAAGGTGTACTGACACGTCTTCGTGGGTTACATCTAGAATACTACATGACATAATGAATGCAGATATATGTGAATCCGTGCTTTGATTTTGACTCCCATCAAATCTTGGGAAATTCTTGCGGTTTCCGTGAGGGAGTGCGTGAACTGGATGTGGTAATGCAAGAGGGCCCATAGCATTTCTTGGAAAGATGACGCAATATGGAAGTGTGGCTCCGCTAAGTAACAGAGCACTGCAAAGGGATGTGGAGGATCCTTATGAAAACTGATTCTTTCGTGGAGGTGAGGCAATTCTAGCTGACCGATCAACTGAACTTAGCGATGAGAAGCGTACTGGTGTAATACTGAAGTTGTGCCTTTGAAGTAGATCAAAAATAGGGTCAACTTCTCCACGAGCTCTCCTGCTACGGGAAAATGGCTCACCCGCCAGTGTATCTATTCAGATCTGCAGTGATTTTAGAGCAGATTTATAAAAACTCTTTTTATACTTGCTGATTTTCTAATTTTTCTGACAAAAATCAGTAGCATGTACTTTTATAAATATTTAAATTTATCCCTCTTTTGAAAATTGATTGTGGTTTAATGACAAAGATTAATGGGGATAAAATGATGGTTAACTTAGTAAGTTGATTTTCTGATATTAGATTTGACTTTTTTGCAAGGGTTTGAAAATATTTGTAAAACTATCAGAATCTCAGATCTATGAAAATACAGAGATTTTTATAAAAACTAAGGGAACTAAAGGTTTCTAACTGGTCCAGATCTATGGATCTCTTAAGAAAATTTTCAGTTTGGATCACTTTTGCAAAAAATTTAGAATTTAAACAAAGAGTTAAGATTTGCAAATAGGTAGTGATTTTTTTACAATTTTAGCTATTTTCTTAGTCTTCCCGGCAGCTTTTGAAAATTGTTGGTGTCTTTTAGCTGACATAACACTCACAGAGATATGGTTCTGTCCCTAGTAGAGTCACCATAAATTGTTGGTGTGAAAATATTTCGGGTGGGCAGATCTATGGATAGACAGGCCAATAGTGTGCAGGGCATAGCCTCTCTTTGAGACAGCAAAGTGAAACTGATTTATTGTTATTCTACCAGCAGGAATCTATGCAAGTCTTGTAGTATTCTGCCTTCAGGGGGTTTGGGATCTCATCCTAGTATAGTTACTTTCGTAGAAGAATAGAAAGGAATGAAGGAAAGAATGGAAGAAAGGTGGATCTGAAGGGAGAAAAGAAAATAATTCCAAAGTAGAAAGGTCAGAGGGTTTATGTTTTGGGCCGGTAGTAAACAGAGCCAAACTTACTCACATAAATAAACAAAGTAATACTGATAAACAAATGGCAAAATCATATGTGAATCCAACAAAATAAGCATGCAGATCTAACTTCAGAAAGATCTAACATGTAACATAGGAATTTAGCACAAAGTCTCAATTTTTTGTATTAATAATTGTTCTGTTACAAGAAAGCTCAAAGTATTTCTCTCCTCACTCTATTTTTCATACAAATTTACTCACACTTTGAATACTACAAATATCCAAGTATTTATAGAAGGAGAAGGAGAAAGAAGACAAAAAGGAGCCAACAACTATTTACAAAATATCTAAAAGTCAAATGTTGACTTTAGGGCAATTTTGTGGATGACAACATCTCATGGTGCAACATGGATGATGTCATCATTTGTGCCAACATACTTTTAAGTTTTTTTACAAAAATGGGATTTATCCCAGGAGGAAGGAGCCTATCTGTCGTCATCCCTTGGCTGGAAAGGAGTGTCCCGCTTCTTCTCAGGAGAGGAAATGTGAAACTGAGCTCGATACTCCATGAACTTGTTGACCATTGCTTGAAGTTGATCTTGAGATGGACCCTTGTTTTGATCCCTCATGACTTCACAAGTTTCCTATTCATCTTTGAGTCTTTTTGGGAGTTTGAAATATTCATTGCCTGCCTCTATTAGGTATCCAAAAAAGTCACAGCATGCCAGGGGGTTGTTGATAGGTTCTTTATCAAAAGTGGCCTCTGACGCTAAACCCTATGACGTGATTTCCTTGAAAATTTGAATAGTATAATCTACCTTCCTCAAGGCGTACGATGCACTAAGCAACCCTTGAGTCATTCTTAAGATGATTTGCTCCATTTGATGCATTGCATCCAGGGATTCCTCCTTGATTTTGTCTATCTTTTCCAAGACAAACTCCATTTGGTCAACCCGATAATCTAAAGCAGCAAGGACTTTTTTGGGTGCACGCGGGTGATCAAAAACACTGTATTTCACCAAGTCATCAACTGGGAAGTCAAGCATCTTCTGGAATGTCTCGTGTTGCAACCTGGCATGGTCCAAATCTTCGAAGATAGGTCATGCTATTTCCTGGAGTTCTTTGTTACCTCGATCTATATTTTGATAGAGCTCTATGAACTTTGTAATCACTTCCTCACTATCTTTGAGGATCTACTCTTTCCAGGAAGACACTGCCATACCTTGTTGGCCGATCTTGGCATACTCATTTATCTTCTCCTGACTAAGAACTTCAGGAGGGTCGGTGACAGTCATAGGAGGGGCATTGCCCATCTTTTACAGGGCTTGGAGAAGATGCTTGTTTTACTCTTTTAATATTCTCTTCTCTTCCTTTGCTTCTTGAAGCTTCTTGCAAAGGGCATCCACTGCGGATAAGGCCTCTCCTTGCAGACTCTTTGATGACGTTCTCATTGTGACCTAAGTCACTGTAAAATCTGCAAGAGATAGATCTTCTTTCTTCTTCGTGAGATCAAGGTACACAATCTCCATAACCCTTTCACTGGAATCACTTTGAGAGAAGTGGGTTATAGCTTTTTGCTTCTTAGGCCCTTTAGCCAAATAATGGAGAAGTCCATAGGTGCAATAGGGACTTTCCTCTTATGTTGGCTTAGGTGTTTAGAGATCCATTTAGGACTTAAGGGAGTGGGACTAGAGGAAGAGGAGGAAATGGGGGTGGAAGGAGCAACTGCAGTGGACATGGGGAAATGCATCGAGACAGTCGGTGGCGGCATCGAGAAAGAATCCAACACTCCAATGCTCATGGGGGTAGGAGTGACTGCAGGGGAGGAAACCGTGGGAGTGGAAGGGATTTGTGAGATGAGGGAAGAAATGTTGGGGGACATATCCGTAAGGGAAGAGAAGATGGAGGAAGACAGAGGGGGAATGGTAGAAAATGGGGGAGAAGACACAACCAAAGGAGAAGTTGGTTGAGCAACATGAGGAGGGGAAGGAGGAGTGGGAGATGGGATGGTGGGAACCTAACCAGTTGAAGTAGTGGCAACATCCTGAGTGGATGTGCCCATTGGAGCACTTACCATTTATTCTTCTCTTGGGGATATTAGGCTTACTACCTACTCCTCAGTGGTGGAAGGAGGGCTCTCAGGAATTTCCTCCTGAGCAATGCTTGTCTCTCCCTCTTTATCTTTTCCTTTTCCTTTAAGCAAGTGATTCGACTTGGTGGGTGCATTACCCAAGGGAGATGTGGTAAAGTCTAATCCAAGGTAGATGAGACCATTTTTCTTGCACCAATTCTCAGTGTGCTGTAGAGTGCCTTTGACCCTTTCCTCAATAGTCTGAGGAGCCTTGTTTCTATCAATTTCAGCAAATGACCAATTGTCCCCATTTGTGTCTAGATAAACCTGATATACTTCTTGATCACTTGCTTGGAAACCCTTTGGGATGATAGCCATACCATATTGAATGATCTCTGTCAGGGCCAGGCAGGAGTGATCCTTTTGTCTAAGCTCGACCTCATGATATAGATTGATGTAGATATCTTCGATCTGAGGGACGTGAATTAGATCGATTTTTTCCCTTGGAAGGAAATCACGAGGATCAAAGGTTTGCCTCGCCGGGAAATTATGCTTCAAGTTGAGCAATTCAAGCTCTGTAAATATCTCCCAGGATTTTCCCTGTGAAGTGCAGGTGTACCTACCCATTGTGAGGGGGAATGGAGTTCCACCCTTCTTCCTTTTTAAACATTTCTCATGGTATGTGGTAAGTTGTCTAGACAGCTCCAATAGGATCATCTTGGGTCCCGCATACCTTAGAAATTTGGTGGGCTCTCCTAAGAAGTTGATGGCTTTGAGATATGTGAAAGTGGGTAATTGCATGAATAACACTCCCCACTTTTCTGTGGTGTTGACCACGCTTTTGTTCATCTGACTGTAAGTCATGTTAGGCCTCAAGAGGCAGATGACGCCATAGAAGAAGACGTCAATGAATTTACTGAATTGGGCTAATTTGTTCTCTAGTTTTAATTCTTGATAATACTCGTATATTTTGACCTGGGGCCATACCCCATACTGATTCAATGCTTGGTAATCCCTCTCTGAGGCAGTAGCATTTACAAAAAATGAGTTAATATAGAAACTCCCAGTTATTGAAAGTTGTTGGAGCTACTCTGAGATCGTGCTGCTGATAATCTCTCACCATTCAAAGCGTTGATCAAGAACATTTTTACTCACTGTTTCTAAATACCTGAGCATCCACTTGTGAAATTAATGGGCATCAGGAAGCCAAAACACCATGCTCAGGAAGGTGATAGTGTCATAAGCTTCCTAACTCTTGTTGAGTTAGGATAGACTTAACTGTCGTGTCAGGAACCAGTACTACCATATGAGAGTTTAGGATGTAGTGCCAGAAGTTCTCTACCTCTTTGACAATGGCGAAGGCATGCTTCTCTAACTGGGACATATTTAATTCATGAGGCTTGAGAAGGGAGCTCATGAAAGTGATTGGGGATTCAACATCCTCAGAGTTCTTCTGTATTAAGATGGCTGATACAGTATGCGTGGATGCATAACTGTACATGATAAAATCCTTGGAGAAGTTGGGACATACCAGGACAGGTGCATGAGCAATAGAGGCTTTTATATCCTTGAATGACGTCTTTCCTTCTTCATTCCACCAGAATTTTTTTAACCCTTTCATCATATTTGATATGTGACGAGTCTTTTCAGCAAAGTTGGGAACGAAGCGTCTGAGAAAATTCACCTTCCCGAAGAAGGAGTGAACACCAATATTTCTTGTGGGTAAGGTAAGGTTTTGAATAGCCTTAACCCTTTTGACATCTATCTTTTCTACTTCCTTACTGACAATGTGTCCCATCAAATTTCCTTCAATGACCCCGAAAACAGACTTTTTTGGATTTAGGGAGATCCCGTGTTCTCGGCATCTAATCAATGCTTTCTCTAAATGATCATATGATCACTTCACTTTTTTTGAGAACACAGTTAAGTCATCCAAATAAACTAGGATGACCTTTCCCATCATACCTTTGAATGTGAAGTCCATAACTCGCTGAAAGGTGGCACCAGGATTGGTCAAGCCAAAAGGCATCCTTCTGTAGACGAATGTGCCCCAGGGAGTGGTGAATGCTATTTTGAATTGGTCTTCAGGTGAGACCTCAATCTGATTATAGCCTAAAAAACCATCAATCATGGACAACATCTCTGAACTGGTGACTACCTATAGAACCTGATCCATTATGGGGAGCGGGTAGTTGTCCTTCAAGGAATCCTGATTCAGGTTGCAAAAATCTACGCATATGTGTATCTCACATTTTTTATTTCATACGGGCATGATGTTTGCAACCAAGGTACTGTGATGGATAGGAAAGATGATTCTCACATCCAACATTTTCTATATTTCTACCTAGATGGTACCCGAGATCTTAGGATTGTAATGCCTCTGTTTCTGGTGAAAGGGTTTTACATCATCTTTTAACAGGATGTCATGTTGAACGTCCTTAGCCTTAAAAGACTTTAGATCAGCATAAGACCATGCCAATACGTCTATATATTTCTTCAGAAATGTGACAAACTTCTTCTTTTCCACGGGTGTACAACATTTCCAGATGTTCACAATCTGTGGATATTCTACAGTACCCAGGTTGACCGATTCGGTCTCTAGAGAGGAGTTAGGGTCATCTTGTCACTTCTTCTTGACAAAACAATTATGTTTGTCAAACAATCATTCTAGAGAGACCAAACCCTTTGAAATTTTATTTCCCTTGAGCTGACATATGTCATCACCTTCTTTTGATTCGTTTGCTTGACCAATGACAGATTCACAGTATGTAGAAGTGGATCCCTCAAAATGAAGCTTATTGAAATTATCAGCTTTTTCTAGAAAAGCAACAAGCTAATTGTCATCATTGAATACCTGCCAGTGCTGAGAATTGTCCGACACACTTGGGTGAAAGACTACCTCAATGGTATACATGTTTGTTTTCAACTTTGGGTGAGGAAGCATAAGAGAAGCTGAGATGGCCAATGAATCGGCCATGTGATTTTGAGCTCTTGGAACATATTTTATCGAGAAAGTGTCAAATTCCTCAATTTTGTCCCATATTTTGTTGCAGTAGTGCCTACATCTGTCATTCTTCACTTGGTACACCTCTTTTATCTGGTTGACAATTAGTTCGACATCACCCTGTGCTTTTAAATTCTTGATTCCTCTTTCCTTTGCAGCTTGCATACCGAGTAACAAAGATTCATACTCAGCGGTATTATTTGTATTGAAAAACTACAATTTTAAAGAAAGAGGGAAAATCTCTCCTTCAGGAGATATCAAGATAGCTCCAGCGCCACATCCCCTTGGTTCACAACTGCCATCAAACTACAGTGTCCATATCTTGTTAAGGTCCTCCTCTTGGATGAGAACATCCATTTTATCAGACTCAGTGGATAAGAAGTAGTTCCCCATCCCTGATGATTCAAAGAGAATATGGGCCTTAGGGTCATCAAAGTTGGTGACCAAGTACTTCTTTTGTGATTTAGGCTCTAATGTTTGCATTACACCCTTGATGGGGATTCTGGCTTTGAACCATTCCATGTGAATCTCTCCACCGAATTCTCTGTAAAATCTTCTCCCTAGTAGAATTCCATATGTTGTTGGGATATCAGGAATGAGGATGGTCATCTTTACCCTTTTTCTCTGGGAATGCTGCAAGTGTGACCTGTGCGTCTTTGATCTAACTAATTAATGGAACCTGTTTGGTTTCCATGGAGTAACATCTACCGAAAGGCTTGGTAAGGGTGAGGCCTAAAGCATGAGTGACCTTTGTTGGCATTACATTATCGGAAGCCCTAGAATCAATTATGCAGTTGTTTAGTTTGTGACCATTAATTAGGAGGGAGAGACAAAAAGGTTCAATTTTGCCTTACATGAAATTCAAGGCAGCATTTATGCGAGATGCAGGAGGAGTGGAAAGGATTCCTTTTGGGGAGATAGGAGAAGGGACGACAGTTTGGCTTTAGATTTATTCATTTAATCTTACAATATTCTCAGGGTTAGACTGAAGATACTCAGCTTCAGACATTTGAATCTTGGTCCTCTTAGCATGATCGACTATGTCGAATGTAACCAATGGTTGCGTTGATGAAGGAATGAGTCCCCCATTTTGTGATGGTAGGGTAGGGTTACTGGTCTTTATCGAAACAGAAGAAGACTGATTTACAGGAAAGATGGGAGGAAACGATTTCTTCGTAAAAGGCTTAATAGGAGGTTGAGTAGGAATAGGATTACCTCTTTTAGCAGTGGTTGGAGGTGTGTTCGACACAACCTTCTCATTTTGTATCTTGGCAGCAACTTCTGCTTCTTTTTCTTATGAGTGGGTGAAAATAGTATAGGAATGTCCACTTGCATACCCTTGGGTACCTTCCTCTTCATCAAATTCTTTCTCTTCAAATTCCATATACCTGATTGTAGAGTCGCCAGTCGGTTCACCGACATTTTAATCATCTTCTCCTTGCGATGAAGGTTCTTCATAATTTTTCTCCTCTTCTTCGATCTCGACCAGGGCATTAATCGGAGGGGCCTCAATTTCTAACCTTGGAGCAGTAGCAGGAAAACACGGCCTTTGTGGGGCGTTGTTGGGAGTGAAGTTCCTCCGTGGGATATCTTGATACGGAGTGGTAGATGAAGCTTGAGATAATTGATTTTTTAATGCGAGCAAGTCATTTTCCATCTTCTTGAATGCCGGATCTGAGAAAGTGGCTTGAGAAGGAGTTGAATCCTTTGGTTTGGACGGCTCCCATTTTAACTTGCTAGATATAAGCAGGTTGTCTTCTATCTGAATGGCCACAACTTGAGTGAGGACCAAGGTGGTGATTTTTTCTTGTAAGAGTAAGAAACTCACTCTTGAACTCATCGTGTTCACAAAGAAACACTTTTGATATTCTAGTGTTGGCAGCATGGCAGGGGGCACATGGTTAATCAGCAAATTAAAATGGGTGATAAAATCGTGCATGGTTTCATTGGCTTCCTTCTTCAAGTGAGTAATCTTTGACAGTAACACAAATGCATCTTCTGAAGGTTTATACCTGTCTTTAAACACAGATCACAACGTGGCCCAACTGGTGATAGATCTGGTCGGAAAATGTTGGAACCATTCTACCGTACCTCCTTGCAAGGTTTCTAAAAAAAGGTGTACTGACACATCTTCGTGGGTCACATCTAGAATACTACATGACATAATGAATGCCGATATATGTGAATCCGTGCTTTGATTCCAGTCCCATCAAATATTGGGAAATTCTTGTGGTTTCCGTGAGGGAGTGCATGAACTGGATGTGGTAATGCAAGAGGGCCCATAGCATTTCCCCATGGTACTACCATTTGAAAATCAAGAAAGAGGATGTGAGCTGGAAGTACGGATCCGCTGAGTAATAGAGCACTGCAAAGGGATGTGGATGCTCCTTGTGAAAACCAATTCTTTCATGGAGGTGAGGCACTTTTGGCTAAACGATCAGATAAACTTAGCAATGAGAAGTGTGCTGGTGTAATACTGAAGTTGTGCCTTTGAAGTAGATCATATCTGTAGTGATTTTAGAGCAGATTTATAAAAACTCTTTTTGTACTTGCTAATTTTTTTATTTTTCTGACAAAAATCAGCAGCATGTACTTTTCTAAATATTTAAATTAATCCCTCTTTTTAAAACCGATTATGTTTTAATGACAAAGATTAACGGGGATAAGATGATGGTTAACTTAGTAAGCTGATTTTCAAATCTTAGATTTGACTTTTTTGCAAGGGTTTGAAAATATTTGTAAAACTATCAGAATCTCAGATATATGAAAATACATAGATTTTTATAAAAATTCAGTGAACTAAAGGTTTCTAACTGGTCCAGATATATGGATCTCTTAAGAAAATTTTCAGTTTCGATCACTTTTGCAAAAAAAATGGATTTTAAACAAAGAGTTAAGATTTGCAAATAGGTAGTGATTTTTTACAGTTTTAGCTATTTTCTTAGTCTTCCCGGCAACTTTTGAAAATTGTTGGTGTCTTTTAGCTGACATAACACTCACAGAGATCTCGTTCTGTCCCCAATAGAGTCACCAAAAACTATTGGTGTGAAAATTTGTTGGGTGGGCAGAGCTATGGATAGACAGGCCAACAGTGTACAGGGCATAGCCCCTCTTTGAGACAACAAAACAAAACTAGTTTATTGTTATTCTACCAATAGGAATCTGTGTAATTATTATAGTATTCTGCCTTCAGGGGGTTTGGGATCTCATCCTAGTAGAGTTAGTTTCGTAGAAGAATAAAAAGGAATGAAGGAAGGAATGGAAGAAAGGTGGATCTGAAGGGAGAAAAGAAATGAATTCCAAAGTAGAAAGGTCAGAGGGTTTATGTTTTGGGCCGGTAGTAAACAGAGCCAAACTTACTCACATAAATAAACAAGCAATACTGATAAACAAATGGCAAAAGCATATGTGAATCCAATAGAATTAGCATGCAGATCTAACTTAAGAAAGATCTAACACATAAAATAGGAATTCAGCACAAAGTCTCAATTTTTTGTATTAATAATTGTTCTGTTACAATAAATCTCAAAGTATTTCTCTCCTCACTCTATTTTTCATAAAAAAATTCTCACACTTTGAATACTACAAGTATCCAATTATTTATAGAAGGAGAAGGAGAAAGAAGACAAAAAGGAGCCAACAACTATTTACAAAATATCTAAAAGTCAAATGTTGACTTTAGGGCAATTTTGTGGATGACAACATCTCATGGTACAACATGGATGATGTCATCATTTGTGCCAACATACTTTTAAATATTTTTTAAAAAATGGGATTTATCCTAGGAGGAAGGAGCCTATCCGTCGTCATCCCTTGGCTGGAAAGGAGTGTCCCGCTTCTTCTCAGGAGAGGAAATGTGAAACTGAGCTTGATACTCCATGAACTTGTTGACCATTGCTTGAAGTTGATCTTGAGATGGACCCTTGTTTTGATCCCTAATGACTTCACAAGTTTCCTATTCATCTTTGAGTCTTTTTGGGAGTTTGAAATATTCATTGCCTGCCTCTATTAGGTATCCAACAAAGTCACATCATCCCAGGAGGTTGTTGATAGGTTCTTTATCAAAAGTGGCCTCTGACGCTAAACCCTGCAACGCGATTTCCTTAAAAATCTAAATAGTATGATCTACCTTCCTCAAGGTGTACGATGCACCGAGTAACCCTAGAGACATTATTAAGATGATCTGCTCCATTTGATGCATTGCATCCAGGGATTCCTCCTTGATTTTGTCTATCTTTTCCAAGACAAACTCCATTTGGTCAACTTGATAATCTAAAGCAGCAAGGACTTTGTTGGGTGCACGCGGGTGATCAAAAATGCCAAATTTCACCAAGTCATTGACTGGGCAGTCAAGCATCTTTTGGAATGTTTCGTGTTGTAACTTGGCATGGTCCAACTCTTCGAAGATAAGTCCTGTTATTTCCTGGAGTTCTTTGTTAGCTTGATCTATATTTTGATAGAGCTCTGTGAACTTTGTAATCACTTCCTCACTATCTTTGAGAATCTACTCTCTCCAGGAGGACACTTCCATACCTTGATCACCAATCTTGGTGTACTCATTTATCTTCTCCTGACTAATAACTTCAGGAGGGTCAGCGATAGTCAGAGGAGGGGCATTTCCCATCTTTTGTAGGGCTTGGAGAAGATGCTTGTTTTGTTCTTTTAATATTCTCTTCTCTTCCTTTGCTTCTTGTAAAGGGCATCCACTATGGATAAGGCCTCTCCTTGCAAGCTCTCTGATGATGCTCCCATTGTGACCTAAACCACTGTAAAATATGCATGAGACAGATCTTCTTTCTTCTTCGTGAGATCAGGGTACGCGATCTCCATAACCCTTTCACCTGAATCGCTTTGAGAGAAGTAAGTTATAGATTTTTGCTTCTTAGGCCCTTTAGCCAGAATAACGGAGAAGTCCATAGGTGCAATAGGGACTTTCCTCTTGTGTTGGTTCAAGTGTTTGGAGATCCATTTAGGACTTAAGGGAGTGGGACCAGAGGAAGAGGAGGAAACAGGAGTGGAAGAAGGAGCAACTGCAGTGGACATGGGGAAATGCATCGAGACACTCGGTGGTGGCATTGAGAAAGAAGCCAACACTCCAATGCTCACGGGAGTAGGAGTGATTGCAGGGCGGAAACCATGGGGGAGGAAGGGATCTGTAAGATGAGGGAAGAAATGCTGGGGGAAAGATCCGTAAGGGAAGAGAAGATGGAGGAAGAGGGAGGGGGAATGGTAGAAGATGGGGGAGAAGACACAACCAAAGGAGCAGTTGGTTGAGTGACATGAGGAGGGGAAGGAGGAGCGGGAGATGGGATGGTAAGAACCTCACCAGTTGTAGTAGTGGCAACATCCTGAGTGGATGTACCTGTTGGAGCACTTACCTCTTCTTCTTCTCCTAGGGATATTATTTCTAAATACCTGAGCATCCACTTGTGAAAGTAATGGGCACCAGGAAACCCAAACACCCTCCTCAGGAAGGTGATGGTGTCACTCAACTCCTCTGAAAATTCACTATGATGAATGACTTGTGGCCATTTTCTTGCTACCTTCTTGTTCTTGAGGTACACCTCATTCATCAGCTACATGCATTTGTGTTTATTTTCATTCCATGTCTTCATGCAGTCCTCTTGGTTTATTGCTACGAAATGTTAGTGGTGAGGGATACCCAACATGATCTCAAAATGCTGGGCCATGAGGTTTATTATTACCTCACCCTTCTCATTTTTGACACATCTTGTGTCCTTATTGTAACAATGGCCCACCAACATCATGAAGTCATTGTTGATTGCACTTATGGGGATCCCTGCAGCAAAGTGTAGACCACTGCCAACCAATTTATCCATCCATGGACTTCCTGTGACCTTCTTGGTTTTGGCCCAGAAGTCCTCCATGTCAATGTGCTGTAGTTCTGAATCTCTGATATCCAAATCACACTCTGCAAGAGCTTCAGGCATTATGACCCTTTGGTATTTATATTTCATTTCTTCTTCTGTTAGCCTGGCTTTACCCTTGGACTTAGTTGGCTTCTTACTCAACGAAGACATGTGTGGATCTGAGTTCACCTGTTGATCAGCAAGAAGAATCAGGGAAGTCCATCACAGGAGAGACATGTTAGCTGTTAAATCATCCATCAAAGCTTACAGAATGAAAAGTTAGTAATTTACAAGCCTCTAGGCACAAGGTGCAGCTCTACTACAGGCTGCAGGGTCTTATAAAAGCAAGGCACACTTTGGAGAAGTGTTGCATGGGAGAAAACAACACCAAAAGGGGCGCAGGGTGCGGAGAGGCTACGCACAACATTTAGATGTTGGTGTCGAGGGATGTGCGCTTACACCATTATAAGTCCTTTTATGTGGGGCACAGATATGGTTGGTGTTGCAAGGTCCCAGGATGTGCCATTGGCATATATGTGGTAGATGTTGCATGAGAGTGAGGTACGCCAAGTGGTTAGATTGCATAGCGCGGGAAAGGTTTGCACAACATTCAGATGTTGTTGTAGTTGTAGGTACACTTGTGCTTACGCCTTAGGAATTTTTAGATTTTTTTACAAGGCGCGGGAAAGGTTTTTGTTACACGAGTTCACAGTGCACCAAAGGGGCGCGACTATTTTTGATGCAGCATGTATGAAAATTACGCCTTTAGAAAGACAACAGACCCATTCTCTTTACTTTTTGGTTTTTAACTCTTTCAACTTAGATTTTGATAGCAAGGGGAATGGAGGAGAAAAGGGATAACGGTCCATTCTGAGGCAGAGCCTTCCAGATTAGCAGATCTGGAAAGAGAGTAAAAAATGGTTTGAAGGTGGGTTTTGCAATATGTGTTGGGATTGAGTTATCTTCTTAGGTTGATTGTTATTTTTAACAATACTAATCTCCTAAACCAACATAGAAACCACAACAAATCCACAAGAAGGGCAAGGGCCACTTACTAGGAATATATATATATATATATATATAACGATAAAGGGGACGATGTAGGGTCCACGAACGCGATAAATAGCAACACGCGGGGTTGACAGGAACGCTGAAAAGTACAGAGGAATAACTTTTTCACATTTTTTGAATTGTGAAAATGAGATGTCGGACGCGCCTATATATAGAAAAAGGTGCAATATTTGTGCCACCAATTTTTTCTATGGTGCACTTAAGTGAATGTCGACACAAAAATATTTGCACCATAGTGTAGTTTTGAGAGTGTTAACACTACGTTTTCAACACCCACTTCACACTTTAGAGAGTGATAACAAGAAGGTGCATGCGCCAAGGCGCAACATTGAGAGGTGCAACATTTGGAGTGTTGACACTCCCTAGAATGTGCTAAAGGGATAGAGGGGCACAATTTTAGTTGATGTTACATGAATGAAAACTGCGCCCAACCCAAAAAAGTTAAAAATGACCAAGTTCTAAAAACTATATTTTCCATAAAGGGATTTTATGCCATTCCAAACGTTAACAAACCTCAACGAGGGACCAAAACAAAATATTTGGTATGGTTACCCATAAAATTGCCCTTGTCAATTTTACGGGATAACAGTTGGCTCTTTCTGGGGACTAACTTTGAGTGAAGCTTAAGGGTAGAGAATCCCATATCAACATGTGCCTATCCATTGGGTTATAGAGTCAAAAATAGGGGCGACAAAAAAGAAAGGAAAACACACAACCAACAGAAAGCAAACACACGAAAAAAACAAACACACAACTAAAGAAAACTGTACAAAGAAGAGAGCAAGCTCTACTTCCTAAATATTTTGAGATGTTTCCCGCTATAGGGAAGTGGGAGCTCGGTTCCGTCTAGATATGAGAGATAGAAGATATTCTCTCTGTTAAGTTGCTTGATCTTGAAAGGCCCTCTCCAAAGAGAGTCGAATTTCCCGTGCATGCCCTTTGGCTCTCTTCGCTTGTCCCATAAAAGGACGAGATCTCCCACCTGGAAATCTCTCTACTTGGCCTTTTTATTGAAGAGTCTCTTGACTTGATTCTGATGTTCAATGATCTTGTCGACCACTCTAACTCTCTTTTCTTCAAGTTTTGTTAGATACATGATCCTCTTTTCTAGAGAATTCAGGAAAGTCTCATCCTCGATCGCTCGTGCCAAGCGTAGAGAAGGGAGTTCCATGGAAATGGGGAGCTCAGTGTCGATTCCATATAATACTTGAAAAGGTGACATACCGAGAGACCTCTTCAGAGTAATATGGTCTTCCCACAAAGCATCATACAATGACTTGTGCCATGACCGCTGATTCTCATCGACTAGCTTCCGTATGATGGTCACTAGGTTCTTATTACTGGATTCTACCTGACCATTCCCCTGGGGGTAATAATCTGAGGCGTGGGCCAAGGTTATCCTGTATTCATATTGAAAAACGATAACTTCCCGTGAGGAGAAGTTGCAAGCATTATCAACAACAATATTGTGTGTTATGCCAAATCTCACGATGATATTTTCTTTGATGAAGTTACAAACAACTTCAGAGGTGGCATTCTTAACGGGTATGGCCTCCACCCATTTGGTGAAGTAATCTGTTGCTGTTAGGACATAATTATATCTAGCACTTGATTGAGGATGTAGTGCTCCAATAAATTCAATTCCCCATTTCCTGAGTGGTTCGTCAATAATGACGGGTCTGAGGGGAAAAGCAGCTAATTTTGGTTTGCCAACAAACTGTTGGCAGAGCTCACATTTCGCTACCCAAGTGGCTGTATCTTGAAATAGTTTTGGCCAGTAGTACCTGGCCCGAATGATCTTATGTACTGTTATAGATGAGGAGAAGTGACCGCCGCACGCCAAGTCATGAAAACTTTCAAGCAATTTGATCTGCTACTATTTGTCAACACATCGCAAGAAGATGCCATCAATCCCGTGCTTGTATAAACCATCATCCCATATGACATATCTAGCTGCCCTAAGATTTATAGTCCACTTCTCCTTTGAAGTTAGATGAGTTGGACACTCACCATAAGTGAGAAAGAAAGCGATGTATGAATACCATTCGTCACTGGTTGCAACAAATAGAACCATAAGTAGAGAATCAACTTTCCTCAGCTGACCCTATGCTCCGTCGATGCAATCATCTTTCTCTTCAGGGACCTTTGAATATTTATTTTCAGCCATAAGTTAACATAGGCCCTTACCTCTTACCAGCTTGGTTGGTTTTATGTCTAGATCATACTCTTGGACCTTTGTGATCCAATTCCCTCGTAAGCTTCATAACTCCTGTTGAGTTAAGATAGACTTAACTGCCATGTCAAGAACCAGTACTATCGTATGAGAGTTTAGGATGTAGTATCGGAAGTTCTTGACTGCTTTGACAATGATGAAGGTGTGCTTCTCTAACTGGGACATCTTCAATTCATGAGGCTTGAGAGGGGAGCTCATGAAAGCGATTGGGGATTCAACATCCTCAGATTTCTGCATTAAGATGGCTGATACAGTATGCGTGGATGCATAACTGTACATGATAAAATCCTTGGAGAAGTCAGGACATACCAAGATAGGTGCATGAGCAACGGAGGCTTTTATATCCTTGAATGACATCTTTCCTTCTTCGCTCCACTAGAATGTTTGCATTCCTTTCATCATATTTGATATGTGATGAGTCTTTTCAGTAAAGTCGGGAATGAAGCGTCTGATAAAATTCACCTTCCCGAAGGAGTGAACACTAGTCTTGTTTGTGGGTAAGGTAAGGTTCTGAATAGCCTTAACCCTTTCAACATCTATCTTTGTTCTTTCCTTGCTGACAATGTGTCCCAGCAACTTTCCTTCAGTGACCCCGAAAACATACTTTTTTGGACTTAGGGAGATCCCGTGTTCTCAGCATCTAATCAATACTTGCTCCAAATGATCATAATGATCACTTCACTTTTTTGAGAACACATTTAAGTCATCCAAATAAACTACGATGACTTTTCCCATCATACCTTTGAATGCGAAGTTCATCTCTCGCTGAAAGGTAGCATCAGCATTGGTGAGGCCAAAAGGCATCCTACTATAGGTGAATGTGCCCCAGGGAGTGGTGAATGCTATTTTGAATTGGTCTTCAAGCGAGACCTCAATCTGATTATAGCCCGAAAAACCATCAAGCATGGACAACATCTCTGAACCGGTGACTGCTTGTAGAACCTGATCCATTATGGGGAGAGGGTAATTGTCCTTCAAGGAAGCCTGATTCAGGTTGCGAAAATCTACGCCTATACATATCTCCCCATTCTTCTTTCATACGGGAAAGATGTTGTGACCCAGGTACCATGATGGATAGGAAAGATGATTCTCACATCTAGCATTCTCTATATTTCTGCCTGGATGGTACCCGAGATCTTAGGATTATAATGCCTCTATTTCTGGTGAAAGGGTTTGACATCATCTTTTAATGTGATGTCATGTTGAACATCCTTAGGCTTAAAAGACTTTAGATCGGCATAAGACCATGCTAATAAATCCATATATTTCTTCAGTAATTTGACAAACTTTCAATTTTCCTCAGGTGTACAACATTTCCCGATGTTCACAAACTGCGGATATTCTACATTACCCAGGATGACTGATTCGGTCTCTGGAGAGGAGTTAGGGTCATCTTATCACTTCTTCTTGACAAAATGATCATGTTTTTCAAACAATCATTCCAGAGAGACCAAACCCTTCAGAATTTTATTTCCCTTGAGCTAACATATGCCATCACCTTCTTTTGATTCGTTTGCTTGACCAATGACAGATTCACGGCATGTAGAAGTGGATCCCTCAAAATGAAGCTTATTGAAATTATCATCTTTTTCTAGAAAAGAAACAAGCTGATTGTCATCATTGAATACCTGCCAGTGCTGAGAATTGTCCAGCACATTTGGGTGAAAGACTACCTCAATGGTATACGTGTTTGTTTTCAACCCTGGGTGAGGGAGCATAAGAGACGCTGAGATAGCCAATGAATCGGCCATGTCATTTTGAGCTCTTGGAACAGATTTTATTGAGAAAACATCAAATTCCTCAATGTTGTCCCATACTGCGTTGTGGTAGTGCCTGAGTCTGTCATTCTTCACTTGGTACACCCCTTTTATCTAGTTGACGATCAGTTCGGCGTCACCCTGTGCTTATAGATTCTTGATTCCTCTTTCCTTTGCAGCTTACATACCGAGTAACAAAGATTCATACTCATCAGTATTGTTTGTATTGAAAAACTACAATTTGAAAGAAAGAGAAAAAATCTCTCCTTCAGGAGATATCAGGACGGCTCCAACACCACATCCACTTGTTGCACAACTGCCATCAAACTACAGTGTCCAAATCTTGTTAAGGTCCTACTCCTGGATGAGAAAGTCAATTTTATCAGACTCAGTGGATAAGAAGTAGTTCCCCATCCCTGATGATTCAAAGAGAATATGGGCCTTAGGGCTTTCAAAGTTGGTGACCAAGTACTTCTTTTGTGATTCAGGCTCTAATGTCTACATTACACCCTTGACGGGGATTTTGGGTTTGGACCAATCCATGTGAATCTCTCCACCAAATTCTCTGCAAAATCTTCTCCCTAGTAGAATTCCATATGCTGCTAGGATATCAACAACGAGGATGGTCATCTTTACCATTTTCTCTGGGAATGCTACAAATGCGAATTGCACGTTTTTGATCTGACCAATTAATGGAACCTGTTTGGTTTCCATGGAGTAACATCTGTTAAAAGGCTTGGTAAGGGTGAGGCCTAAAGCATGAGTGACCTTTACTGGCATTACATTATCAGAAGCCCCAGAATCAATTATGTAGTTGCTTAGTTTTTGACCATTAATTAGGAGGGAGAGATGAAAAGGTTCAATTTTGCCTTACGTGGAAGTCGAGGCAACATTTATGCAAGATGCAGGAGGAGTGGAAAGGATTCCTTTCAGGTAGGGTTAGACTGAAGATACTCAGCTTTAGACATTTGAATCTTGGTCCTCTTAGCATGATCGACTATGTCGAATACAACCAAGGGTTGCGTTGATGAAGGAATGAGTCCCCCATTTCACGATTTTAGTGTAGGGTTACTGGTCTTTATCGAAACAGAAGAAGACTGATTTAAAGGAAAGATGGGAGGAAAATATTTCTTCGTAAAAGGCTTAATAGGAGGTTGAGTAGGAATAGGATTACCTTTTTTAGCAGTGGTTGGAGGTGTGTTCGACACAGTCTTCTCCTTTTGTATCTTGGCAACAACTTCTGCTTCTTTTTCTTATGAGCGGGTGAAAATAGTATAGAAATGTCCACTTTCATACCCTTGGGTACCTTCCTCTTCATCAGATTCTTTCTCTTCAAATTCCATATACCCAATTGTATAGTCGTCAGTCGGGTCACCGACATTTTAATCATCTTCTCCTTGCGATGAAGGTTCTTCATAATTTTGCTCCTCTTCTTCGATCTCAACTAGGGCATTAATCGGAGGGGACTCAAGTGCTAACCTTGGAGCAGTAGCAGGCAAACGCGGCCTTTTTGGGGTGTTATTGGGAGTGAAGTTCCTTCGTGGGATATCCTGATATGGAGTGGTAGACGAAGCTTGAGATAATTGATTTTTTAATGCGAGTAAGTCATTTGTCATCTTCTGGAGTGTCAGATATGAGGAAGTGGCTTGAGAAGGGGTTGAAGCCTTTAGTTTAGATGGCTCCCGTTTTAACTTGCAAGATATAAACAGGTTTTGTTCTATCTGAATGGACGCAGCTTGAGAGAGGACCAAGGTGGTGATTTTTTCTTGTAAGAGTAAGAAACTCACTCTTGAACTCATGGCATTCACAAAGAAACACTTTTGATTTTCTGGTGTTGGCAGCATGGCAGGGGGCACACGGTTAATCAGCGAATTTAAATGGGTGATAAAATCATGTATGGTTTCATTGGATTCCTTCTTCAAGTGAGTAATATTTGAGAGTAATGCAAATGTGTCTTCTGAAGGCTTATACCTATCTTTAAACACAGTTCACAACGTGGCCCAACTGGTGATAGATCCGGCCAGAATTTGTTGGAACCATTCTGCCACAAGTCCTTGCAAGGTTTCTATAAAAAGGTGTACTGACATGTCTTCGTGGGTCACATCTAGAATACTGCATGACATAATGAATGCAGATATATGTGAATCCGTGCTTTGATTTCCACTCCCATCAAATCTTTGGAACTTCTTGTAGTTTCCGTGAGGGAGTGCGTGAACTAGATGTGGTAATGTAAGAGGGCCCATAGCATTTCTCCATGGTACTTCCACTGAGTAACAGAACACTGCAAAGGGATGTGGAGGCTCCTTGTGAAAACCAATTCTTTCAGGGAGATGAGGCACTTCTGGCTGATCGATCAGCTAAACTTAGCGATGAGAAGCGTGCTGGTGTAATACTGAAGTTGTAACTTTGAAGTAGATCAAAAATAGGGTTGACTTTTCCATGAGATATCCTGCTATGGGTAAATGGTTCACCCACCAGTGTATCTATTCAAATCCGCAGTGATTTTAGAGCAGAATTATAAAAACTCTTTTTTTACTTGCTGATTTTCTGATTTTTCTGACAAAAATCAGCAGCATGTACTTTTCTAAATATTTAAATTTATCCCTCTTTCAAAAACCGATTGTGGTTTAATGAAAAATATTAATGGGGATAAAATGATGGTTAACTTAGTAAGCTGATTTTCGGATCTTAGATTTGAATTTTTGGCAAGGGTTTGAAAATATTTGTAAAACTATCAGAATCTCAAATCTATGAAAATACAGAGATTTTTATAAAAATTCAGTGAACTAAAGGTTTCTAATTGGTCCAGATCTATGGATCTCTTAAGAAAATTTTCAGTTTGGATCACTTTTGCAAAAAAATTGGATTTTAAACAAAGAGTTAAGATTTGCAAACAAGCAGTGATTTTTTAAATTTTTAGCTATTTTCTTAGTCTTCCCGGCAGCTTTTGAAAATTGTTGGTGTCTTTTAGCTGACATAACACTCACAGAGATCTGGTTCTGTCCCCAAGAGAGTCTCCAAAAACCATTGGTGTGAAAATATGTCGGGTGGGCAGAGCTATGGATAGATAGGCCAACAGTGTGCAGGGCATAGCCCCTCTTTGAGACAACAAAGTGAAACTAGCTTATTACTATTCTACCAGCAGGAATTTGTGCAAGTCTTACAGTATTCTGCCTTCAGGGGTTTGGGATCTCATCCCAATAGAGTTAGTTTCGTAGAAGAGTAGAAAGGAATGAAGGAAGGAATGGAAGAAAGGTGGATCTGAAGGGAGAAAAGAAATGAATTCCAAAGTAGAAAGGTCAGAGGGTTTATGTTTTGGGCCGGTAGTAAACAGATCCAAACTTACTCACATAAATAAACAAAGCAATACTGATAAAAAAATGGAAAAAGCATATGTGAATCCAATAGAATAAGCATGCAGATCTAACTTAAGAAATATCTAACACATAAAATAGGAATTCAGTACAAAGTCTCAATTTTTTGTATTAATAATTGTTTTGTTATAAGAAAGCTCAAAGTATTTCTCTCCTCACTCTATTTTTCATACAAATTTTCTCACACTTTGAATACTACAAGTATCCAATTATTTATAGAAGGAGAAGGAGAAAGAAGACAAAAAGGAGCCAACAACTATTTACAAAATATCTAAAAGTCAAATGTTGACTTTAGAGCAATTTTGTGGATGACAACATCTCATGGTATAACATGGATGATGTTATCATTTGTGCCAACAAACTTTTAAATATTTTTTAAAAAATGGGATTTATCCCAAGAGGAAGGAGCCTATTCATCATCATCCCTTGCCTGGAAATGAGTGTCCTACTTCTATTCAGGAGAGGAAATGTGAAACTGAGCTCGATACTCCATGAACTTGTTGACCATTTCTTGAAGTTGATCTTGAGTTAGACCCTTGGTGTGATCCCCGATAACTTCACAAGTTTCCTATTCATCTTTGAGTCTTTATGGGAGTTTGAAATATTCATTTCCTGCCTCCATTAGGTATCCAAAAAATTCACGGTAGGCCAGGAGGTTGTTGATAGGTTCTTTATCAAAATTGGCATCTGACGCTAAACCCTGCAATGTGATTTCCTTAAAAATCTGAATAGTATGATCTACCTTCCTCAAGGCGTATGATGCACCGAGAAACCCTTGAGACATTCTTAAGATGATCTGATCCATTTGATGCATTGCATCTAAGGCTTCCTCCTTGATTTTGTCTATCTTTTCCAAGACAAACTCCATTTGGTCAACCCAATAATCTAAACTAACAAGGACTTTGTTGGGTGCATGCGGGTGATCAAAAACACCAAATTTCACCAAGTCATCGACTGGGCAGTCAAGCATCTTTTGTAATGTCTCGTGTTGCAACCTAGTATGGTCTAACTCTTTTGAGATAGGTCCTGCTATTGCCTGGAGTTCTTTGTTAGCTCGATCTATATTTTGATAGAGCTCTATGAACTTTACAATCACTTCCTCACTATCTTTGAGGATTTGCTCTCTCCAGGTGGACACTGCAATACCTTGTTCACCGATCTTGGCATTCTCATTTATCTTCTCCTAACTAAGAACTTTAGGAGGGTTGGCAACAGTCATAAGAGGGGAATTTCCCATCTTTTGCAGGGCTTGGAGAAGATGCTTGTTTTTCTCTTTTAATATTCTCTTCTCTTCCTTTTCTTCTTGAAGCTTCTTGTGAAGGGCATCCACTACGGATAAGGCCTCTCCTTGCAGGCTCTCTGATGACGTTCCCATTGTGATCTGAGTCACTATAAAATCATTAGGAGATAGATCTTCTTTCTTCTTTGTGAGATCAAGGTACACAATATCCATAACCCTTTCATCTGAATCACTTTGAGAGAAGCGGGTTATAGCTTTTTGCTTCTTAGGCCCTTTAGATGGAATAACGGAGAATCCCATAGGTGCAATAGGGACTTTCCTCTTATGTTGGCTCAGGTGTTTGGAGATCCATTCTGGACTTAAGGGAGTGGGACAAGAGGAAGAGGAGGAAACGGGGGTGGAAGAAGGAGCAAATGTAGTGGACATGGGGAAATGCGTCGAGACACTCGGTGGCGGCATTGAGAAAGAAGCCAACACTCCAATGCTCATGGGGGTAGGAGTGACTGCAGGGGAAGAAACTGTGGGGGTGAAAGGGATCTGTGAGATGAGGAAAGAAATGTTGGGGGACAAATCCACAAGGGATGAGAAGATGGAGGAAGAGGGAGGGGGAATGGTAGAAGATGGGGGAGAAGACACAACCAAAGGAGTATTTGGTTGAGCTACATGAGGAGGGGAAGGAGGAGATAGAGATGGGATGGTGGGAACCTCACCAGTTGTAGTAGTGGAAACATCCTGAGTGGGTGCGCCCATTGGAGCACTTATCGCTTCTTCTTCTCCTAGGGATATTAGGCTTACTACATGCTCCTCGGCAGCGAAAGGAGGGCTCTCAGGAAATTTCCTCTTGAGCAGTGCTTGTCTCTCCCTCTTTATCTTTTCCTTTTCCTTTAGGCAAGTGCTTCGGCTTGGTGGGTGCATTACCCAAGGGAGACATGGTAAAGTCTACTCCAAGGTAGATGAGACCATTTTTCTTGCTCCAATGCTCAGTGCGCTGCAAAGTGCCTTTGACCCTCTCCTCAATAGTCTAAGGGGCCTTGTTTCTATCAATTTCAGCAAACGGCCAATTGTCCCCATCCGTGTCTAGATAAACCTAATCAACTTCTTGATCAATTTCTTGGAAACCCTTTGGGATGATGGCCACACCATATTGAATGATCTCTCTCAAGGCCAGGTGGGAGTGATCCTTTCATCTGAGCTCAACCTCGTGATATAGATCGATGTAGATATCTTCAATCTAAGGGACGTGAATTGGATAAAAAAATTTCCCTTGGAAGGTAATCAGAAGGATCAAAGGTTGGCCTTGCTAGGAAATTATTCTTCAATTTGAGCAATTCAAGCTCTACAAACATCTCCTGGGCTTTGCCCTGTGAAGTACACGTGTACCTACCCACTGTAAGGGGGAATGGAGTTCCACCCTTCTTCCTTTTTAAACATTTATCATGGTATGTGATAAGTTGTCTAGACAGCTCCAATAGGATCAGCTTGGGTCCTGCATACGTCGGAAATTTGGTGGGCTCTCCCAAGAAGTTGGTGGCTCTGAGATATGTGAAAGTGGGGAATTGCATGAATAACACTCCCCACTTTTCTGTGGTGGTGACCACACTTTTGGTTGTCCGACCATAAGCCATGTTGGGCCTCAAGAGGCAGATGACGCCATAGAAGAAGACGTCATTGACTTTACTGAATTGGGCTATGTTGTTCTCTAGTTTTAATTCTGGATAATACTCGTATATTTTGACCTAGGGCCATACCCCATACCGATTCAATGTTGGGTAGTCCCTCTCTAAGGCAACAACATATACCACATAGGAGTTCATATAAAACCTCCCAGTTGTTTAAAGTTGTTGGAGCTACTCCGAGATCGTGTTGCTGATAATCTCTCCCCATTCAAAATGTTGATAAGGAACATTTTTGCTCATTGTTTCTAAATACCTGAGCGTCCACTTGTGAAATTAATTGGCATCAGGAAGCCCAAACACCCTGCTCAGGAAGGTGATGGTGTCACTCAGTTCCTCTGAAAAGTCACTACGATGAATGACTTATGGCCATCTACTTGTTACCTTCTTGTTCTTGAGGTATACCTCATGCATCAGCTGCATGCATTTGTCTTCGTTTTCATTCCATGTCTTCATGCAGTCCTCTTGGCTTACTACTATAAAATGTCAGTGGTGAGGGATACCCAACATGATCTCAAAATGTCAGGCCGTGAGGTTGATTATTACCTTGCCCTTCTCATTTTTGACACATCTTGTGTCCTTATTGTAACAACAACCCACCAACATCATGAACTCATTGTTTATTGCGCTTACAGGGATCCCTGTAGCAAAGTGCATACCACTGCCAACCAATTTATCCATCCATGGACTGCCTATGACCTTCTTGGTTATGGCCCAGAAGTCCTCCATGTCAATGTGCCTGAGTTCTGAATCTCTGATATCCAGATCACACTCTGCAAGAGATTCAGGCATTATGACCCTTTGGTATTTATATTTCATTTCTTCTTCTATTAGCCTGGCTTTACCCTTGGACTTATTTGGCTTCTTACTCGATGAATACATGTGTGGATCTGAGTTCAATTGTTGATCTGCTAGAAGAATCAGGGAAGTCCATTGCAGATGAGCCATGTTAGCTATTAAGTCGTCCATCAAAGCTTACAGAATGAAAATTTAGCAATTTACAAGCCTCTGGGCGCAAGGTGCAACTCTACTGTAGGCTGTAGGGTCTTAGAAAAGCAAGGCACGCTTTGGAGAAATGTTGCATGGGAGTAAACAATGCCAAAAGGGGTGTAGGGTTTGGAGAGGCTACACACAACATTCAGATGTTGGTGTCGAGGGATGTGCGCTTGCACCATTATAAGTCCTTTTAAGTGGGGCACAGATATGGTTGGTGTTGCAAGGTCCCAGGATGAGCCATTGGCGCAGATGTGGTAGATGTTGCATGAGAGTGAGGTGTGCCAAGTGGTTATATTGCACAGCATGGGAAAGGTTTACACAACATTCAGATGTTTTTGTAGTTGTAGGTACGCTTGCACCTATGCCTTAGGAATTTTTAGAGTTTTTTACAAGGCACGGGAAAGGTTTTTATTGCACGAGTTCACAGTGTGCCAAAGGGGCGCAACTATTTTTGATGCAGCATGTATGAAAATTGTGCCTTTGGAAAGACAACAGACCCATTCTCTTTACTTTTTGGTTTTTAACTCTTTCAACTCAGATTTTGATAGCAAGGGGAACGGAGGAAAATAGGGACAGGGGTCCATTCTGAGGCAGAGCCTTCTAGATTAGCAAATCTGGAATGAGAGTAAAAAATGGTTTGAAGGTGGGTTTTATAATATGTGTTGGGATTGAGTTATCTTCTTAGGTTCATTGTTATTTTTAACAATACTAATCTCTTAAACCAACATAGAAACCACAAAAAATCCACAAGAAGGGCAAGGGCCAGTTACTAGGAATATATATAATGATAAATGGGATGATGTAGGGTCCACAAATGTGACAAATAGTAACACGCGGGGCTGACATGAACGCTAACAAGTACAGAGGAATAAATTTTTCACATTTTTTGAATTGTGAAAATGACAGGTCAAATGCACCTATATATAGTGAAAGGTGTAATAAATGCACCACCAATTTTTTCTATGGCACACTTAAGTGGATGTCGACATGAAAATATTTATGCCATAGCATAGTTTTGAGAGTGTTAATACTTCATTTTCAGTTACCACTTCACACTTTAGAGAGTGATAACAAGAAGGCGCATGCGCCAAGGCACAACATTGAGAGGCGCAACATGGAGAGGCAAAACATTTGAAGTTTTGACACTCCCTAGAATGTGCCAAAGGGATAGAGGGGCATATTTTTGGTTGATGTTACATGAATGAAAACTGTGCCCAACCCAAAAAGGTTGAAAATGACCAAGTTCTAAAAACTATATTTTCCGAAAAGGGATTTTATGCCATTCCAAACGTTAAGAGACCTCAACGAGGGACCAAAATGGAAATTTTGGTATGGTTACTTGCAAAATTTCCCTTGTCAATTTTATGGGATAACACATGCGCAAAGAGAAGTAATAAATAGAAGAAGAAAAGAACTTTATGCATCTATGACTTACTTGATGGTGAATAATTCCTTGTCAATACAACTTGAAGTACAAGAAAATGATTTTTTGATGGAACCTCACATGTATTTTTGAGATGAAACATGTAGTATTGGTTACGTGAATTCCTTGAATATCTAACATAATGCTATCATTAATAATATATAATGCACTAATGAAAGGGATACGGGGAAGTCAAAATGCCAACAAGCGTACAATCCTCTATGCATTGATTGAAATGATGTTAGTTCTTCAAGTGTGAAAAATATTTTCCCCATCTATTGTCAATCCCTCAAACTAACCCTTATGTTTCCAATGATTGTCTTGGAAATCCTACATTTACTATAAATATTTTTGAGATAAAAAAATTGCACTATGAATCATAACACATGTGATTTACTAAATGATGTGAAATCACGCATGAAATTATCTAAAAATATTATGTCCATTCAAAATTCATTTCACCAGATATTGCATCAAATGGCATATATGTAATTGTTTACTATTTGTAAAGAGGCATACCCTGGAATCAAAGTCAAACAAATAGGTACAAGACCAGTTTGTAGAAAATGTTACTCAAAATGTAATGGTCTTCACTTTTCATCATGGAATAATATGGATCTTGGTGTACAACTATATGTTCTACAAGTTATTGCACAAGTTTAAGAGTTGTTTATTACTCATGTCAATCCAATAATGCAATTCGACCATGCACAAGGTGGTAAATACAAGTATAGGGGGCATACTACAAGTTTTTAACAAGACATGACTTCAATTGCTACATATCTTCCTCAGCGTGTTTGGGACCTTGATATTTTGATCATTAGAAGAAATAGAACTCAGTTAAAACACTATGATTGTTTGGTAAAGAGATATCATTTCTTAGATTCTCTCTGATATAAAATATCCAATGATAGATACTACAAGGATGTTGAATTATGTAATGTTACAATTTCAAAACAACCTGAAGAAGAGACAGACATATCTCAAAGCCTCCAATTTTTTGAGTCAAACATTGAAAGAAAATGATAATGTGGATTAACTTCTTAAAGACTCCCCAGTAACAAATATTGAATAAAATGACCATCAACCATCGTCCTTTTGTGGTCATAATGGGAAATGCACGCCGTGAAATGGAAGAAGTAAGGAACATTATTAAAATTGAAGGACCAAGGGTGATTAACATAATTTATCGGCCCACAATTGGGTTATCTATAGTTAATGAATATAACACTAAAGGTTTTTTGGAAACGACTTTCCCTACATTATTTCCAAATGGGGAAGCATAATGGTTGCAGCCTCAAACAAAAAAAAATTCTATCCATGAATATGCTCTACATTTGTTGAAATACCATGACAATAGATTTGGTAGCCATCCAATATTTAGGTATTTCTTATTGAACCTTATATTGAGGCACTAAACATAAGCCACAACCTCATTATTTGTGAAGAAAAATGTGGTTGACAATATACCTACTACTATTGAATATCTTTGCCTCAATCTTTGAGAGATGCCAAATGACAAGCTTCCAGATCAAGTAATGTGTTATGCAACAAATATTAGATGTATTGGGGCATATTTGATAACATTCAAAAATGAATTGATAGAAATGATTACACAACTAGGGTTCCCAACATTCTTCATTACAGTAAGCATTGATGATACCAAATGTCCAAACCTACATCAATTCATGCCTAACTTTCCCTTGACTAATGGTGTAAATTATTACCAATGGAGGAATACAAATATTATTACAAATACACTTTTTTTTGTTATGTATATGCACTTCTGCTTCAATATTTTCATTAATGAGATCCTCATTAACCATTTTGGTATAAGAGACATTTGGTCAAGGTATGTTTTTTCTTTTCTTCATTCATGTAAAATATAATACGTTTAATAAATTTTATTGGAATGTATTAGATGAAGAATTCATATATATTCATCATGCTGGACACTTAAATTTCATTACTATATCTATCTGTTTTATGTAGGAATGAATGGTAGCATCGATCATCAGTTCAGAAACTTGTGGTTTTTTGGCTTAAGGATGCTTTGGATATCAAAAATCTGTTTTGGAATGATCCCTCGCAGGTTGCAAAGGTAAAAAAATATTATGATAATTTTATTAATGCATGGAATCCAAGAGTAGAGCATCAAAGGAATAACCAATTTTCTATATCTATTAATGATGACCCTTGTTTGGTGGACACATCACAAATATTGTATTCTGATATACGACATGATTATGAACAAATTATTAATCATTTTGAACGACATACAAAATTCACCTTGGACACATGCTTATGAAGAAAAGCCTTCATAAATGTTTGTTAATATAAATCTCCATGGGAGTTACTGGACAGAATCAAAATTGTACATAGATGAGGAAGGCCAAAAAAATAATCTTCCAGCACGTAATGATGATAGAATCAATGTACACAATCCTGATATGCTTTCATTATGGAGGGAAAATATAGATTGTCAACCTATCCTTTCCCATTGAGTGGTTAGGAAGTATATTGCAAGGTATGTTATGATAACATAATTTTTTTTAGAGATTTATCATGACAGGATGACATGTGTTGCTGCTCCAATCATTTGCAAGACCCAAAATTTTGTGCATACCAAAAATTTCTTACAGACGCAATAGAAGAGTGTGATATTGGTTCACAAGAGACATGTCATATGCTATTAAAACTACCACTTGTCGAATGTAGTAGACAATTTATTACTCTTAGTGTTGGTCAAATATTCTATAGACGTGTCCAACTAAACTTTGAGGATGATTCATCTAATTCAATTTTTTTACATGCGTACATGCATCGTCTTTCATAATTAGAAAATGTGACAATGTTGGATGTTACCAAGTCATGGTCATATTCTCTAAACCATAAAAAGGAAAAATGAAAAATTCAAAAACAACAAGCTATAGTCCACGTATGGCAAATATTTTATTCCATTCCTGATAAATAATCATATGATTATGTGGAATTTATTTGGAGTGAGAGTTTATGATATAAACCCTTTCAAGACATTTTAGTTGATATAGGTAGCAAAAATTAATAAATAATTCACTCTTGGGAATATATAAGGGGTATATACCATGCATGGCATATTAATCACATGCAAACATCACCAACAAATAGTGATGAATTTTAAAATAACCTTGACAACAACCGAGAGGTAAGTAATACATAGATGCACGAGTGGGAAGTAATCTCTAGATTGCTTCCTCATAATGACATGTAATCTTGAGATATTGAGCTACTTGATCGTCGTGATTACAACCTAGACCATGATTCTCGAGTCAATATTATTTACCATCACTATTACATGATTCATGTGTACATTTCCTAAATAGCATTCATTTCTCGATAAAATAAACA
The DNA here is from genome assembly GCA_019776745.2 of Taxus chinensis. NCBI lineage: Eukaryota > Viridiplantae > Streptophyta > Pinopsida > Cupressales > Taxaceae > Taxus > Taxus chinensis. Next base: position 855,121,244 of record CM034149.1, on the reverse strand, counting down.
ATACCATTGGAGGATCCCTTTTCTATGTGGGAATTTTATCTAAAGACCAGCATATTGCATATTATATGGTGGTGGGTCATTGCAACCATGGAGGGGATCAAGAGCCAATGAAAATTATTATTCAAGGAACATTTGGAACTGGTAAATCATATCTAATCAAGTAAATCAATAATACATTAAACTCTTGCTCAATATATGGAAAAATACCTTTATTGTTCCTTACTCCTACGGGAGTTACTACTTTCAACATACATGGTAAAACAATACATACTGGCCTTAGACTCCAAATTAGAATTTTTCATGATTTAAAAGGAAAAAAAATTGGTAGTATTTCAAGAAGAAATGAAGCACATATGTTACATTCTCGTATATGAGATGAGTTTTATAGGGCCCAAAATTATTTTAAAAATCAATGATCAACTCCAACAAACATTTCCAACACATACAATTGAACCATTTAGCAGTAGATCAAATTTTTTTTGGCAATGTTTCTCAACTACCACCTATAAAGGATGTCCCTATATATTTTGGTAAGATTACATCATGTTTCTACCCTCCAAAAATTCTGGATTTGTTTACAACTTTCTTTCATTTTTGAAAATCATAAATTATTTATATTGATCTCTTCTTACATGAGTCAATTTACACCAATTTCAAGAAACATAATTTTTAGAAGACTTTGGGACACTTTCAACATTGTTATTACCTTGGACATAATATTTTGACAAGAAGGAAATTATCCACAAAAGATCATCTTTTGAATGATGTTGAAAAAAATTAGAAATGTTGAGCCTTATTTTCATGATTGGGAAACACTAATGAAGAAGATAAATGCATGCTTTAGCCAGGGCATAAGGGAATTATTTGATTTAGAAATCCATTTATATGCAGCAAACAATTTTTTTCATCTGCATAAAAATAAAATGCTTAAATATTTTTCCATACCCATTCCACGAAGCATTTCTAAATATATAAGGCACTCAGGATTAGAAGATGTTGATGATGACCAATTGGATAATGAATTCCTTTTATGTATAGGTTATTGTGTTATGTTGAGGTTATTGTGTTATGTTGTTGTGTAATTTGTGCATTGAAGATGGATAGGTGAAAGGTTCTTTTGGTACTATACAAAACAATATTTATACCATTGGCTCAAAACTGCCTAGCTTTCCCATGTCTGTAATAGTAGAATTTGAAAACTATATTGGTCCTGTATGGGACCTAATAAATGTTGGACCTCAGTCATTGTCATTGATGTAAAGTGGCAGTGATGGAAAAAAGGTGAGTTGTGAAGAGTGAGTAGTGAATAAGTCAAGGTGACGAAGGTTATAGGTGATTACATGATGATGGCATCGAAGAATAATAGGTGGTTTAGTGGTGTGTAACAATCTCAAATAATTTTATGAAGTATTCAGAATGGTTCCAGGTTGATAAAAATTCACTACAAGCTAAAATGGATTCCTCATCAAGTTTTGAGAAAGTCGTGGATTGAAGAACAAAGATGCGAAAGTCTAGAGAAAGCAGTGGATTGGAGAACAAAGCTATGAAGGACTAGAGAAAGCCACAGATTAAAGAACAAAGATGTGAAATACTAGAGAAATGCACGGATTGAAGAAAGAAGCCACGAAATACTAGATAAATTCATGTATATAAGAATGAAGCTGTGAAATACTTTAAGGAGCCGTAGGTAATGAAAGAAAGTCATGGAACATGGGATAAAGTCGTGATAAGAAGGAGAAATCTACAAAAGCCAAAAAAAAATTTACTGGCCCCATTAAATTAAGTATATGACCATGTATGAATGTTAAATGATACTTTAATCATGTATAAGGGTTAATGGTCATGACTATGTATGTTCCTGAAGTAAGGGAATTATCTATCTTTGTGCTCATGGGGTTGTGATCCAATTTTGGCACATATAATGATGTCAATAGTAAGGCCGACCTACTTGGGTCATATGTGATCTTTGTAATGATTTTATTTGAATATAATGAAGGTGTATTAGTCTAATTTATAATGAGGGATCCACCTCCTTGAGTTGGAGAAAATATGCATATAAAAGTGATGCTTTAGCTCATTCTGGGCATGAGTCAAGTAAGGAAGATAAGTGCGACCAAGTGAAGAGTTATTCACATGTATGAGAGCATATTTTGAGAGCTGATCAGATACATCATTGGTTGATGAAATGAACAAGAGCATTCTTATGAGAAAAAGAGAGAGTATTCGATCCCGAGAAGCAGAGACAGACATAGAGATTAGAATTTGTTATCAATGAACTATTGACTGTATTTGATTACAAATACTCTGAATCAATTCAAATGGATGCATGAGGAATGAGATCAATTCAAAGAGTGCTTATAGATAGAGAAATAAGTGCATCTGATTTGTTTGTAAATATAACATTAGAAAAGTTGTCATAATCTATTACGTAAGCAATCTTGATTCTATATGATATATTTGTAATATCTTGTTCTAAGTGGGTGTTTAGATAACAAGGGTTGGTGATCCTTGTAAGTTGTTTATTGCTAAATTAGTTGAGTGGGTGCTTGAAATTTCTTCTAAGCGGGTTCTTAGATAACAAGGGTGGGTGTTCCTTGTAATTTGTAGCTTGCTAAATTAGGTGAGTGGGTGTTTAGCATTTCTTCTAGTGGGTGCTTCATAAGTTGAGTGGGTTCTTAACTGAAACCAATCATTGTATGATTTGGAATTGGTGTTCCTAATAAAACTTTGATTTCGGAGTGGGTTTTTTCTCCCGAAAGGTTTTCCCACTATAAATTTTGTGTTCAGTGTTCCTTATTCTCTTGCATATGTTTTATTAAAAGCTCTTGATATGCTATTGCTATTAAACAAGGATATTGTGTTCAAATGCATTAAAATTTTAATCTACACTGATATACCCCCCATTCTCAGTGCTTGTGATCTCTAACAAAAAACTCAAAATTGATTCCCATATTGCCCCTAATAAGATGAAATCGTAAACATGTTCCACTAAAAATGGCTTGGGCACTTACCATACATAAGTCACAAGGATTAAATTTTCCTAAAGCAACAATAAATATTGGAGATGTGTAGAAATAGGGATTGACTTTCACAGCATTATCACCAGTTAATTCTATTGAAAATTTGAGAATATCTCTGACATTCTCTTTTGAGCGCTACTCTGAAATCAAAACAAAAAGGTATGTGAAACAAAGACTGCTCTAAGAGAAACACCTCCGTATGTTTTCTTCTATTAGTAATAATAGGTATATCTATGCTAATTATAGATAAATTGATTTTTTCCATTCTTTTCAAGTAAAATTTTATCATTCAATTTCTTTACATGAATTCTTTTCAATCTAATTATAGAATACATTTTCCACTAGTGTATGAAACCAATAATAAATGGATCCAAGGCTGAAGCCTTCCTTTGAAGTTCAAATATAGGTTATCAACATGTACTTAAATCATATATATCTATATTTCCATTCTTTTTACCTCCAAAATATGATGCTAATAATGTTATTAATTATTATAGGATCTTTCAATCACAATAGAGCTTCAACACCTTGGATGGCTACTTGAATCTTGGATTGCTACCAAATCTTGCATGATTTACATCATAGTTCCATATACCACACATTTTCTACTAATTTTCAACTTTCTATTACTCCTCCTATATGCCTATCGGCCTCTCACAAGAACCTTTGGATGCTTTTTCTATTATTAATTATGAGTTGGATCATATGAATTTTATTTCTTAAGATAATTATGAGCATGTTTCATTTATATTTATGATGATTTTCATGTGTATCTGAATTGGAGTAACTATCATTTTATTAACCTGATTTAGATACAACACATGATCTTTCCCTCATGGAAACTTGGACACTCAAAGGAATGGCATCAACTAGATAATTCTACACATGAAAACTTGATGACTCACACATGCATGGGATTGGAGTATATTAGTGTTTGTTTATTTATGTTAACTTATTCCATTACTTGCATTTATATTTTCCAATATTTTATATATTATGACTAAAATGTTTTGTTATTGTGGGTAGCTTTATGTTAATAATTACAGTTAATATTATACTTGATAATCGTGGTATATTTAAAAACTATCACTACTTAGGTAAATTTGAGTAGTGCAACCCACTCATAATAATCTCATTAGTGAATGTACCTATTCAAGGTGCTATAGTGATCAAACCCCTAAGATGACATTGTGTTCCTTGTACTTACCTAGATTTATGAAATACAAGCAATATGATCTAATTTACATCAATTCCTAAAAAAAAATCACAAAACTTAAGTGATCACTCTACATTAAGACACTCAAAATATCCAGTTTAACTTGTTCAAGCTAAGGTTATACATAATACCCAACACCAATGTAAAATTGAGATATTATACCCCAAATACATGAGAAATTGGTTCTAAAATTTAATGTCAAACCTCTAATGGTAATCTCATCACAACCTTTCACTACATTATTATATACAACACCTACAAATGATCAATTATTTCAATCAAATACTAAAATAAAGGATCATATTATTTTGTATAGAGATACAGTACAACACTATGATGACACAAACCACAAAGTTAATAATTCCATTGAATTACATTTTCTAGACTCATTACAACCTATTCATCATGATATTTTGTATTACAATGATAAATGTATTTCTCACTATAAAAATTATGATGAAAATTTTCCATGACACAATTATATTATAGGTTTTCCTTTAAACCAATAGTGCCCATGTGTTATATATAAAGCACATAGTTACTTAAATTTTCCAACTCTTGTTTATGTTTTTAGCATGCATTGTTTCCTTTGTCTTTTAATGAACATTGGTTCCTATGTTTACTTTTTTCCTAGATTGATGATTATTTATTTGATATTTGAATACATTTTCACCCATTTGTTATTTTTTCCCTTTCCTAATTCTTCCTATGTGATTCATTACTAATAGATTTTAAAATTTCACATTGAAATTATTTTTGATAGCCAATTCTTTTATTTTGATATATTTAAGCCAAGTTTTTAATTTTCCTTTATGATTTATTTAAGCTTTAATTGTTATAATTACTTTCTTTCCATTATTTTCTCGACTGAGGAGGAGGAGGAGAAAGGAGGTAATCCATTTATGTTTGAAAAAAATTGGATCCATCATCCAGAACTGGAAGATAAACATTAAGGAATGGTGGAGCAAGGAGTTAAGTGGATTAAGGGTGTTTAGGGTTGTTTGCAAAATAAAGAGTGTAAAATTTCAAATTAAAATTTGGAATAAAAATAAATTTGGAAATGATTTTGTGTAGAATTCCAAAATTGTGAAAGAACTACATAAGATTGAGGAGGCTGCCTAAATAAATGGGGTGTACCTGAGTCTCCAAAATAAGGAAAAGGATATCATAATTGAGTATCAAAACTTGGAAGCAAAAGAGGAAACCTACTAGAGACAAAAATCGAGAGTGAAATGGCTAAAAGAATGTGATCGAAATATGAAATTATTCCACCTCATGACGACTATACATGGGAATAAAAATAAGATTGAGGAACTTGTGAAAATAGACAACAATACTATGGTGGAAGAATTGGAAATAAAGGAAGAAGTGTTCAATTACTTCAAAAATTCATTGTCATAAGAACACCCTTAGGATGGAACCAAAGAAGGAGTGATGGATCTTTTTTGTAGGTTCATCAACTTGGAAGAGAAAAATGATATGTCGAAAATACCATTAGATGAAGAATTCAAATTTTCTACCTATGTCAAGGAAGGGGACAACGCCCCAGGGTCAGATGGGTGTCCCCATTTTTTCTTTGAGATATTTTGGGAGATTATTAAGAATGATGTTTTGGAAGCGGTGAAGGATTTATTTCAAGGTGGTAAACTACTTAAAGAGATCAATAATACTTTCATTACCATCATCCTTAAGAAGAAAGGGACAAAGGATTTAAAGGATTTCAGACCTATTAGTATATGTAATATTCTTACAAGATCATCTCTTAATCTCTAGCCATTAGAATTTAGGGTTTGTTACCTAAATTAGTCTCAGTACCCTAAGGTACCTTTGTCGAGGGTAGGTAAATCCTATATAGTATTATAAATATTTATAAATCTATCCACTCCACAAATAAGTCCAATAGAGAAGGTATGTTTCTCAAAATTGATGTGAACAAGGCATATGAAAATATCATGGAGTTATCTTGGTAAAATTCTAGAATGGATGGGATTTTATAAAAGTACATCTTATTGGCCATGGATTTTGTCACTTCCCCAATTTTCTCCATCATTATTAATGGCACAACTTCCAGTTATTTACCAACTAAAAGAGGTATCACACATGGGGACACCCTTTCTCCATACATATTCTTCATGGTGGCAGAATATCTTAGCAAAATGTTTGATGTTACTAGAATAAATGGCTGAATCAAAGGCTTGATATTATCTATGGGCATTAGAAAACTTACCCACCAATAGTTTTTGGATAATAATTTTACTATTGGGGAGGCATTGATGGTCAAATCCATAGGTATAAAAAATATGCTTTAATATTATGCAGAGGTTTTGGGGTAATTTATAAACTTCGCTAAAACCTCTCTCTTCTTCATCAATGTCCCAAATGAGAGACAAAAAATTCTATCAGCAATGTTGTGTCATATACAAAAGTTCCCTAATAAATATATATGGATTCCTTTCTGTGTTGGTAAAATTTATCACAGGTTTTAGAACCATATCATTTCAACAAAAATTGGCTAGGTGGAAAGCATCCATCTTGACCAAGCATGTAAAATTCAACTTCGAGTAAGATCCATCTAAAGTATGTCAATTTATCCTTTGTCCTTATTCTAAATAAAATACAAAGTTCCAAATAACACTGAAAGAATCCAAAAATGTATTTTTGTGGTTGGGAATAGAAACTTCTAATAGAATTCTGTTGGTGGCCTGGGATAATGTTAGTTTTCCCAAGTTAGTTGGAGGTTTAGGGATCAAAAATATCAAACTTATAAACAAGACCCTTATGGTGAAGCTTGGGTGGAGATTATTAAGAGAGGATAGTCTATGGACTAGAATAATCAGAGGAACATATAAGATACAGTACAATATGAAATAAGAGGTCCTTGTTATAGAATATATGCCAGAAGGTTTATTTATATAGAAATATATGATCGATAGTATGGACATTCTTGAAAAAGGGTGCAAGTGGAAATTAAAGGATGAAAGTAAAGCTCATTTTGTAGAAGACACTTGGCTCTTTAATGCCCCTTTAACAACTATGGCCCCATAGAATAATTTTAACAACTAGGTTAAAGAGAAAAATGGGGAGAAGGTGAGAAGTTATTAGATAAGAACTAAGGAATGATGGAAGTGGAGAAGGATACAATAGGAGAATTAGCATTATGAAGAGGAATTCAAAAATTTGAACCTGACCTAATTGAATAACCATATTTGATCTAAGTCTAAAGAAGATGAATTTTTTTGGGCCCACACTGATAGTGGGAACTATTGTGTTAAGATTGGCTATAATCAAACGCTGACCACCTCCAAAATTGGTTTACAGTGGAAATAAATTTGGAATAATTTTATTCCAAAACTTAATATATCCTATTGGATAGCCATAAAAAAACAAGGTGCTTACGGTGGAGAAACTTAGAAAATGGGGATCCATATTCCTTAACATGTGTGTTTTGTGTGAGACTGAAAGTGAAACTACCAAACATATGTTCAAGGAGTACACTTTTCTGAGAAACATTTTAAATCAAATTATGAACCTCTTTGAACTTATTTGGGTGAAAATGGGCTCTACATTTGACCTACTAATGTCATGGAAATACCCCTTTATAGATACTCCTCTTTTAAAATTATTAATTTTTTCTTTACCTCATATCTTCTGGAGGGTATTGAGGGAGAGAAATAATAGAATTTTTCTAGAGGAAACCAAGTAAAAAGAGTGATAAAAATGATTATCCAAACCATCATGGAAAATATTTTTATCCTAAATTTAAAATATTAAAAGGTCATACTCATGGTGGAGCTAAACCTAGTTAAAAACTGGAAATTAGAAATCCATATGCAGAGTAAGGATAGAACTATCAAGAAAGTGAAAAAGGAATTATGATGGTCTAAATCCCTCTGGGTGGGTAAAACTGAACTTTGATGGGGACTCAAAAGGAAACTCAAGTAAGGTAGGGGCAAGTGTACTTATCAGAGACTACAATAGGGACTTAATTATTTCCTACGTTGTCTCTATAGGAAGGAGAACTAATAAATTTTCTAAGCATTAAACGGATATAGGGGGTATATAGATAACAAAAAAACATCAATGTAAGAAAATTTATCATAGTGGGAGACTCCTTAAATATAATTAAAATTATAAAATTTCATGTTACAGCCAAGTAGACATTATGGAACATGAGGGAAGACTTCAATGATCTTTTGAATTAGCTTGAAGAATACATGATTGGTCATATTTACCATGAAGGTAATGGTTATGTCGATATCCTTGAAAACATATGGGTTGATAGGAGTAGTGTGGCCAAATGGTCCCCCCATAAGTCTCCTAGCATATGTCACCAAGAAAATAAATGAGGATATTAATCATGAAATAAATCAAATATATGATGATCCAATTGGGATATAGTTGGCGAAAATGGAAATTATGTATCCATTATAAAACACCATGATAAAATGACATGTTTAAGGAGGCTCGTGTAAAAGTTCAGGTGAAAGAATGGAGTGATTAGTTGAATGATAATTCCAATAAAAGCGCAGGTGTTATTTTGGTCTTTGGTTTTAGGTCGAGTGATAAGGATAATAAGAATAATGGTTATGTCTTGGCTCTGTAACAAAGTTATGAAAACATGGGTGGGGATAGGCTTAGTATGGAACCAACGTCAATATATGAACTCAGGATAAATTCCACAGTGTGGAAAATTCTTGAACGAGATGTCCTTACTAGTTATATTAATAGGATTATTGGTTATGATCCAAGTCTTTCTGTAGACGTCACCCATAACTGGAAGGGGGGTTTTGTCACCATAAGATTTATAACCATATAAGTTTTATAAGAGGCTATTAGCCATGTTACAGGGATGTCCACTGAGGGGACTAAAATTTCCAAGGATAGGCAGAGGAAGGAGGCAATCCATACTTTACTTAGACTAATAGAGTGTATATATGAATTAGAGGACAATATTCTTTGCACCTCCCTTCCCATTTCATGGGCTAAAGTTTACCTTCAATTCATGTAGTATGTGACCTAAAGGAAATTGTAAAATAATTCACACCCACTAATTTTCTCAAATGAATCCTTTCCGTTACTACAAGCTTATGAGTGTCCCCTTTTACTTATTTATGTCCATGGAAGATATTGTTATATATTTCCATAATGGTAAAGTTGAGGAACTCATCCATTAATCCCCCATCATGCTCTAGTTCAAAAACGGGAGGCCTACTATTGTCAAAAAAGTGGGAGTTCATAAGATGAAAAATTATGTGGAATGTCTATCCCAACCCAGTGAGAATAAAGATGAGGATTTTGAAAGAGTGCGTGAAAACTTGAAGCACAATGATCATGAGGGAAAATGTGAACATCTACATAAGTTCCAACGACAACATGATGAGATCTCGAGGAGAGTGAGCATCAACTAAAAGTGCATGCAAGATTTGACAAAGGGGCAGAACCACCTTACAATCCACACACTCTTACTCCATCTCATAGATCTTAAGGGGTGTGCATATAGAGGGTGTTGAGTAACCCCCAGTGCTGCAATCATGACAACTCAAGTGGAGAGGGGGAGTTACATTCCCAGAATAGGAAAGTAAATCCCAATGATGTAACTAACGCACTGACATGTAAGGAAATCTCATGATGAACCCAAAATGACATACAGACCTATGATCTCACCTAAGTGAGATGACTCACCTGATGATGTGGAAAATGAATCACACCAACACCCCCCTTCATCGTAACTTAGTATGAGGTAGATAGTTAGAAAAGAGAAATGGGTCTCAACACAAAATCCTGATGAGGTACCCATACACATGAAGAACTCAAGTAGTGAAGGAAAACCCAGTGGGAAAAAAATCCACCACAAGAGAAAAAGAAACTCTCTAATCTAAGAAAGATTATAATGATGGGTCCTTTCCACTGAGGATCCTGATAAGGGTACCCATGTAGAAAAGGTAAATTTCTTGAAAAGAAGAAGAAGAGAGAAGAAGAGGGAGATGAGAGTAAATCAGAATATGCCATGGATGGATATGAACTTTTCAACTCTATGAAGTCTCCCAAAAGAGTTTCTATGTGATCCTCTTCCTCTGGACTGAAGAAGATCCAACCGCACCGAACTATGCACCTACCCTTAGGAAGGAAAGAAATATAGTGCTATAAGTCTTCCCACTCTATGGAGGAAACCAAAGGAACTAGCATGAATAACTCTGAGTCTAGTGCATGGAAGTGTGACATAGGTATAGAGAATGAGCACCAAATAATTTAAGGTAATTCCACGTGTGTAGATTTGTCATACTAAAGAAGAGGAATACCCAAATAAAGGATGTCTAAATAATTTGAAAGCAAAAGAACAACACTCCCAATAAAGGAGATGATGAAATCCTCAAAGGAACATATAAAAGGATGAGGAACCTATAGTGCATCACAAGGAGGGACTGTGAAAACACAAAAAAGGTCAGGAAGATACTCATCCCAATGAGGGGGTTTGACAAATAGAAGAGTGATGTCGTACAGGTATAAGTCATCTATGAATGAATGAAGATGAGTGGAAAGGGCCTCGTACACTAGAAGTGGAAAGGAGGTTGGTGTAATGATTGTATGAGGTTGAGTGGGAGACTACTCAATTTTTGATGATATGCGAGGTGTGACAACACTCTCTATAATAGGGAGAGAAAGAGGATAGGAGTCCTCTATAGTGCTCTCAGCATCAGAACTAGGTACACAATCCTCTTCATCAAAATAATAATCAAGTGATTCTGTGTCAATGGAACTTCCCTCACATGAATAAAAAGAGGAGATAACTGTAGAATACTGCTGTGGAGAAATGTTAGAAGGCCAACATGAAGCAACGTGACACTCAACAGAAGCAACAAGTTTAGGGAGAGTGTCGTCAATTGAGCGATCAAGATGCAAGGGAGTACAAGGTGAAATGGTCACATCTATCTTAGAGAAGGGGTCTCCAATGGAACACAATTGTGAAGAGTGAATTAGAGCATGAACATGGTCAACAATGAGCTTTGTAGTGGAAGCAATATGTGAAGGGTCTCCAAAAAAATAATGAAAGATGCTCCAAATGTGGTGGGGAGGATCTGAGTCTACCACATGAATACAGAGAGGTTTAGTGATGTCCAACATCAAGTGACCAACAGCATGGTATCATGTGTCGATAAATTCATCAAGACGACTAGAATCAGTGAGTGAAGGAACTTTCCACTCATCTTCCTTCATGACCTTGAGTGAGAAAAAGGAAGTGGTAAAGGCTCAAGTCTGTGGTAAGAAGACTAAAGGGGAGACTAGAAATATTACTATTGAATAAGATACTACCATCTTAGAAGACCTAGCCATTGCTGAGGTTTCTACCTGGAGTAAAGGGAAGGAGAAAGTGGGTATACATGTCCCACACCTGTCGAATTAAGATATCCAATGGATATTGTGTGTGTTAGAAGATGTGGGGTGTATTCATTTGAATATCAGTGAGATACTTATCATCGAAAGTAAAAAAAGCAGTGAGAATGGCATTCATATGAAGGTGGAGAATAGGAGAGTGAAAGAAACAAACATAATTTTGGAGTAGAGGCTAGAGTTATTAGAGAGTAAAATGGCTAAGAACATTAATCCCTTTAACTCCCCTTCATATGGTTATAATAGGAAGAGTCAAAGTACTAATGGACCAACCCCAAGCATCCTTGAGGGTCCTAAGACCTACACACATGGAAATAAGAGTACATGATTTTACAAAAGACTATGTTTGGAGTGGGTTATATTTTTTTATGTGTTTGGTTTTTGTCTAGATGAATTTTTGCTACCTTTTCAATAACTATCGGCTGATTTTTTATTAAAAAATACTATTGTATAGCGTCATGGTGGTTTGATCAAGCATGTTTGATCTTGTCTCTTGTTTTTATCCCTTTTGGGTGTTAATGCTTTATCTTTTACTAGTGTTGTTCAAGGTTTGAGATCCCTTTCAAAACCTCCTTATTACCTAATCAAAAAAAAAAAATCTTTGTATTGTTTCTCCACTTATTTTCATTTTTTCTTAAAAGTTTCAATCTTTGTCCTTGTTTTACCTTTGTTTCCCCATCCCTAAATCCTACATTAACTTCCAAGTGATGAAAACATTATTATATAACCATAATGTCCCTAAGGATGCATGTATATGATGCAAGTAGTAAGAAAGTAGTGATTCATCATTATTTATTTTTCCTTCTCCAACATTTCTCCAATTATTATTTTTTCAATTTGTTCAATTTCATTGACTGGATTTTATCTCTCAAAATATTTTTTTCATATTTCTATTTTTCTTACACTCCTCATTTCCAATATGATAAAATTTCCCCCTTTTCCTTATTTTACCCCTCATTTTCTTACACTCCGCATTTCCAATATGATAATCTTTCCTCGTTTTCCTTATTGTACCCATTGGTTCCATGATATAAATCATGCTTGCATTTTTGTGTGAGTGCTTACATTTTCCATAATCCATATTGCTAGCCTATTTTTGGCATTAGGGATCAAATCTTTATTTTTGCTAACACTTTTGATCAACATTGTTCTTGAAGGTCTCACTTGAAGCACATTAAATAATCCATAATGACCTCATTTTGGAGAAATTCGTAAGGATCAATTACTAACCACGGTAAATTCATACATGAATGTAAGAAATATATGAAAATTAGATAAATTACACACTAAGATGATAGATGATGCAAGAAACCTCCATTATATTCATAAATTCTCTAGATCCTACAATTATTACAATAATATCAACAATCATTAAAAACTAAAAAAAATTATCCACACATATATCTTCACACACACACACACAAACACACAAAGTATCTGATTCAAGTAAATTGTCTTAAATATTCTTCTTATAAATATTTATATAGTTGTATAAATGATATGCACAATATTCTCTTCAGGATCCCTGACCATCTGCTCATCAGTGAATCTTGTGTTGCCACATGGTTTGAGATATAATTGTATTAATTAGTTGATTTAGTACATATGTCTCACTCACATTTTACATTCAATCATCCTTTTGTTTTAATGGCCAAAAATTTTGGTCAGCATTTTCCCACACTAAAATCATTTTTCATCCTCAAACAATTTTTTACATCATATTTCTATAAAAACATGGGTTTTTAATCTCGAAGGGCCTCAAGAGCCTTTTCTTTCAAATTTGTGACCATCTCTTCCCATTATCCTAAAATTTTATCACATTTCCCCTTCTTCCCATGGCCTTCCTCAAACATTGTCTATGAATATTTAACCTTAGCTTTAGACTTTATGAGTTGAGTCTTTATACCCTTATTTTCCTTCTACAAGTCCTTGATTATAGTTTTGAGTTCATCATAAATTATATTGGTTTGAAGATTGTACTCTTTGAGCTCATCTACCAATTGGTCGTAGTTTTTCCTTTATTTTGCATCTCACTGTCTAGCCTCAATTTATAAAAAAAAATTAGATAACCTTAGATTTGATATTTCCAATTTGATCCCAAAATTTTATACTATCATGAACCTCCTCCATACATAATTCATTTGCAATGGTCATGTGGTTAAATTTCTCCTTTATAATGAAGATATCAAAATATTTTTCACTACATCCTCTTCTTGAGCCAAGATGGCCATAAGATCTTTCAAATCCTTATTTACTCATGTGGTGTATCCATTTCTCCTACAACACCATATCCAACAATAAATTGTTCATAATAACTATTAACTAATTGAAATAAGTCATTCATGTTATAACCAAAAGTTAGCACCCTCTGCATTTGTTGTTTCCTTAAAAAGAAAACTTTGGTGTAACATGGATTTGTCTCAAGGTGTGGGACCTTGCAAGCGAGAAAAATATCCAAAGGAGGCTGGTTCCTTCTCTCCTAACCCAATAAAAACTAACCTATAACCATGAAATGCAACTAAACTGAACATAACTAAAAATTCACATGGACTAGGATTATTAAAAAATAGGGAAAGCTCCATAATGATAAAAGACGTGATGCACCAAAAATAAAACAAGGTTCAAATCTTGCCAAAGAAACACACAACAATTTACACAAACAAGACTTTTAAAAGAAAGAAAAATCTTATAGATCATGAATGAATGAAGATTAATACTGAAATAAGAGGGTAAACATCCAGAACAAACAAAGAATGTTTAAAAGGAGAATAATTGTAGATAAATTACTTTAATAATATTTCATCTAGATTACAGAGTAGACGTTTGAATTCTTACACAAAATTCATATTGTATAGGCCTCCAGGAATAGAAATGGAATAAACTCTAGGATAGAGCTCCAAATTTAATAGAAGAGAAACCCTCTTCCATGCTAAGGTACTTACATTTATAGATTTTCATGACAGATGAGAGAGAGAGAGAGGAGGTCATAGATTGTGTTTTAATGGCTGTAACAAGCCTTTTTCCTAAAGTACCTATATGATTTCTTTGTGGGGAGATAATTTTCATTTGACATGTCCAAAAAACATGTTATTAGAAATTGTTGATTAAAATATGGTGCTGATACTTCATTAAATCTGGTAGTTGAGCTACCTACAAATTACATTGATAGACCGAACTATTTTTATTACTTTTCACCTACTAATCACCATAAAATTATGAATTTCTTGGTGCCATGATGAAGTTCTTGACGAGACCGATTTTATGTGATTTGGATCCCATGAGAAAAATTTATAGTTGTTTAAATTTTTACATCTCAAGAAAAATGCACATGACACGTGGTAACATCTGATTATTTGTTGTGATCACCTTTTCCTATGTGTGCATTGTTTTTCCTTTTACCACGTGTTGGCCCTTATTGGTTGTGGGGGGTCTAGGATGTATTTTCCCATTGCACATTAATGACTCTTTTTTTTTATACCCCTCCAGACCTGAAGGTTTAATAAATGATGGATGATTTCATGGACCTCACGTCTGTTGAATGTAACTACCTCAAAAAATTTCAAAATGCTTCCACATGTGCTCATCGAACTATTTGATCCATACCATCTACCATCCTCCTATTCCTTCACATTCCTCTAAATTTTCAGCCTACCATATTTCCACTCAAAATTTCAAGAAGTGTGGCCTCCTGATTAGTCGTTTAATTCCTCTTGTTGACTTGCGTTAATCCATGAGCTTGTACCACATGAAATTATTTGATTGATGTGGGGTTTCAGATATTTGACTGCATTGGCCACTTGTTCTTCCACCACTTGGCGGCTCAGGATTAGAGTGGGGAGACTGGGTGAGGATGTATGTTTGCAAGAAGTATGTAAAATTTCAAGGGAAGCTTGTGAGCCCGCAACAGAGGATGGTGGATCTCATGGGTGGAATGCATATTTGTATATTGCATATAGACTACTTTCCTACATGTTAGCTCACGATCCCATAGATATGCCACATGGTATATGGCGAAATATTTTCAGAGGTAGTTTACACTTTGACAAACACTATGAATATGTAATGTGTGATATAAATCACTGTACCTGATAAGTACTATCATCGGGGATCGGGGCCCATTTTGTTGTTTTACATCTACGAAATTGTAAATTCTCAAAAAAGGCCCACCAAGACTTAAAAGTGTCTAAGTCTAAAATTCTTTCTGTAAGTTGTTAGAATAGCCTAGTGGGGTATTCTAGGAAATAATTAGGCATCTTTTGGGGCTATTTTCCTACTAAATATGAATATCAATTACCTTAAATATAGCCTGTAATTTGAAAAATGATATGACACTTACAAATTTTACCCCTGATCCTATGTTAAATATTACTTTTAGACATTGCATTTATTTTCTCTTTCTAAACCAATGATTCCTATCATGAGAGGTTATATGAGTTAATTTTTATTGAGAGTGGAAAACTATCTTGAAATTGATTTTCCACTCCATTTTACTAAAAAAAACCCATGAATAAAACTCAATAGTACTTCTCTCAACACCTTGAATGCTTGCAAGTTGAATATGAATTTTTTTATGTCGCTTCTTAAAATTCATTCTCTTCACTTCCTAACTCTGTTTGAACATATTTCATCATAGATCCTTACATGAACCAATTTACAACTATAAATTATCACTTGGAATGACAAGAAGACTGTGCAAAGCACCTGTAGAAGGGAAAACTACACTACCAATGAGAAAATGTGCTAAAATCACTTGGAGGAATTTAAAACTAAACTACTATATACAAGGGAGGATATTCCTTAATAGAAATGCTTTAAATAAATCCCATTAATTGGGATTGTCAATTCTTCACCGTCCAATCTAGATAATTGGAAAGCATTGTTTGACTTACAGCTTGAAATAACATAGGGGCCACTCCAATTTGTATCAAACCTTGAGTGCTTTCTAGGTTTAGCTCTATCTACACCCCGTTTTAGGACTAGATATCCCTTATAGAAACTCCTATCCATTGATTTCTTACCAAAACACCTTTTAATATGAGCTTGATCCCTATCCATTACTTGCATTTCTTGGTTTCTTAACTCTTTTAGCTCCATGAGCTCTACATATCTAACTTTCATGGCCTCAAAATCAAACATTTCCAGTTGTTTGATGCTCCAAGACTATAAATTCAAGGTATATTGACAACCTTGTCTCTTTACCATCGACCAACCTGTAAGGAGAACTACCAATTGATCTCTTAGGAGTGATCCTATCAGCACACAAGGATTATTTTAACTTTGTATGCTAAGTTCTCTAATTCTCATCCAAGGACCTCCTTATGATCCTCAAAATATTATTATTTGTGGACTCACCTTTTCCATTACTCTGGGGGTAATAGTTTGAAGATGTGCTCAAATATATAACATTTATCACATCCCAATCAGATATTTTTATGCCAAGGAAAGCTAGGGAATTATCAGAAATTATTGTAGAGGGAACACCAGACCTAGCTACAATACTTTCTGTTATTGGTCTAAAGTACGCCTATGTTGGATGGGTTGTCTGACTCTGACTTCTTCCAATACAATGGGATCTCCTCCAATTTTTGGGTTCCTCGGACTGAGGAGAACCTCCAGAGAGGGATGGCTCCCTTGATGGATCACCTAAAAACTTTTGAAAATGACTGGGTTAAGGGTTAGGGACAAACTGTAAATACTGAAAGCTGATAAAATGTGATATACAAGTTTTTTGGGACTTAACTTGTATGGAAACATACTTAATGACTAGTAAAAGAACTATTGAATTTCACTACAATTTTTGCTTTGACTGATTTGCATTCACAAGGCATTGATACACACTTACATGGCTTGTTAAACATTCAAACCTACTTAATGGAGGTGTTGTAAAATCATTAGCATGAAAAGGAATAATAATACTCACTAAAACATGCCTCTAATCTGCTATAACACACTACACAAAAGCTTGCAATTAGAGGGAAACAATATTTTATTCATTCACAAGTTGTACAGTACAAATTCTACAACATAAGTCTACAAAAATTAAGCCCCCTTGCATAATGCTTGAAATCATGAATAAGTAAGGAAAAGAGGTGGAGCAACAACTCAAAATCATCAGTTACAATAATGAATTCTCTCCAAATGCATGTAGTTAACTACAACTCCAAAAATAGCAAGCCCATTTGGCATGCATGATGATTAAGGAAAAAATAAAGTGAGAGAAGTCTATTTTGGACTTATGAGCACTCCTAGTTGACTTGTCAATTTATTTAAACTCTCCAATACATTCTCCTTACATGCATAGGATAAGGGATGTGTATGGGAATTTTGGGTATAATTTAAGGTAGTTTGCAAACTTTAAGGTAAATACACCACTGACTCATCTACTTTTTCAGATTATTATGGCCTTTACCCCATACATGATTCATTATGGATAATATATAAAGATTTTTTCTTTTTTTGACTTTTACAAAATTATCCACACCCCAAGATATATTTCTCACTTCCGTGACTAGGCATAATCATTGGCCCCTTTTGCCTTTTGGACATAAATTTGATCCTATCCCCACTTAATCATACAAATGATTAAAAATAATTTTAAAAAAACAAAAAGGTTCCCCTTCATGGGCATGGCATGAGGATAGAGTTGTGGAAAATAATTAACCCTATCTTTTTTACTTTGGTCCAATTTACACAGTCAAATTGAAATGAATTAGGGCTAAACCCTAATTTCCTTTCCCCTTTCACTTATTTTCCTTTGGAAGCTTTAAGAGACTCTTTATCACCTTGTTGGGCTGCCATGGTTTTAATTTCATCTCTGTAATGGATGCCAATTTTGAGCTTCTCAAGCTCTGTGTCTTCTAGTATCTAACTGCCATTTTTGCTTGAAGATGTGTTTTTGTTATGGCCACTATTATTGAGGATTTGAAGCTCTGCTATGCATACCAATCTAATTCTGCTATCTAGGTTATTGGAGAAATGGATTTGTTGGATTTTTGGGCAGCCATTGTTAAACATTTTTAGCTTTTTTTTTTCTTCTGAAGGCTCGTTGTTTGGCCATATGGTGTTTTTTGTGGATATTCCTTCTCAGCTAGCTTTGTTTCGTTCTAAATCTGGGTTTTACTTTTTATGACCGAGGCCACCTTCTACACAACATCCCTTTGCTGGGTTAAACTTTGTTTGGTAGTATCTTGTCAAAAACCTTTATTTTCTCGATCAAATTTCATTCTTGGTGATTAAACCCATGTATATTGGGGTTTCCTTTAATGTAATTGTTCACCGCTCAGGTTAAACTCTCATTCCCTCAAAGTTGATTCGTAACTATAAATCTTATGAGCTCCTAAGCTAGCTTGACCTAGCAATGGATGAATATGTTTGTGTGTAATTATCTTACTCTATGGATACCATCTCGCTATTATCAAGAGGTAAGATAATGTTTTTATTTAAAAATGGTGTTTTACTTTTAGTTTTCCTTGACTTGTGTTTCCATTTATAATGGTCGTGTTGTTTATGCTTGAATTTTTGGGTAGTCTTCACATGACTCATATTTATTTTGTGACCTTTTTGGCATGACCCATTGTAGATTTCATTGCTTCTAATTTTTGCCATGAAATCATTATTTACCTAGGGTCTTCCATGTGCAAGTTGGGCTATTATTTTTACAAATTGATGTTAATCTCAAAGGGTGATATGGATCTGAGATTTAGATTTGTATGAGTTGGTTTTGTTTTGATTTTCATCTCTGTTAAACCCTTATTGAATCAGCATTTCATTTAACCTACCCAAATTCTCTCCATTTTATTTATTCATGGCATGACATAATATTTTCATCTTGCTCTGTGTTCAAGCTCCAACTCAATGTGCCTTCAAAACCAGTTGGGTTCATTATATTACTAAACCCATTTTGATTTATCTTGGGCACCTGATAAACTAAGTTGTGATATGATAGCTCATTGCTCATATTGTTGACCATTGTTTGATTTGTGGTTTTGAAAGCACAATCATCAGTTTGTATTCCTGGAGCCCATCAATTGGTCTGTTGAGTTGTTGTGGTGAACTTGGAAGCTTTTTTTTTTCTACGTATTGGTCACCAAATCTGGGTCAAGTTACTTTTGTTGGGAGATGAAACCCTAGAAGAATGTTTTTTAAAACCTTGTTGTTTTGAATCCCATCTGGGCTTGACCTGATATTTTTGTTTGTAACTCAGTTTTTTGTGCCCTCCTTTCAGCTCAAGTGTTTTTGCTAAGAAAATGTGTATTTGCTTTGCCTTGATTTACACTTAATGAGCTTTTTAAAATAGCTCGGGTGAGCTCCATATAAGCCTTGGCTCTTGATATATTAATATCTAAAGCCAAGGTTGTTGTCTATAACCTTTTATCATTGATTATCTCATAGATAATGCTATGATTTAGAAATTTATTCAATAACTCTACTTTGCTGATAATATGTGTTACTTACTACAAGACCATTCTGGTGTTAAAATCTGTAATTTTTTATGAGTTGATGCTATGAGCTTTGTGGCTTTAATTCATATTTCTCTTATGTGGCTATATCTTACTTCATTGTAGATGCTTGAATATATGTCTTTCAATTGATATAAAATGTAATTTGAATTATTGTGCAATACCTCAAAGATAGATTGTAGAAACACCTCTTCCTTTTGATTTTACCTAAGGGTGATAATTTATGGAATGTTTATCTATTCCTTCTGTGATATTTCAAAACTTCAATGTCACACTTACTGTTGGGTAGTCCATTTGGAACTTGGTTGTTTGATCATATACATATGTTGGTTTGGTCTTGCATTACCATCCTAAAATTGAAATTTACTTTCATATTCTGATGATGAATGTTTTAGACATACCTTCATATTTCATTACAAAACTGCACTTTGTTTTCAATGTAAATCTCACTTGTTCTCCTTCTTGAAATGTATAAAATGTGAACTTGGTTGGATTCATAACATATGAAAAATATGCAATCTAAAATCTTGATTTTGAGAACTCAGAACCTACACTATAATAGGTCATATGCATTTAGAAACTTGTACCATACTATATATTTTATGACTTGTGAATCACAATTTGTTCATTAAGTATTTCTGAAAAACTTCCTAGAATGTATACTTGAAAGTTTGTATGAAAACTTGACATAAAATCTGCAAATTTTGTAACTGGAAATCTGTAACTCTTGGTTTCTGCATTCTTTATTTGAAATTGTACTCTTCAAACTGGTACTTGGTATTTGTATCATTTTCATGCAAATGAGACATTTTTAACCTTTCTTAAAGTTGTATTATGTTCCTGGTTTAGATGTATGACTCATAGTTTGAACATATTTTGATTGCTCCTTTTGTTGGATAGCTACAATTCTGTTACTCTTTTGTTTGTCACTCTGAACCTATGGGGAAACAATATTTACATAAAATACATGACTATCCTATCCTAGGTGAGCTATTACAAAATTGAATCTCACTAATTCCTTATACTTGAATCTTGATTCCACCTTAAAAAATAGTTCTCTACATGTAATTTATACTCAACTAGAAATTACAATTTGATGTCACTCTTTTGTTTGTGACTCTGAACCTATGGGGTTAATAATATTTACATAAAATACATGACTATCTTATCCTGGGTGAGCTATTACAAAATTTAATCTCGCTAATTCCATATACTTGAATCTTGATTCCACCTTAAAAAAATAGTTCTCTACATGTATTTATACTCAACTATAAATTATAATTTGATGCATGTATTGAAAATCTGTACTTCGAAACATATGAACACTCTAAAAAATATGCTCCTATAAATCTGCTTATGAAATCTTATCTTTTCCAATTTTAAAGCTATGTATGGTTGTAAGTTACCTTGAAAATCTGAAATATCCAACATATGTGTTTAATATTTGAAAACATGCTTGAAAATTTAGTAATGTTCCTTTATATCTTGCACTCGGAATGCTTTCATGTCTAGCACCTAGAATGAAACATTATTTTTATTTCTGCACTTTTATAATACATGTACTTCTAAAGTTAGAAATATAATTAGATGATTTAAACCCTGAGCTCTAACCGTACTCCTTCCTCTTTTTTCAGTTATAGTGATACAGTTTGATGAAGACAAATGGAGCAACATCTCAAAAAGAAGGTAACTCCTTAAGGAAATGACAGGTTTTATTAACCTCTTTACATTTCCAATTTCATAACTATATTCATTATTTTCTCTCAGTCATTTCTCACAACTTGTGTGGGATAAATGCACTCTTTCTTTATGAATAAATGAAATTAATTTTATGTGATGAGTTGTTTGTGTCTCTTTTCAAGTTTTCTTTGATAAAATAATATGGAATGAATCAATTCAACTCAACACACTAATGAAAATTCACTTAACAATAAATGGATAAAATGAATAACTTGTACCTTTGCTTGATCACCCAAACACAAGTAAATGTAACTTACTGTAAAATTGTGCCTTCCCATTCTACAAATCATCATCTGAAACTGCGGTTCCAAAATGTAATTCTTGGCATATGTTATCCTTCTCACCTTCATCAAGGCCTTGTAACAGTATTTCAAGGTTTTTGCACTATTTTTGGTGAAGATGACATCTTGGAGGGTCTTTATATGCGAGGCATTACCTCCTAGAACAACACTTGAAGCTGTTGATTTGTTGTATATCAACCCTTTTCTGTCCAAACCCAAGTGACTGAAATTTTTTTGGTACCCTCCTTCGATGATTGACCAAAAATGGTCAAAATTTTCATATAAATCTAGAATACTAACCTCATTTACTTCCTTCCACGCAATTGCTTCTGTCCATTTGGTGAAGTAGTTAGTGGCTATTAGGATCCATTTGTGACCCAAGCTTGAATGTGGATTGATTACTCCAAAAAAATTTAATCCCTATTGCATGAATGGTTGATTTACTAATATGGGATGGAGTGGAAGGTCTGCTAACATTTATTTTCATGTGAAAAATGCACATTTTTACATTTCTTAATCCATGCATAACAATAACTGAATAAATTGGGCCAATAATAACCATCCTTCATAATCTTGAGTGTTATTGTTGCCCTTGGAGAAAAGTGTCCCCGTGCTTCTCCATCATGAAACTCATGCAATACTTTCTCTATTTGGTCTATTTTAATGCATCTCACGAGAACAACATTCTCATATTTTTCTAAATAGAATGCCATCAATAAGCACATAGGGAATGGACTCAAGTCTAAAATACACTCCTTTTGGTTTTTCTCAAGTTTTGAGGACATTGGCTTGTTTGGATAAAGTTGACTACATCATGATTCCAACAAGGAGTTAGCAAGAAATATCAGTTGATCATTCTTGATCATTTTTTTGGTCTAAGACCATTTTCTCAGCACAATTTGCTACCCCTAACTAGCTTACTTTCCTTGATATCAATTTCTTACTCCATTACCTTGGTAATCCAACTAAATCTTTTTTCATTTAGATCCTTAATTAAAAGAACTATTTCACACCAACATGTGAAACCATTAGGTGTGTCTTTTTGTTGGATATCAAATGCTTGAATTTCTTTATACTTCTTTAAAAAGTCAATGCATTTTTCTCAATAAATGAGTATCTCACCTCATAATCTTCCAGAGCCTTGGATAAAAAAAATCAATAGGTTGTTCCAAGCCTTCCACATTCAACTAGACCAATATGGAAAATATTGTATATGTGCCCCCAAAAGTGTACATTGATGAAAATCCATTGAGAAATTAGGATTAATGAGATTTGGGGCTTGTGTTATTTCTTTCTTTATGTCTTCAAAGTTGTTTTTCCCTTCAGTGGTCCATTTAAAGTCCATACTCTTGTTTATCATAAGTATCGAGTGACTTAACAAGGTTGGAAAATTTTGGGACAAACCATCTCACAAATTTGATTCTTCCTAAGAAGATTTGAAGTTCCTTCTTATGAATGGGCAAATTTAATTCAAGGATGGTGCTAACTATTTCTAGATTAATGATCAATCCTTATTTAGAAATAATTTGCCCAAGGATCTTACCTTCATGAGCTAAGAAAATGCATTTCTTGGGACTGAGGGAGACTCCGAATTGTCTGCACCTTTCAATACATGTCTGAGATGAGAAATATGATTAGATGCACCTTTGGAAAACATGTTGATATCATCAAGATAGGAAAGGATAAAATTATTATCTAATCCCTTGAATTCCATGTCCTTGGCTCTTTGAAATATTGTTCTTGCATTAGATAGACCCAAATGGAATTTTTCTATAAGCATAGGTCCCCCATTTAGTGGTAAAAGTTTTCTTGAACTAATATTCTTCCTTCACCATGATCTGATTATACCCTAAGTAGCCATCTAAAAGAGAAAACCTTTGTGATACAGCCACCATTTACAAAAAAAATTCTATTGAAGGTAGTGGGCAATTAGATTTGATAGAATACCTATTTAAGTCTCTGAAATCAACATATAACCTTATTTTTCCATTCTTTTTCCGTATTATAGCTAATTAAGTAACCCATGATGAATTTTTAATGGGTAAAATTACATTTTCTCAAAAAATTATTTAGTTCCTTCTTTATCATAGGTTTAATGTGTGGATTAATATGTCTATATTTCTACCTTATAGGATTAGCAGTTGAATCCATCTTGATGGTATGTTGGGATAAATTAGGATCAAAACCTATAAGGTCTTCATATATCCATGCAAAAAATATCAAAAAACTCTTGGAAAAGTCCCACAAATTCATTTTTTTTTTTTTGGGGTTCTTATCTTGCCAATTTTCAGTAGTTTATCCTTGTCAATTGAGATGGGTTATGAATACTCACTATTTAACTGTCATGTTTTCCTTTTCTTTTTTGATGTTGATCATCTACATTTGAGACATAGACTCCAAGTTTACTAGGTCATTAGGCAATATATTTGATCTAAGTTGTAGCACTTAGGTTCCCCATATTAGTGGCTAAAATTTGTCCTGATTTTTTGATGAAAACTCAATCTTCTTCTTGGATAAAAATGATGATTTGATTTTAGCTCTTTTATAACTAACTTTCCAATTTTTGAAACCTCTATGGTATCTTAGGCCATTGTAACTATCTTGATTTGTTCCATTTACAAAGTTTGATGTTGTGGATGACATGTCTCTATAACATCAAACTTTGCTCCAAATGCAGGCTACAACCTAATCAGCAGCTTCATTCTCTTTTCCTTGGAATGGCACGGATGTTGACGGCTCCAAAATACTCCAAAAAGATCCCATACCCTATGTTTTTAAGCTATTAACGTAAGTCATTCTCAGTTGCATTTGATCTTCTTGACTTCATTGACAATTAGCTCACTATCTCCAAAAGTCTGAAATTGCTTGATGTTCTTCCTTTCTACCCATTACAAGTCCATGGATGAGGGACCCATATTTTGTTGTGTTATTGGAGTAATTAAACTGAAATATGACAGAGGGGCATTACTGTCATACCTATTGGGAGATAAAAGTACTACACCTCCCCTTGATTCTTTTTTGCTTCTTGATGTATCAAAACACATTTTTTAAATGCTCATCCTGTTCTTCATCATTTTATTTGACAATACTTGGTAGAAGGTGAATTTTCCTCATGTAGACAATAAATACCAAGGCCAAATTCCTCCATTTTTTAATATGGATCAATTCCATGACATTATCATTTTCCACTTCATCAAGTAGCAAATCATGAATCCCTTCAATCTAAGTATATGCTTCTTGGGTGCATTTGGACAATCCCTCTTCATCAAAAATAGTACAATTAGCATTGATGGGACTAGGCACATAAGGTTTTATATGATATGTAGTGATTTGGTTTTATACTTGATGGTATCGCATTAGTGCCAAACTTCAATTCTGAGAGAACATATGAGACCAGTCAGCTGATAGATATCCTCCAATTTTGGTAGTGAAGTCTCTATAATAGACATAAGGCAAAGAGTGGGGGTAAATCAATTATGAATATATCTTAATAGAATTGAAACAGTTGGGGACAAGAATGAAATGTAAGGCCTAGAGACCCCTTATAACCCCAACATTTCCCAATGTTGTCCCATCTATTTGAATCAATTCTTTAGAAAGAGACTCATATTTGAGTCCTAGTTGGTATGCAATTTGTTTAGGCATCATTGAATTGTTTACACCTAAATCAATCATATAATTATGGAACTAAATGATTTCCAATTATTATAGATACATATAAGGGAGGAGGATTTATGTTTTTGTTTGGTTGGTCTCTCCATCTGATTGTATTACATTAGTAAGAGACAACTTTGGACTTGATTCCTTGGATGATTCACTTGGAATGGATAAATTTTCCATAGTTGCTTGTAAGAAATCTCTTTGTTCCAAGAAGTGCTAGGGATTACCACATTGAGATACGTCACATTCGATCTTCTTCATTTGCTCAAGGATATTAAAAGGAGTTGGATTATCCTTTTCATCTGCACCTTTCTTGGAACAAACTTTTCTTGCATTTGAACTGATGTGTGGAAGGGGCCCTTCAGGCTGATTTGGCATTTTTGGTGCCTAATCCTGCATGGCCTATCCTTACACATTAGCAATCTAAATTTTAATTGCCACACCCTTGGAGTGTTAGGGAAGGTTGAGGAGGACCTAAATTTGTTTACTGTCACTTCTTCCATATCCCTTCTCTTAGATCTAGAATTAACAAGCCACACCTTGAGGAAAGGTCTGATTTATTCCACAGAAGTCATCCATTTTCCAATTTACAACTGTAGTATCACTCAGTGGTATCTCTATAACAATGGTTTGGTAATTCTATTGTCCTTCTATGGGTGCATCTTTAGGAACATATGCAGATTTGCACCATCAAATATTGGTTCAAAACACCATTGGGGCATGTATGTTTGGTTAGTGTGGAAGATGACACGTGAAACACCACTCATAATCTTACACTAGATTATTCTGAGCATGAACCAAAGCTTTAGATGAACTAGCCACATTTGGATTATAAGGTTGAAATGGTCCTTGTAGGGGAGAATCTGATTTTGATTTTAAGGAGCAACATGGAATGAAGGTTTGTTTGGTTGATAAGGGGACTTGTTAGGTTGGTATGAATGCTGATAAGGTTTGAAACTTTGATCTTGTTTCCTTTTAATGGATACCAACTCATTCCCAAAAATTTTCAATTGTTTCATTACCTCTTGCATCTCAGCTGAAGTACTTGAAGAGGTGGATGATTGAATAGAACTTTGGTTCCTTGGAGTTGGAATGGGAGTTACTTCAGGAGTGTTTTGGGGAACAGATGTTCCTACTTCTAGAAATATGGGAATTTGGGTCTAGGAACAAGCTTCCCATCCTGAATGAGACTATTATCTTCTCTAATAACAATTTCATCAGCATCTGGTAGAGTTATAACCCCCATAGACTAAATCATGATTGAAATATCACTATTCAAGGCCTTTAGATAATAAAGAAATGCATATTAGGGTGTAGGTCTTACCACTTGTGGAATTCGCTCCCAATTCCTTTGAAATGTGATGTTAAAATCGGTCATTTGTTTGTTTAGGGCTCTCTTTGTAATTGTCATCTACACCACCAAAGATAGATGATTTGACTTGTCTTAAAAATGGTTGCAAAGGGATATGCCAAGTTCATCCCAATTGTGAATTGAATTTGGCCTCAAACTCCTATACCATTGAATAGTTTTCCCTTTGAATGATTGAGCCAAGAGTCTGACAGTTACACCATCTTCAGTAAAAAAAATGGACTGAATAAACATTAGCAACATCTTGGATATGGTTAGCTAGGGTAGTGTGGTTTTCACCAGTGAAGAAAGGGATAATTTTAAGTACAAAAATTGGTATATCATGTTGTGCATTGAGGGCCAAAGGAATACCACCATTGAAATTGAGAAAGGGAAAATTTCTCTGAAGTGCCATAAATGAAATGGGTCTCAAAACTATAGAAAATGGCAAGAAGGGCCTTCCAGGAGGAGGAGTGGGAAGAGTTCTATTTGGAAGGGATGGTGATCTCTGAACTTTTATGCCCCTTCTTATTCTTGGTGAAAAATGTAAATATTCAAAAGCTTCACTACTTGTTGAACTTTATCTAGTGTGTATTCTTCTCATGACAATGGGCACTTTAGCTGTTGAAACCAGTAGAACCATAATTTTGTTAAGTGTGGACAATTTAGAATCTAGATTAAATACTAAAATTGGCTATGTTGGTTTTACTTATTCCAAATATTGAAATTTGATTTGGCTATTATTGGAATCCAAAAAAGGGATTTTTGGAATTTGATTTGGCTATTATTGGAATCCAAACAGGGTTTTTTTGGAATTATATAACATGTAAGAGGGATTTCTATTTTAGGGTTTTCTAATTTTTATTTGTTATTGAATGGGCATATGCCCATTCTCGTATAAGATTCATAGAAGAAAAATAGAGGTAATATTTAATTTGTTTCAGAAAGGACAGTTTCCCATTCTCACATCCTTTATAGTGATATTAAAATGATTAAGTTCAATATTGCTTCAATGAGTTAGAATGGTTAGAATAGGCATATTCCCATTCTCATACAAACAAAAAAATTTATTATTGTGATGCGAATGGAAATATTCCATTTCTCATAAAAACAAATATTTCTATCATTGTGATGAGAATGGACATATGCTCATTCTCATAAACTCAATATAGAAAGAAAGAAAAAATTGGATGTGATTTATTTTAACTATGGGGTCGTGTGCATTTGCTTGTTGTATATTTTACATATTTTTATAATATATATTTATGTCTAATATTGCTTCCAATTTATGACATCAGTAAAAATTGAGAAATGTTTTATTATAACATGGATTTATTTGCATCAAATGAAGGTAGAAAATTTGTTGTTATGAGATAAATACAACATAAAATGATGGTAACAAATGGATTATTAAGGAATAGTCTACAAAAAAAACCAATATTAATGTATTGTTCTGAGATAGACTATAAAAACAAGCCAATTAATTTATATTTATTAATCAACATAATAGTAACAAGTAATCTCAATCAAGCTCAGTAATTGTGGAAATGCGTTGCTATGAGATAAATACAAGTCACAATTCTTTTTGCATAAAATGATGGTAATAAATCCATTGTTATGAAATAGACTAAAAAACCAATATTAATAAATGTTTATGAGAAAGTCTAAAAAAACTAAATTTATCTATAAATATTAATCAACATTATAGTATCAAGTAAACTCAATCAAGCTCAGTAATTATTTTTTTAAATGTTTCCAAAAACTGACATAAATTTGGGTGTGGACCCACATGATTTAACCATGTACATAAGTGTGTGAAATTTTTTCTATCAGAATGTAGTGTGCCATCAAATTTCAACCCCCAAAACCAATAACTTCTTTCCATGGAAAATGAGATCTATAAAACCAACCAATAACAAAAAAATATCAATAAATTAAATCATATATTATATTATATAATTTTCTTGATAATTATTTTCTTTTATATAAACCTATCAAATCTAGCATTGATCATTATATGTTAAACTATCAATAACATCCTAAATTATCATTATATATTGATCACATCATTTGGATGAGATGTGAAGAACTATAAAATTGTAATAAACACATTTTTAGCATTACATCCTAATAACCATCAATAACATTTTATTAAAGATTATATACTAATCACTTCAAATGGAAAATGGGAAAAAGAACTACAAAAATGTAACAAACATAATTTTATATATTGATTTGTTCCATTGTTGTTTGAAATAGAGAACATCCCTTTAAGATGTCTCTTACATCATCTCCAACCCCTACCAAGGCTAGTTCTATAAACAACGATGACATAAGCCACTTATTATTTTTAAAGTCTTTATCAGAAACCTTTAGAGACACCAAAAAAATTCTTCAAGAACTCTTTTGTTGATTACATTAACTACAACCGTAGTTTCACATTTGTCTCCCTCTTTTTAGCAATGCTCCATACCACGACAAAACAAAGGATGCATGTCCACTTTAACTGTGTGTAACAGTTTCATTGCTACTTTTTCTACATTGGCATTTTTATCCAACGTAGACCAGAATGTTATTCAATGAAACTCTTTAGATACAAAAGTTAGAAATTCGGAAATAGACATTCATGGTAGGATGTGATCATTGTGCAATTGAAATGTATCTGCCTTTTTAGAAGTATGCTTTTGAACTAACAATCCTTCTAATTCAAGAACAAACAAATGTTTCTTTGGAGGAACTGCAAAAAAATAAAATCAAACTTCATTATAAACTTGTATGTATTTCAAATACGATAATAATATTTCACAAAATATTTTTACCTATTTCTTTACATATATTTGTTGGCTTCTTTGGAGGCACTGTAAAAATAATAATATTAGACTTCATTATTAACTTGTATGTATTTCAAATATGATAATTATATTTCACAAAATATTTTTACCTATTTCTTTACATATATTTGTTGGTTGTAGATTTTCTAAACTTTCTCCGGTTGTATCTCCACATAAAAAATTGAAATTAGGATATTTATCAAATTGATTCCAACTAATATTGACAAATAAAAAGGATTAATATTTTTACCTATTTATTTACATATATTTTTTGGATTTTCTCCAGATATATGTGCACATAAAAATTGAAATCAAGATATATTTATCAAATCGATTCCAACTAATATTGCAAATTAATAAAGATTACTAAATTTTAAATAATATTCGATAATTGTTCGTGAACCAACTATCATAATTGATGGTAAAGGGTTTGATGTAGCTTTAGTATTAATCAACATCAGTTGTGTGTTTTATTGGGTAAATTCTTGTTGGCCAGACAATATTGTGCTATTGTTGGGAATAGTATCTTCCTCTAATGGATTAACCTCATGGCTTGCACTTTTTTCTCCACTCATAATCATTTGTAAGGGCTCAACAGTTGTTACCAATGAACATAAATACTTATAATGTAAAGTTTGTGAAAAATGGATTGTTGTTCATTTTCACTTAATCACTATAATACATGTTCAATCTTGTATTCACTGGGTGGATACCTATTCAATCTCGTATTCACTGGGTGGATAATTGTTCTCATTTAGGAATCATAGAAGAAGAATAGAATGTTACATAAATTTATTTGTTTGTATGAAAGAGATGTTACATAATCTGGTTGTCTGAAGTGGATTCTAAATCACTTGTAATCTATCGCCAAGGTTAGAATGATTTAAGAATTCAAATACTACCTTTTACTTGGCCAATAAATACTTTTTTCTAGGTCTCCACTCTTCAAAACTTGCACTTTTTTGCCTTATGAAATTCTCTTTAATTATTGGTAATTGTCTTATATTGGTTGGACTATCCCTGGTGGAGCCAAGTGTTGCACTACATATCCTCGACGAGAGGGATCAAACCTTATGTAGCTCACCTGTTTTAGAAGGTAGAAGGGCCATTCCCCATGATTTTTAATATACTTTATAGAGGTATTCAAATAATTAAGTTCAATCTTGTATTGAATGTGGGGATACTTGTTCTTCTATAGGAATCATTGAGGAAGAATATATGATTGATATATGATAATGGACATATGCCCATTCAATACATGCAATATTGAACTTAATCATTTTTAAACATCTATAAGGGTAAGTGCAACAAGTTGGGTGACAATTAAGTGGACATCAAATCCTGAATTTTACATCAAATTTAATCTTCCACGGACTTGAACCATGCCAAAAAGTTAAAAATATGTCATAAA
Source organism: Taxus chinensis (assembly GCA_019776745.2). Lineage (NCBI taxonomy): Eukaryota > Viridiplantae > Streptophyta > Pinopsida > Cupressales > Taxaceae > Taxus > Taxus chinensis. The sequence continues at coordinate 855,089,889 of CM034149.1, read as the reverse complement.
AATGGTACCATCATGTAGGGGAGACTATTAGCTCTGTAGAAATATTTATTTTAAAGTGAATAGAATAGGATAAATATCATTTTATAATTTTTTACTAATAGTAGGTCTTTAAGACACTTTTTCCCGTGAATGTTTATGTCTACGTTTAAGACTGCAAATTTTGTTTCACTTGTCAAAATGTTATAAAAATTATACCATCCCAACCATTTTTAAATTATATACATGTTCAAAAAAATAATTGATTTCAATATTTTTTGATGAAGTTATGGCAGGAAAATGAAAAGTGCTCTATTTTCTTTATGTTTTCATACCACTTTCATGGAAAAAATCATAAAAAATAAATATTTCTCAAAAAAATGCAAAATAAAATCTATCCCAAGATAGATAACACCATCTAACTTCTCACCAAAGGAAATATATATATATATATCAATTTTTGGTCATCCAAATTGCGGGTAAATAGACTACAACCTCATAGGCGTTTTAAAAAAAAACCAAGTCATTGAATTTTAAGTGTTTAATATATCTAAACTTGTTCAAATTTTTTTAAAAATAGTAGTTTAAAAACTAGATTCCGGATGCTATAATTCATATTTCTATAACTTTTTCTAATTTTGAGTGCACACATTTCTAATAATCCCAACAAGTTGACAATTTAATTTTTTTGCAATATGGCGTCCACTTATGACCCCTTTTTTGCCCCTGAACTTGTTGCACTTACCTTGCAAACGTAAAGAACACCACTTCATTTCTTAGACCATAGATAATATATGTGTATTTGAAGCACTCCAAGCTCATATATTACATGTTATGCTAAATGCAAGATGTATATTTCATCTACATCCCTTTGGAAAAAAAGAACCCAAAAAAAGTAAATGACATGCGATAATATGTACAATGTAATAATTATAACTCATAACAATGAAACAAAAATTAAAAATATGACTATTATTGAACTACGTTATAACTTCACCAAAATGATGTCTTTGAAGGTTGAAATAATACCATGTTTTTCTTAACCAGTAATCACCAATATTTTTCTACTCAAATGTTTTTTACAATTACAAATATTTCAGGACTTTACAAAAATTATTTTAGAATTCTCAATGAATAAAATAAAAATTAATTGGTTAAAATTCACATTATTGTTTTCAACCAACCATGTTTTTTTTTTTTTTATGACTTACTCTTTATAGCCTTATAAACCATATAAGACCTAAACCCCTAAATTCTTTGACAAAGAAATTGTCAAAGGAATATTTGTGTTCACCCTAAGAGTCAAAAACTAATTTGGTTGAAAAAGACAACGTATTTTTAAATGGGGAAAATTTTTATAATTAAAAACTTTTACAAATATTAAAATCATTATCAGACCATAAATCCTACTAAAATGTTAAATGAATAGCTAATTTGCACAATAAAACACTAAACAAACAAGATAAATTATGATTTTGTTTGCTATTGAATTGTATAATAAAGGAATTATGACATGACTAAAAATGAAAACGGATTAAATCCAAACAAGTGGCAAGATTTATAATTGAATTTAATAGATTAGAATATATTATTTTATATGTGAATACCCGATCCAAAAGAAGAATGTATTACATTTGGTCAACATTCATTGTCCACAAATAATGTAACATGCATTCAACACAACCATTTTAATTTTACATAATGAAAATTAATATGTCACCTCGTGACTATTTTTTTGTTATAACCTTATTAAGGTATATCATGTTATAACAACAAAAAAATTGCATTGCTTATTCATGTGCATTTAATGGTATTTTAACATGAAACATAAGATTCATAAAAGAGGAGTGAGAAAAATACAAGAAATCAAAAACATATTTATTCCACAATGAACCAATATGTTATATTCATACCATATTCAGTGGTGTGTAAATTTTTAATTCATTCGTTCCTCTCTTTGATACAGTTCTTAGTCTCATAGGTTGCTTGGTATTATAGGTATTATTCAAATATTTCATCCATTCCATTATTTTTGGAATGTATTCCTCTCCAAATCAATCAATCTATTAGAAAAAAAGAAAATTAAATAAAATATTCATATGATGTTTTAATTAAGAAAAGATACAAGATGAGAAAACATCATAATTTGACAAAATCAGTTCTATATTCCACAAGAAACTCATAATTACAAATATTTATAAATAAAAATCAAGACAAATATAATCAAATTATAAAATTCATATTGATACAATTTTTTTTAGATAAATACCATTATTGTCTCTCAAAATAAAATATTTGCGATAACAAGATTGGAATTTTTCCATTTTCTACATTTTTCTTGAATATGTTTCCTAAAAGGAAATGAAGAGAAAATTTCTTTACTCATGTTCATGTTGTAGAGAAGTGGTTGAATGTTTATATTCATTTATTGTGACTTTTATACCATATATTATTTATCATGCAAAATATTCAAAATTAGAGTTCTAGAATAAATCTCATTATAGATAATTAAATACAACCTAGAAAGAAAACCCTCACGACCTTTACAACTTAAGATAGATATAGATAAAGAGACCCACTATTCTAAAATCACAACTATTAAACTTTCCTAATTACATTATGTAATACCTAACAAAAGAATAACAAAAACCCATGGATAAACCAAAAAAACCAACATTCACTTGTAGATATAATCCATTTTATACAAAATTACAATAGATAAGTTGAGAAAGTCCATCTCAACTATGTCTAAAATTTCTAGAACCTGAAACATATGACTATAGAAAGAGGGATTCATATTGCATCAATATGAGTATTTAGTTGGATTAGTTAAGTGAGTAAAAGGGTGTGCCATATGGTGTGACCTTAAATACATTGTGATAAAAAAACTATATATAAATTTTTTAAACCCTAATTAAAGACTCTCGTATGATAAATAAGTTATAGAATACTTATTTGACATAACAAATAAGCTTAGAAATATGAAATCCTAAGTGCAAGATAGAGATGAATGCACTTAGCTAATTTGCACTTGATTCAAGACTAATGCAGACTAGGAAAATTTTTGAACCGGAAGTGATCCGTGTTTATATTCCTCTGAATAAATTTTACAGGTCATGAAACATGCTAAACAAGGGTTCCTATAGAAGGATAGGGGGGCCTGGGCACTAACAACCTCTATTTAGTGCATGTGACTATGAAAATAGTTAGGACGTGATTTCTAGATTTTCACACTTGTATCAGAGGTATTCTCTTTTGATCACCTATGTATCGCAATATGATTGTCGAGGTTCATGTAACCTACATAGAAAAAGTTCATCTCCAAAACTCACAATACCACATCAAATAAAAAAAATGAAAGAGGAAATATAGGGATTCAGATTGGCCTCGATGGTCACTCAACAAAGTGAACTTTCAACTGAGCATTGTACTACATATTAGATTCCATGTAGTTATTATAAGTGTGTGAAAGAATCATGCCCTACGATTCCCTTATGTTACTGCACTTGATAGCGGGTTGTAGCTAGATGTACCAATGTAGATAGATGTGTGGATGGAATAAAGAAATTTCTTCTTCCTATGTATTGTACGTAGAAAATATAGTCCCTAGTCCGTTGATTCAAAACCAAATGGATACTTTTAAGTGATTTAGGAGCCTTTTGAATGCAAACTTAAGTTATAAGAATGATGCTTAGAGCTTGGTCGTTTATTTTGGTCACATCAATTTGTATTTAAATGGCTCCCTTACTTAAATTTTGTAATTGAAAAATATAAGGATAACCCATAAGAAAATACGATGCCCAAAGGATAAAATAGCCCCAAAAAGAGCGAGTAAGGTAAAATAAGGTCCGGGCACCCAAAGGGGATGCGGGTGCCTGGGTGTTGGTATCATGGCTAGGAGTTGGTTTCCAAAGTCATAAAACATAGGAAAGTAAAGTGCTGACTAGGTTCAAGGGTGTATAAGACCAAATAAAAAATAATAAAGACACAAACAAGGCCAAAGATAGCTATCAATTACTAGTTTTCTCACTTATGAATCGAATTAATGCTAGTATGTTTTTATGGACCTAGAAATGTATACAAGTGCATAATTTTGTGTTTACACCTTTATTTTAGAATGAAAATCAACACTTCAACAAGTTTTTGTTACTCAATGTAGAACTCATGTAAAACACAATTTTATAGAGAAAAAGAGTATTGATGAGTGTTCTCATTTTCCTATATCGTATTCCTTCTGCATTTGGTGTTTCAATATGTTCGTAGGTTATATTGTAAACTTGGTATTTTTAGAAAAGGTGGGTGTGCGAAATACATTACTGATTTTGTTCCTGATGAGACCTATGTGATTTACAAAAGACATTCCCTACTATTTCAAGTGCTAATACTTCCTTCTCTATGATGTTTTGAACCTACCATGAGGAAATGACCTTTGATATTAAATATTTTGTAAAAAATACCATTTCTTCATAAATTAGAGCATACTTAAAAGGTTGTTTGGATTTCAAATAAATATCTTCAATGAAGGTTCCCAAATACACATGCGATCTAGAATACAAATAAATATATTAAAATCGAAATTTATTTATTGCAAAACCAAAACCATGACGTTTTTGATGCTCAAGGAAACTATAAAATCTTACAAGTTTAGTGTTTTTACATGAATTTATGTTAAGTCGGTGCTCTATATTAGACTGGTTAGAGAGTAGGTAATCTTCTGACAGATTATCTTGCTCTGTTTCAGATCCATCAAAATATGCTTCCTTTTTTTCAATAATATGAATAATTTCCTAAATGCTTCAAAACCAATCTTCAAAAAATATGCTGACATGTTTGAATTCAATCATGCGACATGTGGGCTAGTAATAAAGTGATAGAAATTGCAGTTGTTGATGTGGTGGATACGGAGTCATGTTGTATTATCGCTCCTGGTAGTTATAAAATTGAAACTCCAACCATTAATATATTTTCATAATTAATGGTGTCTGTAATCTTGTGTTGCCTGAAGGTTTTCAAACATGTTTTCCCTCTCTCTCAACCTCCCCGTTGTCATGTATTTATTCATATTTGTGGTCAAATTTTATTTATTGAAATTGATTATTAAATACCTAGCAAATACGAGAGGACATGTGGCATCATTCCATTATCCTCTCAATAATTTTCCTCCCATGGATGAGTAGGTACTGGTAAAGGCATATACAAACCTTCCTTCCTAGTTTTTAGGCTATGCTAGTACAAAAAAAATTACATCTATGAATAAATTTCGATAATTCTTGTTGCATGTTGGGCCAATATACATACCTTTACAAGTGGGCTAGGGTCCTCACCAACACCAAAATGTCTTGCTACTTTTGAGGTATGTGCTTCCCCTCATTATTATAAGTCTTTCTTCTTTAGGCACACAAAGTTTCCCCCATTGGTAGAGAAACCCGTCCTTGAGATAACAATCCTCAATCCCCATATTTTCAACCCCTTGGGACTACAACTTTTGAAATGTCACCCCAAATTATGTTGTCTTGGGCATATGTCTCTCCATAAGATACATTTGTAAAGATCTCAATCTGAGAGATAGTGGCAAAATAGGAGAAATTTTCCTATGTGGGTAGCCTAGACAACATGTCTGCCACCAAATTTGTACTACCCTTCCTGTATTTGATCACTAGATGGAACTATTGAAGAAACCCCATCCATTTGTAGTGCCTTGCCTACTGCAATTTAGACTGTGCTTGCAAATATTGGAGAGGTTTGTGGTCAGTGTAAACAATATTTTCTTCACCCGACAAATAATGTTTCCATTTTTTAATTTCCTAAACTAGTGCATACATTTATGTATCATATACTAAATATCCTTTAACTACTGAAGTGAAGGTTTCATAATGCATAACATACGGGTTTACCTCCTTGAAGCAACACTGTGCCCATAGCATAATCACTAGCATCTGTCTCTACTTCAAAAGGTTGTTGTAAACGAGGAAGAGAAAGTACTGGAGCATGACTAATCTTGTATTTCAATAACTCAAAGGATTTGTCTTGTTCCTTACCCCATTCAAAACCCTTACTCTTTGCGGCCACTAGTGTGTAGAGGTGCTACAATTTCCGAGAAACCCGGAATGAATTTCCTGCATGTACTATACTACTCCCAAAAAACTTCTAGTATCTGTGGCTCCTGTTGGTTTTGGCCAATTTTTGATGGCTTCGACATTCTTTGGATCCACTCATAGCTCTCCTCCTCTAACCATGTGCCCAAGATAGAAAAGTGACTATTTGGCAAATTCACATTTCTTCATATTACAAAGAAATTGTTTCTCCCCTGAGAACTTGCAAGACTTGATGCAAATACGTTAGATGTTCTTCCCATGTCGCACTAAAAATAAAGATATCATCTAGATATATAATGACACATGAATTCTATGAAAATCCCACAATACATCATTCATCAATCTCATAAATGTAGCAGGTGTATTACATAATCCAAAAGGAAGTACTAACCATTCATACAAACCTTGTTTTGTTTTGAAGGTAGTCTTCCATGTATCCTCCTCCTTCATCCTGACTTGGTGATAAACCTAACTCGAGATAAAACTTCATGAAAAATTTGACATGTTGAAGTTAGTCCAAGAGATCATCTATGTGGGGAAGTGGATATCTATTCTTTATGGTGATCTCTGTTCAAAGCACGGTAGTCAATGCAAATTCTCCAAGAACCATCCTTCTTTGGCACCATCACAATAGGTGAACCACATGGTGAGGTGATTGAGGCGTATCACCCCTTCATCTATTAGTTTCTGGAGTTGTTTCTTTACTTCAATAATCTCAAGAAATAATTACCTATACAACCTGATGTTTGGTAGAGGTGACTCTGGAAATAGCTGAATCTCATGCTCTACTTCCCCATTTTGGTGGTAATCCACCAGGAGCCTAAAATATTTCCTTAATATACTGAATAATACTATCCAAATCTTGTTTTCCTTCCTGGTTATAAATATCTATAACTTCTACCCCATATCTTGTTTATCCTTTAACAAAAGTAAACAAAACTGATTATGATTTTCTTGAATAAGTCATTTTACTTGGTTAGCACTTACCATAGTAACCCGGTGTCCTTATGCTGGTGTGCCTAGATGTATGTAGTTGATCCCATCCTTGACCCATCTCTATCTAGTTTTCCCTTATCATAAATATACGCATCCCTAACATACAAGTAATGACTTCTGAATACAACATCAAAGGCAGTCAAGTGGAATAACGTCAACTTCAAAAACATCTATATATTGGGACTTTATCCCAAACTTGACCTTACATTTTCTTGTTACCTAAATTTCAAAACCCTTATTCACCCAACCCAAAGGATAAGGGCGTGGATGCTCGTAAGTCTCAAGACCAAGCTTGTTTACAACTACCTCAGAAATCAAGTTATATTGAGAACTGGTATCAACCAAAGCATTTACCGTAGTTCTATTGATTGGTATTTTGATCTGGAATAGTCTACTTATCTCTTCTTCACTGTCCATATTGGTGGTCGTGTATCTGAGCCTTTCTATCTACATCAGAGTCATATTCGATTTCCACCTCCCTTTTTGTCTTTATAACTATCATGGACTTCTTGGAAACCTTGGTTCGGTTCTTCGGATCTAACTTCAGATGAAACTTCCAACATGTAGCAACAGTATGACCATTGATATCAAAATTCTTGCAAAAATTCTTGGGATCTTTACAATTATTTAAAGTAGTGGCATCTTGTTTACCTTTTCCTTTCCACTCACTCTTGTTACTTGTTTTCTCACAATCCATTGTTCTGCTGATTCTTTCGACTTGCTTTACCCTCAGCTCTGCTTCTCCTTGCTTTGTCTCATCATCTATGTAGTACTGCCTGTACACATGCTTCATTAAGATAACCTTGGGATTTTTAGAAATGCCTTATCTTCGAAGGTGAGTGTGAATTCAGCCCAAGTACTTGGTCAGAATATCCTCATCCTCCAAATCCATGTTTAGCAACATGGCTTGCATCCAAAACTCCATAGTATAGTCCTACACACTTTGACCACTACCTTGTTTAAAATACTGCCATTTAATCATTTGGTCATTTTTATGGCCAATAGGATAGAAGTTAGCTCTAAATAATTCCTTAAATACTTGCCAAGATTTCAAAATAGGACGCTCTCTTCATTTCAAAAGTAGTTAGATGAGTTTCCCACCAAACTAGAGCATGTCCCTCCATTTTGAGACGTATGCAAAGGTGATATTTTGTGCCTTAGTGACATTATGGACACTAAAATATACTTTCTAACTGTTTTAACCATTTATCAAGTAACTCTGCATCTACTTGTCCTTCAAATATTTTGATTTTGACTTAAGTTTCAACTTTAAAAGGATCATGTTAAGATTTTAAATTTTCTCTTGTGTTAGAAGTCTTCTTCTTCATGTTCTTCTCCATAATATTACTCATGGTGGCCCTTGCATATACCAAAATTTTCAACTAAGCCTCAAACCACCAATTCCATGGAGTCTTTTTTGACGGAAGATGTCTTCTACAAATCTACAAGTTCCTCTTGCCTTCTAAACATCCTATCCATCATGGTCTCTAGCATCTCGATTCTACGGACCAGGTTCTCTTCCTCCATTTCTCCCCCAAATTATTTGTTTCCCACTTCTTTGTAGAAATCTCTAGATTGCAAGGTAATGTTTCTTCGCCTTTAGATCTTGTCACTGTCATATAAATTCAAGAATGAAATACCACAGTCTTGGATACTTATTAGCTCTGATACCAAAATGATCTCGTAAACTCTTCAACTTTTGAATAATTCACAAAATCAAAATTAATCGTTGTTGTTTACTTTCTATTTGAAAATAACAGAGATATCTAGTGAATGAATTATTATTTTTCTTTAGAATCAACAATTGTAGTAAAGGAAATAATATAATCTCATAACACCAACAATTTTATCCTGGAAAACCTCCAATGGAGGAAAAAACCAGTCAGGAAGGGGAAATTACTCTTTCTTCCCACTTCTATTGGCCAATTTAAATCAGCAAGTACAAAATTTACAATAAGTATGAAAGGAAAGTAGATAATATCTGAACACTTCCTTTTAATTACTTGTTTTCTCTATCTCAACACTCCTTTCTTTTACAACAATACAATTTCTAGCACTAAGACTTCTTGCTCACTTGCTCTCATGCTTCGATGATCTTCTACACTTCTACAATCATGTATTTATAGCCTTTCTCATGTCCTCCCATGCACTGGAGAATGGGAAAGGTCATGAAGGAGAAGAGAAATGAACATCCTTTCAAATTCAAAGGTTGTTCATTTTGAATTTTATTTTCTATCCGTAATGGCTAGGACCACCGCCCTATGCAGACCAGTGGTCCCAGGACTGCCGCCCTGTCTGGGCAGCAGTTCTGTAACCGTTTCCCTGCACCAGGTGGTGGTCCTGTTACTTACAAGACACAACCTCCGTTTATTTTTATTTTTCTTCTTTGTGCTGACTGTTTCTAATGAAGTAGAGTTATTTTGGATCCATATGGATCAATAATGGGAAAGAAGAATGAATTATTAGAAGAAGAAAATTAACTTTTTATCCTCTCACATATATGTCAAATAAAAGAAGAAATTTTTTGAGTAAGAATAATATGTTAGTTTAAATATTTATACATATTCTAAATATTACAGAACTAAGTCAATTTTAATTCTATTAGTCTTATTTGATCCATACATGAGATTCCTTATTCAACAAGGTCAAATAATAGTAATAAAATTATAACATTTTATCCTAAAAGAGAATATTGTCCATCCTAGCCTTGTATCATTGGTGGATATTTTCCTTGATATTATATGTGTCTAATTACATTGATGAATGGTTTACCAAGCATGCAAGGCCAATAAGCACATATTCATCCTTCTGGATTAAATGTTGAACTTCCATTAGTATGATTTAACCTTGTTGAACAAAGTTTGCAAATTTTAGAGGTTCAACAAGATTTGAAATTTTTTGAAATATTTTGTTAGACTGTTTCGGCTTATAGAAAAAATTGCTTATGTAATTCTATTAATAATGAGCACAAGGGCATTCTCATACAATATAACATCTTATAATTGTATTTTACTAGTTGGACTATCCTTGGCAGAACCAAGTTTTGCACTAAATACCTTTGAGAGGAATCAAGCAGAATATATGATTGCTACAACTGTATGATTGCTCAATGATAATGGGCATAATTATGCCCATTCCAAAAATCTGAAATAAATTTTAATTCCATTAAACAAATTTTTTGAACTTAATCAAACTAAATTTTAATGCTATTAAACAAACTTATTTGAACTTAATCATCTTGTATATTGTCTCATGAGTTTAGTAATTTTCCATTTTCCATACATACCATCGAGAGGGACCAAGCCTTATGTAGTTCTATTATTTTTTTATAATTGTTACTATCATTTTGGCTGGACTAACCTTGGTAGATCTAAGTGCTAGCATCACTAAGTGTTGCACTACATTCCCTCTCACTTGAGAGGGATCAAGCCTTATGTAGTTCTATTATTTTGTTTTAGATGGGCGGTAAATATTGAACTCAATCATTTTTCCTGGACTAAGCATTGTGTCTTTTGTTTATAATTTTTTTCGTTTTTGTAGCTATTTTTTTATTTTAGAAATTGATAAATACCCATTCTCATATGGGAATCAATAAAATATATTTTTTACCACCATGACATCCTCCCATCCTCATATTATGTAGTTCTATTATTTTAGTTTAGAATGGGAATATGCCCATTCTCATTCTCATATAGAAATCATTAAAATATATTGTCTCTCATATTATATATATTTAACATTGTTTATTTATTAATTAAAGGTAATTGTTTTAAAACATGTCTTCGACCACTCGTTGGAGGGATTTATTTACCACCGTTTAGTTATTAATTACAAGTAATTCTTTTAAAACACATCTTCTACCGCTTGTTGGAGGGAAAGTGAGATCTTGTTTTTTGCATGCCAGTACATGGAACTATGTAGATATTAATGACAGTTAATCCATGCAACTACAAGGCACTAGAATGGTCAAAAAATATTTGTTAGTTCAAGGCCGTTGTTCATCATTGTTAGATAATAGTAATAAAATTAAAGCATTTTATCCAAATGGATAATCGTGTCTACTTCCATTGATGGATTATTTGCCAAGCATGGAAGGGCAAGTTAAACACGGTTCATCCTTCAGGATTAAATGTTACACTTCCATTACTATGATCTAACCAACGTCAGTTACTATGATCTAACCTTGCTCGTATATTAAGAATCATAGATGCCCATTCTCATATAAGAATCATAAAATAATAATAGAGATAAAATGTAAATTTTTAGATAGATATATTTGTGACCATTCTCATATAAGAATTATATAAGATAGAATGGGAAGTTGTGCTTTGTGACAATAACATTTTTTGTTTTGTAGATATTAATAATTATATTATACTAGCTGGACTATCCCTAGCAGAGCCAAGTGCTGCATTACATACCCTCGAGAGGGATCAAGCCTTATGTCGTTCTCAGTTCTCATATACATATATGTATATACATATATATATATATATATATATATATATATCTATATATAATATATATATATGTATCTATATATATATGTATATACATATGTATATATATATATATACATATGTATATGTTATATATATACATATATAATGTGTATATATATATTATATGTATATATATATATATGTATATCACATATGTATATATATATATATACATATGTATATATATATATATATACCTAGTATATATATATATAGACATATGTATATATATCTACATATGTATATATATATATATATACCATATGTATATATATATATATTATATATATTATCCATTCACATTAGCAAACATAGAAGAATAATAGATATTGATATTTTGAATGGGCATATGGATGATATCATCTGGTTTTCCTTCCATTGCAAAATGGGGAGCGGCCCATTATAAAACAAAGTAATCTTCATCTTCATTTCAAGACCATTCGAGTAAGCAAATGCCTATTCTTGTATAGTAAATGCATAAGAACATGTGGAATAATAATAGATGTTTAGAATGGGTATATTTCCATTCTCAAATAATAATTAAAGAAGAATTGTGAGAATTTTTTATCTCGTATAAAACATAGAAGAACAATAGATGGAAGATGAGTAGAATTTTACAAGAGACATATGGAAGATAAATTTTACTTTGTTTTAGAATGGGTAGATGCCCATTTAACATATAGAAATCATGAAAGAAGAATGATTCATAGAAGAAGAATCTACTTTTTTACAGTGAAGAAAAATTTTACTTCTTTTTTAATTGAAGATAGGTTTCAGAGATACTTCTAACTCTTCTCTGTTTATTTATTATGAGATGAAGAATATCATCAAGCTTTCTTTCTCTTGTATTCTGATATGGGTATAAATATAATGTCATTTTTTTGATCTTTTGTATTTTTTATGTGTTTTAAGAATATCACTTCAATCTTTTGTAAGACTTGCATAGTTGTTATCCTCCATAGTTATAAAATTATGCATCTAAATATGATTGTTTCTCGCATGTTTCATAGTCTCAACAAGATCATTCCCTTAAAAAAATGTATATGATTATAAGAAATCCACTTCCAACCCTTCATGCTAAGATGAGGAGTTGACTATTTTATTATTACCAAACTACAGTGTGGGGTTACCACCTAGGAAATGTTACTTACTTTCTGAGCTGGTTAGTCTAGCTGCGCAGACCCAGATAGGCGGGTGAGCTACGTAGGACACGCTGGGCATGTGACTTGACCCGTAGAGATTTGCAGGTTAGTTGACATTCTAAGCTAGGCAATCAAGCTGGTCTACTGAGCTCAACGGCCGAGATGACTTCCCAAGTTGGGTGGGCAAGCTCACTTGCCAAGCTAAACATTATAGATCTTAATCATTGTCATATATGAATTAAAATTATGAAGTTCAATGTTGTAGCTAATGAGAAAATTCTCATTCTCATAATTGGAATCATAAAAGAAGAAAATAGATAATATCTAGCTTGTTTTATAATAGACGGTTGTCCATTCCCACAATCTTCATAGAGTTATTGAAAATAATAACTTCAATTTTTCTTGTATTACAATGATTAGATTTGGCATACGCCTATTCTCATACAAAAAAAAAATCATCTTCCATTGAATGGTTACGTATTCATTCCTATAGAGGTATTAAAATGTTTAAGTTCAATATTGCTTGTATTATAATGTTTAAAAGGATATTATGCTCATTTACATACAAACAAGAATTTATTTCTTGTATTGAATGGTCAGATGCCCATTTTCATATAGGAACCATATATGGAAATAATAGATACAATTTAATTTGTTTTAGAATGGGCAGTTACCCATTATCATATAGGAATCATATAAGAAAAATAGATCAAATTTACTTTGTTTTTATTTTTGACCATGGCATAGTGAGACCATTAAATTGCAAATAAACTGTTTTCCATCATTTATTTATTAATTGAAGATACTTGTTTATCAAACATGTCTTCGACCACCCATTGGAGGGAAATTGCTCATATTAATGGCAATTAATTTGCGTCACTCTGTGGCACTGTAGAGAGCTGGATGACAATTACTGTTTTCAATGATGGTAAAGGTCTTGGGAATTGCAAGGTTCACAACGGATTGACGAATATATCTTTTTCTTGTTCATCCTTTCCACTTTCTTTTTCATCCAGTTTCCACTTTTTGTGTTTGTCCTTCCTCTTTGGGTTGCTTATATTTTTTAATAATATAGATAATTGTGTGTTTGTGGAGACGATTCACCTGCATGGAATGATTTCTCATGTTATTTGTGTAGTTAACCATTCAGGAGGGGATGCAGGGAAACTAAGCTTCTAGGAGGGGGTGCTAGTATAATATAATTATTAATTATTACAAAAAAAACAATGTTTGTTTGTATGAGAATGGGCTTGTGCCCATTATAAACTTGCACAACTTCTATAAAGGCTATCATAATTCACAACTTACCATTCTAAAACAAAGTACCTTCCCATAGACCGTTTTGTCATATGAAGCTAATGTGAATCTAGCTGCAAGAGGTTGAAATACCTCCAAAACACACATAAACGACTTTGTAAATAAAAAACAAGAGTTTCAAAATAAATTTCTTCTCATTTTATAATCCACACTAATCTTTTACATCATTACAATCCACCTTTTATTTCACATCTACTCTAAAAAACCCTAAATTGATTAGAAAAAAACCCTTAAAATGCCAAAAATTACCTACTAGCAAAACAACTCGGATGGGCCCAAACTTGTCATGCCATATATTCCTTCATGAATTAAGGCTCACATGAAACTTTGACTTATTATAACAAGCACAACAAAAGTTATTAAAGTTCTAAGACCTAGTCCAAAGCGAAAAAAACATTCAGAGCCAATTTTAGGCCACTAGATGAAGGAATCTGAGCCCTAAAAAGTGCCAAAATGACCACAACCTTGCTAGAAAAATTTAAATACAACATAGTAATAATGTATATCTACCACCTTGTAAAATTTCAAGATGATCCAACAGTCAGTTCAAAATTTATGGTCTCTGCAAGTTATGCCCCCGCATCAGAAGCAGAAGATTTGAAGAGTATTTATGAGATATTGTTTTTTCTCTCCATTAAATTTTTAATGACCCTTTCCTCTTTGGGCTCCCTCTATTTTGTAACACCATTTTGGCTTGTGAAGAACAAGATTTGAAGAAAATTTCAAGAATGAATCATTCTAACTCTTATCTGTTGAATTATTATGAGATGAAGAATATCATTTGATTTTCTTTCTAATATATTTTGTTCTGGGTTTAAAGATAATACCCTATTTTTTATCTTCTATATTGCTTGATCTGAGTATTAAAAATATCACTTCAAAGTTTTTTTAGACATGTGTAGTTGTTAACCAGTATTCATAGTTGCTAATACGGGGAATTATTTCTTTTTCAAATTGAAGATAAGTTTCGGAGATCATTCAAACTTTTCTCTTTTGTATTCCAATTTTCTAGGTATAAAGATAAATTATAATGTAGTATTTTAGATCTTTTGTATTTTTGATATGGGTTTTCAGAATATCACTTCAATATTTTGTAAGACTTGCATAGTTGTTATCCTCCATAGTTATAAAAGGATGCCTCTAAATATGATCATTTCTTGCATATTTCAGAGTCTCAACAAGATCAATCCCTTACAAAATTGTATGTTCTCAATTCCCAATGGACCTCTTATCTTATCCCATCCAAACTAATAATGTATATCTAAGAAATCCATTTTCAATCCTTCATGCTAAAATGGGGAGTTATCTATTATTTTTTACCAAAGTACATAGTGGGATTACCACATGGGAGACATTTCTTGGTTTCCGATTTGGGCATGCAGGTTGATCACAAAATAAATGTTATTTCATACATAATTTTTTTTTCATGGTCATGGTTCATCAAGGTTAGATAATAGTAATAAAATTAAAGCATTTTATCCTGATGGTGAATCATTTGCATCTTGGCCTTGTATCATTAGTGAATCATGTCATGCCTTGCATCATTGGTGAATCATGTCACATCTGTTAGCCTTGGTATGGTTTGTGTATATTTTCATTGTTTAATGATTTACCAAATATGTAAAACCAAGATGCACATGGTTTATCCTTTGAGATTAAATTCAGCACTTCCATTTCTATGATCAAAACTTGCTGAACAAAAGTCTTCCATTGTATAGTATTGGGTATTAGAATGTTTAGATCCCTTATTGAAAATAGTTGTTCAGCAAGGTTAGTCATAGTAATATAAGTGCATCATTTAATCCCGACTCATAAAAGTTAGATAATAACATATGTATTTTTTTCAAGATGTCTATAGGTTTATTATATAATTGTATAATTGTATGTATTGGATGGACTAGCACGAAATACACTCTAAACTATAGAAATAAAGTTTTATTTCTATTATTTGAATGGGCAAGTGTTGATATAAATTTTACTTATGTTTTTGAATGAGAAGATGCAAAAATGATTGGTTTCCCAATTCAATACAAGACAAAAAGTTTTTTTAATATGAGAATTGGCATATGCCCATTCTAAACATTCAAATGAAAGAAATTATTTTAAAATGTTTTCATACCTCTATAAAGGTTGTGAGAAGGTTGTGAGAATGAGAAACTTTCAATTCAATACAAGTCATAATTGTTTGTTTATATGAGAATTTATATATGCCCATTCTAAGCATTCAAATGTAAGCAATGTTATAAAAATGGTATTTTTATATTATTTATTTTTCAATATTCGAATAACTCTCTAAAACATTTGAATGGGTCTAATCATCATGATATTAAAGCATTAAAGCATGGTTGGTAAAATAATTTATAAAAATATAGGTCTCATGTTATATTTCATGTCACTCCATATTTTTAAATAGGTTTTTCAACTACGACTAGAATTAGTCACATTGCGACACTTGTAAACAATTGTATCATTTTGGCTTGACTAACCCTGGCAGGGATTAGTTGTGATTCCAAGTTCACTACATACCCTCAAGGGGGATAAAGTCTTATGTAGTTCTATTATTTTGTTTTAGAAAGGGAATCTTGGCTCTACCAAGTGTTGTACTACATACCCTTGGGCAGATGCCCATTCTTGTATTATGTAGTTCTTTTTGATAATTTGATTTAGAAATGATAGATGCCCATTCTCTTCCCATTTTCATATAGGAGAAATTAACATATATTATATAAGACCATGACATTATCTGAGACTAGCATGCAAATATATTGTTTACCCATTATGTATTATTAATTAAAGGTAATTGTTGGCCATATTTTTGGTCAGTGGTATTGATATTTTAATATGGCATTTGTCCATCTAGAAACAAACACATTTATTTTTGGGTGTTCCCATTTTCACGAAGGGGACTCATCGCAAGTGAGGAGGGCCATGGCAATCGAATAAGGACAATAATAGGAAAAAGAATAGTGTAAAACACATTCTGACAGTAATTTAGAGAGTTAGTTAAGCGTATCCTATGGTTAACTTCCCTGGGTTTAGACTAGTGTGCAGTGCATATATTTAAAGGTGGGATCAAGCCTCTATTCTCTTGTATTGTTGTTTATCTTTAGCTTGGGGCCTTCTTTCTTTTAATGAAGAATATCAAGGAAATGGAAGGAAATTCTGAGAAGAAACAAAAAGTATATTAAAACCTCTTCTCATGTAAATTCATAACATCAGGTTTTCCTTTACATACAAAAAATGGGGACCCAACCCACTATCACTTCATGTTATTGCCCATTCGAGTAGTAGAAGATTCCCATATTTGGCTGCCGTGATAATGAGAATAGGCATTAGACCATTCTCTAGACATTTCTAACATTTTGTTTTGGCCATATTTTTGGTCAGTTGTATTGGAATATTTATAAATATAGGCATTTGTCCATCCTCGAACAAACAAACATTTATTTTTGGGTTGTTCCCCATTTTTCATCGAAGGAGGACCATCGCAATTGAAGGAGGGCCATTGCAATCGAATAAGGACCATAATAGAAAAAGAATAGTGTAAAAACATTCTGACAGTATTTATAGAGTTAGTAATTGTATCATATTGGTTAGACTATCCCTGGCGTAGCCTAGTGTTGCATTGCATACTATTAAAGGGGGATCAAGCCTCTATCTCTGATTGTTGTTTATTCTTTAGCTTTTGGGCTCTCTTTCTTTTCATGAAGAATATCAAGGAAATTTCTGAGAAACAAAAATTATTATTTATAACTCTTCTCAATGTAAATAATAACATCAGGTTTTCCTTTAAAATAAAAATGGGACCCAACCCACTTCATCTTCATGTTATGCCCATTCGAGTAGACAGATTCCCATATGTAGTTCACATTATGCATGTTTTTCTTTGTGATTCCTATATTAATTTGTTTTAGAAATGATAGATGCCCATTCTCTACCTATTGATCTCATATAGGAGTAATTAACATATATTGTTTAAGACCGTGACATATCAAGACCAACATGCAAATATATTGTTTACCACCGTTTATTTATTAATTAAAGGTAATTGTTTTAAAACAATACTTGGATTTCTCGTGATAATGAGAATAAGCATTAGACCATTCTCTAGAAATTCTAACATTTTGTTTTGGCCATATTTTTGGTCAGTTGTATTGGACTATTTATAAATATAGGCATTTTTCCATCCTCAAACAAATGAACATTTATTTTTGGGTTGTTCCCCATTTTTCATCGAAGGAGGACCATTGCAATCGAAGGAGGGCCATATTAGAATAAGAGTAGTGTTAAAACATTTTGACAACCTTTATAGAGTTAGTAATTGTATCATATTGGTTGGACTATCTCTGGCGGAGCCTAGTGTTCCATTGCATACCATTAAAGGGTGATCAAACCTCTATCTCTTATTGTTGTTTATTCTTTAGCTTTTGGGCTCTCTTTATTTTCATGAAGAATATCAGAGAAATTTCTTAGAAACAACAATGAATATTTCTAACTCTTCTTAATGTGAAGAATAACATCAGGTTTTCCTTTAAAAGAAAAATGGGGCCCAACCCACTTCATCTTCATGTCATGCCCATTCAAGTAGATAGATTCCCATATGTAGTTCGCATTATGCATGTTTTTCTCTGTGATTTCTATATTAATTTGTTTTAGAAATGAAAGATGCCCATTCTCTGCCCATTGATCTCATATAGGAGTAATTAACATATATTGTTTGAGACCATGACATATCGAGACCAGTATGTAAATATATTGTTTATCGTGACCATGTATTTATTAATTAAAGGTAGTTGTTTTAATAGAAGACCTGAACCACTCGTAATAATGAGAATAGGCATTATCCCATTCTCTAGACATTCTAACATTTTCTTTTGGCCATATTTTTGGTCAGTTGTATTAGACTATTTAGAAATATGGGATAAAGTTATCCATCATCGAACTAAGAAATATTTATTTTTGGGTGGTTCCCCATTTTGCATCGAAGGAGGATCATATTAGAAGAAAAATAGTTTAATATTTTTTTGACATCCTTTATAGAATTAATAATTGTATCATATTGGTTGCACTATCCCTGGTGGAGCCTATTTCTACACTATATACCATTAAATGATGATCAAGCCTCTATCTCTAATTGTTGTTTATTCTTTTGCTTTTTGGCTCTCTTTCTTTTCATGAAGAATATCAAGGAAATTTCTGGGAAACAAAAATGAATATTTCTAACTCTTCTCAATGTGAAGAATAACATTTGTTTTCTTTCAATTGCCAAATGGGGAACCATCCACTTCATCTTCATGTCATGTCCATTCAAGTAGACAAATGCCCATATCTGGTTTTCATTATGCCTATTTTTCTCTATGATTCCTGTATTAGAATGGGAATATGCTCATTATCAATGGGCATATGTTCATGTTCTAAACATTCTAATACAAGAATTATTGATCTAAAATGTCATATGCTCATTCTAATCATTCTAATACTTATAATATTGAACTTAGTCGGTATAGTACTTCTATATTACTCATAGCTAGTCCACAATGCAAGATGCAAGTGGAGAGATACAATTTATTTACTCTATCTTTATTTAAGAATGGGCAGTTGTCATTTCTCTCATACAAACAAGCAAACATTTTTCTAATTATATCTTTCATACAATTAAATTTTTCTAATAGGTATAATACAATAAATTGATACGAATTGAATGGGAAGATGCCCATTCAATTATAAAATGAGTAATAGAAGAAATTTATTGTCAATTTAGCACTTCTGTAGACTTAATCATATCTAACTCCACAATGAAATATGTTATTGGACATATAAAATTTACTTTACCTTTTATTTAAGAATGGGAATGTGCCCATTCTCTCATACAAACAAACAAACAAACATTTTTTCATTTTATATTGAATACAATTGTGTCATTTTTGCTAGACTATCACTGGCCGAGCCAAGTGCTTCCTCCGCTAAGTGTTACACTACATACCCTCAAGGGGGATCAATCTTTATCTAGTTCTATTATTTTGTTTTAGGAATGGGCATCTTGACTCCTCCAAGTGTTGCACTACATACCCTTGGGAAGATGCCCATTCTCATAGTTCTATTAATTTGATTTAGAAATGGAAGAAGCCCATTTTCATATAGGAGAAATTAACATATATTTTTTAAGACCATGACATATCAAGACCAGCATGCAAATATATTGTTTACCACTGTGTATTTATTAATTAAAGGTAATTGTTTTAAAACAAGACTTGGACCACTTGTAATAATGAAAGGCATTATCCCATTCTCTAGATAATATAACATTTTGGTTTGGCCATATGTTTTTTTAGTTGTATTGGACAATTTATAAATATGGGCATTTGTCCATCCTCGAACAAACAAACATTTATTTTTGGGTAGTTCCCCATTTTGCATGGAAGGAGAACCATTACAATGGAAGGAGGACTAGATTAGAAGAAGAATTATAGTGCAAAAACATTCTGACAGCCTTTATAGAGTTAATAATTGTATCATATTGGTTTGACTATGTTAGGATAAAATATTATTATCCTAATATTTAATTATGCATAGTTTAATTATTTAATTAATTTTATTAATTAAATAATAATAGTTATTTTGTTATATGGTTATTCAACCATATTTGTCTTTTATACATACTGTTATATTGTTTTAAACAATATATTTGTTTGTATCTAATTGTTGCTTCCCAGATGTTATTGGAAGCTTATTCATTTAGGAATTTGGCTGCACCTGTGGAACTTAATTCTTTGTTTGTATTTGGCTGTGCAATATCTATAAATATTGCAGCCCATTCTCTGTAATGGTTGATTGATTGAGATTAATAAATTGATCAGGCTTCCATCCCTGTTTTTCAATCATCATTTGGTACCAGAGCGAATTGAAGCTCCTGGCAAGGTTGGAGAAGGTTGCAGAAGAAGGAGAATTCGTGGAGAAGAAATCTACAACAGAAGGAGAGCTAGTGCCACCTCCTGCAGCTTCCCAGAACCCCCTGCAAACCCACAACCTCCTGTTCAGTTCCAGGTGTTTGGAACGCAAATTTTTTTTTTGCACTGGTGCACTCAGCACCAGGCAAAATTTGCTAAAGGATTACTTGCTATATTTGGAGGCCGTGTGAAGAAGGACTCCATATAGGCACAGACCAGAGAAGGGCAGCAGTTGAAGGAGGCGTGGAAACCCCTACTGGACCTGAGATTAGTCTTCCACGCACCTGCACAAAGAGACAATCAATACATTTAAGAGGCATAGCAAAGAGAAGAGGTCATTTGTTTGTTATATTTGTTATATCATAGAAATTGCATAGCATAGAAACAGTATATTTGTTATATCAAAGTATATTTGTTTGTTTTTTGTGAAAAGAGAAGCCCTGCACAGTGGAAGTGTATTTAAAAAAAAAATTCAAACAAATCAAACAAAAAAAAAAGCGAGCCAGCATACGTCCACGTGCAGCTTCAGCCTGTGGCGCGACCTGTTACACAAGAAAGCAAAGCAAAGTCATACAAAAAGCAAACCAAATAGGCACCCAAACAAAGCCAAAAGTGGCACATATACTCCAAGCGAACCTGTTTGGACTCAGCGCACGTGTCTGCACAAAGAAACAATCAATAAAAAAAGAAAGCCTGCAAAAGTCACAGTCAAACAAGCAACAAACAAGCGGCCAAAGCTCTGCGTGGAAAGGAACCAACAAATGTTTTGAAACAAAGCGGCCTCGTGGCCTGCACAAGACCTACACACAAAAAAAGCAAACAAACAGAGGCCCAAATAGCTGAGAAAAAAAAGCAAAAGCGGTGAAACAAAAACAAAGGAAAAGAAATAACAAGCTTCAGATCCATTTTCTATGCATAAGGAAAACCTAAATCCAGTGCCATCCACTCATTCACAGACACGTGGCAGTCTCTGCAACCAAGTCACCATGCAAACAAGGTAAGTCGATTTTACCTGTAATTAAATACAAGTTCCTTCATTTCATAGCACAAGCGCCCTAAGTGGCCAAGTTGGTTATTGGATGCGCCTTGGGAGTGAGAGGTCTAGGGGTCAAATCCTGCCCCAACACTCAAAAACTCACCTTTTGAAATTTGGCGGAATTTTTGGCGAAACTGCTAAATTTAGCAGATTTTTTGAATTTAGTTATAACTAACTAAATTTAGCGGAGAAACCCCTAAGCTAGGGTAAAAAAGTTTTTTTCTCCCATCTGGTCTGTTTTTTCATTTCAGACATTTTTTGCAAAGGGAGACCCATCTAAAAATTGCATCTTCAGCTTCTTTTTTGCAATTTTTAGCATTTTGGGTCGTATTGGGCTCAGGAGGCCACCAGGACCCACGAAACAGAAATTTTTTTGCTTGCCATTCAAATTGTACAGTTTTTTGAATGTAAATTGTATACTGTTGCATATTTTACTAATTTACAGGTTGCCATAGTCAACTGCAAAACTTTGTAACTTCTCAGAAACTGGCAGAATTGTAACCAAAAACAATAAAATTGGTTCTGTAACACTCACAAGATCCTAGATCTCATTCGCAGCGTTCGGTATATACGGTGCCTCTGGGAAGCGCTTACGGGTAAATCGTCGTGACTACTACTGCACTTAATGCCTAATATAGCTGCAACAACGTCGTTTGGGCATCATCCCTATAAATCGACGGGGAGTAATAAGGTCACAGTGCACACACTATGAACCATCCCATCCGTCTGTGAACGATTGCAAGACATAAATCCAGACTGAGAAACTATCCGAGTATATAGCGAAGTTACGCGCGCGTATGAGGATATTTCTTTGAGCCGGTGTCAATAATCGCACAGACCCCATCAGTACTGTCTTGGTACCACGTATTGAATTCTTTCACGTACGTTAACGCCTCTTTCACGTACCACCGGGTATATAGAAAGGGCGAGCTTCTTCCACATACCGACGGGTATATCGGAAGGGCGTGTATATAGAAAGGTTCGGTATATCAGACTGACGGTATATAGATTGGGAGACCTAATACCTAGAGTGATAAGAGCCAAACCCTGTCAGTGATCTCTGCAAAATGGGCACCAATGCCCCCAAATTTTTTCTTCCGGATTCACAATTGCTCAGAGGAAGCAACTATGCTGCATGGAAGACAAAAATAAAGACACAACTTGAGTTTGAAGAAATCTGGCCTGTTGTGACTGGTACTCTAACCAGATCACCAACTGATGCAACACAACAACGACAGTTTGATAGAGCAGATCAGAAAGCAAAACTCATCATCTTGTTTGGAGTGTCCGACGATGTGCAAGCCCACATTCGAGATGCCACAACAGCAAAAGAAGCGTGGGATAAGCTGAGCACAATATATGAGGCCAAGAACAAAAATGTCATACTAAATTTGCAGAGTCAGTTACATACATTGAAGTTCAAGAAAAATGAGAAAATTGAAGCTTTCCTAAGAAGAGTTGCAGAGTTGAGGGCTTCACTTCTAGCCCTAGGAGAAGAGGTCAAAGATGAATCTCTCATTCCCATTGTTCTGAGAGCTCTCCCTTCTTCTTACCACATTTTTGTCACAACTCTAAACTTGTCAGATATGACAATTAGTTTTGACAAGCTAGTAAACCTACTACAACAAGAGGAAGCAATGCACAACAAGGATGATGAAGAGGAGTAGGCACTGTCTTCACATCAAAAATGGAAAGGAAAAGGTAAAGGAAAACCTAAATCCTATCAGAAGTCCCCACATCAGAATCAGTATCATGGGGACAATCAACAGAAGAAGCGATGTCCAATTTGCAAAAGAGGACATGACTTACAAGATTGTTGGTATAACACTTATAAGAAAGGTTCATCAAGCAACTCTGGACCACAACAACAACAATCTTACAAGGGACATTCAAACAACTATCATGGGCAGAAAAAGGGGAACTGGAAAAGAAGACCCCACCAGCAAGGTAATATTGCTGAGCAACAAGAACAGTCAGACAATGAAGACTTCTTGTTCACTGCTCGATCAAGTGAACCATCCACGTCATCTAGTGATGTCTAGTATGTTGATTCGGGAGCCACTCGACACATGACTGGCCACAGAGACTGGTTTATTTCAATGAGGGACATGCCATCAAAAAATCATGTTTCGTTGGGAGATGATTCTTCATATACAGTTCAGGGGATTGGAAACATTTCTCTACCCCTTGGTTCACGCAAATGCAGACTATCAGATGTTCTATATGTCCCTGGGTTGACAAAGAATCTTCTTTCGGTCAGTCAACTCCTAGATCACAACCTGAAAATTGACTTTGATAGTCAATCCGGCAAGAAAATGTGTTTGATTCGAGATAAATCCAGAGGCTCGAAAATAATTGCAAAAGCCTCAAATGTGGGACGTATGTTTCAACTTGATTTCATTCACAAAAATGATCAAGCACTTGTGGCTAAAAACTCCACCTCAGCCCAGTTGTGGCATCGGAGATTTGGTCATGTAAGTTTCAAATATCTCGAAACACTTCGCCAGTGTAATATGGTACATGGGCTACCATCTCTTCAGAAGGATACAGACAAGTGTCCTCACTGCTTAGCAGGAAAACAACACAGAGTTTCATTCCAAAAGAGTACTTTTCGAGCTCATGGTAAACTTGACCTGGTTCATACCGATCTTTGCGGTCCGATGCAGCCAAGTCATTCTGGGTTCCAGTACTTCATGCTTTGTGTTGACGACTATTCACGGAAAATGTGGATTTTTTGTCTTCGCAAGAAAAGTGAAGCCTTTGAAACATTCAAAAAGTTCAAAGTAGCAGTTGAGAAAGAAACTGGTCGTCACATCAGAACTCTCCACTCAGATCAAGGGGGGGAATTCACCAGTGATGAGTTCAGAGACTACCTACAAACTCACGGGATTCGTCGACAAATGCCTCCTCCACACACACCATAGCAAAATGGTGTTGTCGAGAGAAGAAATCGTACTATCATGGAAATGGTGCGATGCATGATCGATGATTCCGGACTTGCAAAGACATTTTGGGTAGAAGCAGCAAAAACAACAGTGTATTTGTTGAACAGAGTGCCCACAACTGCTCTTGATGGAATTACACCACAAGAAGCATGGTCAAAAAGGAAACCATCCATTACACACCTCAGAGTATTTGGGTGCAAAGCCAACATGCACATACCCAAATAGAAACAGAAAGAAATTGGATATGAAGTCACAAAATCTCATCTTCATTGGATACAGTGAAGAAACTCTTGGGTATAGATTGATGGATCCTAAGACCAGAAAAGTCTACACAAGTAGAGATGTTGAGTTTTTCGAGAAGAAGGAAGCAGAGACTCCTCCTCTGGACTCGCAAGATGTAGATTTTTCACCCGTTGTAAAAATTGAAGCTAATGTTCCCTCAGAAGATGAAAGTGATGATGGGGATGATGGTGTTGATCAGATAGAACCACAACCCATGGGAACAGGTCAACGTATGCCTAAATGGTGTACAAGTACATTACGAGATGCAAGAATGGATGTTCCACCAGATACATCCACCCCTGGACCACGGACTCGCAGTAAAGCAAGAGAAGAAGTTAACTTTTCTTTGATGAGTAGAGTTATTGAATCAGATGAGCCCTCTACAGTCCAGGAAGCCCTACAGTCAAAAGCTTGGAAAGATGCCATGGATTCTGAATATCAATCAGTGATGAAGAATAACACTTGGCAGCTTGTTGATCTTCCACCAGGGAAGAAACCCATTGGATGCAGATGGATATTCAAAACTAAGTACAAAGCAGATGGGACAGTGGACAAGTGCAAAGCAAGACTTGTAGCAAAGGGGTACACACAAAAAGAAGGCATTGACTATGAGGAGACATTTTCTCCCACAGCTAAGATCAAAACGATCAGGATGATCTTTGCTCTAGCTGCTCAGTTTGGATGGAAAGTTCACCAAATGGACGTAAAAAGTGCCTTCCTGAATGGAGATTTACAAGAAGAAGTCTACATGACTCAACCTGAGGGATATGTTGTACCTGGTCAAGAAACAAAGGTATGCAGACTCAGGAAATCTCTGTATGGCCTCAAACAGGCACCCCGGGCATGGTACATCAAGATTGATGAGCATCTCGTACAACATGGATTCGTCAGAAATCCATACGATCCCAATCTCTACCTCAAAAAGCAAGGGGGGGAGATGGTGATTGTTGTAGTTTATGTCGATGATCTAGTCATCACTGGCAGTTCAGTGAAGATGATTGATGAAACGAAGAAAGATCTTAAGCGATCATTCGACATGACAGATCTCGGGCTTATGCACTACTGTCTTGGACTAGAAGTATGGCAGAAAGAGAATCATATCTTTGTTTCTCAGATGAAATATACCAAGACAACGCTCGAGAAGTTTAGGATGATGGATTGCACACCAATTGCTACACCTATGGAGAACAGATTACAGTTATCTCATTCAGATCCATCTCCTGAGGTAAGTGCCACTCTCTATCGGCAGCTGATTGGGAGTCTCATTTACCTGACCTACACTAGACCAGATATCAGCTTTGCAGTGAGCTATCTATCCAGGTTCATGCAGGAACCCAAATTTTTTCATTGGAAAGCAGCAAAGCGCATTTTGAGATATCTCAAAGGATCAGTGGATCTTGGTCTAGAATACAAGAAGAATGAAAACTTCTTCTTGACTGGATATTCAGATTCAGATCATGCAGGTAACATTGATGATAGAAAATCCACTTCTGGATTTGTATTCTTTATGGGATCTGGACCAATATCATGGGGAAGTAAGAAACAACACTTTGTTTCTCGCTCTTCCATAGAAGCCGAGTATCGTTCTGCAGGAGAAGCTGTCTGTGAAGCGATTTGGCTACGTCGCATACTGGAAGGACTTGGAATACCACAGGACAAACCTACTACCATGTATGTAGACAATGAAGGTGTTCTCAAACTTGTTCGCAATCCAGTTTTTCATGAGAGAACAAAACACATTGAGGTTCAGGTTCATTTCATACGCGAACATGTGTTGAAGCACAACATCCAGCTTCAATTTTGTCCAACTGCTGAACAACGAGCAGATATTTTCACAAAGTCACTTGCACGTGACAAGTTCGAGTTGTTCAGAGCATTTCTCTCCTCATCTCTTCAGACAATGCACAATTAAGGGGGGGAATGTTAGGATAAAATATTATTATCCTAATATTTAATTATGCATAGTTTAATTATTTAATTAATTTTATTAATTAAATAATAATAGTTATTTTGTTATATGGTTAATCAACCATATTTGTCTTTTATACATACTGTTATATTGTTTTAAACAATATATTTGTTTTTATCTAATTGTTGCTTCCCGGATGTTATTGGAAGCCTGTATATTTAGGAATTTGGTTCACCTGTGGAACTTAATTCTTTGTTTGTATTTGGCTGTGCAATATCTATAAATATTGCAGCCCATTCTCTGTAATGGTTTATTGATTGAGATTAATAAATTGATCAGGCTTCCGTCCCTGTTTCTCAATCTACAATAATTTCCTTAGGTTTCCCCAGTGCTAATGCCACCAAGATAGTGGGATATATCTAGCTTTAATTAAAAATGTGGGGTATGGAATTCAACACCTCCCCTTCCTATGCAATGTATACAACCAAAAAAAAATTTTCCACTTTGATAGTAGCTGTAGATGTAGATGTGATAGCCACTTTTGAATGGGGAACAAGCCACTTCATCTTCATGTCATGCCCATTCGATTAGACAGATGCCCATATGTAGTTTTCCTTATGCCTATTTTTCTCTTTGATTCCTATTATTAGAATGAGCAAATTCTCATGTTCTAAACATTCTAATACACTTAATATTGATCTAAATGTCATATGTTCATTATAAACATTCTAATACATGCAATATTTAACTTAATCTATTTAGTACTTTTATATTACTCATAGCTAGTCCACAATGTAATATGCTAGTGGAGTGATAAAATTTACTTACTCTGTCTATATTTAAGAATGCGTAGTTTCTCATTCTCTCATATAAACAAACAAATAATTTTTTCATCCTATCGTGATTATAATTTAGTTTTTTCTAATATGTCTAATATAAGAAATCGATACGAATTGCATGGGAATATGCCCATTCAATTATAATATGAGTAATAGAAAAAAATTCTCATTATTTTAGTGCATCTATATTAATCATATCTAACTCCATAATGCAAGATGTTAGTGGAGATATAAAATTTACTTTACCTTTGTTTAAGAACGGCAGGTTCTCATTCTATCATACAAACAAACAAACATTTTTTCATTTTATTTTGAATACAATTGTATCATTTTGGCGGGACTATCCCTGGCTGAACTAAGTTCTGCCTTTGCCAAGTGTTGCACTACATACCCTTAAGGGGGATCAAGACTTATGTAGTTCTATTATTTTGTTTTAGGAATGGGCATCTTGGATCTGCCAAGTGTTGCACTACATACCCTTGGGAAGATGCCCATTCATAGTTCTATTAATTTGATTTAGAAATAGCATATGCCTATTTTCATATAGGAGAAATTAACATATATTATTTAAGACCATGACATATTGAGACCATCATGTAAATATATTTTTTACCATCATGTATTTATTAATTAAAGGTAATTGTTTTAAAGTAAGACTTGGACCGCTTGTAATAATGAGAATACAAATTAGCCCATTCTCTAGACATTATAACATTTTGGTTTGGCCATATTTTTTATCAGTTTCATTGGACTATTTATAAATATGGGCATTATTCCATCCTCGAAAAAACAAATATTTATTGTTGTGTAGTTCCCCATTTTGCATGGAAGGAGGACCAAATTAGAAGAAGAATTATAAAAACATTCTAACATCCTTAATAGAGTTAATAATTATATCATATTGGTTGGACTATCCCTGGAGAAGCCTAGTGTTGCACTTCATACCCCTAAATGGAGATCAAGCCTCTATCTCTAATTGTTGTTTATTCTTTTGCTTTTGATCTCTCTCTTTTCATGAAAAACAACAATGAATATTCTAACTCTTCTCAATGTGAAGAATAACATCTGGTTTTCCTTTCATTGCAAAATGGGGAACTACCTACTTCATCTTCATGTCATGCCCATTCAAGTAGACAAATGCCCATATGTAGTTTTTCTTATGCCTATTTTTCTTTTTGATTCCTATTATTAGAATGGGCATATGCTCATTTTCTAAACATTCTAATACATGTGATATTGATCTAAAATGTCATATGCTCATTCTAAACATTCTAATACATGTAATATTGAGCTTGGTCTGTTTAGTACTTTTATATTACTCATAGCTAGTCAAAAATGCAAGATGTTAGTGGAGAGATAAATTTACTAACTCTATCTATATTTAAGAATGGGCAATTTCCCATTCTCTCATATAAACAAACAAACATTTTTTTTTCATTTTATCTTGCATACAATGAAATTATTCTAATACATATAATAGAATAAATTGATAAAAATTGAATGGGCATATGTTCATTCAATTATAATATGGGTAATAGAAGAAAATTAATGTCAGTTTAGCACTTCTATAGACTTGATCATATCTAACTCCACAATGCAAGATGCTAGTGAAGAGATAAAATTTACTTTACCTTTGTTTAAGAATGGGTAGGTGCCCATTTTGTCATACAAACAAAAAAATATTTTTTTCATTTTATTTTGGATACAATTATATCGTTTTGGCTGGACTGTCCTTGGCCAAGCCAAGTTCTACGTCTGCCATGTGTTGCACTACATACCCTCAAGGGGGATCAAGCCTTATGTAGTTCTATTCTTTTTTTTTAGGAATGGGCATCTTGGCTTCGCCAAGTGTTGCACTACATACCCTTGGGTAGATGCCCATTTTCATAGTTCTATTAATTTGATTTAGAAATGGCAGACGCCCATTCTCATATAGGAGAAATTAACATATATTGTTTAAGACCATGACATATCGAGACTAGCATGTAAATATATTGTTTGCCACCATGATTTAATTAAAGGTAATTGTTTTAAAACAAGACTTAGACTGCTCGTAATAATGAGAATAGACATTAGCCCATTCTCTATACATTCTAACACTTTGGTTTGGCCCTTTTTTTTCATTTTTATTGGACTATTTAGAAATATGGGCATTTGTCCTTCCTCAAACAAACAAACATTTCTTGTTGGGTTGTTCCCCATTTTACATGGAATTAGGACCATTGCAATGGAAGGAGGACCATATTAGAAGAAGAATTATAGTGTAAAAACATTCTGAAAACCTTTATAGAGTTAATAATTGTATCATATTTGGTGGACTATCCCTGGAGGAGCCTAGTGTTGTACTGCATACCCTTAATGGGAGATCAAGCCTCTATCTCTAATTGTTGTTTATACTTTCACTTTTGGTATCTCTCTTTTCATGAAAAACAAAAAATTTGAATATTTCTAACTCTTCTCAATGTGAAGAATAACATCTGGTTTTCCTTTCATAGCAAGATGGGGTACAACCAATTTCATCTTCATGTCATGCCCATTCGAGTAGACAGATGCCCATATTTAGTTTTCCTTATGCCTATTTTTCTCTGTGAGTCCTATTATTAGAATGGGCATATGCTCATGTCCTAAACATTCTAATACACACAATATTGATCTAAAATGTCATATGCTCATTCTAAACATTATAATACGTACAATATTGAACATAGTCTATTTAGTACTTCTATATTACTCATGGCTAGTCCATAATGTAAGATGTTAGTGGAGTGATAAAATTCACTTACTATGTCTATATTTAAGAATGGGAAGTTGCGCATTCTCTCATACAAACAAAAAAAACAATTTTTTCAGCCTATATTGAATATAATGTAGTTTTTTCTAATATGTATTAGTACTTCTATATTACTCATGGCTAGTCCACAATGTAAGATGCTAGTGGAGTGATAAAATTCACTTACTATGTCTATATTTAAGAATGGGCAGTTGCGCATTCTCTCATACAAACAAACAAACAATTTTTTCAGCCTATATTGAATACAATGTAGTTTTTTCTAATATGTATAATACAATAAATTGATATGACTTAAATGGGAATATGCCCATTCAATTATAATATGAGTAATAGAAGAAAATTATTGTCATTTTACGCTCCTCTATACTCATCATATCTAACTCCACAATACAAGATGCTAGTGGAAAAGATAAAATTTTGAATACCAATGTAATAGTTTTATAAAATTTACTTACTTGTCTATATTTACAGAATCGGGTATTGCCCATATCTCTTATAACAAACAACAAAACAATTTTTTCAACCTATCTTGACATACAATTTAGCTTTTTCTATATGTTTCTCTAATAAGAAATTGGATACTATTGAATGGGTTATGCCCTTTTCAACTTATGATATGAGTAATAGAAGAAAATGATTGTTTTTAGCTCATCTATATCATCATATCTAAACACTCCACAATACAAGTGATAGTGGAAAGATTCCGAAAATTGGAATACAATGTAATAGTTTTTATAAAATTTATCTTACTTTGTCCTATATGTAAGAATGGGAGTTGCCAATTCTCTTATACACAACAAACAAACAATTTTTTTCAACTATCTTGGAATACAATGTAGCTTTTTCTAATATGTCATATAAGAAATTGATAACGAATTGAAGGGTATATGCCCCTTTCAATTAGATAGAGTAATTAGAAGAAAATTATTTTTCCAATTCTTTTTGGCACATTTCTATATGAATCAATCTAAATCCCACAATACAAGATGCTAGTGAAAAGAGCAAATTGATACAACTGTAATATTTTTAGAAATACTTACTTGGTCTTATTTAAGAAGTGGTAGTTGCCCATATTCTCTTATACAAACAATGACAAACAAGGGTGGCACCGACTTGAAGACAAGGTAGCGTTTTTCTTAATAGTCTAATATAAGAAATTGAGACGAAGTGCAATGGGGTTATGCCCTTTCAATTATGATATGAGAATAGAGAAAAATCATCTTTTTAGCTACATCTATATTAATCATATCTAAATCCACAATACAAGATGCGAGTGGAGAGATAAAATTTACTGTCTTTGTTTAAGAATGGGTAGTTTCCATTCTCTCATACAAACAACAAACATTTTGTCATTTCTGGAATACAATGTAAGTTTGTAATAAAAATTTACTTACTCATCTATACTTAAGAAATGGCAGTTGCCCATTCTCTTATAAAAAGAAAAAAACCAATTTTTTCAACCTATCTTGACATACAATTTAGCTTTTTCTATATGTTTCTCTAATAAGAAATTGGATACTATTGAATGGGTTATGCCCTTTTCAACTTATGATATGAGTAATAGAAGAAAATTATCACATCTTTTTAGCACATCTATATTAATCATATCCTAACTCCACAATACAAGATGCGATGGAGAGATAAAATTTACTGTCTTGTTAATAATGGTAGTTTTCCCATTCCTCTCATACCACAAATAACAAACAATTTTTTTTTTTGTTCAATTTTCTGACACAATGATACATTTTTTTTAATAAATTACTTACTCTATCTATACTTAAGAAATGCAGTTGCCCATTCCTAAAAAGAAACAAACAATTTTTTCAACCTATCTTAAATACAATGCATTTTTTTTCTAATATGTCTAATACAAGAAATTGATACGAATTGAATGGGCATATGCTCATTCAATTATAATTTGAGTAATAGAATAAAATTCTAGTCATTTAAGCGCATCTATATTAATCATATCTTACTCCATAATGCAAGATGCTAGTGGAGAGATAAAATTTACTTTTTCTTTGTTTAAGAATGGGCAGTTTCCCATTCTCTCATACAAAAAAACAAACTTTTTTTTAATTTTTTTTAATACAATGTAATTTTTTCTCTCAGAATAAATTTTACTTCATTCTCACAACAAGCATCATATAAGAATGATAGAATAAGGGATGTTGTTCACTCTCTCAGCCTTAGGGCAAGATGTTAGTGGAGAGATACATTTTTTTGTCTTTGTTTAAGAATGGGAAGTTGTCCATTCTCTCATATAAACAAACAAACAGTTTTTCCATTTTTTCTTGAATATACTAGAATGATATAATGATAGAATAATGACATCATCAATCCCTGATGAAGAGGGATTTTCAACTTTCCTTTCTCGAAATTCTTGATTGATTTGTGCAAGGAATGACTAAGAAAGAAAGGGAAATTATAATTCATACCATGGCAGATATGACATAACATAGGGAAATGGTGGGCATAACCTACCTTGTACCTACCCTCTAGGGTGATAAATTGCATCAAGTGTATTATGATTTTATTGAAAGGATCAAGTAAATAATCTCTCTCAAAACCTGCACACTGATGTCTTAGTTTCTCTTTACCCACCAAAACATTTCCCATCTCCTCATCACTTTTTTTCTTCAGTTTGTAAACCTTCCTCCCCTCATTCTTCATCCCAACAAGCATAGCAATAAAATCCACATAAGTTGGTATATGATACTAGCCCGACCATCCTTCTAATAACTATTAAAATACTTTCTTAGGGCTTCTTTGTGGCCTTTAAAACTTTGAAAGATATTACATACCTACCTTTTCTAGCATCATCCAAATTCTTCTACTAATCCCATTGGTCGAATCAAGTTCTAGACGAACCAGATCACCACCCATAGTTTTTGATTCTCTATTAAAATGGCAATAAAACCAACCCAGTTCAAAACCTTCTTGTCCATTCTAAAACTAATGATCGTACTTTATCAATCCCTCCTCTAAACCAAATGTCATTTCTAAAACCAGCACAAGCACTTATATCATCCAACCTCTCATTTGTCTCCTCATTACTTCTTACTCTTCCTTTATAACCAATACTGATAGAGAATAATTTTTAATCATTAATAATCATTACAATGACACCGAAATTTTAACCTCTTGAACCTCTATTTGCAAGGTAAACTACGGTCTTGTTCCCTTCCCTGTAGACATGATTATAGGAAATCGGTTAAAAGATGTTTCCATGCAATTCTCCCATTCTTTTTATTTTAATGCAAGCAATAGTGAACTTAATCATTTTAATAACTCTTTGAAGGCTATGAGAATGGGCATATGATCATTCTAAATATAATTCAATTCTATCTCTATTCTTATTTTATGAATCATATATGAGAACTCGCATTTTCTCATTCAATACACGATTGAACCTGTTAATTAATTTAATAACTATGAATACTGTGATAATGAAGAGCTACCCATTCTAAAATAAAGTAAGTTTTATCTGATTTTCCTAATATATGATTTGAATATGAGAATAGGTAATTTCCCATTCTGAAACAAATTAAATTTTATCTTCTTCTATGATTCCTATAAGAGACTAGGTATTTTCTCATTCAAGATAAAAATGATTGTTTGTATGATAATGGGCATATGTCCATTCTAATCATCTGTTATCTTGTAAAATTGACAAGGGAAATTTCGCAAGTAACCATACCAAAATTCCCTTTTGGTCCCCTGAAGAGATCTGATAACATCCAAAATGGCTTAAAACTCCTTTCCGGAAATCAAGTTTTAAAGAACTTAGCCATTTTTACCTTTTGAACTGGGTGCATGAAATATTGTGTCGACACAACAACATGTGTGCCCCTTAGAAAAATCCTCTAGCACGAGAAATGACATGCCAACGTCAATAAACATGTGCCAAATATTTGTGCCTAAGGTGCAAGAGATAACATGTCAACACATCAAAATGTGCGCTAAGGAAATCCCCTTAGGTGCTAGAATTTTCATGTTGACATCATCAAAAGTGCGCCCCTTTACATCCTCTGGTGCCAAAAACATCATGATGACATCATGATATGTGCACTTAAGGCGTTGAAAATGTTATGTCGACATTAAAGAAATTACGCTAAGGCGCATTTGTACCCATGTCGACACTCTCAAAAGTGCACCAAAGAAAAGTGGGTGGGGTAATAAATGCCAAATTTTCTATATATAGGCGCTTAACACCTGTCATTTTCACAATTTGAAAATTGTGAAAAATATTCCTTTGCGTTTGTCAGTTATCCCTGTCATGTCTGCATTCCGCTTTTTGAGTTTGTGGACCCCAAAGTCATCCTTCGTCCTTTATTAAACTGGGTAAGTGGATTTTACCACTCTAATTATTGTTTGTGGTTTTGTTTCTTGGTTGTTGTTAGGTTTTAGGGATATTATAAATCTAAGAGGTTAAATCTAAAAATATATAATGAATAAACCCACCATTCTATAAACCCCTTTTCCCTCCTTCCAAATCTGCAAATCTAAGAAGGCTCTACCTTGCATGAAGTCGCTCTCCTCCCTGCCATTTTGCAAAACCAAAGAGAGAGAAAAGTCTGTTAAGATAAAATCTAATAAGTTGTAAAGAAAGTGAAAAAAACATTCTTTTCTTTTGGCGTGTTGTCCTTTCATGTCACACTCCCCACAGTCGCGCCTTGGCGCACTACCCCCGCATGTAACACATCCATAACCTGCGCCAAGTATAAACACTTAACAAATTTCCTAAAGGTGCAGGCACATCCCAACCAACATCAAAATTTGATGTTGTGTTCCCCAAATCTACACCAAGCATTTTTCCTTTGAAGCATTGAGCTCCTTTGCAACATCTTCATAAATTACACCTTGGGCACACTTAACAGTCATGCAACACCATATTTTTTAGCACCCGACTAAAGCACTCTTCTTAAAGCGCTAGTGCCATTTCTATAACACCAACATTGCATGTTGTGTGTTGCAAACCCGCGCCCCGTGCCTTTCTCCTTGGTGCTGCCTTCTGTTATGCGAAACTCTCCAAAAGTGTGCCCTTTATAATCCTTTGGCGCAAATTTTTCTTTGTCAACACAGGCACACCTTTTTGCATGTTGACATCCCCAAAAATGTGCCTAGCCTTTTTAAGCCTCTACAGCATGTTGTGAACTTGCACCTTCCGCCCTAAGCCTTATAATTGCTCATTCTTCTTTATGCAAGCTTTCATTATGAATAACATGACAGTTGACATGGCTCTTTTGTGTTGGACCTCCTTGATTCTCCTTACAGAACAACAAGAGCCATTCTCAAGCTCACACATGTCTTCGTCAAGCAAAAAGCCACCAATTCTAAAGGTAAAGCTAAATTGACAAAACAAGAGATGAAGTACAAATACCAGAAGGTCAAGATGTCTGACTCATATGCAGAGAGTGATCTCGATATCAAAGACTCTGAGCTCGAGCACATTGATATGGAATAATTCTTGGCAAGGACCAACCAGGCCACTAGTGGTCCTTGGATGAACAAACTGGTGGGCAGTGGGTTGCACTTTGCAGCTGGGCTACTAGTAAGTGTTGTTAATAATGAATTTATCATGTTAGTGGCCCGTTTCTATAACAAGGACACAAGATGTGTCGAAGATAAAGAGGGAAAGACGGTCATCGACTTAACGGCTCATCATTTTGAAGTAACCCTAGGTATCCCTCATCACAGGTAGTACGTCGCAATAAGCCTAGAAGATTACAAGAAGGCATGGGACGAAAATAAGGAAAAATGTATGCAAATGATGAATGAACTGTATCTTAAGAACAAGAAGTCGGTGAGCTGATGGCCACAAACCTTCCACCGCAGTGGCTTTAATGAGGAACTAAGTGATACAATCACCTTCCTCAGTAGAGTATATGGGCTTCATAATGCCCATCATTTCCATAAATGAATGTTGAGGTACTTAGAGACTATGAGAAAGAATGTGCCTGAGTAGTGTTTTGGCTAGGGGGAAATCATCAGCAATACCATCTCCCAGCAGCTTTAATAGGTCATGAAAACTGGGAAGTTCTATATGAATTCCTATGTTGTATACGTTGTAACATTAGCGAGAGATTTCACAGGCCTGGTACGAAATGGGGTATGGCCCCAGGTCAAAATATATGAATACTACCCAACGCTAAGGCTCGAGAACAGCATCCCCCAGTTCTCAAAAATCAACAATGCCTTCTTCTATGAGGTGATCTACCTATTGAGGCCGAATATGAGACATGGTCGAACTAGCCCCAGTGTGGTCACTATCACCAAGAAGTGGGGAGCATTGTTCACTCAGTTTCCCACATTCACATACCTCAGGGCGGTGAATTTCGAGGGTGAACCGACCAAGCTAACAAGGTATGCAGAACCCAAGCTGATTCTCTTAGAGTTGTCAAGGAAACTAATCACATACCATGAGATATGCATGAAGAGAAAGAAGGGAGGAACTCCATTCCCCCTTACAGTGGGCCGATATACTTGCACCACACTGGCCAAAGCATGGGAAATGTATGTTGAGCTTGAATTGCTGAATCTAAAGAACAACTTCCCGGTTGGGCCTACATTTCATTTCCAGGGTTACCTCCCAAAGGAAAAATTGATCCTATTCATGTCCCTGAGATCAAGGACATCTACATCGACCTGACACATGAAATAGATCTCAGGCAGAAGGATCACTCCAGGCTAGCTTTGGAAGATATCAAACACTATGGTGTGGCCATCATTCCAAAAGGATTCCAAGAACCTGATCAAGAAATTGATCAAGTTTACCTTGACATGGATGGGGACGATTGGCCGTTTAGAGAAATTGATAGAGCCAAGGCACCAAAGACCATCTAGGAAAGGGTCAAGCACACGTTGCAGCACACCGAACATTGGTGCAAACAGAATGGTCTCATCTACCTCGGCGTAGATTTCACTTCTTCTCCTTCAGGAAGAGCACCTCCAAGGCCGGTCCAAGTGCTAAAAGGAAAAGGGAAAGACAAGGAGGTAGAATCAAGTAAGGAAGAAGCTCCTCAAATCCCTCCTACTACTTCTGAGAAGAAAATGGTCAACCTGGTCTCTCCAGGAAAAGAAGAAGAGCCCACCGAATTCTCAATGGATACATCCACTCATGATGTGGTCATAGTTACAACCACTGAGGTACCCACCATTCCCTCTTCCGCTCCTTCTCCTCCCCCTATTGTTGAAACATCTATTCCAATGGATGTGTATTCTTCTCTCCCTTCCTCCCTTCCATCTCCCACCTCTTCCATCTTCTCCTCTCTCGTGGATCTGTCACCTGGTGTTCCCTCCATCTCATTACAGATCCCTTCTGCCTCCATGACCTTTTCTTCTCCTGTAGTAACTTCAGGCCCCACAAGTAGCAACGCGTTAGACTCCTTGTCGATGCCACCACCAAGTGTCTTAACGTTCTTCCCTGTGACCTCTTCAGTTGCTTCCCCTTTCACTCTTGTTTCTTCTTCTTTTCCCTCCACTCCTTCTCCCATAAGTCCAAGCTGGATCTCCGACTATCTGGGTCAACTCAAGAGAAAGGTCCCCATAGCACCCATGGACTTCTTTGTCATTCCAAAGAAGGGACCAAAGAAGCAATAAGCTATAACTCGCTTCTCTAAAAGCACTTCGGGAGAGAGGGTCATGGAGATTACATATCCTGATCCCACCAAAGAAAAGAAATATTTGTCTCCTACAGACTTTACAGTGACTCAAGTCACAATGGGAACCTCATCTGAGAGCCTATAAGGAGAGGCCTTGTCTGTAGTAGACACCCTCTGCTAGAAGCTTCAGGAAGCAAAGGAAGAGAAGAGGATACTAAAGGAACAAAACAAACATCTTCTCCAAGCATTGCAAAGAATGGGCAACGTACCTCCTATGACTACCGCTGATCCTCCTGAAGTTCTGAGTCAAGACAAGATAAATGAATACGCCAAGATTGGCGAATGAGGCATGACATTGTCCTCCTAGATAGAGTGAATCCTCAGAGATAGTGAGGAAATAATCAAGAAATTCACATGACTCTACAAGAGTATAGATCAGGAAAATAATGAGCTACAAGTAGTAGTAGGATCCCTCTCTGAGGAGTTAGACAATACCATATTACAACATGAAACATTTCAGGAAATGGTCGACTGCTCAGCTGACAACCTACTAAAGGTCGGCGTCATTGATCACCCATGGGCACACCACAAAGCTCTCATTGTACTGGATTACCGAGTTTATCAAATGGAGTATATCCTAGAAAGAATAGACAAAATCAAGGAGGAAGCCCTGGATGTAAAACATAGCATGGAGCAGACGGTTATAAAGATGGCCTCCAAAGATGCTCAGTGCATCATTCACCTTGAGGGAGGCAGAGGATACAATCCAGATCTTCAAGGCTATTGCAACCCAAGGTTTGTCGCTAGAGGTCACTTTTGACCAAGAGTCTATCAATAACCTTCTGGATTATCATGATTTTATTGGATACTTGATTGAGGAAAATGAAGAGTATGCTGAGCTACCTGACAAGATCAAGACTGAAAAACAAACTTGCGAAGTTATTGGCGACCATTTCAAGGGTCCAGACCACAATCAACTTCAGGCAATGATTAGCAAGTTTATGGAGTACCAAGCTTAGTGTCACATCGCCTCTCCCGATCGGAAGCAAGACACTCCATTCAAGCAAAGAGATGACGACGAATAGTTTCTCTTCTTATGTACACTTTGATCTTTTTGTAAAAATATTTAAAAAGTATGTTGGCATTAATGATGACATCATCCATGTTGCACCATGGGATGTTGCCATCCATAAACTTGCCAAAAGTCAACTTTTGAATTTTTAGATATTTTGTAAATATCTTGTAAGATATTTTGTAAAGTGGTTGGTTTCTTTTTGTCTTCTTTCCCCTTCTCCTTCTAAAAATACTGGAATACTTGTTGTATTCCAGGTGGAAATTTTTGTATAAAAAAGAGGTGAAGAAAGAAAGACTTTGTGCCTTCTTGTAATAGTAGAGATATTAATATATCTGTTAAGACTTTGTGTTCAATATATGTGTTATCTACATCAGATCTCTCTTAAGTTAGATCTATGTTTCTATTCTGTTGGATTCATTCTTATTATCATCATATGTTCATCAGTATTACTTTTTTTGTTTATGCAAGTAAGTTGGCTCTGTTTACTACCAGCCCAAAGCATAAACCCTCCAAATTTTCTGTCTTGGAATTCATTTCTTTTCTCCCTTCAGATCTACCTTCCTCCGTTCCTTCCCTCTTACCTTTCTGTTCGCAGTTGGAACTACCTCTACTAGGATGAGATCCCAAAGCCTTGAAGTTAGAATAGTGTAGATTTACACAGATTCCTACTTGATAGAATAGCAATAAACCAGTTTCACTTTGTTGTCTCAAAGAGGGGCTTTTCCCTGCACATTGTTGGCTTGTTTCCCCATGACCTGTCTAACCGACATATTTTCAAACCAACATCATCGCAATACAAACAATATTAAACTTGATCATTACTAATGGAAAAATTAATAGGATATAAGAGTGAAATTGAATGGTCAATCTAATACAATAAATACTTAACTTAATCAATTTAAACCTATATGAAGGCTGTGAGAATGAGAAACTTGTCATTTTAAAATAAATTAGATTTTATCTATATTCTTATTTTATGATTCTTATATGGGATTGGGCAGTTGTTCATTCGATACAAGATTGAACATAATCATTTTAATACCTATGAAGGTTGTGATTATGGGGAACTTCCCATTCAAAAACAAAGTAAATTTGATCTATTTTTCTTATATGATTCCTATATGATAATGGGCAACTTCCCATTATAATTAAAATTATCTATATGATTCCTATATGAAAATGGGAATTTACCCATTCAATTCAAGAAATAAATTCTTGTTTGTATGTAAATGGGCATAATCTCCTTCTAAACATTCTAATACAAGAAATATTGAACGTAAACATTTTAATACCTCTATAGAAATTGATACCTAACAATTCAATGGAATATAAATAAGTTTGTTTGTATGATAATGGGTGTATGCCAATTCTAATCATTGAAACACAAGAA
The DNA here is from genome assembly GCA_019776745.2 of Taxus chinensis. Classification (NCBI taxonomy): domain Eukaryota; kingdom Viridiplantae; phylum Streptophyta; class Pinopsida; order Cupressales; family Taxaceae; genus Taxus; species Taxus chinensis. The sequence continues at coordinate 855,049,043 of CM034149.1, read as the reverse complement.
ATATTGAAGTTATTCTTTTTAATAACTCTATGAAGGATGTGAGAATGGGCAACTGTCCATTATAAAACAAGCTATATTTTATCTTTGTTCTTCTCTTACTGTAGACAGCAAATTTTGGTATCACCCTGTGTTTTGGTCTCCTTCAGTAGGCTTACTCAAATCTCATTTCCCACTAACAATTCATATTTAGTTAATTAATATTATAACTTAATTAATCTCCTATTACATGCCAAAACTATATTATGTTAAATAATTTATTTATTTTTAATAAGTCATATCATCCTATTTAATAATTAAATAATTCAAAAATATATATACAAATCAACAACCCCACATGTTCCCCACTTAAGTCAAAATCACTTCTCACCTAAAAAATCAATTCTCACCTGAAAATTCAATTCCCTCAAATTATTAAATTATTAACCCCACCCATGAAGTCAATAATTCAAAAATATCCCTATCCAACAACAAATCCAAAAATCAATAATGTAAAGTGAGCACATGACTTCACTATTACACCTAACCATGTCCCCACTCCACATCACACCTTTTCCTTTTCTCACATCATGAACCCCACCATCAAATCAACTCTTCATCATGTCCTCTTAATCAAGATTTATTTTGAAAATTATAATTATTTTTTCATCCTTTATTTTAATTCCAATTCAAGTTATAAATAGAACTCTTTCTCCCCCAAGAGGAGAGAGGGAGAAAATTCTTAAAATTCTCAAGCTTAAAATTCATAATATTTTGTCAAAATTATTTGTGAAGCTTTGAATCATATTTTGAAGCTTTGAATCATATTGTGGAGTGTTTGGAGGCGAAGCTCTATCGGTCTTAGATTTTCACTCTAACGATCAATTTGTTGTTATATCGAAACATTGGCTTGGTATCATATTTATATTATTTATTCAACATATTGCAAATCTCTATAGTTTTGTCATGTCATCTTATCATTGGATATTCAATATTTTCTTGTGAACATGGGGTTTGATAGCCACTGAGGAAGTTAACGCTCCTTGGATCTACTTTTTCAGGCAGCCCCCGCATATCGTTATCTAATCTTATCTGTTTCCATCTTGCAAATCTATCTTCTTTCTCACAGATCTATTTTCTCTACACCTGTACCCAGAATCCATATCTACATCTGAGGTCCTAAGCCCTCTATCATTTGAAGTTACTGGTGGCTTGCAGTCTCGGTGTTCACCCGTGTGACAACAAGTTTTCTGGATCAACATTTGGCACGCCCGGTGGGACCAGATCCTAGATCTAGTCATTTTTTTATTTGTTTCATCTTTTCTAACTTGCTTATTTGTAATATTCAAGTATTTTTCTATTTCAGGTTAGTACAGTCACTCATTGAAATCACCAAGAGGTATGTGCTCTTCTTGTTTTCTGTTGAAATTTACTCGCATGGGAACAAATCCATAAATTAACTGTATTTACTTAGTTGTCGTCGTCATAGGATATATATTTTGCATCTTTCATTGTTTTTACTCACCTGTTTATAAAGTTTTCATATTAATTTTTCCATTTCAGTATGTTCAGTCATTTAGGTTGCCTTCGAGGTATGTGATTTTCTTGTTTTTCACGGGTTTGTGATCTAGTTATTTATGATTGGTACAAATTTATATGATTATTATTAGAAAATTTTTAAAAATGGAAAATTGTATTAAGTTCTAAAAATCTAAATAAACCATCCACTCCATCCTTCACATCTCCCTACCCCACATGCCAACTCTCGAGCCCGTCTCCACATCCCACTTCATCATCACCCTTCTCAGCTCAGTAACCTCCCATCTCCTCTGCCTTGGCCACGTCCTTCAACTCCATCACTACAAACTCCTTCACCTTCTCCACTTCCCGGAGTTACCTCCATTCCCAACACGCTACCTTCCCCTTTCCCTCAATGTGCTCCTATCCCCTTCTCCTCACACACACTCCACTCCTTCCTTCTTCCCATGTCCCATCTCCATTACCTATCGCCTCGGCTCCCACAATCCTCCCCACACACACTCCACTCTTCCTTCCCTCTGCCCACATGCTATCTCCTGTCCACCCATCTCCCACATAGACCCTCCAACACAACTCCACATCAACACTGAAGCTCTCTCCCCAACACTCCCAATCTCCACCGCTGCTCCATCTCTTTTCCACCCAGCTTATTCCATATAGATTTACTTCCTTCTCCACGTGCTTATCTCCCCTCAACCACTTCCCTCCTCTTCACCGAGTCATCTCCAGTTCTCCACTTCTCCCAATAACCTCATCTCCCTCCTCTTCCCCACTCGACCATCTGACCCGCTTTCTCCTCAACACTGGCTTGTACACCCTGCCTACCATATCCACGCAAACTCACCATATTCTGATGTGTGATGCTTCTAGTTGTTACCATCTCAGTTTCAAATTCACATAGTTTTTTGGGTAGTGATTGTACTGTTAGGGAATAAAGGATAAAATATGTAGAATAATCCCTCACAGAATCGCAACAATAGAAAATAATATGCAGAAAATATTATAGATCTCAAATAAAAGTGCAGAATAAAATAACACAACATAAAGAGACAATATTTATGGTGGTTCACCCAATTTGGGCTACGTCCACTAAGAATCACTTACTCAGATTTTATTACAAGCCACCACTCTCTCAATACAATACCCAGATCTTTTTGGAGCTATGCTCAACAAACTCTACAGAATTCACACCTGAATTCAAAGCACATCTACAATGTTTTTCATCCTTCTATCATATGCATAAAACCATATAAATAGACAACTGCTTAAGTAGTTTTACAAAACCATGGGTATCAAAATCATGGGCAAAAACCGTCTCATAAACCTATGGGTCAAAATCTCACCCATATGAGAAAATCATGTTTCCTGATATATCGGGCACATTTTAAGGCCCAAAAAAATGGACATGAAAAGTGTGCATGATACTCCAGCGAGGATACATGAAAAGTGTACAGTACTCTTAGTGTACACTATTTAACACTTTCACACATGAAAACAGGATCCACAACCTAACAATCTCTCACTTGGAGACTAGTTTTCCTCTGAGCAAGATTCTCAACCCTTCACTAGTTTCCGTGAAGACCAACCAAAGTTGAACACAACTTCAATTTTTCCTTTGTGAATACCTTGGGCATCATGTCTATAGGATTCTGACTGGTATGGATCTTCTCCAGCTTCAACTTCTCTTCCTCCAAATTTGTCCTGATGAAATGGTACCTTAACTATATATGCTTCATCCTAGAGTGGAAAGCAGAGTTCTTAGCTAGGTGTATAGCACTCTGACTATCACTATGTATCTTTCCTTCCTCCTGCTTATGCCCCAACTCCTCAAGCAATTATTGTAACCAAATCATTTCTTTGATTTCCTCTGTGGTTGACAAAGCCACCAGCTTCTATAGTCGTGAAATCCAGTTCACTACTATCCCACCTAAAGTGTAAACATAACATGTCGTGCTCCTCCTGTTGTCTACATCTCCAGCCATATCTGAATGTACATAACCACACAAAGTGGTGTTTGATCCACTATAGCACAAAACTATCCCCATGGTCCCTCCCAAATACCAAAGGATCCACTTTACTGCCTGCTAGTGATCTCTTCCTGGATCACTCATAAATCTACTCACCGATCCCAATGCATAAGCAATATCAGACCTGGTACACACTATGGCATACATCAAACTATAAAATGTTGATGAGTAAGGTGTCTTGGGACACTACTCCTTTGATAACTTGAAATGGCCTGCTAAAGGAGTCCCAACCGGTTTAGCATACTGCATATTAAACCTCTCCAAGACTTTCTTAATGTACTCTTCCTGAGATAAAGTCAGCTTTTGTTCCTTCCTATCTTGAGATATCCTTATACCAAGGATTTTTTTGGCTGCCCCCAAATCCTTCATGGCAAAGGATTCACTTAGTTACTTCTTGAGTATTTTTATTTGCTGCATGTTTTTACCTACAACCAACATATCATCCACATAAAAATACAGGATAATATAACTATCCATCCTGAAATTTCTTTGTATATATGCAATGGTCAGAATGACATCTAATATAACCTTGCTCCATGATGAAGCTATCAAATTTCTTATACCATTGATGTGGAGCTTTTTTGAATCCATATAATCTCTTCTTCATTTTTCACACCATTTCCTCTTTACCTTTGACCTCATAGGCCCTCTTTTTGTTGCATATATAGATCCTCCTCCAAATCACCATGGAGGAATGTAATCTTTACATCTAGCTGCTCTAAGTGTAAGTATTTTACTTCCACTATTCCAAGAATAGCTCTAATAGAAGTTATTTTTACTATAGAGAGACAAAATCTCTTCAAAATCTATACCTTTTTTTTATGTAAACACCTTAACAACCAACTGAGTCTTGTATATTTTCTTTCCTCCTCCTTCCTCTTTAAATTTGTACACCCAATTTTTTCTGCAGTGCTCTTTTTCCTTCTGAGTAGCTTCACCAAATCCTAATGTATGGTTCTCCATGAGAGACTGATGCTCCTAATTCATGGCTTTCTCCCACTTTTTCCTAGGAATCTACCTGCATTGCTTCATCAAAGCACTCTAGCTCTCCATTGTCAGTGAGTAATAAATAATAAAGAGAAGGAGAAAAAAAATTTAGGTGTCTCTTATTACCCTACAAGACCTTCCTCAATATAGAAGTTTTTGTTTCCTATTGAGTAGGTTTCATGAACTGATTCATATGTCACTTTCCCATCCGGAAGATCCTCTACCACTGCATATTTTTTCCTAGATTCTTCCTTGTTTTCCTGCAACGACTGCTTATACATAAATTTTTCATTAAAGATCCACATCCTTAGATCGAATTATTTTCTGTGTCCTTAATACTACAAAATGTATATCCAAATTCTTCACCACCATAACCAATGAAAGTGCATTTTTATGATTTAGCCTCTAGCTTGGCCCTATCATCAATTTCAATATGAACAAACACCTCACATCCAAAGACTCTAAGAAATGAGTAAATAAATTTCTTTACTAGACCAAGCCTCCTTAGGTATGCCTCCATCCAAGGCACTTGAGGGTCCTCTATTTATCAAGTACATAGTTATGCTCACCACTTCTACCTAAAAGGAAAGAGGCAGTCCTATAGGTAACATCATGCTCCTAGCTTGTTCCATTATTGTCATGTTCTTCCTTTCTGACACCCCATTCTATTGTGGAGTTCCTAGAACCGTCTTCTTCCTACGGATTCCATTCTTAGAATAGTAATCATCAAACTCATTGTTGTAAGACTCCCCTCCATTATCTGACCTGAGACATTTTACTTTAAGACATGTTTCGTTCTCTACCATAGCTTTCCATTTAACAAAAGTGTCAAATAATGTATCATATTTATATCTAATACAAAATACAAAAAATTTCCTTGTTGCATCATCAAAAAAAGTGACATAATAATTTGAACCCTCAAGAGATGATACATGAGTTGAACCCACACATCAGAATGTACTAGCTCCAACTTACTCTCTTTCTTCGTAGGTCCAACCTTGAGAAAATTTACTTGATTATGTTTCCCATTTACATAGTTCTCGCAGAAATCAAATCTATTTATGTAAATCCAGGTAAATTATTCTGTATGATCTGCATGCCCTTATGGCTCATATGACCGAGCCTATAGTGCCACAATGTTGTATCTACGACTAAAGCCAAAATATTACAAACATTAGTGGTATCAGTGGTTAAATACAAGGTTTCAATCTCCTTGCCTCTTGCCACCACAAGAGCACCCTTGGTAACTTTCCAAGAGTCTGTTGTAAATATCACAGTACAACTATCATTTCATAACTACCCCGTTGATACCAAATTTCATCTTAATAGGCATGTGTCTGACATCTTTCAATAGCTATGTATTCCCATTCTACATCTTAACTTGAACACAACCTTTTCCAACTATGTTGTAAGGCTCATCATCACCAAGATACACATGTCAAAAATCCCCTTCAACATAATCAACAAAATAATGCCTATATGGAGTAGCATGGAAAGAATACCCCGAATCTAAAACCAAATATTCAGCAATATTTTACAAAGAAATAATCAAAGCATCATGATAGACATTACCTATTGCCACATTTGTCTCCTTATTTTCTTCCTGTTTTTTCTTCTTATTCCGAAGCTCCCAACAATCCTTCTTTATGTGCCCCGGATTTCCATAGTGCCAGCATACCATCTTGCTTTTGGATTTTAACCTTTCCCGATCTGTCGATTTTCCATGGCTTCCTTTATTCTTCTAGCTCCCTTCAGTTTCCACCATCAAAGCGATTCCCTGAATTAGAAGATTCCCCAAATTTTTTTCTTCGCATTTCCTCGCTTAGAATCACCCCTACAACATCCTCAAACTTTAACTTTGAGTTAGTTGGAACCGAGTTGCTTACCACCATTACCAAGTTATTCCAACTCTTAGGTAAAGAGCAATTAATTAATAAAACTCTAACTTATTCATAAAAATATATTTCAACTGAAGCTAGCATATTCAAAACTATATTAAAATCATTTAAATGTTATGCTACTGAACCATTCTCAGACATCCTCATATTAAACAACTTTTTCATTAAAAATATCTTGTTGGAAGCAGAGGGTTTTTCATATAACTTACATAATGCATCCATAAGTTCTTTTGTAGTTTTTTCTTTTGAAACATTAAATAATACCGAAGATGTAAAGACATATTCAGATTATTCCAAGTGCCTTCCTATCTAGAAAATCCCATTCCACATTCATCATGCTCGAGGGTTTGTTCCCTTTTTCAAACAACGGAATATAAAGATCCTTCTGATAAAGGTATCTTCCATCTGCATCTTCCAAAGACTAAATTTCTACCCATTGAATTTACCAACCTTTGATCTTTTATCATTTGTCATAGCTCCCACTCAAGCTAAAACTTTCCTCGTGATTCAACACTTCAACAAACTAAACCAGGATCTGATACCAATTGTTAGAAAATAAGAGATAAAATATGCAAAACAATCCCACATAGAATCACAAAAGTAGAAACTAATATTCAAAAAAATATAACAGATCTGATACAAAAGTGTGGAAAATAAAAGAACACAACATAGAGACAATATTTAACGTGTTTCACCCGATTTGGGCTATGTCCACCAAGAATCACTTGGTCAGATTTTATTACAAGCCACCTCTTTCTCTCAATACAATACCCATATCTGTTTGGAGTTGTGCTCAACAAACTCTCTTGAATTCACACTTAAACTTGCACATGTCTACCATGTTACATCTACCCTACCATATGCACAAAAAACACATCAATAGGAAAATGTCTAAGCAATTTTTACAATACTATGGGTACCAAAACCATGGGCTAAAACCGCCCCATAAACCTATGGGTCAAAATACCATCCATATGAGAAGAACATGTCTCCCAAGGTATTGAGCACATTTTTTTAGGCTCAAAAAAATTTCTTGGCGGCTGCACCCTCGAACCCCAGTGAGAAAACTGTGGAGAGTGTATAGTAATTTTAGTGTATAATATTCAACACTTCCACACATGAAAACAATCTCCAAAACATAACAATAAGTTACCGAATTTGAGTGTCTATAGCACCAAATATATTCAAATTGAAATCAAAGTCGTAGGATAAAAAGAGCTCAGACCATACAAATCGGCCAACGCCGTATAACACATCCCAACCAAATTGTATGATCCATGATAAGAATCATGTGATGCAAAAAAAAAAAATCTAGAATGATGCTCAAGGATGATTAATTGATTTGGTTAATTAATATTTCTTGATTTTACGATAGAGCAGAGTGTAAAGACGAGAAAGTCAAGAAAGAGCTAAAGAGATATATTCTTCAAAATTTCAATGTGAGTATTTGTCTTATTAATGGAGCATATCCAAACTTTTCACTACCAAAGGTAAGTTAATAACTTTTAGTGCTTATATGACTTGATAATGTCATTACTGACCTAATACATAAATCATGACTTTTACACACATTCCAAGATTGATTGCTTATTCTTAGTCCTATTACATGTGTTGCTCTCCTAATTTTCACTTCAGTCATTTATAGAATTTATTACACTAAATTTTATTAGTATTCTATCACCTCCAAGTGTTATGCTTAAAATTTTCTTGCACCTCACTCCCTACTTGTACACCACAGCCAAACAGGGACCCAATCTGATCCAACAATTTGGTATAAAATTGTGGTTTCATCCCAAGCCACCTAGTGATCATTTTCTCAATTTCATATATTTTTATGGGTCGATAATTTTCTCATGGGTCATCCTTAATGTGAAACTATCCCTACCAACCCCTCTATATGTAAGTCAAATGCACTCATTTACTTATCTAGCACTTTCAAGGGATCTATTTGCAAATATCAGTGTACTATATATCACTTCACGTTTATATTGATAAATTACACTCCAAGAGTATCAAATTACATCTAAAAGAGTAGCACACTCTAGGATCCCCCCTCATAGTTATGAAACACACTCAACCATGTTTTAGAGTTACATTTCCAAGATAGAGAGCATCCAAGACAACTCAAGTAAGCACACCAAGTCATTACCTACATTATCAAGTGATCAAATTGTCAAAACTAGTTGCATCCATATAGATATCACATAATAGGTTGGTAAACTACATACAATTTGAGGTATCTTCAAAGTATTTCCAATATAAACAATTTATGGATTGCACTTCAACCCAAACACTATCCTATTTGTAGGGTCTCCTACCTATGGTTAGGATTTGTAGTTATTTTATGTCATACAAAGGGTTTCACACATTTGCAAAACCTATAATTTTATAAAGAAACATATTATAGTTGGTCATACATATACAAAAAGTCACATGTTGCCAACAAATCACAATAGGAAACCACCAAATAGGTACAAAACTACCAAATGGTTCCAAACACATTAAATAGTTATGTACATGTTTAGTTTGCACTCCCAAATCTAGAAATGAAATCATCTATATATCATTTCTAGTTGTTTTATTCACCTTCCACTTCCAAATTAGCTTCTTGAACATATAATTAGCTAAGTACATCTCCCTTTTTATGCCTTGTCTCATTTAACACTCATTTTGATCTATTTTATCTGTGTATAATACTAAATAGACATATTCTGAGTTTGTACATCGAATCTAAATTTATTTTCTTCTAAATATATATCTTATTTCTAACCTGCTTAATCTTACAAAGCTGAAATAAGTAAAACATACTTTAAATCATTTGCATTTCACTTATCACACACTACCTGAGACTGCACAAACATAATTAACACATCAAAACCCTCCTCTCACCTAGCGTTAACTGATTGGGACCTGAACACCCAACAGGTCTAACCACCTCATTTTTGACATCTCCCAATCCATAACTACCTTTAAACCATGCCTTAGATTCCTAAATAGGCACCTTCATTACCTATTTTTCTTTTTGTTCACATCCTCTAAATTAATCATGATGCTAAAAAATATTCTGCTTGATTTGTTTGTCAATACACATAAACAAATGTTTCTCTATTTCACACCTATTGTCACTCTCTCCCAAATCAAGACAAAACAAAATCTACTCAATCTAATAAAATTACTTCCTTGTGATGGTCTCGCCAAAAAATTACTAAACTCAAAACCACGTCTACTAATCACTCAATCTCCAGTCTCCATGGTCTCACCTCATGAGAACCATGTCATAAAAAAACATCCCCACCTTGACACTAACCCTCATATCACCTCGTCAAGCTAGTCTTCCCTAAATATTGACCACCATCTCCTACTCCTCTAGATACACTCATGGGCCTCCTCCTAACCCCATGGATATGACTTCTTATTCGGAAATTCCTCCTATAATCTCTCAATCCTCCCAATCTCCAATTATTGTGGATGGAATTCAGGGTACAATTCTAACTGAGCATGGTATTAATTGATAGTGAAGACCAGTTCAAGACTTTAATGTTTGCACCTATTCTTTGCTTTAACAAATGGGTATATCCATGAGCACAACTTGATCAACCACCTACTATTAGACGATTCACCATAATATCACATGATACTAATCGATACAATTCATACTTGATTTGCCTTTATATTGGCCCTAAACTAACATGTTCCCCACTATGTTTTATATCCAGGGATATCAACATTTTATTGCTTATAATCTCCTCAAGTGATTCAAGATCACGACCTTATATGAATGGTATGGGAGCCATCATATCCTTCTATCTTCCCATCAATGTCTCACATCTTACACATGACCCGATATGAGTCACACACTTACTAAAAACAAGGACATATACAAACCAACCCTTCCATTGAATATTCTACTACATCTAATGACGATTATTGTCTTTCCCTCCAGTAGTACGCATATCCTATTGATCACTTACATACATATGTAGTTAGTGAGTCTTACTTAAATCCTCATGATATTATGCCTCCTTGTGCTAATCAACCTAATAAGAGTATGCTCAGTCAAGATATACATCCTTGTGCATATATTAATGTGTCACTCCCCCAATCTAAACTCTCAATCTTTACAATCTACTACACATCCACCACCTTCACTGCTTCCAAAAATTCCTACATCTTTATCTATCCCAGAGGTTATTCCAAATTTATCCTTGCTAGTTAGCATCAAAAAACTAACATGGATTGGTTAGTGATCCTCTTCCATATCAGATTATGATATTATACAACTTATATGACTGGTCCCTCTTTCATAAAATCCATCATTTTAATCACTAGGGATAAGGACAAATATATGTTTCATACATTACTTACATCCATTCATTTCGCACTGTCAGCTTGTCTTCTTCATGGCAGATCTCTAAGAGAATTCTCCTTCTCAAAGCACCACTCCATTCCTACACTGACTCTTACCTATTCTAACTCTCCTATACATCATTATTCATCCTGCATCTATTTTACTGCTTTCCACTCCGATCTATAGTAGATCTATCAAACATAACGCACATAAATCTACCCCCATTATTGCTACCCGTGCATTGTGCATTGGTCTTCCTCTAACATTATTGTTCATCATTATGCTTTTGCTCCCAATCATAGTAACTATTGGTGAAACTTGAACCACTTCATTTGAATCCTTTTCTTTGAGAGACATGCCACATTCTTGATATTTGAATTAGGTAGTCTTCATATTTTTTGATCTCAATTTGTTAGTCTTGCCTTCTACACATCTCTGATCATTATCAAAGAGGACTTCTCCAAACAATGTGGTAATCCCTTCATTGGCATTCCCCCTCCCATGTTACTTTGTTTTACTCATATACCAAGCATTGATATCTCAAATCTATACATGTCCCATATAATTAAAATTATCATAATTTAAAATGGATCCATTCAATTGAAACTATCCATTCCTACTGGCATATAAGGGAATCCAACAAGTCCCATCGATTTCTGTTTTAACAAGCACCCTTTATACACAAGGTGCTTCCATTGGGAACTTGTCCCACTAATTTGGATACAAACAAGAATATATGTATGTATGATACCCTCTCTCTATTATTGGCATCACCCCTTCATATATTATGCCTCTCCTTTCCCATGCATGTGACTTTCAAGGATACTTTAAGTTATTGATTTCATTCCTTCCCTCAAGCTAGCAACAAAATTATGAGGAACACTTGATCCTTGTTAGATAGTATTCACTCTTTATCAAATATCTTTGAGTCTAATTTACCTATATTCTGCATAATTACGTAAATGAGTTGTCTATATCCTCCTTATATGATACAATTTTGTGTTAAATAATAACTTCCTGGGATTATTGAGTTATTGAACAACTCCTATCTATTTTACGATTAGTAAGAATTCCTTTCTTACCCAACTCCTTATCTTGAGGACCTTAATAAGATTTAAATATTGTAATGTGTAACCACTTGTCAATTATAAAATATTATTGTCAAGCCAGTTAATTTTATAAAATCTCATCACACCACAATTTTCTACTCCTCTAGATACACTCAAATATCCTCCTAACCCCATATATGACTTCTTACTCCAAAAATATCCTATAATCTCTCAATCCTCCCAATCTCCAAAATTGGTGGACCGCATTCCACCCACATCCCATTTTGAAAATTCCATTAATAGGCCTACCTAGCCATCTCCAATTCTTAACACACATATCCCCGCTCATCGTCATGCCCCTATTGCTCAACACCAGCCTATGCAGAAATCCCAACCTGTGACACATGTTAGTATTTGCCAAGTAGCTCCCCAAATACCTACATATCCACAAATTAATGAACTATCTTATCAAACTGTTGCGCAAACATCCTATCCATAAACTTATCAACCACCTTATTAGATGCTTTCACCAAACACCCAAACACCCACAAACACATCATTTGTCTTATCAAACTACTTTTCAAACCACACAGCTAATACAATCTCAACCTTACAACACCTTGAGTGATTTAATTCATGCCTTAATGAATCGGTTGGCCAGTTTAGAAACCCTTTCATCTCTTGTTCCATTTTAGTATACGCTCCTCAGTCTTTTCATCATTCTTCTTCTTCTTCAGTTTGGCGATCCTATTTAATCATCTCCATCATAGGGAAATATTATTTAAGAGTTTATCTTAAGAATGGTTAGCTGTTTAATCCTTCCATCTCCCATCATCTCTTCCTCATCTTCTGTCTCCCACCTCTCATCATACTCATCCATTCCAACTACCCCTTCCACACATGCATCTAATACAATGATTGTCTTTCTCCTTCCATATCGTCACTACCGGTTTGGTGATCTTACTTAAATCCTCTTGCGGCATGGCGATCTTACTTAAGTGCCCCTCTTAAGCATGATTTGTCATCCTGCACTCCCCCACTACCCCACATTCTCTCCATCTACATTTTCTCATCATTCCCCATCATCACATCCTCTCACCTCCTCTTCCATTCATGAAAACACCACTTCTTATTGGTCCCTTTTTCATCTCCATCATCCAACACTGGGTAATATTACTTAATCATTGCTTCTCCATTCATTTCGTGTATTGTTTCTTCATTTATCTCTCATTCATTCTCATCCACTACATCCTCTCCTTGCCTTCATCTTCCTATACATCGTTATCCCTCCTTTCTTTACTCTTTCTACTCCGTCTTCTAGAGTTCTCCCACATATCTACCCCCATATTTACCCGTCATTTTTATTGGTCTTCCTCTAACATTCTTTCATCATCATCTTATGTTTTTGCGTTAGTAATTATCGATGGAATTCTCCTAAAAATCACTCATCCCCATTCTACACAGCCTAAATCCTTTTCTTTGACCTCCTCTATTTTATCTTCATTTCTTCCTTCCTTTTTGTCCTCTGATCATTATCGGAGGACTTCTCCTAACATCCCTTCATTGACGTTCCCCCTCCCATTCTTCGTTTACTTTTTGCCTTGTCTCATCTTTTGTCCCATCTTTTCCTATTGATCATTATCAGTGGATTTCTCCTAACATCCATTCACTATCATTGCCTCTACTATCCCATCCTTTGTTTTTCCTTGCCACCTCTCCATCTTCCATTCTTCCTTGCCAATTTCTTCACTATCTTCATCATATACCCTCTCTCTATTTTCTCGTCATCAGCATATCCTCATCTCATGCACCTCTGCTTCTTTTCTAATCAATTTCATTCCTTCCCTCAAGCTAATCTTTATGTTCCATCTATGCTTCTCACTATTTATCAAATATCTTTGTTATTGGTTCTCTTTCTTCTACATAATTTTCTTCATTGTCTTCTCCTCCTTTCTGATCTTCATCTTATTTAATTTCCTCTACATCATCCTTCTTCCCATTTTACCTCGCACTTCCTCCTTACTTCCCCGTCGAAAACCTGACTCTTCAATGTTATCCCATCTCCTTTATCATGTCATCATCCACATGCATTTCCATGCAGTCAGTTCCATATTCTTTGCCTTAGATTTCCTCACTATGATATGTTTCCCTCAATTTTCTTTTCTCTATCATCTCTTTCGTTTTATATTACCTCTTTGTTTTCCTCTACTCCATCCTTCTTCACACCTTTCTTCTTGAATAACTCTCTCTCCTTTTTCATAATTTCATCCTCTGCTCTATTCTTTTCTTGTATTCTCTTTGTTTGTCCTTCTTCATTTCCCCCTTTCTCTATAATCCTTCTTTGTTATCTTCTTCCTCCTCTTTCATTCCTTATTTTCTCCTCCTCCATCTCCATTCCCTCTATTCCATACACCATGTCGCCTTCATATTCAATCTTTCTTGCTCTTCTCATAATCCAATCCTCCTGAATCCCTTTTCTCTTTCTCAACATCCCTTACATCTGGAATTCATAGTCAATGCCAATGTTTCTCCGTTTATGTATCACCATCTATCCCTTTCGTTACCGTTCTTGTTCTTCTCTTTGCAACATTGGCCTCTTCTCTTTTTGAGAACCCTGTCACATCTGTTATCTTCGTAAGTCCTCTTGCAGGTACATCATCGTATCCATTTCTAAGAATATCTTCACATCTTCTTTTGAAATTTTTTTCTTGGAAGATACCATAACGAAAATCACCTATCTAATCTTATTCTCTTCCATGAATATTTTCTCTGATTTTGTTTTGTCGCAAAAGTATCTCTATCATACTTGTCGAAGAAACAAGACTTCTTTATCTTCTTCACCTTATAATTTGCTAACACTTATGCATCTTTCCTATGAAACATGACTGTCATTATATTTATCACCCTTTTAGAAAATTTTATCTCACCCTTCTATCATGTCTTCTCATCATGTCCACATTTATGAGTATTCCCCTTGTGATATCTTATTTCAACATCCATCTATGTCTTATGTTGGGGCACCTTTTCATCCTTGTACTTGTTGGCACATATATCTCAATTTTGTTATCCTTCTCGTGCCCTATGTTGGGGCATCATTATCTTCATTCTCATCTATTTTTGGACTCATGATTTTTTTACATGATTCCTCGCAAACAAAGGATTGTGCACATCTCTTTCACAGTCATTTGCACATATTTTGATGTTTTCCTATGACCCATTGGTCATCTTGGTTTACATCCATACTTTAGTGGTCTTCACCCACTCACTGGTCTGTAGAACGTTGTCATCTGTCTCTGTTGAGACCACAATTGTCTTCTACCAATGTGATATTGAAGTCACCGCCATACATTTTGTTTTTCATTGTTATTGCGATCTTTTTTTTTTCCTGAGGCATCCTACCTTTGGTCATATCTTCATCCATCTTTAAACATATATTTCATCTAACCCTTTTTGTTTTTGTCTCATAGTTTGCTATCGCAAACCACTTAACAAAAAGGGGCAAATGTAGACACCAAAATTTGGTATCACCCCGTGTTTTGGTCTCCTTCAACAGGGTTACTCAAATCTTGTTTCCCACTGACAATTCATATTCAGTTAATTATATTATAACTTAATTAATCTTTTATTACATGCCAAAACTATATCATGTTAAATAATTTATTTATTTTTTAATAAGTCATATGATCCTATTTAATAATAAAATAATTCAAATAATATATATACAAATCAACAACCCCACATGTTCCCCACTTAATTCAAAATCACTTCTCACCTAAAAATCAATTCTCACCTGAAAATTTCAATTCCCTCAGGTTATTAAATTATTAACCCCCACCCATGAAGTCAATAATTCAAAAATCTCTCTATCCAACAATAAATCCAAAAATCAATAGTGTAAAGTGAGCACATGACTTCACTATTACACCTAACCATGTCCCCACTCCACATCACACATTTTCCTTTTCTCACATCATGAACCCCACCATCAAATCAACTCTTCATCGTGTCCTCTTAATCAGGATTTATTTTGCAAATTATAATTATTTGTTCATCCTTTATTTTAATCCCAATTCAAGTTATAAATAGAACTCTTTCCTCCCCTAGGAGGAGAGAGGGAGAAAATTCTTGAAATTCTCAAACTTAAAATTCATAATATTTTGTCAAAATTGTTTATGAAGCTTTGAATCATATTGTGAAGCTTTAAATCATATTGTGGAGTGTTTGGAGGTGAAGCTCTATTGGTCTCATATTGTCACTCTAACGATCAATTTGTTGTTATATCGAAAACACTGGCTTGGTATCATATTTATATTATTTTATTCAACATATTGCAAATCTTTGTAGTTTTGTTCATGTCATCTTATCATTGGATATTCATTATTTTTCCTGTGAACACAAGGGCTTGATAGCTACCGAGGAAGTTAACACTTCTCGGATCTAGTTTGTCAGGTAGCCCCTGCATATCATTATCTAATCTTATCTATTTCCATCTTGCAAATCTATCTTCTTTCTCGTTATATCTATTTTCTTTACATCCGTATCTATAATCCATATATGCATCTAAGGTCCTAAGCCCTTTATCATTCAAAGTTTTTGGTGGCTTGCAGTCTCGGTGTTCATCAATGTGAGGACAAATTTTCCAGATCAACACTTACATCTCCAAGTATGAGAACATCCATTTGTTCATTAGATGCAACATTAAACTTAATCATTTTAATTCATATATGACAATGATTAAGTTCAATATTTCTTGAGCTCAGTAGGTGAGCTCACCTGCCCAACTTGGCAAGTCAACTGACCACCCCACCTTGGCAAGTTAACTCACCTACCTAGCTCGGTAGGGTCAATTCGTCATCCCAGCTCAGGATAGTCAACTTGGCCAGTCAACCTGTCACCTGCTCATCTTGGCAAGTCACCTTGCCCACTCAGCTCAGTAGGTCAGTTTGCCTACCCATATCGACTAGCCAACTCAACCAACCAGCTCGAGCACCAGTTCAACAAATCAGCTCGCCCGCCCAGCTCGGAATGTCAACTCACCTGCCAAGCTTGGCGGTTCAACTCTTCCACCGCAGCTCTGAGAGTCAACTCACCTACCAAGCTCACGTGATTCAATCTTGCCCACCAAGCTCAGCGAGTTGGCTCACTTATCGAGCTCGACTAGTCAGCTCGTCCGCCCAGCTCGGCATGTGCAGCTAGGCCACCTATCTTAAAAAATAAGTAATGTTTCCTATGTGGTAACTATTTATTTTGGTATTAGATTGCACTAAATAACATTATGAATAAAACAAAGCTATAACATAACAAACTTAATTCATTTGGGATGTTGTATTCATCTAGAGATAGAGTTCTTATACAAATGGTTGATCCTATAATCTAGGAGTCAAGTCTTATCACTTAATCTTCCTCATATCTCTCTCTTATCTCTAGAATCACTCTAACAAGCTCTTTATTCTCTCCATACTCCTAATACAATACGTGAGTTGTATAATAGTAAAAATTCACATATTACAACAATATTATCTAATACTCACAAATATTATAACTACATGAGTTGTAAATACAACTCATATTACAAACAATATTAACCCATAGTGAGCACTAAGCGAATTTCCTTACATTCCCCCCCCTTAGTGCGAACATGGTGGAAAAACATTCACACACTTATCTATAGTATGCTCACCCATGTGGCATGCCACAACTTGGCTCATGACCTTGATCAAAAGAAAGGCTCTCTCCTTCCATGGTTTTAAACAGGTTTAACAGTACTACTACATCAGTGAAGGAACCATCTACTTTTTCCATCTCATGTGGTTTTCTGGATCTCTCACAAACCTTTTCAAGATCCATGAACTGACTTACATTGGTGCTTCTAGATCTTCTGCAATGTTCTGACATCAAGGGAAAATTCAAGAAATGTCACTCACCGCAGGATCTCACTTATTACAATAGTTGAACATGTATGATCCATCTATTCTTATTTACAGAAAGTAAACACACAACTGAAAAATGAAATTGCCACAACACCATTATGCGGCCCCGTCGCTTGCGGCTGGCGAGAGGTCGTTGATTGACCTCCTTCCTCTGTTTCCTCCTTCCTCCATTAATAAGCTACTTAGTTACTTAGCAAAATTTTTTAAAAAAAATCTCAATATGAAATTCCCCCCCTCAATTTGAACTTGATCGTCGCATACAAGCAAAAATGTGACTAGGAGAAATGTGGGAAACTTTTTTTTTTACAATTTTCCTAATAATCACCTAAATGACAATTAGACTCACAAAATTGACAGGGAAATAAATTTTGACTCTTATACAATGAAACGATACAAAATAAATACAATACTTGAATTACATCACTAGTTTTGAATAACTTTGACAATGACAAAAAAATACAATGTCACAATTTAAATTTTTCAAAAATTAAATACACAACTAATTAATACGTTGACAAGACAATAAGATCAACAATACATATAAGTGATAAAAGAAAAAAATAAAACCTATCTAATAATCACTTTAAAACAAATCATAAAAAACTTTTAGAAACTATATGATTTAATATAGTTTATATTAAAAAAACTTATTTTGAATAATTAAAAAGACACGTATTACTCACTTTTTAAATCTTTACACTAAAAAACAAAACTTTATAAAAACTTTAAAACATGTTAAATAATTAAAACAAACCTAAATCACGTAGAGATTTTTTTTGCTTTTTTGTTTTTTTTTTAAATTAGAAATGACACGGCATTGAAATAATTTAAAAAAATGTAGCAAAGTGATAATTGACTATTACTATGGAAAATACTAAACATAAACAATACAGAGTCTACTTACTTTAATGGAAGTCAATGTAGACTGGGTGAGGACAATTCTAAGCACAAAATTTCCCGGCATTTAAAATCCACAATCC
This sequence comes from Taxus chinensis, assembly GCA_019776745.2. Taxonomy (NCBI): domain Eukaryota; kingdom Viridiplantae; phylum Streptophyta; class Pinopsida; order Cupressales; family Taxaceae; genus Taxus; species Taxus chinensis. The sequence goes on along the minus strand of CM034149.1, from coordinate 855,030,309 downwards.
GGTTGTTGACTTGTGATTGGTATGTGTATAGCCCCAATCACGATATCTGAATAAATGATAACTTCAATTTACACCGGATGATCTAGATGTATTGTATCAGTCTGCAGATGATTGGAACGTTGAAAACGAGAAACTCTCGAGTCTTTTGATGGTTATAATTTCCAGCTTCAAGGCGTTCCAACTTCAAATTCAGATCTGCATTTATCTTTGCAACAAGATTACATTCAAATACGCCTAGCCTCTCATACGTTAACCATGAGTCAAATTCAAATACATATATGCATGTACATGCCAGATCAAATTTGGAATATAAAACAAGCAGCAACATACCCACAATCTCCTCTAAGCGTACCTACTCTGATACCAAATATTATTTTGGTATTAGATTGCACTAAATAACATTATGAATAAAACAAAGCTATAACATAACAAACTTAATTCATTCGGGATGTTGTATTCATCTAGAGATAGCTGCTGTTACAAATGCTTGATCATATAATCTAGGAGTCAAGTCTTATCACTTAATCTTCCTCATATCTCTCTCTTATCTCTAGAATCAATGTAACAAGCCTTTATTCTCTCCATACTCATAATAGATACGTGAGTTGTATAATATTACAACTTCACATATTACAACAATATTATCTTACTCACAAATAGTATATCTACATGAGTTGTAAATATTACAAACAATACTAACCCATAGTGAGCACTAAGCTAATTTCCTAATAGTAACCCCACACTATACTTTGGTAATAAAAAATGATTAACTCTCATTCTTAGCATGAAAGATTGGAAGTGGATTTCTTAGAATCATATAAATATTTTACGAGGGAATGATCTGGTTGAGACTCTGAAACATGCAAGAAATTGTCATATTTAGATGCATCCTTTTATAACTATTGATGATAAAAACTATGCAATTCTTACAAATGATTGAAGTTAAGATACTCTTAAAACACATACCAAAAATACAAAATATTTAAAAAATGGCATTATAATTTATCTTTATTCCCAGAAACTCAGAATACAGCAGAGAAGAGTTAGAATTATCTCTTAAACTTATCTTCAATTTAAAAAAGAAGTAAAATTTGTGTTTACTATAAAAAAGTAAATTCTTCTTCTAATAATGAGTCATTCTCAGCCTGCGGAACTCACCCACACAGCTTGGAAAATAGTCAATGCCTCCTATGTGGTAAGACCACTCTGTACTGTGTTAAAATCATAACAAATAACTCCTCGTAGTACCAACTACGATTAGGTTAACAACTACACGTCTTACAAATCATTGAAGTGATATTCTTGATACCCAGATCAAAAAATATAGAAGATCAAAAATATGGCATTATCTTTAAACCTAGAATAAAATACAAGGGAAAGAAAACCAAATGATATTCTTCATCTCATAATAATTCAATGGAGAAGAGTTAGAATAATATATGCCTAAAAATTTCTTCAAATCTTGTGTGTCACAAGCCGAAACGGTCTTAAGAAACCGAGGGAGCCCAGAGTGTAAAGGGTCAACAAAAATTTAGTGGAGAGAACAAACAATATCATAGAAATATTCTTCAAATCTTCTGCTTCACAAGAAAAAAAAATTAATGAAAAACAAGAAGCCCAAAGCGGAATGACGAACAAAAAAAGTCGAAAATAGATGAAAAAGAAAGCGAAAAGGATGAACAAGAAAGAGACATCTTCATCGACCCATGGTGAACCTTGCAATTCCAAAGACCTCTCATGTTATCAAAAATAGTAACCGTCATCAATCTCTCTGCACTACCACGGAGTAACGTGAATTAATTGTCATTAATTTCACCAATTTCCCTCCAAATGGTGGTCAAAGACGTGTTTGACAAACAAGTACCTTCAATTAATAAATAAACGGTGGAAAACAATTTATTTACAAATTAATGTTTGCATTATGCCATGGTCAAAAACAAATATAAATATTAACCAATATCATAGCCATATTTTAGGTTTAATAATTGCACTTAAAATAAAATTTAAATTTTCAAAAAAAAATCATAGCCATGTTTTTGGATTATTGCATATAAAATAAAATATAAATTTTAAACTTTATCATAGTCATGATTTAGGTTATTTCCATTTAAAATAAAATTTAAAACATTATCAAAGCCATGTTTTAGGCAATATACACGATGTTTAATTTTAAATTTTAATAATATCAATTTATTAATGACATGTTATATACGGCATGAATATTATTATTTACTTTTCTTTTATGATTGGAAATAAGACTTATGAATATATTTAAATGTTTATTATGTTATGCACCTTATCCATTCATTAGTGTCTCATTGTTGTCAATAATAAATACGAGCAAGAGGAGAGGGGATACTTAGGGAAACTATACATAGAACACGTGGATTTCACGAAATAACTCAAATGTTGAATCATTTACTTGCTTCAACCACTCCCTAAACTCTAGATGGGAATGACGACTTAAATAGAAAGAGGAGATGGGGTGGATCGATCCAAAACATATGCTATTATTTCCTCATTGATTACAAAGGACAATCTTATTTTTTGGTATTAATACCATATTTCATGATATTTAAGTTTTTTGCTTAGTTGGATTTTTTGTCACATTTAATCTTGAGTTTTATTTTTCAATATATATCCTCGATAGGAATCTTTGATATTTATCAAGTTTCATTATAAATATCTTGAATATACTTATAAAAAATTACATATACCAGAGGTGTTTGTGTTAGAATCATTGATATTATAATATGGTTGTGAAAATGATAAAAATTATATAAATTACAGTACTCACATCATAGGTTAATAATAATATATTCTAAATAATGAGATAGTACCTTGGAAGAACATTTAGAGAAATTAGTTTTTGAGAAAAAAAAATTATTATCTTGAGGCAATACACATAGACAGGATGGGCATATGTCCATTCTCATACAAACAAACATTTTTATCTTGTATTCACCGGGCATATGCCCATTCTCGTATAAGAATCATGGAAGAAAAATAGAGGTAATATTTAATTTGTTTTAGAATGGACACTTGTCCATTCTCACATCTTTATAGTGATATTAAAATGATTAAGTTCAATATTGCTTCAATGAGTTAAAATGGTTAGAATAGGTGTATGCCCATTCTCATACAAACAAAGAATTTAATTACTGTGATGAGAATGGGTATATGCCATTTCTCATACAAAAAAATATTTTTATCATTATGATGAGAATGGGCATATGCCCATTCTCATAAACTCGATATAAAAAGAAAGAAAAATTCTCCTACGCCAAACATAAAGAATGAATAAAAATTAGATCATTTTATGAGAATGTTTAAAATGGACAGATGCCCATTCTCATGGTCAGGGAATATGGGAAGTATGATGAATTCTTGTAAAATTAATATATGATATGTTAATATGATGAAGATATTTGGATTAAACGGTTAGCAATCAAGTTTCTAAATAACTTCCATCTGACCTCTATTTATTTATTTCTCATCATTTAAATTCAACCTCGTATATTTATTAACCTTTATTTGGATGAAGTGGTTAACAAATGGAAATGTAACCTCTATTTATTTCTCATCATTTAAATTCAACTAAGTCAAGTTCAATCTTAGTTTGGAAATCATGTTATAAATATATCCATGTCAATTTTAATTATATTATGTATATTTTTGAAGTATTTCCAAACCTTACTAAATATAGAAGTTCACAACTCATGTGCTATGTGTATTCAATATACTTATGGTTGTACATACATGATAATTTTCAATTTATTTTATGCAATCGTTTAAGATATTTTCCATCATCTCACAAACTTTATATTTTATGTTATTACAACAACGAAGTCTTTTTCATTTGTAGAGGATAATCATGTGGACTTGTTTTCAAAAGGAACCAAAGTTGCAGAGGAAAGAGTATATCCAATTAGGAAGACACTACATTGCAAAAATGTGGGAAGAATATTTTTCGTTGTCAGTGTTAACATAGTATTGGATGAAAGAGTAAAAGTTCCTTTCTCAGTTGATGAATTTGAGACCTTTGCAGATGTCAGGAATAAAAGGATACTACATTGCTTGGGAAGAGAGTGAATTTTCAAAGCATACAGATTCATTTATTCCCCCAATTTGGGTAGTGAAAACATTTTTAGTGGTTCGAAGGATTACAATGCAGAGAGTGACAAAGATTGTAGTGATGACACTGAAAGCACCATCAATACAGGTCCTAAAGATAGAATATATTTTGTCACAGACAATGTCATTCTCAAACATAAATCTTGTAGCAAAGACAATGACATAGCCATGGGTTTTATAACTCATATGCTAGAAGATCATAAAATTTATGGAGAGAGGTTAGGTCCTGTTAATTTTGGTGTATGGATAGAAAATGTAGTAAATATGTGTTTTGATTTCTCAGACTTACTACAACCTAATAAATCAATAGTTTGGCCAGTAAAACATTTGATTTTCAATGAAACAAGAATTTCCCTTATGATTAAACAAGGGAGTGCTCAACTTGATGGTCTAAACCTTATACATGGTGATCAACACAATTTGAAGTTTAAGGGAGTTGTTACAAAATTAATCCATTATTGCTCGATTGAGTGCAAGTTTGTTGCAGAGGGAAAAATTACCAACATAGTTGAAGGAGACATGGTACATTTTAATAGATTAGATGTCAATAGCTTGGATGTGCAAATTGATAGAGTATTCAATACTCCTTGTAAAGGATGCTCCCTATCTGAAGGATCTCTCATACAATGGCATGTTAAGCAACTGGGTGACATAAATGGTTCTCAGATGGATATTAGATTTAAAGAAGTCCTAAAAGAGGTTAAGGTCATCATGTGGGATGCATTAGAAGAGTGAAAACCTCAATTTGTTTATCTAATTTCATATGATACCACTAATCACAATCAATCCATGTAGTCATTTCATCATATACCTTTTTTCTACCCCAAGCACATCGCCCTATCACCCAACATGCATTAGGTGCTCACCTAAGGCGCGTAGGGCCCCGATCCCCTCCTTTATGTGAGCCTTACGAGAGTGTTCTGCCATTGATGGAGAATGAGTTGTGAGAATGGAAATATCGACATTCACTCAAAAACAGAAGATACAAATTACAGATCTATACACAGATGCATCATAAATGGGAATGAACATTGTAAATAAGCATAATGAAACTAGATTTGACTTAGAATAATAAGAAGAATGCAAGGGTTTACACTTAATAATATGAATAACTAGAATCACACACATATATTGATTTATAAAAATTTAAGTGGCCTCATTACATCACAAGGGTCATACATACCGAATACATCAAGGAATATTATCTTAAACCCTACAAAAATACTCTACAAAGAGAGTTCTTAGCTATTTTACCCATTACAACCCTTTTTCATACCCAAATCCATGCCTAATATTCTTAAAACCCTTCTTGCAAGCATTTCTGCAATGTCTTGTTACTACTCAATACCCTCTCTAACCCTACTAGCATTCTAACAGCACTTCGTTGCCTCCTTCAATTCTCCATTTCCCCAACACTTCGTTATTACTCTCCTCCTTTATTTCAGACCCAAGGACACTCCTTTAAATAATATCTAGATGCACCACCTTGGTTTCCTTCACGGAAAAATTACATACCAAGTGGAAGTGTGGCCCTCCATGGTCGAATGCCTATGTCAGCTTACAAATGCCTCCACTACCTGTAATGATCATCCTGGGAATATACCTTACGTGGAATATTCTTTTCTTGACCTCCAAGGCTCCAAGCTGACACCTTATCCATTTGTCACGCCTACTCAGGTTTTTCACGTGTTTCTCCTGTGACAACTTCTTCAAAATATGGCTAATTCCATAAACCTCCCTACTCTTGCACACGCCCAACCTCTTCTCTTGCGTGCCTTTCCCTTGCGTTCTTTTTCTTGAGTGCCTTCCTTCTTTACTGCCTCCCTTGCATGTTGACTTATTCCTTTAGACTTAATCAATTCAAGGCCCAACATTAACCCACACTACGCATGTTGTTGGTCCTCGAAATCACTCTACTCTTCCACCAAATAATAAAGAATAAAGGAAATGAAATAATCTTTGATTAAATAAAGAATGGAAGAAACCTGCTACTTTTACATGAGAAGTGGGAAATGTTTCTTCACTGGGTCTTCAATCTTAACCCAAGCATCTCCCTCATTCTACACCTATTGAAGTAAGTTACCCACCATCGCACTAACCTCATCAAAACTCATCTCATCCCCCTGTATCCTTTAGTGTATCTTGAATTCTTTTCATTTGCTTGCTAAGGTCTCCCAGCGCGTCCATCCTACGAGTGACTTGGGGGTACAACTCTTTAAGTTTATTTTTAATAGAAACCCTTAAGGTTTTAAACACCTTTGATTTCTTCTCTACCTCAGCTAAGATCATGTCCCACTCCACCTTATTACCCTTACTTTTCTCTTGAAAATTCTTTCAAATCCGCTCATGGCTAGCAACTAATATGTAAGCTACTTTATCCCTGTCGCCATTGTTGTCATATACAACTTCTGACATTTGTGCCGCGGTCTTCACTAAGACAAGGATCTCGGAGTATCGAGTTAATATCTCCCCAATATTCAACTTCTCTTCACTTCTTCTGGCATGTCATTACTTCTTTCGTTTATTCTAATGTAATTGGTTTCCTTTCCATGGTGAATATGCTCGTTAAGTCTTCCAAGCAATGCAAGGTTTGAATTGTATTTTTTTTTAGGAGGGGCCAGGTCTGGGTGCTTCAAGATAATGGCATCTACCTTCTTGTGGACTTCACTCACCTTCTCCTTTTCATCCCTCAACTCACGCCTTAATTGCGCATTGATTAACTACTTTTTATTTATCTCTTTGTCCCTCTCAATGATCTCCTCATTCTTCTTCTCAAGTTCCTCCTCCAAGGCTCTTATTCTATCATTTCTCCCAAAAATTCTTGCCTCCACTTCTACTGACACCTTGTTGAGTGCATTGTAAACTTTCTCATCCGATAGTTTTTCGGGCATATATATGAGAGGGTTTATTCCCTTGATTCCTAGTGCCTTCATCAATGCGTCATTATTTACCTCGGAACTCAGGCTCATTGACGTGGGACTCAAAATCTTAAGATAATATATTTCCTTGTGTGCAAGGGTATGCACTTTCCTTCATAAAAAGATGACCTAGTGAGGACTTGGTATGTGGACACTATACTTTGGAATCGCATGCATGCAGTACCCTTTCTTGGATCATTAATATAAGCCATTGATGTGCTCATGCATGCAGCTACTATGCCCTTTCCACCCATGTGCAAGTTGTCATTCAGGAAGCTTACTGATAATTTAGGGTCTTTTCCCATGCTCCCATACTCCTTTTCCACACTTGAGCTGCTTCCTCTTATTTCCCTTCAGCACTTCATCAGTGCTTTTCTCTACTTCATGCTCCACCAAATATTGTATAATACTCACCACATCCCTCTCTATAGTGTTATCTATATGATACATCGTTTGCGGTCAAGGTCTTTTGATAACACATGTTTACCTCCTCACTTCCTATTTTCTCATGTGCATCCATCTTCATATTCATTCCTCTCTTCATCCCCTCCTTCATCAGACTTATGTACATTATATATAGGAGGATTTCTGGGCTTCCTTGTGCTCCTTCATTTTCTTCTTCAGTTTATTAGCCTTCCATGCTCTGTAGTTTCCTCTCAAATTTGATTTCTTGGCCACCTTCTGCTTCTTCTTAACTAGATATCCCTATAACTTTGGGGAAAACTCCCTTTTGGGAGACTCCTCTTTCTCAGGTGACTTCTCCTTCTCCTGTGGTGGGGGACTTCCTTCGGTTAACATAAGTTCTTGTGCCCGCGTCTTGACTCCTGTGCCCTTTATAGTCTACACTATATGCGTGCACTTGGTGCATTGGTTTTCACTAGAATCTCTTCTCATTCTCTCTTCTTTATTACCACTTTCTTCCTCCTCTAAGTGGGGTATCTTGAGGATTGATACATCTATCCTCAACATAAGTGACCCTTCTCAAATTTGGGCCTTAGTTCACACATATACCCTTGTCGTGCTATCCTACCCGTAATAGGTGCAATGTCACTAGTTTCACCATGTGCATGTCATGAGATACATACTTTTCTGCATATGCGTGCCTTCTTCGGATACACCAATGTCTGATGCATCTCACGATAGTTCTGATTAACTACACGTAGATCAAAATGAAGCTTTCTGGCTTCCTTTCAACCTATTGATCAGTGCTTTGAAATTATTGTACTATTAAGGAGAATGAAAATTTACATAAAGGACTCTTGGTGCCATCTATCAAGGTAAACCTACTAATATAGAAAGTGCTAGTATACGATGAATTCAGCCTCTCCATCCACAAATGCTAGAAATTTATTAAGTATCCTCCATTCTACCCCGAATGCATTGCACATCCATTTATACCATTTCTCCAAATGCGTCTTATGAGTGGTCGTCATGGTGTCACAAGTGTAAGCCTCAAATATCTTAGAAACAGAGGGTTCCTCATCTGAGTATTCCCAAACAAGCTTATCTGGCCCATCGGGCACTCCAATTTCTGAAAAGAAAATGGTGAGGAGAATGTTACCAAACATGATCTCTCTTTGTCACGTGCGACATCTATAATCTCCTCTGCAATCGAAGTTGAGAGGTTGTATATGGTTCCCTCTGAGATCTTGCAAAAGACGTTCAACAAACTCTTGTTTATTTGTGTCCATCTCTCCTACCCATTCAATTTTGTAACCAAGTGCACAGCCATTCTCATAACAAGGTCGATTATTGAAGAAATGTCAAAGTACTGTGAACCCTTTTTGTAATCATATACTTCAAAAAATTTCTTGATGGCCTCCTTTTCACATAAGTCGTCATCTAGCAACTCTCCTTTGTAGATCAAGCCAGTGAACTTGGAAATCACTCAGGTTTTCCAAAATAGGGCAACTCGTAGAGTTGCAACAACCCAGCCTTCTCCATCTTAACCTTTACTTCGTCATTATAAATGGGATTCCCATATGGTGTCCTCTTTTTTGTAGGGTGAACCAACTCTAATGTCATCTCATTTTCCTTGGTGCTCGTTTGATGGTTATAATCACTTACGGCCATATTCTGTATATGAGAAACTAATTCCTTACCTAGCAATATGACATCTGGGTACTGCATCTCTGCATACCATTCTTCATTGAAACTAGTCGAAACAGATGGTTTTCCTTTTCCCTTTCCTTTCTTCGATGGAACATTTGATCCCTTCCTTGGTGCAATATTTTTCCATCGGGTTCTTATAAATTCTTCCTTTCCTCCTTTCCCTAGTTTTTCTCAAATCTTACGGCTCTAATCCTTTGTGAAAAGTCCTTCAAATATTGTGCCCTAACTCTGCAACCCTAACCTAGAAAACCCTTCTTCCACAAGACAGCGTAACACCCGTGGAATCCTCCAAATAAACTCCTCTGCTCATGCTTGTGTAATCCCTTTCCACTCTGTTTCACAAATCAAATCTCATTGAATCTTTCACACACAAATATTCTCAAATTCTCTTTACACAACTCTTCTTTTGCAAGGATGCCCTATTTTGTGAGAGCTCTTCAATAACTTAAAATGAAAGGTAAAAGAATACTTCACCCCCAACCTTCTATTTATAGATTTTTGCTTTTCCTGAACAAACCTCGATGCTACCTACAAACATACAAATTCATTAAGTCAGATTTTTCCAATGTCATCCGTTTACGCGTTCTATCCAGTGCTTTTCCTCTATGCGCAAGCATACGCGAATACTCCGCAACCTTCTTGTGAGCAACAACTACCTCGACCATAGAACTCTTCACGCCTTCTCCCATGCCAAAGTCAATCTTCCTCTATGTCTTGGACCAAGTTATCTCCACTACCTACCTCATGTTGGTTTTGTTGTTTTTCCTTGTATGCGGTTTCTATAAAGCTTTTTGACACCAGTATTCTCTCATGTTCACCTCTGCTACGCATGCTCTTCTGATCCCATGTACTTTTGACTTTACAACCTGGGCCACCAACAACCATTGTTTCCAATCTTTCCTATATTTTACACTCCACCCCAATCTAAACAGATGTGTGGTCCTCTGCACATATAAACCCTTTCAAAAGTAAGTAGCTATCGATGCACAAATGCACCCATGAAAAAACAAACCAAAAGATAAAGCAAAGCAACAAAGAAATGAAACACAAAGAAAGGAGAATTCATTAAGGGAAATCCTAAGCTAACCGGCAATACTTCCTTATTTACAAACAGCCAGAAGCCTTATTTATAGTAGAGCTTCAACCTACTTCCATTGAAATACTTGGGAATTCACGTTTTGTCCAGTGCATGTAGCTAATAAGCACCTGAATCAAGTATATGGTTAATATAATACAGTCCCAATAAATGGAGCTTGAGCTTCCCAAGATGGTGCAGAAACTTAGAATCATAAAGTAAAACCATCTACCCAACCTCAAATTGTTTATTCTTTATGTGACAATCATGTTAGGCCTTTTATCTCACCTTCTAAGTTTTCTAACTCCACTTAGCAAGTGATCACCTTTCGTCTAACATCATTAGCTTGTCAATGCACTCTTGTAATGTTTGTTTATGGACCAATCCTCCTGCACACGTAATACATAGAAAGGGTACCATAAAATCTAGCAAAAAAATAGCTTCCGTGCCAAACACCAATTGGAATGGTGTGGCTTTGTTCAATCTTTTGTAATTTGTTTTATATGCCCATATCACGGTTGATACTTTGTCATCCTAATCCTTCCTCCCAACATCACAAATCTTGGTAAGTGTATGACTCAATATCTTGTTAAAAGATTTTGTTATCCCATTAGCTTGTGGGTGGTAAGGGGTAGTCTTGTGATGGATCACCATGAATTCTGCCAACATAATCTTGATTGTCTCATTCAAAAAATGAGTACCCTTGTTACTAGTTAGACTCAGAGGGCACCCATACATGCTGACTATATTTTCCCACAAGAATCTTATTGTTGTGGTCATCGTGTAATCCCTCGTAGGTGCTTCCTCCACCCACCATGTTAGATAATCAATGTAAGTAATGATATAGCGTGAACCTTTCCTTCGCACAATAGGTGAGATAGGGCCTACAAAGTCAATTTCCCATTTCTCAAATGGTTCAGCACTAGCTATTGGTCTGAATGGCATTTCATCCCTATTTTTTGGCTTACTAAGGAATTGGTAATGATCACAGGCCTTGCAATATTCAATACAATCCTTGTAAACCGTCTCCCATCAAATTCCAGCTATGAGGATCTTGCGTGCAGTCGTATTCCCCGCATAGTGTCCTCCTACAATTCCACCATGAACCTCTTCCATGATTGAAGTGCACTCATGCTCAAGCACGCACTGGTGAAAAACCTCATTGTGTCCTAGCTTGTATAATTCTCCACTAATTAACGTATAGGGAATGGTGCATATAGCTAACTGCTTCCTTTCTAAATTCTTCATCCCCTTCGGTGCCACACCCATTTTCAAAAACATAGCAATATCGTCCAAGTTAGAGGGCATGCACTGCAATCTAAACAATTGTGCATCTGGCATTATATCCTTAATGCTCTGTGCATCCTCTCCTAATTCAATCCTTGATAAATGGTCAGGCCCCAAATTACTCTTACCCTATTTTAAAAAAACCTTAAACTCAAACTCCTGAAACAATAGGAACCACCTGCATATGTGCCCTTGCAAGATGGGATTGTTCACCAAGTACTTTAATTTTATGTGGTCTATGTAGAATATAAAGGGTGTTACCATCAAATATTTCCTGAATTTGTGTAGCGCGTAAATCATCAAAAATGCATCATGCTCCATGATAATATAATTATGTTTTTTTTGGGGTTAGCTTCCTACTAGCATAGCATAAGGGATGGTCAAAAATTCCCTCTCCAGGTTATGATAAGACTACTCCACTTTCCATCCCTAAAGAATCAACATGTACATGGAATGGTTTATCCCAAGAGGGATAATGTAATATGGGCGTAGTGATAAGCCTATTCTTTAATGTGTCAAATGCCATCTGTTGCCCCTCTCCCCAATGAAATGTACTTTTGTGCTTCAACAACTCCTCCAATGGCACATCGATCTTGGCATACCCCTTGATGAACTTCCTATAATACCTTGTATGTCCAAGGAATTCACACACCATGCTCTAGCTGGTATGCTCCCCCAATCCCATAATAATGAAAAAATTGTTAGAATCCACCAGGAAGCCTTCTTTACATATGATATGTCCAAACAAGGTGCCAAATGGAGTAGCGAAAACATATTTCTTAATGTTGAGAGATATACTCAACTACCGGCATAAACCTCAACCTTAGATTGTCATAATGGTCCTTTACCAATCCATAAATTATCCAATCATCTAGGGTAGAAACTTATAGATGAAGTCTTGAAATGCCTAAACCACGATGTGTGAAAACACAGTAAGTGAGTTCTTCAGTCCACAAGGCATGACCGTATAGGAAAAACTTCCCCATTCAGTGGTGAAAGTTTGTTATCCAAATGTGCCCCCTGCTCATTTTGTGGCTAACTCCCTTTCATTCTTTCCTTCTATTGTGCCTCAGTCATAAATTTTTACTTTTTAGGCACTCAAAACCTTCTGGAAATGACACCATTGGATAGAGCTCTTTCTCAGCTTTCTAGAAAGGTAAAGATTTCCTCCTAACTCCACGTATTTTTCAAGTTATGGCTCGGCGGAGTTTTTGTGGGAAATTTTCCCTTGCAAGGTCCGCAGCCAATCAGAACTCGCCACGTGTCCAGGTCAAAAATATCAAAGCGATCCGATTTTGGCCTATTTTTGCCCTAAAACTTCAAATCGCCATAACTTTCGATCCAGAGCTCATATTTTCACGTTCTTTATATCAATGGAAAGCTGGTGAAATGCTCTACAAGATTCCATGGTCAATTTTGAATTTTGGTTCAGTTTGGAGGGAGAAAATCAAAAAACGCTTCTGGTACGCGCCCATGGACAGAACTGACGTTTCAACAACCAATTTTAATGCAAAATGGGTCGCATTCTTCTCCAACATGGTCAAAAATGTCAGGGCATGGGTTTGTAAGGACCTCCATGCTGTTTTTAATGCATTTTGGTCAATGGGGAATGGCTCCCACGTTTTTTCACGTTTTCTCTCTCCTGGGCTCGACCCATGCACTGTAAAAGCGGATTTGGCTCATTTTTCAAAGGGGGGAACACTTTTTTTGCACAGCAAGCTTCTGTTTTCACTTTCAACAAGTGATTTTGGCAAGTATCAGACCTTCCAGGGATTGTAACAGGTTTTTCTGCCTCTTTGGTGTTGGAATACAAGGATTTTGATGTTGAAAATCACAATGCAGGCTCTGTGAATGCTTTCAGTCCTTTGTATGTGTTGTTTGCTTCATTTCAAACCCTTGTTTACAGCTTATCAACCTGTGCATGATGTTTTATGTTGCAATTTCTGATTTGTGTCAATTTGCATGAGCAAGAAGTGCTCACCACTCCTTTGGTGTATCACCCTTATCAGTTTAGTTTTAATTTTTGCATTTCTTATCCCTGTCTCCTTGCAAATTAAGATAAAATTAGGATCTGAACCTCTGCAGTTGTGCAAATAATAGATCTGATCAGAGGAGTTTGAGGAACCAGCCTCTAATCTGGAGATTCCTCTCTCATTTTACAAGTCCCACACTTGGAGAGAGGTTTCAATGTTGTGCAATCACACTGGATGCCTGAAACATCAACTTAGAAACCTGATTTGCATCCAGGGGTGCTGCTGATTTGCAACAACAGTTTTGGCACGCCCGGTGGGACCTTAGAGGTCTTCCACTTCATCTTTTGCAGGTTGGTGTGTTCCTGTGAAGATTTCAGCCTTTGGAGGCACTTGCAAACACATCTGGCGACTCCATCTGATCAGCAACCCATTTCTGAAGTTGCAGACCTGTTTTTCATCCATTTCCATCCATTATTCTTTCCATCTCTTTCATTCTTTTCCATTCCATGAAGTTGTGCAATCATGACTTCATTTCCATCATGGAACTCACATTTACAACAGCAGCAATGTTTCCCACCTCCAACATGTTTTTTAAATCCTCCAAATCAGCATTTTGAACAAATTCAAAATCAGCATACATACCCATATGAGCAGCAATGCCAAAATCAGTTTGGCTATGGAGCTTTCCAAGAGCAAGGGTGTGCATACAATGAAGACAATCAGATGCAAGATGCTGGTCTGTTGGAGAAAATCCAAAAGATGGAGGTAAACATGGTGCAATCCAGGGCTCAAGCACAAATGAAAGCATTTGGAATCGGTTGTGGAGCACCCTGTCCATGGGTGGGACCTTTCCCAAGGCATTACAGCCCTCAAGAGAAGCTTGACTTCATGATTGCAACGCTGCCATTGCTTGCAAAGTGGATTGAAGGAATAGAGGTGTATGAGAGGAGTATTCAGCAACCTTGTCAATGGGTAAGCACACCATCTCATGCCTTTTCTTTTCCTCTTTCCCAATCTGTTTTATCTCAGCAGTGTCAAGTTTTAAACTCTCCATCTGCTGTCCCAAGTGTTGAATCCATTTCTCCACCCCCTAGTCTTCCACCTCATCTCAATTCTTCTGTCCTTTTCCCTTCCAAACAGTCATCCCCTCCACAAGAGCTAAATGAAACACCCTCTCCTCCAAAGAAACAAGAGGTTTTACCTCCTCCACCACCACAAAAAATTGCAAAAATCAGTCATGAAGGACAGCAAAAAGAGAAGCCAAACAAGGATGAAGAAATTCAAATTTTGAAGAGTTGGGCTCTTAAATTTGGGATGAAGAAGATCCCTTTGCTGATGAAACCTTCAGAAGAGGTTGGAGTTACAGAACAAATGGTGGTCAGGACTGATTTTGTTGCAGCAGAAGAAGAGCAAAAAGGAGTTGCAGATCAGCAATCAATTTGTTCAGAATATAGTGTCCATGTTGGCACCCTATTTGAAGGAAATGCTGATCCAATTCAAATTGCAAAAATCAGTCATGAGGGACAGCAAGAGGAAGGAGAAGCTGCTCCAAATCCAAAAGAAGAGGAGCACATTCCAGCTGTGGGGGAGAAAAGTGCAGATCCAAAGGCTTTGAGCACAAAGCAGGTTATAGAAGAACCTTCAGTTCTTCTCTCTACTTCATCTCTCTCAAGTTCTAGTACTGAAGAAGAGTTTGATCCCTCAAACTCAATGCTGGAGGATGAAAGAAACCATGGTGATCAAGTTGCAGATCAAGAGAACGCCATGGGAGAGGTTGAACATTTGCAGCAGGACAACAATGAGGCAGTTTACCTGTCTGATTTGGAGGACTGTTTTGATGAAGAAGAACCGGTTGAGTTTCCACCATTCTCTCTTTCATCATCCATCTTCCAAACACAAGAGCCTGCTGTCATGGAGGAGAGTATTCATTTGCAGCAGCCTGCATCTTATAGAAGCTCTTTGGAACCAAGATTGGAAGATTTTAATCTTTCATGTCCTTCATTGGAGGAAGAGAAAGGGCAGAAGGGTTCTACCATTGCTTCCACACCATCCATTCAAGGTCTACAAGAGAACTCCATTCTTGGAGTTGAAAATCAGAATTATGGGCATACTCAATGGATCAGACCTTGCCCAATCAGGTATTTGGCTTCATTGGAGCCAAAGGAGAAGCCACAACCAGTCATGCTTGCTTCTAAGCATGAGGATGAGCTGCAAAGTTCCAAGGATCAGCTGTCATACCTCTCCAATCCAAATGCAGAGCAACTAAAAGAGGTATTGGATTTGTTTTTAGTTGACACCTTGCTAATTTGGGTAGAAGACCAGCTTCTTGTTGATTTTCCACTCATCCAATCAGCCATACTCAGCTCCAAATCATTTGCATGGCTGCCAATTTTGAAGAAAGGAAGCTATTTTGCACAACCAGTTGCAGGGTTCATTTAGCTCACCTTTGCTTCCAGTTAGAGTAGAGTAGGTAGGTTTGCTTTCAGTAGAAGAAGTGCTTGTGCACACTCTGCATGTTCCATTTGGAGCATGTATGATTTTCAGTTTGTACATAGTTTTGGTGCTGCTGGTTTCACTCTTGCACAGTTCGTTTTGATGGCATTTTGGTGGGAACAACTCCATGTCCAGTGGGATTCAAGCGGTTCAGAGGGAAGTTTTCAAAGTTCAGATCAGTTTTCAGGCTACTACTCATGACTCCATGCCCAATGGATTGCTTCAGGCTACTGATCATTCATCCAGCAGGCAGATGACCCCTCTGAGTCACCAAAATTGTTATCCAAATGTGCCCCCTGCTCATTTTGTGGCTAACTCCCTTTCATTCTTTCCTTCTATTGTGCCTCAGTCATAAATTTTTACTTTTTAGGCACTCAAAACCTTCTGGAAATGACACCATTGGATAGAGCTCTTTCTCAGCTTTCTAGAAAGGTAAAGATTTCCTCCTAACTCCACGTATTTTTCAAGTTATGGCTCGGCGGAGTTTTTGTGGGAAATTTTCCCTTGCAAGGTCCGCAGCCAATCAGAACTCGCCACGTGTCCAGGTCAAAAATATCAAAGCGATCCGATTTTGGCCTATTTTTGCCCTAAAACTTCAAATCGCCATAACTTTCGATCCAGAGCTCGGATTTTCACGTTCTTTATATCAATGGAAAGCTGGTGAAATGCTCTACAAGATTCCATGGTCAATTTTGAATTTTGGTTTAGTTTGGAGGGAGAAAATCAAAAAACACTTCTGGTACGCGCCCATGGACAGAACTGACGTTTCAACAACCAATTTTAATGCAAAATGGGTCGCATTCTTCTCCAACATGGTCAAAAATGTCAGGGCATGGGTTTGTAAGGACCTCCATGCTGTTTTTAATGCATTTTGGTCAATGGGGAATGGCTCCCACATTTTTTCACATTTTCTCTCTCCTGGGCTCGACCCATGCACTGTAAAAGCCAGATTTGGCTCATTTTTCAAAGGGGGGAACACTTTTTTTACACAGCAAGCTTCTGTTTTCACTTTCAACAAGTGATTTTGGCAAGTATCAGACCTTCCAGGGATTGTAACAGGTTTTTCTGCCTCTTTGGTGTTGGAATACAAGGATTTTGATGTTGAAAATCACAATGCAGGCTCTGTGAATGCTTTCAGTCCTTTGTATGTGTTGTTTGCTTCATTTCAAACCCTTGTTTACAGCTTATCAACCTGTGCATGATGTTTTATGTTGCAATTTCTGATTTGTGTCAATTTGCATGAGCAAGAAGTGCTCACCACTCCTTTGGTGTATCACCCTTATCAGTTTAGTTTTAATTTTTGCATTTCTTATCCCTGTCTCCTTGCAAATTAAGATAAAATTAGGATCTGAACCTCTGCAGTTGTGCAAATAATAGATCTGATCAGAGGAGTTTGAGGAACCAGCCTCTAATCTAGAGATTCCTCTCTCATTTTACAAGTCCCACACTTGGAGAGAGGTTTCAATGTTGTGCAATCACACTGGATGCCTGAAACATCAACTTAGAAACCTGATTTGCATCTAGGGTTTCAGCCTTTGGAGGCACTTGCAAACACATCTGGCGACTCCATCTGATCAGCAACCCATTTCTGAAGTTACAGACCTGTTTTTCATCCATTTCCATCCATTATTCTTTCCATCTCTTTCATTCTTTTCCATTCCATGAAGTTGTGCAATCATGACTTCATTTCCATCATGGAACTCACATTTACAACAGCAGCAATGTTTCCCACCTCCAACATGTTTTTTAAATCCTCCAAATCAGCATTTTGAACAAATTCAAAATCAGCATACATACCCATATGAGCAGCAATGCCAAAATTAGTTTGGCTATGGAGCTTTCCAAGAGCAAGGGTGTGCATACAATGAAGACAATCAGATGCAAGATGCTGGTATGTTAGAGAAAATCCAAAATATGGAGGTAAACATGGTGCAATCCAGGGCTCAAGCACAAATGAAAGCATTTGGAATCAGTTGTGGAGCACCCTGTCCATGGGTGGGACCTTTCCCAAGGCATTACAGCCCTCAAGAGAAGCTTGACTTCATGATTGCAATGTTGCCATTGCTTTGCAAAGTGGATTGAAGGAATAGAGGTGTATGAGAGGAGTATTCATAAACCTTGTCAATGGGTAAGCACACCATCTCATGCCTTTTCTTTTCCTCTTTCCCAATCTATTTTATCTCAGCAGTGTCAAGTTTTAAACTCTCCATCTGCTTGTCCCAAGTGTTGAATCCATTTCTCCACCCCCTAGTCTTCCACCTCATCTCAATTCTTCTGTCCTTTTCCCTTCCAAATAGTCATCCCCTCCACAAGAGCTAAATGAAACACCCTCTCCTCCAAAGAAACAAGAGGTTTTACCTCCTCCACCACCACAAAAAATTGCAAAAATCAGTCATGAAGGACAGCAAAAAGAGAAGCCAAACAAGGATGAAGAAATTCAAATTTTGAAGAGTTGGGCTCTTAAATTTGGGATGAAGAAGATCCCTTTGCTGATGAAACCTTTAGAAGAGGTTGGAGTTAAAGAAAAAATGGTGGTCAGGACTGATTTTGTTGCAGCAGAAGAAGAGCAAAAAGGAGTTGCAGATCAGCAATCAATTTGTTCAGAATATAGTGTCCATGTTGGCACCCTATTTGAAGGAAATGCTGATCCAATTCAAATTGCAAAAATCAGTCATGAGGGACAGCAAGAGGAAGGAGAAGCTGCTCCAAATCCAAAAGAAGAGGAGCACATTCCAGCTGTGGGGGAGAAAAGTGCAGATCCAAAGGCTTTGAGCACAAAGCAGGTTATAGAAGAACCTTCAGTTCTTCTCTCTACTTCATCTCTCTCAAGTTCTAGTACTGAAGAAGAGTTTGATCCCTCAAACTCAATGTTGGAGGATGAAAGAAACCATGGTGATCAAGTTGCAGATCAAGAGAATGCCATGGGAGAGGTTGAACATTTGCAGCAGGACAGCAATGAGGCAGTTTACCTGTCTGATTTGGAGGACTGTTTTGATGAAGAAGAACCGGTTGAGTTTCCACCATTCTCTCTTTCATCATCCATCTTCCAAACACAAGAGCCTGCTGTCATGGAGGAGAGTATTCATTTGTAGCATAGCCTACATCTTATAGAAGCTCTTTGGAACCAAGATTGGAAGATTTTAATCTTTCATGTCCTTCATTGGAGGAAGAGAAAGGGCAGAAGGGTTCTACCATTGCTTCCACACCATCCATTCAAGGGTCTACAAGAGAACTCCATTCTTGGAATTGAAAATCAGAATTATGGGCATACTCAATGGATCAGACCTTACCCAATCAGGTATTTGGCTTCATTGGAGCCAAAGGAGAAGCCACAACCAGTCATGCTTGCTTCTAAGCATGAGGATGAGCTGCAAAGTTCCAAGGATCAGCTGTCATACCTCTCCAATCCAAATGCAGAGCAACTAAAAGAGGTATTGGATTTGTTTTTAGTTGACACCTTGCTAATTTGGGTAGAAGACCAACTTCTTGTTGATTTTCCACTCATCCAATCAGCCATACTCAGCTCCAAATCATTTGCATGGCTGCCAATTTTGAAGAAAGGAAGCTATTTTGCACAACCAGTTGCAGGGTTCGTTTAGCTCACCTTTGCTTCCAGTTAGAGTAGAGTAGGTAGGTTTGCTTTCAGTAGAAGAAGTGCTTGTGCACACTCTACATGTTCCATTTGGAGCATGTATGATTTTCAGTTTGTACATAGTTTTGGTGCTGCTGGTTTCACTCTTGCACAGTTCGTTTTGATGGCATTTTGGTGGGAACAACTCCATGTCCAGTGGGATTCAAGCGGTTCAGAGGGAAGTTTTCAAAGTTTAGATTAGTTTTCAGGCTACTACTCATGACTCCATGCCCAATGGATTGCTTCAGGCTACTGATCATTCATCCAACAGGTAGATGACCCCTCTGAGTCACCAAAATTGTTATCCAAATGTGCCCCCTGCTCATTTTGTGGCTAACTCCCTTTCATTCTTTCCTTCTATTGTGCCTCAGTCATAAATTTTTACTTTTCTAGGCACTCAAAACCTTCTAGAAATGGCACCATTGGGATAGAGATCTTTCTCAACTTTCCAGAAAGGTAAATTTTTCCTCCTAACTCCACGTATTTTTCAAGTTATGGCTCAGTGGAGTTTTGGTGGGAAATTTTTCCCTAGAAGGCCCGCAGCCAATCAGGAGCTGCCACGTGTCCAAGGGCAAAAAAACATCAAGCGAACCGAAGGAAAAAATGGTCAAGAAGGGACCACACCCAATTATAATGTGCCATGTGGCAACTGGAGTGGCGGAGCATGGGGAAAATTTGAAAAATGTTCCAAAGACCAAACGGGTAAAAATTCAAACTTTTTGCCCGCCGATCCGATTTTGGCCTGTTTTTGCCCTAAAACTTCAAATCGGCCATAACTTTTGATCCAGAGCTCAAATTTTTACGTTCTTTATATCAATGGAAAGCTGGTGAAATTATCTACAAGATTCCATGGTAAATTTTTAATTTTGGTTCAGTTTGGAGGGAGAAAATCAAAAAATGCTTCTGGTATGCGCCCATGGACAGAACTGACGTTTCAACAACCAATTTTAATGCAAAATGGGTTGTATTCTTCTCCAGCATGGTCAAAAATGTCAGGGAATGGGTTTGTAAGGACACTCCATGCTGTTTTTAATGAATTTTGGTCAATGGGGAATGGCTCCCACATTTTTTCACGTTTTCTCTCTCCTGGGCTCGACCCATGCACTGTAAAAGCCAGATTTGGCTCATTTTTCAAAGGGTGGAACACTTTTTTACACAGCAAGCTTCTTTTTTCACCTTCAGCAAGTGATTTTTTGCAAGGATCAGACCTTTTCAGGGATTGTAACAGTTTTCTACCTCTTTGGTGTTGGAATGCAAGGATTTTGATGTTGAAAATCACAATACAGGCTCTGTGAATGCTTTCAGTCCTTTGTATGTGTTGTTTGTTTCATTTCAAACCTTTGATTACAGCTTATCAACCTGTGCATGATGTTTTATGTTGCAATTTCTGATTTTTTTCTATTTGCATGAGCAAAAAGTGTTCACCACTCCTTTGGTGTATCACCTTTATTAGTTTAGATTCAATTTTTGCATCTCTTATCCCTTTCTCCTTGCAAATCTAGGATCTAATTAGGATCTGAACCTCTACAGTTGTGCAAATAATAGATCTAATCAGAGGAGTTTGAGGAACCAGCCTCTAATCTGGAGATTCCTCTCTCATCTTTACAAGTACCAACACTTGGAGAGAGGTTTCGAATGTTGTGCAATCACACTGGATGCCTAAAACATCAATTTAGAAACCTGATTTGCATCCAGGGGTGCTGCTGATTTGCAACAACAGGTTCTTCACCTGAACCGATAATCTTTGAAACCTCCCTTTCTATCCAGTAATCTTTAATAGTAGCTTCATTGGTTTTTGCCTTTGAGCCAATATTAACCTTCTTATGTTTCATGGGTTCATGATAAGTGCGCGCTTTCTCATCAGCACTATCCACTAACCTCACATGTCCCTACAGAATGGCTAACATCTCAGCTTTCTGACCTCCTCTCCATCAATCACATATACCAACTTTCCCTTATCTCTTTTTCATGTACACGCATGCTCAAGCTGTAAATATCCTCTTATTTCCTCTACTTCTTCAAAACGCGCCTCCGAGTCCTAGTTCACCTAGTAATTCTAATAGCCTATCTTCCATCCTATGGCACTATCCCCCATGGTAAGGCAGCTTGATATCTTGTAAGTATCTTAGTCAACTGATGGTTTAGTACTTCTGATACTCAAAGGTTTAAATAAGGTGAACTGTCGAGACTCCTTCCAATTTACTTGTCTGGCGGCATAGCTCTACAAATGAATGTAACATACATGCACATGTAACCCTATAAGTGTAGAATACAATCTCTGTGTACTCAGAGGGATGGGTGGCAAAGCTTCTATGCACCTTCTCTCTAGACCCGTTCATCACATGCCTATATATGAAACAGAGGCAGGCTCCTTCCCATGGTAGTATCTTTATATGCAGTAAGTGGGTATATGTTCTCCTATAGAAACCTATGACAGAGAGCATCAAATTCTTACCTCATGTCACTCCAAAAGGCTTATCTCTGATTTGTGGCCACACCACCGAGCTACTTGTGGTCCCGAGTAAGACATTATAGCTTAAGCATCCCCCTCCTGTTCCTTCTCACATCCTTCCATTGAGCTCTCCACCTCCTGTAGAAAGATATCAGGGAAGGTTCCTCCTAGAATAACTTGGGTAGTTCTTTTCCTCCAATGTGCCTAACCTGATTGTGCGTGCCTTTGTTACTCTTGGTCACCAATCCTCTCAACTACCATCCCACTCAATTCATAAGTTCCATGCGCCCAATTGTCACATGTCTAGGCTGGTTGTATCACTCATTGACTAAGCATCTTCAAACTGAGATAATGCCCCATTTTGTAGGGTGTACCAAATCTCAAGGTCTCTGATTGAGCACACATAAATCCTATCCAGAACTTCCTCCTCCCAATAGTTCAATATAGGGTGTCTGACTTCCCATCCAGCCAGGGGTATAATGAACACGTTCGTACCTTATTCTCAAATCTGATGTACCCTTTGTTAGAACCGTAAGGTTTGCATTGTTCTTGTAACACCAAGGGTGCCCAAGTAGTGCTGGAAAATTATCTGCCTTGGTGAGTGCCAAGACTTTGAAGTATCCATTAAACTTGGCTCCCTTCGTTAGTAATAGCTGCATCCTTCAAGAAACTGATGGGAATTACCTTATGTCTTGTTTATCCATATATAGCACATTCAAAGATGGTTGTAAAGCAAGTCTTCCCATCTGATGCCATGTATCCAAAGTCAGAACATTAACCTCCATGCCTGTGTCAATGAGAGATATTGCTGAGGAGACATCTATCTACAACTGCATTCAACGTGATCTCCTTGTCATAGTTGAGGACTGTGAGGGGGCATAGGTTCGCATGTAAGAAGTGTCCTCTCGCGCTCTCTCTCCGGTGCGTGGTACCTTCTCTCTCAACTAGGATCCTAGTACATAGGAATGATATTCTCTTGCCTTAGCATCTTGCACACACATCCTTGACCTCATCTTGAGTCATCTTTTGTGTAGCGTCAGTGCTCTCCTTCTACTCTAATTCCTCCCTCCTAGACTTGCTCCTTTAAGACACTAGATCTCCCCTTGTAAGCTCTGAATAACATCCATGGTGTCCTGATATACTCTCCTTTTGATGCATAGAGATCTAAATACTTTCTATGAATGACCAGTCCTCCTATTGATAACTAGGTTTTCTCTACTCTTGGTACCTAGCTCGTGTGCGCAACCTTATGCTCACTTGTTGTTACCAAGTACATGTTCCAAACCTTCATCTCATACGTTACCCTTGAGGAATCCACTGTATAATCTACACTTCTTGATACTAACCATCTGCAGTACCCTTAGCCTTCTAGTGCTGCTAATTCATATGCTCAAATAACTTCTAGGAACTCCTCATACTTATGCTTCTTCCCACACCAAGAGCACTGCAATAAATCAAGACACTCCCACTTGTAATGTTCTATAGATCCACAGTTGTAATAGGATCCACGTAGGGAATTCACTTCTCCCCCCTCCATGAGTTACCATGACCATCGGAATCCACCTCGAAAATCCTCTTCCACTCACTCCTCCATCCGCATGCCCCTCATAATGATGACCATCATCCTTGGAACTACTAGGAAACACTGGTTTGGTTCACACCAATATTAATGGCATCATGTATTTGATCAATCAATCTACAATCCTTGGTATCATGAGTAGTAGAGGTGAAAATTTTACATTAATAGGATACATTCCTCCTAGATTGTGCGTTGTAACAAGGGGCATCTACTTCCATCATGGTCCTCATGAAAAAATCTCACACTCTACCGCCACATGCACACCGATCTTCACAAGAGAAATTATCCTTAACATGCCCCTCTACTTCACAATTTGTGCACCATAGACCACTACGAGTCTCATGAGGATGAGTTTTGTAGATAGTTTCTGTAACTACTTTTCCATGGCAATAATCTTATCCTTCAAGAAATGGACTAATGCTAGTGTCAATGCTTCCAATGGCCTCAGCATGCAACGGAAGCCTCCAAGGCCTCACGTGGATCTGTGAAGGTCTTATGTGAAAGTGCACCTTTCTGAACAGAGTGATCAGCCCTCCAACAAACCACTAACATGTTGTGATGGGTGAATATCATAAGATAATTTTGACAGAAGATTCTTAAAGTGCACATGTCATACTCCCACACACTATCTACCATCCCTTATTGGATCTCCTTGAACACCATTTATGCTCTTCTGCTTCAAACTCAGGGATGTGGAACTCTACCAAAAATGCATCACTGTAATGTGAAGTAATCCACCATCTATGTGGTGTGGATCATACTTCCTATACTAGCTATGCATGCACCCTTGCAACGTAGTTACAAACTGACTCATCCTTCCTTTCTGGGGCAATGTGATACCCTTCGCATGTCATAGCAAATCACATTTTTACACATGCTTCTGCAGCATCTTCCATTACCCTTGTAATCTAGAAAATGCAAAGACATCTCAAAAAATACCTACTGAGGGTAGTTGAGGCCCTTGCCCACCAGATTTCAAAATCTTGGCCTCCACCAATATTTCCACCAGGTCCTCCAGCACCACTAGATCCACTAGTTCCTGAACTCCTAGGATCCACCAGATCCTCCTCTTGTCACAGGTAAGGGAGTCCTAATGCATAGTTGCTCATTGTGAACCCATGGTTCTATGTGCTAAAATGCACACCAATGGTCTATGAAGATGACCCACTCCCAGATGTGTTTCCCACACCATTTCTAGATGTGATACCAAATTCTTGCGTGCCTATACCTTGCCCAAATGTAAGTACCATACAAGGATACCTGGGAATATAGGAAATGATTTTGCAAGCCAGTAGATGTACCAAATGAAAAATTATACCTCCTAGGTGTCATTCGACTACGAATGATCACCACCAATAACAACTGAATAAGCAAAGTTATTCCTCATAAACTGGAAGGCTAAGTGTCAGGGTCTGTGTCACTAGGTGGGCCAAAAGGCATGCCTACAACTCTTCTTTCTTCATGTGACGAAACTCTCACTAGAAGCCAAGGGGGTAACTCTCATGTGCTTGCCAAGATGGGGTAGCATAGACTGCTCAGGCTCCCATCACCTTCCACACAAACCTCAAATCCTTCCCACAATGTCTACCTCTGTATTTCCATCACTCCTATAACCTAGCACTGTCTCCTCAACTCCCTCTCTCATGCACTTCATCATACTTGAGTCACCTTTCTTCTCTCTCCTTCTCTATCGTAACGATCTTCCATCTTTCACCACACTAATCTTCCTGTGCCCCATGCCTAGAAGGAGTTTAGCTTGAGCCATGGGAAAGGATTCCAAACTCAAAGTAATAATCAGGATCTTGATATCCAGTGGAAAAACATGCAAGAATGATCCTCTAGGCTCCCTCAAGAACTCAAACTCAGCAATCTCTTGGAAAGAATACGTAAAAATAACATATTCCAAGGTATAACTAGTCAACACTCTACTACACAAGTGATCAAGAACACATGTCTAGGTTAGATCAGCATCATGCAACCTTTAATACTCATCTTGGAACCATACACAAGGTCTATAGTACTAAATTAACCTAGAAGCATATGCTAAAAGTCGATTCATACAACTCCACTTGGAAACAACAAAAGAATGTTTCATACAACTCATGATACATGTGGTCCTCTACCCATTTTTGTGCATCAAACTCAGGTCTCAATGTTAAATCTATAAGAAAACTCATCCTCTGTACTTTTAAGCCATGCCTCAATGTTGTCTAAAGTCAAGAACTTTGTCATCAAACCTCATTCTCACACAATTTTGAAAAGAGGTCCCAACAACATGGAATAAAAATGTAGTCATTTCTTCATATACCTTCTTTTTAGCTCAAATGCATCAGACTTATCACCTAGCATGTGTTAGGAAATTATCGTAAGGCATCTAGGGTGTCTGAGCCCCTCTTTTATGTGATTCCTTATGAGAGTATTCTACCATTTATGGAGAATGAGTTGTAAGAATGGAAATATAGACATTCACTCAAAAACTAGAAGATACAAATAACATATCTCATGCACATATGCATCGTAAATGCGGAATGAACATTGTAAATAAGCATAATAAAACTAGATCTGACTCAGAATAATGTGAATAATAAAAGGATTTACACTTAAGAATATGAATAACAAGAATCACACACACATATTGATTTATAAACATTTACAGTGGCCTTCATTATATCATAAGGGTCATACAGACCGAATACATCAAGGAATATTATCTTAAACCCTATAAAAAAAACTTTACAGAGAGAGTTCTTAGCTATTCTACCCATTACAACCATTGTTCATACCCAAATCCATGCCTACTATGCTTAAAACCCTTCTTGCAAGCATTTATGCAGTGCCTTATTACTACTCAACACCCTCTCTAACCTTACTAGCATTCGAACACCACTTCGTTGCCTCCTTCTACTCTCCATTTCCCTGGCTCTTCAGTTATTACTCTTCTCCTCCCTATTATTTGAGACCCAAGCAATCCTTTAAATAGGACCTATGGATGCACTACCTCGGTTTCCTTCATAAACAGATTACAAGTCAAGTGGAAGTGTGGTCCTCCATGGTCGAATGTGTTTTCCAACATGCAAATGCCTCCACTAGCATATAATAATCATCTTGGGAATATTCCTTACCTAAAATATTTTTTTCTTGACCTCCAAGGCTCCAGGATGACACATTATCCATTTTTCATGCCTACTCGGGATTTTACCATGTGTTTCTCCTGCAACAACTTCTTTAAAATATGGCTAAGTCCCCAAACCTTCCTACTCCTTCACGCGCCAACCTCTTCTCTTGCATGCCTTTCCCTTG
This sequence comes from Taxus chinensis, assembly GCA_019776745.2. NCBI lineage: Eukaryota > Viridiplantae > Streptophyta > Pinopsida > Cupressales > Taxaceae > Taxus > Taxus chinensis. Next base: position 855,003,355 of record CM034149.1, on the reverse strand, counting down.
TGTGCAATTTTTCATAAGTTCCTTCCTTCTTTACTTCCTCCCATACATTTTGACTTCTTCCTTGGGACTTATTCAATTCAGGGCCCAAAAATCCAATAAAGTGATAAAAATATCTTATAATGCTACAAAACGTTAGAAGCTGGATACCCCTCAAGCCAATCTATCAAGTCAAAATTCTAATGAGGATAGAAAATGGTCAATATTTTTAGAAGTGAAAAATGTAGAGTTTAGTTGTTGAAAATCAAATTTCTCCAAAACTTACCACTTTCTTTAGTTAGAATTCAAAATATGTGGTGCATAACTAGAGCCTTGAATGAAATTAAAAGAATTTTTTTTGTGTTTGATGCATTAACAACAAATTCCATCTTCAATGTTGGTAAGAAATATATGGAGGTACATAAAATGAAATTTGATGGGATGGATGTTTGTTAAATGCATGGCACAAAGTTTATGGGTACCCAAGGAGTTCCTTTTATAAACATAAATTTTTATGGATAAGGGAAAATAGCCTTACAGTGAACGGAAACACTAGAAAAGAGAAACAAAGGTCAAACATTTCCACAAAAATTGCTTGTATATCAAGAGCTGTTGAGATAAATTCATATATATCTTTGCATCTGAATCCATCTATAGGACATGATGGAGTAAAATTTCCCCAAAGGTTTCTTCCTTCATTCTATACCCAAAATATACTGTTAAAAAAGTGCAATGAGGATCTTGAATTCTTGAAACTTCCTCAGGTGTTGCAGTCAAGCTTCAAAAAAATAATGAACAAAATTTTTTGACATGTTTCCATTGCAAAAAATAATTTCTTTTCCAAGTTTGATGAGTGCACATATTTTTACAAGAAACGTAGATCTGTCACATGCCCAGAAGCACTCACAAATATTGAGGATGAACAAACATGACACAATTAATATATTCAAAGTTGTTGTGTAACTTACTATTCCCACATATTACAGCTAGAAGAATAGCCTCATGGATTCTTGAGCATTATGCATGATAAAATGTATAAAATGAAAGCTTCCATACCAAGGATGGGTAAAAAAGAAAATTCAATAAGTAATGTTATGAACCTACTAGTTACTTTGACTGGTATGCTCACACATGGACATAAGACAGGGGTTTCAGCCATTTTGGCCTAGCATTTGTTGAACACGGAGAAAACTATACAGCCATATCATTATGTTTGTGTCTCAGGAAGCTTGAAGAACCTGTAATTGATTAGTATGGATATTTATTGTAACATTTTGGATCATCCAAACAGCCATTTCATGATGCTTTATTACAAACTGATGCGCATTTAAAATGTAAAAGGTAAAAGGAAATATTTGACCATTCAAAATCAGTTAGTTTTGCTAGCATGAATACTTATTTCATAAAGTAACCACCAATCCTCTACTTGCAATTGGATAATGCTTCAAGTGATAACAAGAATCATACATTATTTGCATTTACATCATTGTTTACAGCAAAAAATATATTCAACATTGTGTATCTAAGCTTCCTTCCAGTGGGACACACTCATGAGGATATAGATGGGACTTTTGGAAGATTAGCAATATCATTACATAAAGTAGACACATTTTCTTTGCCACATATCATGGACTCTTATAGAACATGCCAAGAAGAGTCAAGTACATTCACTCCTTAATCTTATTGAGTAAGTGTACAACTTCAAGGACTTTCTAGAGCCATTCTTGTTGGATGGAAACCATAAGATAATGGGTATAAGAAAACCTAAGATGTTCATATTCCATGTTTTGGATGGCATATCGGTGATGGAGTACAAAGAAAAAATAAAGGATCTGTAATGATCTAGCTCTATTCATATATGGCGTACAAAGGATAATGGTGAACCAAGCTTGTCAGAAGGGAAACCTCCTTTGGCACCTTTCAAAGAACTCAAATAAATGGAAGATATAAAAAAGGGAATAAAATCATATATTGAGCATTGGGGGAAAAGTGCAACAGGAGAAGGTAGTGACTATTGGCTTCTGAAGATCGCGTATTGGGAAAATGTTTTATGTGTTTTGAATAGACCATTTGTAAATTTTAGTAGAAGATCAGATGTTTATTTTTGGCCAAAAACAATACAAGAGAAAGACATATATGACCAAATAACATGAGCCACACATATTCACAAAGAAGACTAGATTATTCGACATATCTCAAGTAATAATGATATTTATATTGGGCCTACTTGTGGAATATCTAACCAGGAATTCAATCTGTTTAAGGATGTGTTCAAGGGACAAATACTACTTATATGGCTAGAAAATGATAATGAAAATATATGGATGGGGAGAGCATATGGGGATATTTTCCTTCAGCATATGGGGATATATCCATATTTAACGAAATTTTGGTTGTAGATTTAAAAGTAAAATGTCCATATTTAACGAAATTATGGTTGTAGATTTAAAAGTTGGAGTCGCCATATCTATCAAAGCAAGACTCCAAAGGCTAAAAAATCACTAAGTTACACACAAAAACTTAGCAAAGATGTTGTAAAGTGTGTTAAACCATACCATCGGGTGTGCCAGAACTGTTATCACCAAAGGTTAACACCCTTTGAATGTGTTTTTTCCTTAACAACAAAACTTTGGTGTAACATGGATTTGTCTCAAGGTGGGGGATCTTGTAAGTGAGACAAATCTCTAGAGGATTTTGGCTCCTTCTCTTCCAGCCCAATGCAAACTAACCTACAACCATGAAATGCAACTAAATTGAACATAACTACAAATTCGCATGGACCAGGGTTAGAAAAAAAAGTGAAAGTTACAAAATGGTAAAAGATGTGATATACCAAAATTGAGACAGGGTTAAAATCTAGCAAAATAAACACATAACATTTTGAACAAAAAATATTTTTAAAAGAAACATAGAGCTTACAAATCATGAATGAATTAATCTTAATACTAAAATAAGAGGGTAAACATCCATTAAAAACAAAAAACGTTTGAAAGGAGGTTAACCACAGATAAATTGCATTAACAATATTTCATCCAAATCATAGAGTAGAAGTTTGAAATCTTGTACAAAATTCATATTACAAAGGCCTTTAGGCATGAAAATGGAATAAACTCTAGGATAGAGCTCCAAATTCAACAGAAGAGAACCCCTCTTTTATGCCAAGGAACTTACATTTATAGATTTTCAAAAGAGGAAAGAGAGAGAGGAGGTCACATATAGTGTTTTAATGGCTTAAACCACTTTCCATACCAAAGGAATAATATAATTTCTCTGTGGAGAGAGAATGTGGATCTGACATGTCTAAAAAATATGCTATCAGAAATTATAGAAGAAAATGTGGCACCCATAGTTCATTAAATTTGGCAGTTGAGCTACCTGTAATTTCCATTGTTATCCCGAACTATTTTTCTTTTTTTCACCTACCAATCACCATAAAAATCTTAATTTCTTGGTTCTATGATGTAGTTCTTGACAAGACCTTTATAATGAGACCAATTTTGTGTGATTTGGAGCCCGAAAGCAAAAGTTATAGTTGTTTGAATTTTTACTGCTCGGGAGGAACATGCATGACACATGCAAATTCTAATTAGTTGTTGTGCTCACCTCTACCTAAGTGTGCATTGATTTTTCTTTTTCCATGTGTCAGACGCTTATTGGCTATGGGGGTTCAAGGATTTATTTATACATTGCACGTTGAATGCTCTTTGTTTCAAGCTCCTCTAGACCTGAAGGTTTTATTAATGACAGCTAATTCCAGAGATCTCAAATATACCAGACACAGCTGCCTCAAACTCTGTTAGAGTGCCTCCACGTGTACTCATTGAACCATTTGATCCACACCATTTGTCATCCTCCTATTCTGCCACATTCCTCTGAATTTTCAACCTGCCACATTGCAACCTAAAATGTTAACACATGTTCCCTCTTGATTGGTTGTTGAATGCCTCTTGTTGAATTTCATTGAGACATAAGTTTGTGCCATGTGGCATTCTCTGATTGATGCGGGGTTTCAAATCTTTGACCGCAATGGCCACTTGATCTGCCCTCACTTGTTGGCCCATGATTGGAGTGGGGAGACTAGGCGAGGGTGCATGTTTGCAAGGAGTGTGCATAATCACAAGGGAATCCCGCGGGCCCGCAATGGAGGATGGTGGAGCTTGGGGGGTAGAATACATATTTGTATATAGCATGTGGACTTCTTCCTTGCTCGTTAGCTCTCAATCCTGTGGAGATGCCACGTGGTGTTGGGTGACAGAGCTTTAGAGGTAGTTTGCACTTTGGTAAACACTGCAAATATGCAATGTGTGAGATAACTCACCAAGCCCGATAAGGACTATTGTGGAGGATCGAGGCCCGTTTTATAGTTTTGCATCTGCAAAACTGTAAATTCTCATAAAGTCCTGCCAATACTTAAAAGTTTCCAAGTCCAAAATTATTTCTGCAAGTTGCTAGAATAGCCTGGGGGGTATTTTGGACAACAATTCCTTCTACAAAAAAATCCTCCTTAATGGATGGGTGTTCCTTGGTTACACCATCCACCATTTCCAAAAATAATGACATACATACATGAATTATTTCTTAAATTTATCCTCTCAAGCCTTCACCTTTTGCAATTCTTGTGCTAATTGTTACTTTTATTTTTCCACACTCAAATACATTGAATTTGGTTAGCCATCAATTTTAAAAGGGCACAACCCTCTTGTTTGTTCATAAATATGTTGGGGTTGTACAATGCCACATTATTTAGTCCTTATTATGCATCATGTATCAACAATTCACCCATTCTAACCATTTTAAATTCAAACTATAGTGTGGGTGTCATCTTATTTGAAATGCCCCAAAGATACTATAAAAGTCTCGTGGGGAAATATATCCTCCATTGGCCTAGGGTTCTCATATTAATGGTTTCCTTTTTTCCCCTCATAAGGATAATATCTTCTTTCTCTACCTTCATTGAGTTTTCCCATTTCTTTATTTCCTCTTTGACATTAAAAACTAGAGGGTTTTACAATGGATACTTAACAATTCCTCCCAATGTAGAGAATTATTCTTCCTCTTCCTCACCTTATCGAAGCTCTTTATTAGTTCCCTTATTGGAGGCCTCACTAATATCATTGATTCCAGCTTCTTTTCCTCCTTAAATAGTCTTTCAACCTCCCATAAGAACTTCTAACTTTATATCCTCTTTGTATAACTCCTTGGTGGAAATCAATCCTTGTTTCTGCATTATTATCTTTATAATTATATGTTTTATTTAAGATATAGAAACCTACAATTGCATATGTTTCCCCATCACTATTTTTCTCCATTTATTGAATCCAAACTTCTATGCCACCTCTTCCTCTAGAAATCTAACCATAATAGCAGTCTTGTTGGCCTCATACTTTGGATTCATCCAATGGACTATGCACACCATTATTATTAATCATAGTGCGACGTTTTTCCATCTCTAACACATCCAAATAATCATCCTCACATTTTTCATCATTCGATAATTTTTTCTAGTTGTTTCACCTGATTCTAGAGTGTTTCTTTGAATGTTGATGAAATAGATAAGGGTAAAGGGCTAGGAGGAATACTTGTTGAGATGTTGATTGTAGGTTGTTACGCGCAGTATGACATCTAGATCCACAGTTGATCGTGAGAACTTCCTTTTTTCTTGGAGGAACTACCTGAAATCGAAAACAAGACCACTAAATGAAAGTTAAACAATATATGCAGTGGATTGCCTAGCGTATGCTAGATCTAGGAAGAGTGATACTTCCTAGATGGTTGTCAATCCACTATTTAAAACAACTCAATGCTAATAATAAAGAAAATCCTACTATAGTTAAAATGATTTAGGTATCTTATTTGTCTACAATAAGCAAATTTCGTTCACAACAAGCTAAGATATGAATAAATCTGAAGGTCAAGGTTTTGTTCAGGGTACTGGTACTAGTTAAGGTGAGGTTCTGGGTGGTTTTTGGGTATTTGGTGGAGGTTTTAAGCTCTGTTCTTGGTTTTTGGTCAAAACACAGAGACCGACGTTAGTCTAGTATGACCGATGTCAGTTTAGGTTAATCGGCAGTGGTTGTGGTTAACCGGCGTCAGTATGGTCAGGGTACAGGAAACTTAATAAGAACTTGAGGTGAGGATAGATCTGAAGCTAGATAAAAGTGAAAGGGAAATGGCAACGTTTGTGTGGTTCTTAGGTACACACAGGAATGATTAAAATCTAGATATGGGTAGTTCAAGTGTGTGGGTGAAGGGATGGTCAAGTTTTCATGGAGGCAAAATGGTGGGGGAATGGACAGGGGAGAAAAAACTAATAACATAAGTAAAGAGTCTTCTTAAATGATAATGAACTAGTGTTGGTTAACAAAAACTTACCGTTCGTACGAGCTTGATGTCTGGTTGGAAATGGTGGGTGATCAAATGGATGGAACTTGGTGTGGTACTGGTGCTTCCCCGGATGCTCCCATGAAGGCAAATGGATTTTTGGTTGCTTCAAGTGATGTCTATGGATGCTCTGATGCATGTACTAATGTTGGTTCTACTTTCATGCAGCTCTGGTTTCGTTACTTGTTTTGAGAATATGTACCAACCTCTAAACAATGTGCCAACCTCGAAATAAGGTTGTTTTGGGGGTTAAATGCTAACCGAAGATGGTTCTAGGTTGACCGGCGGCGGTTTAGGGTGACCGGCGTCAGTTAGGGTAGGATTTCCTAGGTTTACTAAACTGGGTAGATCCTCTTGATTTTTTGGGATTTCGTTCATTTTGCTCCACGGATTAGAATGGAAGCTTCCTTTCTAACATACGGGAATGTGGTTAGAGGGAATATAGGATTTGTTTTTTAGGGTTTGGGTAGGTCTTAATTAGTTATGGCAACATACTAAGAATAGGTCTTAAGGTGAGGTGGCTTGATGATGTGTCTAGGTGAGGTGGATGTGTGGGCCTTATCTCAATTAGGATATTTAAATAATAAATATTGTGCGATAATGAATTAATTTAATTAAATTAATATTAGAGTGGGATGAAAGGGGCCATGGTTAGGTGAATGTGTTCAAGGTGTTTATTTACCAAGGGACCAAGGGGGGTGTGACCCAATTTTGGTGTCTACATTTTGCCCCTTTTTGTTTCGTATCTTGTATTAGTAAGCAACGCTGACAAAAATAAGATGTGGTTTCCCCATGTGTGGGTGAAGATGATCCCTCTAAAACTAGGAATTAATGAGGCATACGGCAAAAACAGTGAACGGTTTGATAAAAGCTGAATGTGATGAATAAGAAGTGTAGGAAATGTGGTAAAAAAGAAGTAAAGGTCTAATCGGGTGAATTTATGTAATGGGTCAGGGGTCAAAGGTAGTAACAGTGAAACACACGCACACGTATAAACTGTTGCACACTACCAAGTTGAAAAGCAGGCAAAATTTACATTATCTAAAGATCGATAGGTTTATTCAAACAAGGTTGAGGTGAGTCATGTTATCCAAGGTATAGGATATGGTCAAGAAACATGATGCAGGTAGGTGTAGGAATGTTTAGGTATGTCCCGGTACACCAAAGGTTGGGTTAGGATAAATGGTAATGGAAAAGAGGCAAGGCAAGGTCATTACGTCAATCAAAACAGGTAATAATGTCGTAAGGTATAGCGGGCACATGAGGTCACAGGTCACTAGAAATGTTCCAAGTCTAAGTATTTAGGTCACGACAAGGGTAGGGGCTGAGGTATGGGTAAAATAATGAGTCGCTCAAATGAGGGACACAGGTGAGGAGGGATAAATAATAAAGTCACCAGAAGGTCAAGTGAAGTTTCCAAGTAAGGTGTGGGTGAGATAAAAAAGGATTCGGGTAAAAAATTAGGGGTAGTAGTTAGTAGAAAGGCTACTTAGGTATAACCGATGACGGTTTGGAAAGAACCATCGATGCATTAAGATCAATATGGAACTAACCACGGTAAGCTAGGGGCACATGACTGATGTTGGTTTAAGGTGAAAACCGTCACCGGGTCAGGTCGGGGTAGGTTATAGAAAGAAAAAATTCCGTATTTTTCAAATCATTTATATTTTAGTCGAATTGAAGAAAACGACAAGAGAGAGAGAGAGAAGGTAGGAAAGTGACAAAGTGAGACTGAGGGCTAAGTTGTTGCGAGCCACATGGCTAGTGATAGTTGGTTGATAGGTGGATCCACGAGTGAGGTTGGATTGATTGGATTTTATTGTATTGGCTGGAGAGTAAGAGGTTATTCAGATAATGACAGAGGCAGGAGATGGATTGGGGGGATCCACCAATGCAATGGTCGAAGGTGCCACCATGCAGATAGCAGTGTGATGAGGCTAGGACTCAAACAGACTCGTTTTTTTTGTGTATTAGATTGAATTAGCGGGTGATGAAACAAGTTTTATGGTTTTTTGGGGGAAAAGGAATTTGGAATTGTGGGAGGAAAAATCAAATGAAACTAGGAATGGGAAGGTGAGGTGATTTGGTGAAGAAGGGGTGAGGAAGAGTGTAGAAGGGATTTGGGTAGGACTGAGTGGGGAGAAGGGAGAAAAATGGGAATTAAAGGGAAAATAGGGGTTTGGGCGTCATGGTTTTTGACACTACAGTGACCAGCGTCAATTTAAGTTTAGTTCGACGTCAGTGTTAGTACACCAGTATCGAGTCCGCAAAGCAGGTGACCGATGCCGATTGAAGGGGGAGACGGAGGTTCGGTTAGGGGTAACTCTAGGGTACAAGTTGTAATTGGGAGGAAAAAGGGGCCAAAAGGTTTTTTGAGGTTTGGTGGGTAAGAGAAGTGGTGTTATTAAGTGAAAATTCTATCATAGGTTAAGGGGTAAAAATTGGTAAGGGGTGGCGTTGTTAGGGAAAAGTGTATAGATATGTGGGAAAATAGGTATGGTCAGAGGAGTGGGTCAAAATGGAAAGAAGGTGAGGGGTCGGGGATGCATGTAAATAGGTAAGGTAATATTGGTGTTGGGTAAGGTTAGGGTAGGTAGGTCGGTAGGTTACGGTTTGGATTCGATAAGTAGGTAGGTGGCGAGTTGGGTTAGGTAAGCAGGTAGATGCAGGTTAGGTTGGGGTAAGTAGGGTAGGTGCAGGTTGAGATAAACAGGTAAGAAGTGAAGTAAAAGAGGTAGGGTAATGTGAATGCATATGGGTGAATGTAGATTTGGTTGAGTTTTAATAATTTGATTGTTGTGTTGGATGCAGGCGAAAGAGATTAGTTGCTGATGCGAGACAAGGTGCCACCACCTTGCTCGTAATAGTTTGAGGTGCAACGGCGACAGCCAAGGATTTTGCGGCATGTTGAGGAGGTGGGCCTGATTAGGGTCTGACGTTATCGACATGTAGTTCAGCAGCCTGAGTCTGATGATCATCCTCATCGATAGATGAGGATTTGGTGACCAACTCATTTGACCTACTAACAGGTGAGATGACAGTCACCCTAGAGGATGTGTTTAGGGTCTTGTCGGTTACCTATATACTAGGTATGCAAGTTTATTCGATCTCCTCAGAGGAATCCAGAGGAGTTGATGCTAACGATGTTTGGTGTGAGGGGGATGGTAGAGCTGACATTCCATAGTACCATCCTAAGCTATGGAGAGATGTACCTAGTCCCATCCAGAGGAGATGAGGCTAGTAGTATTACTGATGGAGGCAATCTACTATTTTGCACTGCCGGATGCAGAGGGTGGGAGATTTCCAATGATTACTGACGAGAGTGTTACATGCCATGATGAATGGAAGAAGATCTGATTTTCTTGGGGCACCAACATTCCTAGTGTAGTTATATAAAGAGTTGTGGGCTTATAGGGTGACTGCGGAGGTTCAGGCCTATGGTGTACATTCATTCTTCACTGTTGGGCCTATTGAGCAAATTTTATGTGTGTTTCTAGTGGGTATGCCCCAAGAAGATGCCTTTGAGCCGGGTTTTTGTGTGGGTAGGGGTACAAGCGATGGGTGCCTATGTTATTGGAGAGCGGTGATCAGACAGGGCTATAGATGATGTAGAATATTACTGGCGGTTATTGGAGGGATTATCTGGGGAATAGACATTAAATGGAGACCGTATGTGGGGTTATCCCTCATACAAACATATGGTTGAGAAGTTAGCTGGCCTTCAACTTCTTAGATAGATAGAGGGGCATCATGCAGGAGAGCACAAGATGATACCAATTAACAGGGTCAGACGGTAGTTTGGGCTACTACAGGGATATACCACTGCCCTTCCTACAGTACCGGAGGGATGATGTTGAGAGACCAATGCCACTTCCATAGCTGACAGTACCTATCGGGAAGGAGAAGTAGGTTATAGACCGGCGTAGATTTATGATGTCGGAGTGTGATTGGATCATGTATAGACAATGGTGGGCGGCCCGGAACTACGAGCTAGTATCCTCCCAGGCCCGGGGCATCCAGATTTAGCCATCATCACTATTTAGAGAGATGCCCTACAGGGGGAAGGTGGTGACCCTGATTACATAGTTGGGGATGGTATAGGGGTAGCTACCAGCATAAGAGGCAGAGGTGGCCAAGGCTAAATGGCGCAAGTGGCCAGTCTACATGTCGAGATGGCCTAGGGGTGTAGACAGAGATGGTGATGATGGTTAGGTAGCCAGCATATAGGATACACAGGTTACAGGGTTGTAAGGGCAGTCTAGCCACTACATAGGTATAGGTTACTGGGTTGCAAGGCCAGTTAGCCACTGTGTAGGCACAAATTTAGACCCTACAGGCATAGGGGGCAAACGTCGATAGCACCTCCACAAGCATCGGGACAAGATCCCAGTTTATAGGCAGGGGCAGGACAGGGTCCCATGGGACAAGCATAGGGGCCGAGGCCTATGGGGTCACCTCAGATTGTACCCATAGCTAGGTTGTGAGGAGGCCCTAAGATGAGGCACAGGTATTATCAAGACCAGGCTGACGGTGGTAGGGTTAGATTATCTATCCTATGACAGAGTATAGGGCACAGTATGCGTCGAGTGAGAGGACCAGATCCTGCACCCATAGTGTGGAGAGCATAGGGGTTCATCGTAAAGTCCTGAAACAAGGATTAGGGTGACGTCCAAACAATTCACAGAGACCGGATCTAGGTCGATGTACCATGCAGGGAACACCAACTGAGACCTATAGCGGGTGGTGAGATGCTATCAGGCTGTCTAGCCAGGAGCTGAGGGAGGAGGCGATAGACGAGATAGAATATGGAGGATATTCAACACAGGACGATGTCTGATTTACATCCCTCCATGCTGGTGTATTTTAGTCATTTTTGATATATACCGACCTGTGTGCCAAGGAGAGTGAGGATGTATGAGATTTTTGCATATTTTTGATCATATACCGGCTTGCGTGCCAAAGATGGTGAGGCTATATATGAGATTTTTGAGAGATTTGATTATATGTACCAGCCTACGTGCCGAAGATATTTGAGATTATGTATATGGAGACACATGTTTGGATATTTTTATTTATAGAGATGATGATGATGATGATTATGGTCATTATGTGTATACATCGTTGTGGTTATCTTATTATTTTGATGTGTATATGTTATGGAAAATATAAGTAGCGTAGGCATGATAGAGTCAGGTCATAGGCATGGATCGAGTTAGGTTGTGGTATAGGCATGGATTGAGATAGGTTTTAGGCATGGTGGAGTTAGGTTGTAGGCATGGTTGAGTTAGGTTATAGTCTAGGCATGGATTGAATCAGGTTTTAGGCATGGTGGAGTTAGGTTTTGGTTTTAGGCATAATGGAGTCAGGTCATAGGCATGGTGGAGTTAGGTTTGTGGTCTAGGCATGGTGGGTTTATGTTTGTGGTCTAGGCATGGATTGAGTCAAAAGTGGTTGAGTTTGTAATTCATTAATTTGTGCAATGAATGATGATATTGGTCATGGTTAAGATGTTTTATAGTACATGCATGATAGTGGTAAGGAAAGGGTAGACATAATGGATGTATGTTTGATGATGATAAAGGTGGAAAGTAATTTGTTGTTTGATGGGTTTAATTTCTAATTATTGATATAAAAATGAAACTAACTAGGGTTGAATGTGATTTAGGAAAATGAAAGATGAGTTGGTTAGGGTAGAGAGTGGCCGAGCTAACCTCCATGGGCCCCATGCCCTCGGAGTGTTGCCTACATAGTCCCAGCGAAAAGGGACCTCAGGCCGATGTAGTTCTCCCATAAGCTAGGGAAGAATGCAAGGAGGTATGAGTATAGGTGGGTAGGTTTCAGGCATGATTGAGTCTAGGTTTGTTAGGTATGGGTGGATTGTGGGCACATTGGTATAGTTGATTTTGAGTTGATGAAAGAGGAAAAGGTACCCAAAGATAAGCGTTGAGAAGTTAATCCTGTATAAGGTAATCAATACGTAATGAAGAAGGTTTAAAATATAAGAGGAGGCAAGAAAGTGATTTGATTGGTAAGGATCATATCGGGTAGATCAAACCTTAGATGGGATGATGAACGTAAGACCCTAAAAGCATTACATGATTGATTATTCTACAGGTAAAAAATTGGTCACATGATCACGAGATGTCATGGTCCAATAGGTCCCTTGAGGTGGTAGGAAATGAAAGTGTGAATGGTGAGAGGGTGAAAAGTGGTTATTTTTTATATGGTACTAGGTAGCATGCCTTTTTGGTAAGATATCCAAGGTCACAATGGGCAAGTCCATGACTAAAAGGCTTTTATTTGTTTTGACTGATATTTGAGATAGATTGGTCAATGCGGGAAGTCTATGTGGGATGAGGAAATTAAATCCTTGAGGTCTTTACAAAGTTGATCGATGCGGGAAGCTTCAGATTCTCTCTCTCTTTCTGCTTCTTGTTCATTTTATTTTTTTGAAAGAGCTTTATATAGCTATCCTTCAAGGCAGCAGTCTATTTATAGCAGCAATGTAGAGAGAAAGATGTCCTTTTGAGGGAGTCATCTTTTATTGGAAGTTTGACTCAAGGAGTTGGATCCCATGTGAGGGCTTTGAAGTCATGGACGAGATTAAGGTGAAGAATAGGATTCTTGTTCAGAAATCAGGGTGAAACGACCATGGGATCTCATCTAAATGTAGACAAAAAGTATCCATGAGAATCATGTTATATACAACATCGTGGTACACATATTTAAGAGAAGATAAAAGAGTGACGGGTACACACATGATTCTTATTTAATCATTGGTGATGGCGTAAGAAGTGGATAGCACTCAAGGGATGAGCATGGTGTTATGTTTTTGGAGCCTATTTTCATGTTAGAGTGTGGTACACCTTCTATGTGTTACACTCAGGTATTTTTACGGTGGTCCCGCTCGCCGATGAGCGGGTCAAGGGGGTTCAGGGGCAAAGCCCCCAAAGCAAATTTTCATGGGTGGTTTATCAACCCATGGGTAATGGGTAACCATTATGGGTTGTTTTTGGGCCCATGGTTTTTCGGTACCCATTGTTTTGATACCCACGGTTTTTACCCACGGTTTTGATACCCATGGTTTTGTATCAAACTGCTTAAGCAATTGTCTATTTATATGATCTTATGCATATGATAGATATACAAGAAAATGTATTGCATATGTGCTTTGAATTTGGGTGTGAAGTATGTAGATTTTGTTGAGCATAGCTCCAAACGGATCTGGGTATTGTATTGAGAGAGTGGAGGCTTGTAATAAAATCTGAGCAAGTGATTCTTGGTGGACGTAGCCCAAATTGGGTGAACCACGTTAAATCTTGTCTCTCTATGTTGTGTTATTTATTCTACACTTTTATTTGAGATCTATAATATTTTTTGCATATTAGTTTCTACTGTTGCGATTCTGTAAGGGATTATTCCACATATTTTATCTCTTATTCCCTAACAATTGGTATCAGAGCCTGGTTTGGTTTGCTAAAGTTTTGAATAATAGGGAAAGTTTTTAGCTTGAGTGGGAGCTATGGAAAATGATGGAAGATCTAGGGTTGATAAATTCAACAAGAATAATTTCAGTCTTTGGAAGATACAGATGGAAGATTACCTTTATCAGAAAGATCTTTATACTCCACTATCTAAGAAGATGAACAAACCCTCGAGTATGACAGATGTGGAATGAGATTTGTTGGATCGGAAGGCACTTGGAACGATCCAGTTGTGTCTTGAATCTTCAGTATTATTTAATGTTTCAAAGGAAACGACTACAAAAGAACTGATGGATGTATTAGGGAAGTTGTATGAAAAACCCTCTGCCTCTAATAAGATATTTTTAATGAAAAAGTTGTTTAATATGAAGATGTCTGAGAATGGTTCAGTAGCAAATCATTTAAATGATTTCAATACGGTTGTGAATATGCTAGCTTTGGTTACAATAGAATTTGATGAAGAAGTTAGGGCTTTATTATTTCTTTGCTCTTTACCTGAAAGTTAGAATAGCCTGGTAATGGCGGTAAGCAACTCGGTTCTAGCTAACTCGAAGTTGAAGTTTGAGGATGTTGTAGGGGTGATTCTAAGCGAGGAAATATAAAGAAAAAGCTTTGGTGAATCTAATACTTCAGGGAATGCTTTAACAGTGGAAACTAGAGGGAGACAGAAGAATAGAGGAAACCATGGAAAATCAAAGGATCGGGAAAGGTCAAAATCCAAAAGCAAGATAGTATGCTAGCACTGTGGAAAGTCTGGGCATGCAAAGAAGGACTGTTGGGAGCTTCGGGACAAGAAGAAACAACAGGAAGAAAACAAGGAGGCAAATGTGGCATCGGGTAATGTATGCCAGGATGCTTTGATTCTTTCTTTGCATAATATTAATGAATCTTGGGTTTTAGATTCAGGGGCTTCTTTTCATGCTACTCCACATAGGCATTATTTTGTTGATTATGTTCAAGGGGATTTTGGGCATGTTTTTCTTGGTGATGATGAACCTTATAATATAGTTGGAAAAGGTTCTGTTCATGTTAAGATGCAGAATGGGAACACATGGCTATTGAAGGATGTTAGACATGTGCCTACATTAAGGAGAAATTTGATATCAGCAGGGTAATTGGGAAGTGATGGTTGTACTGTGATATTTACATCTGACTCTTGGAAGGTTACCAAGGGTGCTCTTGTGGTGCCAATAGGTAAGAAGGTTGGAACCTTCTATTTATCCACTGATAGTAATAATGATTGTAATCTTGTGGCTTAAGATGTAGATACAACATCATGGCACTAAAGGCTCGGTCATATGAGCCATAAGGGCATGGACATCATAAAGAAAAAATTTCCTGGATATACAAAAACAAGTTTGGATTTCTGTGAGAACTACATATATGGGAAACAAAAACGAGTAAGGTTTCTCAAGGTTGAAACTACGAAGAAAGAGATTAAGTTAGAGTATGGTACATTCTTATGTGTGGGGGCCGGCTCAGGTATCATCTCTTGGGGGTTCAAGTTATTATGTTACTTTTATTGATGATGCAACAAGGAAAGTTTTGGTTTATTGCATTAGAAACAATTCTGATGTATTTGACACTTTTGTTAAATGGAATTCCTTGGTAGAGAATGAAACAGGTCTTAAGTTAAAATATCTTAGGTCAGATAATGGAGGGGAGTATTGCAGTAATGAATTTAATGATTATTGTTCTAAAGAATGGAATCCACAGGAAAAATATGGTTCCAAGAACTCCACGGCAAAAAATGGGGGTATCATAAAGGATGAACAGAACAATAATGGAATGTGCTAGGAGCATGAGGTTACATGTAGTACTACCTCTTTCTTTTTGGGACAGAAGCGGTGAGCACATCTATGTACTTGATAAATAGAGGACCCTCAAGTGCCTTGGATGGAGGCATACCTGAGAAGGCGTGTTATGGTAAGAAAGTTGATTATTCATTTCTTAGAGTCTTTGGATGTTAGGTGTTTGTTCATATAGACAAGGATGATAGGACCAAGCTAGAGGATAAATTAGAAAAATGCCACTTTCATTACGTTATGGTGGTGATGAATTTGGGTTTAAATGTTGGAGTATTAAGGCCAAGAAAATAATTAGGTCTATGGATGTGGTCTTTAATGAGAAATTCATGTATAAGCAAAAAGTTACAGGAAAATAGGGAAGAATCCAAGAAAGAATATGCAGTGGTAGAGGATCTTCCGGATGGGACAGTGACCCATGAATCAGTTCAGGAACCTACTCAATAGGAACCCTAAACTCCTACAGTGAGGAGGTCTTCTGAGGGTAAGAAAAGAACCTGAACATTTTTCTCCTTCTCTTTATTATTTATTACTCACTGATAGTGGAGAGCTAGAGAGCTTTGATGAAGAAATGCAGGTAGATGCCAGTAAGAAGTGGGAGCAAGCCATGGATGAGGAGCATAAGTCTCTCATGGAGAACCAGACTTGGGATTTGGTGAAGCTACCGGAAGGAAAAAGAGCATTGTAGAACAAGTGGGTGTATAGAGTTAAAGATGAAGGAGGAAAGAAAAGATATAAGGCCCGGTTAGTGGGTCAAGGGGTTTGCACAGAAACAAGGTATAGATTTTGATGAGATTTTTTCTCCTGTAGTAAAAATGATTTCTATTAGAACTATTCTTGGAATAGTGGCAGCAGAAGACTTGCACTTAGAACAGTTAGATGTAAAGACTACATTTCTCCATGGTGATTTGGAGGAGGAGCTATATATGCAGCAGCCATAAGGATATGAAGTCAAAGGTAAAGAGGAGATGGTGTGCAAACTGAAGAAGAGCTTGTATGGCCTGAAACAAGCTCCACGTCAATGGTATAAGAAGTTTGATAGCTTCATGATGGAGCAAGGTTATATTAGATGTCATTCTGACCATTGCGTGTATACAAAGAAATTTGAGGATGGAAGTTATATTATCCTGTGTTTGTATGTTGATGACATGTTGGTTGCAGGTAAAAACATGCAGGAAATAAAAGTACTCAAGAAATAGCTAAGTGAATCCTTTGATATGAAGGATTTGGGGGTAGCCAGACAAATCCTTGGTATGAGGATAACTCGGGATAGGAAGGAATGGAAGCTGACTTTATCTTAGGAAGAGTACATTAAGAAGGTATTAGATAGGTTTAACATGCAGGATGCTAAACTGGTTGGGACTCCTTTGGTAGGCCATTTTAAGTTATATCAAAGGAGCAGTGTCCCAAGATAGAGCAAGAAAGAAACTAGATGTCCAAGGTACCTTACTCATCAGTGGTTGGTAGTTTGATGTATGTTATGGTGTGCACTAGGCCTGATATTTCCCATGCAATGGGAGCTGTGAGTAGATTTATGAGTGATCCAGGTAAAGAGCATTGGCAAGCAGTAAAGTGGATCCTTCGGTATTTGAGAGGGACCATGGGGACAGTTTTGTGCTACAGTGGATCAGACACCACTTTACGTGGTTATGTAGATTCAGACATGGTTGGAGATGTTGATAGCAGGAGGAGCACGACAGGTTATATTTACACTGTAGGTGGGACAACAGTGAGCTGGATTTCATGACTACAGAAGCTGGTGGCTTTATCAACCATGGAGGCTGAGTATGTTGCTGCCACAGAGGCAAGAAAAGAGATGATTTGGTTACAACAATTGCTTGAAGGAGTTGGGGCATAAGCAGAAGGAATGTAAGCTACATAGTGATAGTCATATTGTTATACACCTAGCTAAGAACTCTGCTTTCCACTCTAGGACGAAGCATATACAGTTGAGATATCACTTCATCAGGATAACTTTGGAAGAAGATAAGTTAAAGTTGGAGAAGATTCATACTAGTCAGAATCCTACAGACATGATGACCAAGGTGGTCACAAGGGATAAACTAAAGCTATGTTCAGCTTTGGTTGGCCTTCACGGATGATAGTGAAGGGTTGAGAAGCTTGCTCAGTGGAAATCAGTCTCCAAGTGGGAGATTGTTATGTTTGTGGAGCCTATTTTCATGTTAGAGTGTGGTACACCTTCTATGTGTTACACTCGGGTATTTTTACGGTGGTCCCACTCACCGGTGAGCGGGTCAAGGGGGTTTGGGGGGTGAAGCTCCCGAAGCAAATTTTCATGGGTGGTTTATTAACCCATGGGTAATGGGTAACCGTTATGGGCTGTTTTTGGGCCCATGGTTTTTCGGTACCCATTGTTTTGATACCCACGGTTTTTGCCCATTGTTTTGATACCCACGGTTTTTTTTTTGCCCATGGTTTTGATACCCACGGTTTTGTATCAAACTGCTTAAGCAATTGTCTATTTATATGGTCTTATGCATATGATAGATAAACAAGAAAATGTATTGTAGATGTGCTTTGAATTTGGGTGTGAATTCTGTAGAGTTTGTTGAGCATAGCTCCAAACGGATCTGGGTATTGTATTGAGAGAGTGGAGGCTTGTAATAAAATCTGAGCAAGTGATTCTTGGTGGATGTAGCCCAAATTGGGTGAACCACGTTAAATCTTGTCTCTCTGTGTTGTGTTATTTATTTGTGCACTTTTATTTGAGATCTGTAATATTTTCTGCATATTAGTTTCTACTGTTGCGATTCTGTAAGGGATTATTCCACATATTTTATCTCTTATTTCCTAACAAGTGCTTCCTACTATAGTCCCCAGCGTAGAAGGTGACCTCAGGACGATGTAGTTCTCCCATAAGCTAGGGAAGAATATAATGAGGTAGAAGAATGGGTTGGTAGGTGATAGGTAATGATGGATTCTAGGGCATAGGTATGATTCACAATTAAGGTCCATTTAGGCATGATTGAGGTCTAGGATGAAGAGGTATGGGTGACTTCTAGGGAAATTGTGGTGAAAAGAGAAGTTCTCAGAGACAAGATAAGTGACTTGAGGGTCTAGTCCTATTTAGGAGAATCAATTTGTATTGAAGAATCAAAAGATACACAAGGCACCATGCAGGGGTAGTATGGGTAGTGAACCATATTTTAGATAAATTTTGGAGATGATGTTTAGACAAGAGCTAGATTGGCAAGGTCGCAACTTGTGAACCATGTCTTGAGATACTCAAGTTGTGCTAAGACAATCCTGATGAAACTTTGCATGATTAATGATTCTAAGAGGTGAAGAATAGTCACATGATCACCAAATAGCATAGTTGCAGCAGGTCCCTTGAAGTAGCACTATGAACGAATAGAACCAAAGAAAAAGGATGTGAAGGTATTTAGGTCATATAGGAGGAAGCAACATACCTATTAGCAAGATGCCCACAGGATCAAAGGAATAGGTGTATGCCAGTGATTTCCAGTATCGTTAACCACTTTCTTTTCCTATTCAGGAGTTTTAGATAGATGGATTCAATTGGCCGTTGGTCTATACGGGATGAATAAGGTCTCCTGAGAAACTTAGTTGAATGATCGAAGGCATCGCAAATTTCTGAATACTTTTATTTTTGAAGAAAAAATCCTCTTTGTGGTGATGAGACCATGTGACACCAAAGTGAGCAAATTATGATGATCGATTCGATGAACTCACAGTCTCTTTATAGCAGAAATTTCAAGTAAAGATTTTTGGAGTATGAGATAGAGGTAAGGCTTCAACCCATTTTGTGAAAGGATTCCCTTTAGTAGTGGGATGATCCATTAAGTCATGGACAAGACTATAACGAATTGATTTGGTTCTTTTTTATAAGGAAAGGGTCCAAACCATGGGATCTCATCTAAGAAAAGGATGCAAAATTATCCATGAGAATCTGTCAGTGCATGAGCTGGGTGCACATTATTTAAGAGAAGGCAAAAGTTGTTGACATTTTAGCACAATGCTTAATCTAGTCTAATCATGGTTATAGGTTCATCAGTGAATATCCTAGGAAAGAATATGCTTAAGGGACGAATAAAATAGGAAAAAGGTGACCTCCACATATGATCATGAACTTCAACAATGGTAGAAAGAATTTCAAACTCGCAAGGCACCATAAGGAATGCCATTGAAGCCACGTTTATAGAGCTTAGGCCATCAATGAAGACAAACGATAGACCTTTTTAAGAAAGGTTTGTTGTCCTATTACGAGTGAGGTCAGGAGGCAAGATAGGAGATGGAAAGGTCCCCATTTGAGTATTTCTGTTTATTACCAAAGGTCACTCGGGTCAAGGGTAGTGTTTCCAATGGATCAAACTTTGTGAGGTAAATAAGAGGGTGATTGGAGTCTTTGTATGGTGACAAAGATTTTAGAATCAGCAGGTGACTTGGGGATTTGAGAGCGCCAAGACAGGCCATGGTATGTAATAAATTTGTTGGTTGAATGATGGGACGGTTTGAAGGGCATAGCAGTCGAAGGTGGTCAAAAGTATGTCTACATGATGTTTATAATTTTGAAGTCAACTCATTACAACATTGGTATATACCATTGACTTGGTTTATGACCAATTGAGAATCACCAAATATATTGATGGACTTAACATCCAAGGCATAGGCAATTGGAGACCTTCAGAATACGAGTGCTTCGTATTCAGAAATATTGTTGGTACAATTTAAATCGAGTTTGAAAGACAAAGGCATGGGGTCACCATCAAGTGAAGAGGATAATTAGCCAGATCCCACCCCATTGCAAAGTTTCTTGGAACCATTTGAAGAAGAGTGTCATTTGGTAAGCGGGTTCATCCAGGGAAAGGGTGGCAATTGACTCATCTGAGAAAGTCAAAATTAGAGGGTTGATCCCCGGAAATAGGTGCATCATCCATTTGGTCAGTGATAGCTTGGCCCTTGATGGACTTTTGGTGGATAAATTCGAGGTCGAGGTCAGCCAAAATCATGAGCCAGCGTGTGGCACGTTGATTTTGGTAAGGTTTGGCATACATGAAGTGTAAAGGATCTAGTGTTGGTCACAACATAGGTTTTGTGGTTGAGTAGGTAATGGCACAAGTTTTAATGGCAACAAAAATAAGGCTAAGGTCAAAGTTTTTCCAAGGCATGGGTGTATCGGGTTTTGTAGTCCAAAAGAGTATGGCTTATGTAATAAACTTCCTACTCCCTGTGTTGTTCATCACGATGAGCAAGCATGGCCCCCAAGGAATGATCGGTAGCCAGATGTATAGGTAGAAGGGTTGATCATCTTTAGGTGGAATGAGTACGGGTGGTTGGAGAAGGTATTGTTTTAAGGCCTCAAAAGCTTTGTGGTAGTCATCATCCCATTTAAAGGAGACATCCTTCTTGAGTAGATGATGAAATGGTTGACACTGATCAGACAATTGTGAAATGAAGTGGTAGATAGACTGCAACTTACCTTGCAGGCTACAGAGTTGTCTAAGGTTAGTGGGTGGAGGCATTTCTAGAATGGCCTTGACTTTAGTAGGGTCAACTTCTATACCATGTAGGGAAATGATAAATCCTAGGAGCTTTCCTGAGAGAACCGTGAAGACACACTTCTTGGGCTGAAGGTGAACAAAATATTTAATAAGGCGGTCAAAGATGGTTTTTTTAGGATGGCGAGGTGCTCGGAGTGGTGTTTGGATTTGGCAAGGAGGTCATCCACGTAATCTTCCAATATATGATGCATGATGTCATGGAAGATATAAGTCATAGCCCGCTGATATGTGGCACCAACGTTTTTAAGGCCAAAAGGCATGACTCGATAGCAGAATGTCCCCTAAGGTTCAAAAAGTGATGAATGTGGTTTTGTGTTGATCCTCTGGGGCAAGTAAGATTTGGTTATAACCTGAGAAACCATCCATGAGTGATAGGATCTCATGACCAGTGGTAAGGTCAACCAGTTGGTCAATACCAGGTAGAGGGAAAGTCATCTTTTGGGTAGGCTAGGTTGAGGTCATAGAAATCCATGCAAATACGGAGTCCCCCTGTCACCTTAGTGACAGGGACAATGTTAGAAATCCAATGAGGATAATCAATGGGTAAGATGAAGGAAACCGAAAGGAGGCACTGAAGTTCTTCTTTGACCAGAAGAGCAATGCGAGGGTGCATTTTCCTCAGCTTTTGTTTGATGGGTTTGGCATCGGGAATGGTTACGATATTGTGGACCACTATGGTGGGGTCAATACCAGGCATGTCTGCATAAGACCAAGTGAAAATCGTGGTTATGGTTTTTGAGAAAAGAAGTGATGGCTTCCTGTTCAGCAAACATCTAAAGATTGTCCGATCTTTAGAATGTGTGGGTCATCCTGAGTATGAATGTTGATTTCGATAGTTGATTCATTCAACATGGTTTGCATCTCAGATGGTAATGACCGATGAATATATGAGTCTTCATCACCAAGGTAGGTGAGTATAGATTCATCATCCTGACATTGAACGACGTTAATTGAAGGTGTATCATCATCGATCATTTCAGGATACAGGAAGGGCAGAGAAGAGGGAGCCTCATCCTCGCATGTGATAAGTCAGAGGCCCCAAGGAAATGGTGTTTATGAAAAAAAAAAGTTAGGAGGAATGGATTCTGGATCCATCGACTTTAGTCGGGTGAAGGTGGTGAAGAAGGTGGAGCGGGTGAAGAAGGTGGAGAGGGGATGATGTCCTCAATGAGTTCAATGCGGGCCTTCTTGGTAGGTGGTTCAACAAAGCCGATACCACTATGGTCGTTATGTTTGTGGGTAGTACATGGAATAATAGTATGGTGGCCTTGCTCATAAAATCCAAAACCAAAACCCTTCCATGCACATTGGTGCAGGAAGGTGTGGGTGAAACAGTGATTGGTGAGTGATTGGAGGTCAGCATGAAAATGGGTGGGTTTGTGACGGTGGTTCAGGTGTGTAAGTGGTAGTATCAAGTCCCCCATAGGTGAGATTGGTATGAAGGTGGGGAGGACCATAAAGGAGGTGCTCTCCTATATGGTGATCATAGTGAGGGTGTTGGTGAAGACTTCCATACTCTTGTGGAGTAAGGAATGTGTTGACACTATATAGGTGATACTCCCCCAGAGTGAGGCATTGAAAAATTCCTTCCAAGGGATCAGTGGTTGGTATGTGGGTAGCTGGAATGGATGATGTGTCAGAGGTCAGATCAGAGGTGGAGCTAACAGATTGGGGAGGCTGATGGTTCAGCCATGGAGGTTGTGGCAGTGGTAGGAATGGAGGATGTAGGTGTGGTTGAGGTAGCGGCTGCACTAGTGAGTGGAGGTGTAGGTGAAGAGGCAGTGGTTATGGAGGTAGATGCTTTAATGGGTATAAGCACGTCATTGGGTCGGTAAAGCATGTTGTAAGTTTTGAAAGGTGATGGGTCAGCCGGAATGGTATAGGTGTGTCCTTCATGCTCAAACTTTACACAATGATGCAAAGTGGAAGGAACACAACCCATGACACGAATCCAGGGTCTACCAAGCAACAGGTTATATTGAAATTCCCCCTCCAAGACATAAAATAACTCTGGAATAGTGTGGGGGCCCATGCAAGAACATGGAGGATGACAGTGCCAAGTGTAGAGGTGATAGCGTCATTGAATGAATGCAACATGACGGGATGTTTATGCATGCAATTGTCAGGTATGCGCATTTGAGCGAATGCATGGGAGGAAATGATATTAATGCTAGCACCCCCATCAATCATAACACATCGTACACATATATCATCGATGTGGACAGAGATGAAGAGAGATGGATCTGGGTCATCGGTTTGGTGTGGTGTGATCTCTTCATCTTGAGAAGCTAAGGGAGGCTACCTGGTGAGTAGGTGGAGATGCAGATGAAGGTGGTAATTTGGTGAGAGAGGCTACATGATGGGGTGTAATAATGGATGCCACAGGTGTAGGGTCATTGGGTAAGACCTCAATAGATTGAAGAACCTCCATGAGAGCTTGACGATGGGATTCTGAGGTTTGGATGAGGTCATATAGGGACATTTTGAGGGGGGATTGGTGTAGTTGTTTGAGCATCACGCAGTGTGTAACCCCATTGGAAATAGGATATGTGGGGCCACGGATAGTGATTTTAGGTGTGGGTGCAGATGGTATGTTGGGTATAGGATTGGTTGGTGGGTCGGTTTCCTTTTCCTTGCCTTTGTCCTTCTGAGCATGGGTAGCAACGTGGATCATGTTGATCTGAGGTGGGGAGGTAGGTGAGGTAGGTGAGCCATGAAAAGTATAGCGACAAGAGGGGAAAAAGCCAAGTGGCGGGAAGGAACCTTGTGAGATGAGTTGAGCACACTGACATTTGGGTGGAGGTTTGGCAAGTTCTCTTGATGTGAACCATGTTAATTTTGAATCTTGGGGGTGGCTCTAGGAGTTGTGGGGGTGGAGGTCTTGGTCATTGAGTAGGCAATGAGGGAAGGACTGTGGGAATGGGTGATGGTGAAATGGGGTCCTCATCGAGAAGGTCATCATCATCAAAGTTTTCTTCAGGAGGACACAACTGGATAAGAATGGTTTTCAAAGCCTTGCAGTTCTCCACATCATGCCCTGGCACACGATGGTAGGCACAAATTTTGGTATCGTCAAACCCCTTTGGTTTGGGTTTGAGTGGGTCATAAGGTCTGAGAGGCGGTAATGTGATGACAGAAGTTTCAAGGAGGTTGGTTAAGATTTTGGCATAGGATCCCGCTAGTGGATCACAATGGGAAGTGAAAGTGGGTTTGGGTGTAGGCGTGGCTGACTGTAGAGGAACGGTCTTTGCATGAGGGGAAGTGGATCGAGCCACGGTTTTAGGTGCTGGTGTGGTCTTGGGTGTTGGTCATGTTTTCTTGGGTAGGGGTATGGTAGATGAACTGGCAAGAGAATGTGTAGTTGGTTTGACTACCTTATTGGAGGGTAGTGGATTTTTGTTTTTAGGTTGGACCTTCTTGGGTAAAGGTGATATGGGCACACGAGATCTAGAGGGAAAAGTGGATGGTGGAAGAGGACGAGTTACCCATGGGGATAACTGAGGTGCTGTGAAGGTAGATGGCATGGGTCATGCAGGAGGTGTGAGGGAAAGAGACTGAAGTGTCATGGGTAGTGAAGGAGTGATCGATGGTATTGGAGGTATGGGTGGTAAAGATGTTGTAGGTGTGGGTGGAAGTCATGTCGGGTGCTTGGGTATGTTAGAGGTTTGCGAGGGTGGAATGGGTTGCTGTGTTTTTAGTTTACCGGTGGGTGGAGGTTTCTTAACCATGCTGGAGGGGCGAGGTCCTAAGATGGATGGAAAGGGTGAAGGTGATGAAGGTGTGATTGGCGAGGTTGGGGTATGAGATCTATGGGATTGGTTCTTCTGTTTGGGTGTCAAATTAAGCTTGGTGTCAGCTTTGGAGGATGTAGCTAAATCTAATTTGATGGGTGGATGAGTAAGGCTGGCGGTTGGGATGACCCCTAAGGTAGTAATAGGTTTAGGCAAGGAAGATGATGTAGGTGTGGGTTTGGATTTAGATGCATGTTGGGTTATGGGTAGGGGTGTGAGTTGAGCCATGAGTGGTATCGTGGTGGAATTTGTGATAGTTGTGGTTGTGTTTGGTTTGATTGGCCAAAATATTTTTGGGTAGATAGTGGAAGTGTCAGCAAGTGACATCTGCATTTGTGTTGAGACAGGAAGTAGAAGACACCCCCAAAGTAAGGTTCTATCCACATAATCTAGGTGATCAGCTAGGCATGAAAAAGGCACTGTTGTAGGTAAGGTTGATGAGGATCCAATGGAAATTCCCATAAAATGTGTCTTAGAGATGGGGAATTTTCTAGCTTCAGCTTCCGTGGGTAAGAGAGCCAAAAGTAAGTCTGTAGGATCTTGGGTAGCTGATGGAGAATGGTCACCTAGAGGCAAAGGTATTTCTACTGGATCCTTGATAGGTGGAGGAGAAAATGGGTGCTCCTCTGTGGGTGGAGGAGATAATGGGTGCTCCTCTATGGGTGGAGGAGATAAAAAGCCTACTGTACTGGGTGACAGATCTCTAGGTGGAGAAGCCAAAGGTGAAATGGTCTCGATGTTAACAGGAGTCTCCTTTATGGGTGAGGGAGGAGATGAAGAGTGTTCCTCTATGGGTGGAGGAGTAGGTGAAGTGGGTTCAAGTGTAGGTGGAGGACTTTGGGCTAGGATTTCCTCGATGGAAGGAATATGAGGTAATTGGGAAGCAACAAGTGCATCATTGAAAATAGCATGGACCTCGCGGGTATGGCTATCATGAGTTGAGGTCTCTCTAGTTTGATCAGAAGAAGGGGCATGATTAGGAAATGGTTTCTTGAAGATGTGTAGGTTTTGATTGGCAGGTGCATTAGGATTATCCAAGGTTAACTCACCTTTCTCAAGCATTTCTTGGACAATGTTTTTGAAAGTGATGCAATTTCCATCACTATGACCCTTTACTCGATGATAGTTGCAGAAGTCATGCTCTTTATACCACGTGGGTGTGGGGTGAGTAGGATCAAAACCAGTGTGTGGTTTCATGGGAGGAAGGGTGATGGCCCCAACTTTAATGAGATTTTCTAAGACAGAAGAATAAGGCTCCCCAATTGGGGTGTATTTCCGTTGTTCCCGTCTGAATTGAAAAGTCTGAAGGAGAAAGATTAGATGAGGGGCTAGCCTGATTTGATGGATGAGCTGGGCCAGCCTTGAGTACCACTGTGTTAGTGGTTCCCTTGGCTTTTGAATAATTGTTCTGTGGTTTTGAAGAAGAAGAGGTATCATTCGGCTTGAATGCTGAGTTCTTATTGCGTAGTTGGATTTTATTTTCTTCGATGGCCTGAATCTCTAGCTTTCATGCCATGGTGAATGCTTCATCAAAGGTTCAGAAAGTCTGGACCTGCAGGGTCGGTGAGATATGTCTAGCACAAGCCCACGTGAAGAGCTCTATGAGTTTGGTTTGTGGTAGTTGGAATGTGAGTTGATTGATCAGGCTATGCCAACGAGTGACAAAATATGCGATAGATTCGTCGTCATACTGACGCGTAGAGTAGAGGTCAGTCATGGTAACCTTCTTAACAATGTTAATGGAGAAGTGATCCAAGAAGGCTTGGGCTACCTGATTAAATGAGAAGATAGAGTGTCTAGGTAACCCACTATACCAATCTAATGCAGGCCCAGTCAGAGACATGGGAAAGGTCCTCAGAAGTAAAGCATCATCATGGGTGATCAGATAACACCCATGTTTGAAAGACCGCAAATGTTGTTGCGGGTCTTCTTTGCTATTGAAGCGGTTAAATTTAGGCATTTCCCAATGCATGGGATATGGACGGATAGGAATGGATGGGTGGATAGGCTCATTACAAATCTCATCGTAGGTGAGAGTGTTGTGGGAGCCAGAAACTGATGCTTCCAATGTCTGCATCTTGTCCATCATTAACTTGATTAGGTCGTTGGTAGGTTGTGATGGTTGGGTGACCTCCTGTAGTGTAAGAGGGTTGGTGTTGGGCATATGATGGGGGTGGCATTCCAGTATATGGTGCTGCCATATAGGTAGATTGAGAAGGAGGGAATGAAATAGGGGGTACGTACCCAGAATGAATGATAGATGAAATGGGAGGATGCTGATAGTACGTATATGGAGGTGGAAGGGTCATGGTGACCCTAGTGGTAATGGGGGCTAAGGATTGTGGAATAGAAAGAACAATGTTTTGAAAAGGGGTAGGGGTCACCAACACTGGGGGTGGTTGTGTAGCTACGGGTATATGTGAAACAATAGGCACAGATGAGGTTATGTTCTGGGTGGTTGGCGAAGGTATAGTGGATGTGGCGGGTGTAACAGATGTGGCAGACATGGCGGTCATAGCAGGTATGGGGCCTAGCTATGAAATGACTGGGGGCAAGGTAGGTGCGGGTAGCATGGAGCTAGAGGAGGTTGGATGCAGAAGTAGGAGTGAGTGTCAGGGGATAGATATGGGCATGCCGTATATCAACTGACCTGAGGCATCTCGAGTGGATGAGTGGGAAAGATAAAACTGTAAGGCGGCAGGGTTTTGGTCAAGGAGTCATGTGAACTCCTCATCTCCTATGGTGGCGATAGTGATAGGTTGGGTAGGATCCATGGGTGATAAAATAGAAGGTGGTGAAGGACTAGGTGGGAGTGGTTGACAACTGACATGGAATATGAGGGCATTTTCTTGGCTTTGGGTCAGCACCATGTGAACAAGCACTGATGTGGTAGGACTGTTTTCTGTAAATGACACAGAAATACAACAGAGATAGGATAAATAGGTGGTGGTAGGTGAATTGGGGTTAAAATGTCAGCTAGAAAAATTACACAGGCTAACCGATGCCGGTTAGGTTAAACTGACGCCGGTCATAGGTAACCGTGGTCGGTCACTGTGGAAAGTGGACAGTTGGTCAAAACAAGGTAAAAGGCCAATAATTTGCCAAGTATGCAAGATGCTAATGGAATTTACCAGGAAAGTGAATATGATAAGAGTGATAGAGACTCTGAACAACAAAGAAGGTGAAGCAGGTGTCCTTTTGGGTAGGTTAACCAAAAGAACAGTAAACCGACGCCGGTTGGGTAAAACTGATGATGGTCAGAGGGTAACCGATGACGGTCACTGGACCGACACCGGTTACTATGAAATTGAAACAGTGATGAAGAAAATGTGGTTGTGAGTTAAAATTAGATGTGGAATCAAACCCAGAATTCTGAGAATGATGAGAATATGGTCCAGGCACACTCAGATGAAGCTGGAATACACCAACTGTGATGAGGAGTGTACAAGGGGAAATAAGAAAATGAAGAACGTGATCCTCTCACCTCAAAATGCAAGCCAAGCAGAAACACTAAGAAAAATATGATCCTAAGAGTGCTTTTTCTATTATGTTTGTTTAGCTTATGCTATTTAAGGACTGACTCATGAACTTTAGAATAGAATTTTTGGTGAGGATGGCTTCCTACGAAGAAGGAGATCTACAAGGAGAGGTTTCAGGTTATGTTATGGTGGGGGTGGGCCATCCTCTGATGGGGTACTAGATAGAGATAACCAAGCGGGGTGCCCACTGTACCATGATCGTGTGATCACCTACAACTTCTTCCAGGGTGAGATGTTGTTTAAGAATGTGTATATATTTTTAATTTTGTGATGTTTGGTAAGACTCAGAGAGAGAAAGAGAAAGGAAGTGCTTTTCTATGATTCGTTTGTCAACCATCAGCTGGGCATGACTTCCAGCATATAGGTTGCCCTCAATTAATGTGAGCTAATGTAGAGAAGTAGAATGAAATGAAATGATTTTTAAACCCAAATTGAAATGTTGAATTCAATGACACAAAATAGATGAACAGGAGAAGGGATGCTCTTTCACTAATGCGATACTAATGAAAGGGAAGAAGTGTTCTTTTTAAAGCACCAAAATATGATTGCTTTTAGACAATAGAAGGAGAGAAGGTTCCAGGGGAGAAATTTTAATGTAAGAACCTTTTAGAAAGGAAACAAACATGCAACTTTTTACCTAGAAATGAAAGAATGCAAAGAACCCTGAATGGGTCCCACCGGGCGTGCCAAAATGTTTCACCTGATTCTAGATCGTTTCTTCGAATGTTGATGAAACAGATAAGGGTAAAGGGCTAGGAGGAATACCTGTTAAGATGCTGGTTGTAGGTTGTTGTGCGCGTATGACTTCTGGATCCACAACTGATCGTGAGAGCTTCCTTTTTTCTTGGAGGAACTACCTAAAATGGAAAACAAGACCACCAAATGAAAGTTAAACAATATATGCAGTGGACTGCCTAGCGTATGCTAGATCCGGGAAGAGTGATACTTCCTAGACGGTTGTCAATCCACTGTTTAAAACAACTTAATGCTAATAATAAAGGAAATCCTACTGTAGTTAAAATGATTTAGGTATCTCATTCATCTACAATAAGCAAATTCATTCACAACAGGCTAAGCTATGACTGAATCTGAAGGTCAAGGTCTTGGTCAGGGTACTGGTACTGGTCAGGGTGAGGTTCTGGGTGGTTTTGGGTATTTGGTGGAGGTTTTAAGCTCTGTTCTTGGTTTCTGGTCAAAAACACAGAGACCAACGTCAGTCTGGTATGACCGATGTCAGTTTAGGTTAACTGGGTGGCGGTTGTGGGTAACCGGCGTCGGTATGGTCGGGGTACAGGAAACTCAATAAAAACTTGAGGTGAGGATAGATCTGAGGCTAGATGAAAATGGAAGGGCAATGGCAAGGTTCATGTGGGTCTTAGGTATGCACAGGAATGATTAAAATCTGGTATGGGCAGTTCAAGGGTGTGGGTGAAGGGATGGTCAAGTTTGCATGGAGGTAAAATGGTGGGGGAATGGAAAGGGGAGCAGAAACTAATAACAGAAGTAAAGAATCTGTTTAAATGATAATGGACTAGTGCTGGTTAACAAAAACTTACCATTTGTACGAGCTTGATGTCTGGTTGGCAATGGTGGGTGATCAAATGGAAGGAACTTGGTGTGGTACTGGCACTTCCCCGGATGCTCCCGTGAAGGCAAATGGCTCTGTGGTTGCTTCAGGTGCTGGCTATGGATGCTCTGATGCGTGTACTAATGTTGGTTCTGCTTGCATGCAGCTCTAGTTTTTGTCACTTGTTCTCAGAAGATGTACCAACCTCTAAACAATGTGCCAACCTCAAAATAAGGTTGTTTTGGGGGTTAAATGGTAACCAACGGTGGTTCCGGGTTAACCGGCGGTGGTTTAGGGTAACCGGTGTCGGTTAGGGCGGGATTTCCTAGGTTTACTAAACTAGGCAGATCCCCTTGATTTTCTTGGATCTCGTTCATTTTTCTCCATGGATTAGAATGGAAGCTTCCTTCTAACATGTGGGAATGTGGTTAGAGGGAATGTAGGCTTTGATTTTTAGGGTTTGGGTAGGTCTTAGTTAGTTATGGCAACTTACTAAGAATAGGTCTTAGGGTGAGGTGGCTAGATGAGGTGTCTAGGTGAGGTGGATATGTGGGCATTATCCCAATTAGGATATTTAAATAATAAATATTGTGAGGATAATGAATTAATTTAATTAAATTAATTAAATTAATATTAGAGTGGGATGAAAGGGGCCATGGTTAGGTGAATGTGTTCAAGGTGTTTGAAGGACCTTTGGAGAATGTTGGTTCCTCTACCTATTTCTAACGCTAACACTACTCCTAGTTGGAAATGAAGCTATCTATCGCTACTCTACGATTCCAAGGGACCAGGGTGAGAAGTAGATGCATAAGGGAAATCCTAAGCTAAGGGAAGGTGATAGCACCAGAAAGAGGGTCAATCACTCTCCACAAGGGGAAGGAAAACGAGAAAACGTGGGAGAGAGGGAAGATAGGAGCGCACCACAAACAACCACGCAGACTTAGCTTTCCAAGGCATTGACAACTTAGTGAAAATGGAACCTGCAAGCGGGAAATGCACACATCATGCCAGAAAATGCAAACAGAGAGGAAAGAACACATAAAACATGAGAGTAGTGCAGAGAATAGCCATAAAAACATGATTTTATTTCTTGAAGGATGCACATTAATTTACATTCATGGCAGGAGGCGGGAATACATTGCAAAGACCAAGTCCAAGGTCTGAAACTCGTGGGAAATCAACCACCATTTTGGCATGGTCTCGTTACAACAAAGAGGGATTTGTTTTAATGAGTAGAGCTCTAAAATTTATAGAAGAAGAAGGAGAGAAGATGAGGAGAAAGAAGAGGGAAACTCATATTCAAACTTTCAACCATCAACAGTAGGTAATAAATGTCTACAAATCTATCAAATGCGCCTCCCCATGTTTACTTATCTTGTAAAAGAAGGAAGAAGACCAAATCTAAATGAAATATGGTGGTTAAGTCGATTAGATGTCTACATCAATGATTAGAAATATGTTTCCCTATTTTCCAACTGTCACATCCCACCAAAATCTTATTCTGAAAATTCCAACATGCAATCCATGTCAGAAACTTTCAAACAAGCCTAGGAGCACGGGTGTTAGAGCCCTGCAACAAACGTTATTGTGATATGAAGGTTTATAGTGAAAAATGGACATGCTAGACCCATGACATGTACTGCTTGGCCAAATAATTGGCCAATTATTGATCTATTTTATCATTTTTTCCATGTGTCGCGCACTGGTTTGTTATAAGGATTTGGCGCCATGCTTGCGCGCTTGGATAGGCTACGTGTAGCACACTCAAATATGACAGGTTTCCATGTGGCACAGTGACTAGCACAGAAGAAGGCGCAAAGGCGTGTGCAAAAGGAAGATGCATGGAAAAGGGGTGCACAAAGGTAATGTGTGTTACAGGAAAATATGCATAACTGTAGGAGGCAAGTATGCAAGCAAGCATGAGTATCTATTAAGGAATGTGCAGTAGCAAGGAAGAAAGGGGTGCATGAGGCAATACCAATAAGGAAAGAACTGTGAGGCGTGCATGCGCGAAGGCGTGCGGTGGACTTAGTCATTTAGAAGGAAAGTGTGCAGAGGTGCGTGCAAGGAGTGCGCGATAGACTGGGAATGAAAGTGGGTATGCAAAAGGAAGGTGCAAAGTAAGTTAAAAGGAGATAGAAGAATACATAGGGAAGCGGGAGTGCGTGAAAGTTGTGTGAGTGGATGTGAAGGAAGAATGATGCATGAGGAAGCAGCAAGAAGGGCGCGCGTGAGGTGCACACGGAAGAATTGCAACCAAGAAAACTATACTAAGGGAACTGCCAGAGTGTGCGCAACCTACAATAACTAAACTTCAAAGTCAGAATGAGGATGAAAGTTTCCAAATTAATTGGGGGTTATTTTGGACATCAGTTCCCTCAAGTTGATCTAGTGAGTGCTCTAAATACTTGGGTTTTACAACATAAGCGAGTATCATCTAGATTATCCACTTAGCTTACTATGTATAGACTTCGACCAATGTAGCATGAGGTATAATGCAAAATTATACATGATCCTGGTATGTGGAAACCAACTCCTCTATTATGTGTCATTCTCCTCCAAAACCCTTCATCAAGTTCTCATACCATGTGAGCATCCGAGCCTCAAAATTTTCTTCCAATGGAGCCCAAACACTTAGACCTCCACTTAAAAGATGTTACATTAAGTTAAAAGAATAAGTGCTTTGTCAAGCTTTACAAGTTAATTGACCCAAGATATTATATCAAAACACATTTTGAAAAATCAAATGTGTATGTTAAATGAGTAGTGATTTTGGATTCTTCTTCTCACATATAACATCATATTCAACCTTATATATCATATAAGGAAGGAATGATAAAAAAACAATATTTTCCTTCTTTTTTCTCTTCCCTTCTCTCTTTATCTCTCTTGGTATCCCTGTGTGCTTCAGTGTTTCCCATAACTATATAGTTATGGCTATGGGTTCTCCAAAACTGTATTTATAGGTCATGGTTCTTTACACTTGTAATTGTACGATTCTAAAGATTCCTTTTATGGCCCTTTTGAACCTTGTTTGGGTCCCTTGGGATTTTTGGCCCTTCTTTTTCTTTCCACTCATTGCATTTTGGCTTGTGTGTCAATGTAGTCTTAATTTGAGTTCAAGAAAGTACATTATTGCATTTGAAAAAAGTGAATGATAGAGGAGCATCCTTGTCCCAAAATAATTATACAAGCATTATTGGAATGCCTACTAATCGTTGCATTATATTCAATGATAGTACACCATCATAGGGGCTTGATAATAATTGTTAGATGACCCAAGCCCTGAACATTCCCATTTGTATTTTTGTTTGTGTTTTATGTGTTGTTGTATTAGGATTCTGAATGAGGAGATCAATTTCTTAGAGATCGATGCATTATTTTAGAAAAGTGAGTGAGGTTTTTTAATCCCTAAAGTTAATGAACAAGATTGCCAAAATATTTTGTTTTGTTTGACAGTTGCTAGAACCATATAGTCTCGGTCTTGAAAAAATATATACCGAGTTCTAGTTAATATTTTATTTTATTTTTAAGTGTAATTGTTCAATATTTATGGATGGATGTAATATATTGCTTATATAAACCCACAAAATATTTTGTTTACTCGTGATTGTAAACCTAATTTAGTTTGGAATGTAGTAGAAGCCTAATTAATTTCACCGAATTAAAATTGCTGGCGTAATTTGGTGGGTGTTTATGGGTGCTAAGGCATCCACATTGATAAATTATTATAAGGTTTAAATGCTATCAAGCTAAAATTTATTTAGTTGACTAAACTTGTAGGCAAAGTTAGATGGGTGCTTGTCCCCGTCAATATGAATAACAACAAGGCAGTCACATTGGTGGGTTGTTATAAGATTTAGATGTTTATATTATATTCTATAATTTTTACAATAAATTGTCACGAGTTCTTCAAAATTGTATTCATCTTAGGATTAAATGTAGGACATTGGATTTGGATATAGGATTTCTTTCCCTTGAAAAGTGATAGCTTTTCAATAAAATACAAATGCTACATTTTGGTAGTGAGCATCTTCAATGAGGATAAACACAAATTGACAGGTAGAAAACTCCAAATAAAGAATAAAGCTTGAAAACAACGGAAAGAAGAAAGTTATATTCAAATGTTTTCTTAATGAGTGAAAAGAAGTGAAGTTATATGAGAAAGCAATAGGAAACGACATCAATACATGGCACAGGAAATCTCATTTTGTTTTTGTAGAATGTTCAAATGTGACACTTTTTGGAATTATTTCACCTTAAAATGCTTATGCTTTTGGATGTATGTGACCTTTGAAAATCTCCTTAAAATTTTGACAAAATTTCATGAAAATGTCCAATTTTGACAGGAATTCCATTGAGATAAATACGTCAAAGGGTGGGCATGTATTTCTATAAAAAAAGAAAATGAGGAACAACCAACCAAAGCTACCTTTACCTTGGGTTGCACCTACCTAACAAACTCTGCTTCGGTATATATTCTAAAACTTAAATAAACCAAAACTCAAACTTGAAAAAGTTGAACACCGTGGCCTAAGCCTATTTATAATAATTAACAGGGGAAAATGTTTTCTAAATGAATTTTTCATTATTTTGGTCTAATAGCATAAAGTTTCTAAGATAATTATAGTTTATTTAGAATTACTCCTTTTTTTTATTATAAACAATTTTTACAATCAGTTAAATTTGAGTTGTCTTGGTATTTAAAAGAAACTAATATAAACTTAAAGGAATAAAGGAGAGATAAAATTAGCAATAAATTAAAAGGAATAACATCATCATAAAATATAGCACTTCATCATCAAATCTATGTTTTAATAGTTAAAGTTGATTCATGTTCATTACATGTAGATCCAACCAAGTTTTTCTTGGAGAAAAGAATGCCATTGCATAACTCCATTCTTTTATAGAGTAGGTAGCTACAATATTAAAGAGCTAACCAGCAGTTATAGTTGAATGGTTGAAAACTTAAAAATGGAGCTACTAGTAATATTCCAAGTCCTGTTTTCTAACTGCTAGACAAAAAAAGAACCATACTAATTGTTGTAGAGGAGACACAACTGTCTCTATTATAAAACCGTGAAAAAAAAAAACTGCAAACAAAAGCATGTAACCATTCTCTTATCTTCAATACTTGGATAATAACATTTCATTCTCTTTTTCTCCTCTTCTTTTAAAAACTGTCAAAGCTTGGTTGTGTAAAAATTTGTTCTTGTTGAGGTAATGACTTAGAAATTATAGGTATTTCCTTGAAGACTTTACTCCTAAACAATGTATCTAACCTCAATATGTTATATATGTAAGCAAATATTTTTGTTACTCTAATCTCATTTTTTTTATATTGGTGCATGACGACTTTCCTTTATTTCTTATTACCTTATATGCCTCTCCCTTTTCCCTTACAAGTTTACATTAATTTGTTTATAAACACGAAGATAAATCAACATTTTAAGTTTCGCGGAATATAATCACAGTTAAAATTTTTATCTCTACCATTTATAACATGAGATGTGCCTAATACATTTTTATATGATCAATTTAAATTTTAAAAATAATTAAATAAATTAGAAAATGAATTAAAATATGTAGAAACTGTTTTTAAGAAAAATATTTAGGTGGAGCGTTCAAGAGGTGTTGGAGTGTAATAGTGAAAATGAATTTTTTTAAAGTTGTAGAAGTAATTTCGAGATGCACTAAAGATGATGATTTTACAATTACACGTGAATTGCAAAATACACAGGAAAGGATGTAAATGTGTTTATAATTATTCCTTAATAGAAACATGTTAGTGTTTAAATGTATTTCTCCTCTTAGGAATGGAATTTGGAGGAGTCCAATTTCGTTTTAAAATGAGTTGCCTCAGTTGAAAATTTTGCATGTGACAAACCACAAATTTTGAATTTAAAGTGTGGCTTCTTTACACTTTGCTATAGTGCAAATCTCTATTTTAGCTTACCTCAGTAACCATTACCAATAAATAATCTATAGAACATTGCTTGCGATTGAATGATGGAACCAATTTGTATCTCTCAAAACAATTTGTCTTGCAACCATCTTGAAGATAACCTCGATTGCTCTAGCAACAATCTTGAAGAAGAGGTGGTTGCAACATGACAGTCATTATATACTCGATTTGACAACATTAATAATTATTACATGGGACATGTTTAACAAGCCAAATGCAATCACCACATTTTGACAATGGTGACCAAGTAATACTTCTTTCTCTTGATCCTCTACATCATTTAGTGCAGGTCTTCTATGGGGCATATACCCTACTCACTTCATCTCCCAAGACAATTCTTCCAGCTTTGCATAAATTTCCTATGTTTGTGTGTGGTATATGTCTTGTACACAAAAAACCATTTTCTATTTTATGAACTTTAATCCAGCCACATCCACGTGTCTTTTTGATTCCTGCATCTTCCATCAATAATATTCTTACCTTTTGAACATCATCCCACATGCCCATTACTGCATAAATGTTTGGCAAAAATTCTCCCATCCCTATTTGTTTATGTAATCTACAAGATCCTAGAAAAACACACTGACGTGCTATTGCATTGGGTTATATTGACATTTCAATTATAAGAGCATCCTCAAGATAGCCAACATGGCAAAAAAGGTCAACTATACATAGATAATGATCCATTATAGCCATAATGCAATAAGAAGCACTTATGCAGTTGAAGTTTTTTGTCTTTATCCATTAGGCCTCCATGATTACATGCATATAAAAAAAAAACAATTGTTACATGGTTAGGATTGAATATAAAGTGCCTCAGTAGTTCAAAGAGTTCAAACGCATGCTTACTATCTAACCATCCATTGCATACCAGGGTAAAATCATCGTTGTCCATTGGACCAAATTTGGATTATGCACTTTATCAAACAAATTGCAAGCCTTTTGTACGCTTCCACATTTTGCATAGATGTCTATTATAACATTTGCAACTACAACATCTGGAAACAAAATGCACTTTCAATTGTTTTATCATGAATCTCCATAACTTGTTCCAAAGCTCCAAATTTGGCACAACATGGGAAGGTACTGGAGAAGGTTGTCATCTTTGGCTATATACCTTATGATTGCATTTGCTTACAAAACTCTGAGGTATTTTTAATAAACCCTCATCCACAAGACTACATCTTGCCGAGGCATTTCTTTGAAAAGTTATAAACCATTGTCTAGAAACCCATTTTGTACATATCCTACAATCATTGCATTCCATCAGACTTTATGTTTAATTGAGGCATTTTTTCAAACAATTAGCATGCTTTTTGTACGTTTCCACAATTTGCATACATGTTTATATGCTTCCATAATTTTTAGATGGATCGCCATACCATATTCTCTCCCATTTTGGCACAAGCTAGTAGGATGATAGCAAAGGTAAACTTGATGGGTTGGACATCTATTTGTTGTTTTTTGCTTTAAAATCTCCACAAGCCCATTTTGTGCATATCCAACAATCAATGCATTCCATGAGACTACATTTGTTGAGGCCTTTAGTCCATTAGACTACATTTTGTTGAGGCAATTTTTTCAAACAATTCACGCACACCTTTGTGTAATTTTGCACATTTTATATACATGACTTCAAGAGTATTTGCCACAATAACATCTGGCAATAATCTACTTTCAAGTATTCTTTGGTGGATCTTCATGCCATGTTCGAAAGTTCCCTTTCCTCATCAAGAACATTTGTATTATATGCATATCTGGTAATCAAGGTAGTCGGATGCTTGTGACATGTTTTAAATCTCCCATTTTGTAAGAGGCTAGGAGAATGCTGGCAAAAGTTGGAGTCTGCCCTTATACTTGCCAATTGCATTTGTCATCCCATGTTGTGCATATCTTACAATCATTGCAGACCTTGAGGCCACGTTTCTACAAGGGGTTTAAAAGAACATTTTGCATGTCAATTGCATGTTCCCACATTTGGCATACATATCTACCAAAACACCTACATCTAGAACATCTAGCAAAAGTCTCATCTCTTCTCAGCTTTGTTTATTCTTTCAAACAATAGTAATGACTATTAGGATTATGTTTTTTTTTTGTAGCCGGGAAAACTCAACAGAAAAGAGGCTGTCAAGAAAACATTTGCAAAAATACGAATGTTTTCTGGCAAATGACACCTCACAATTATTTTTCGAAGTAACAATGTATATTTTATCATTATATATCATTTATTATTTATTATTTTTGAAAAGTGATAGAAATAAGTACCATACTTTTGACATGATAGAGTTTAGAATAAATTTTCAAAAACATTTGTAATAAATGTAATGAATTCAATATGAAACCATTCCCCATCCCAACCCACCCCCCCCCCCCCCCCACACACACACCCCAGCCCCCTCCCCCCCCTCGACGTATGTATATGTATGTATGTATGTATGTATGTGGGAAAGGACCATATAGTTGTGCAAGCACCAAAACATGTACATTTGTTTTCACTATAGGTTTTTGAAAAAAAGGACTAATAGTTGTTCACTTTTTGATTAATGACACTTTTTAAGAATCAATGACAATGTGACGCATAGGGCACTCGGTCATTGGTCCCTCTTTCAAATGTTTTATATTAGTTTTCTTCATTTTAATTCAATTTAAAAACTTTTTTTCTCTCCAAATAAACACATGAAACGAAAATGTTGATATAGCAACGCTACACAATGATATAATTTTTTTACGCTACCAATGATACCTACATATATCTACATGCCCCTATAATTAAGTGCACGGTTATAAGGTCCTCTCCCCTTTAAAAAAAATTACTCAAAATCATTAACGAATATTCCAAATGATGAATGTATTTTGCAATTATTATCTTAATTTAAAAACCACGTGACTATAGGTAGATCAAAATCAAATACAATATTTTAGCCAGTAAAGAATATTTGTCCTGATAGAGATCCCAATACTTTTCACACTTGCTTACCTTAAAGAATATTGTACTACTTAGGAAAGAACGGTATTATGTATCATAGAAGTGGAGTGATTAGTGACCCACCAAACATGGATTTTGAAATTCATTGCAACAAGGAGTCAATTTAAAAAACATTAGAGAATCCACCCCATGTCCTGCTTTTACTTTTGAAATCATTTATTTTCTTCTTTCCCAAACTTTTGCTCTAAATCCATGGTAGACATTTTGTTTGGATGTCTTTAAGTATTGGTAATTTGACAGCATTGTATGCTCATGATGTCTTCAGATTGCTTGACCACCCACAT
Organism: Taxus chinensis; assembly: GCA_019776745.2. Taxonomy (NCBI): domain Eukaryota; kingdom Viridiplantae; phylum Streptophyta; class Pinopsida; order Cupressales; family Taxaceae; genus Taxus; species Taxus chinensis. Next base: position 854,964,031 of record CM034149.1, on the reverse strand, counting down.
GCTATGAGGCTTTGGATTTTGCTGCATCATCATTTAGATTTTGCATCCAAGCATTAGATACACTCATCTCAAAGAAATTTTATGACAAATTTGACAAATCCAAGTCAAAACAAATCTTGTAGATTGTGCAGAGATTTGAGTAACCATGATGAATTCAAGTTGTGTTGCAGGTTGCTTGGATGCACAGGTTCCAGTGAGATTAAACTTCATGAGCTTGTATAAATGGCCAGATTCAGATGCAGAGTTCATGAGGGTGTTGAGCATGGACAGAGAGGACAGCTGCCCAAGGAAGCTCACACCAACATATGAGAGCTATGCTTGCAGGCAGCAGTTTTTGAGGAGTTACACATTTTCTAAAAAGGAGACTGTCCCACAAAAGACTAAGAAGTGTTTGAGGGGAGCCAAGGCAGCTGTGATCAAGATGAAGAAGAATTTTACCCTCAAGAGAATTCTGTTTCTGTTGGGGAAACTCAGAGCCAGGTTTTTCAAGGCTGCTTGTGTTGTTTTGGCTGCCATTTTCACTTGTCTGCTCGCTTGTACTACCAGTGTGGATGTCAAGGACCAGCAGCAGAAGCTGAAGCCATGAAATAACATTGGTCTGGGGGGGTTTGGGGGTGTTTCAGTGGTAGTTTTTGGTTTTTACTGGTTAATATTGTCTATGGGGGTTTGGCTGGTTGGATTAACAGCATTTTTCATTCAAGTCCTGCAAATGAAGAAGGCTTCATGATTTTGAAAATTTGGGTAGGAGATTTGCTGCTTGCAGATGCCTCCTATGTACTGATATGGATTGGTGGGGATGTTAGCTAGTTTCTTAGTTATGTGTTGCCAATGTCTATTGTCATCTACTTTTGAATAACATTATTATGAATTTTATCATATTATGTAAGATTTTCTGAACAGCATCTAGTTTGATGCATTGTATTCCTTCCAAGTTTAAGCAATCAAAAGAACATTGTGGAATATCAGGCAAATGCATTTGTAGGATGCCCAGCTGCAAAATAAATCAATAAATCTAAACAGGGACATAAGATTGTGTAGTTTTTTTTTACTGAATTTATTGTAAACTATTACTTATAAACTTCGAAATACATCACTCGGATCACAGTGCAGATGGGAGCATTAGATTTTGCAAGTTTGTTTGAAATGGCAAACTTTTTGGTATTCAAAATGTCTTTAGTTGTTTGCCCTAATGTGTGGGAGGGAAATTATCGTTAGCATTCAGAAGGGTTGTACAGAAATGTTTGGCAAATACAGAGGTTTTCAAGACTCCGAGGAAGACTCCTTTTGACTGCATATCATGCCCTTTTACTCAGTTGGGTAAGCCAACGGAATACTCATATTGATGCAATATGAAGCCCTCTTTCTATAGCCATTTGATGCAGGCTGTGGAACTTTCATACGCATCTGAGCTGGATTTGGTTGATTTTCTATATTGTCATTTTGTATTAAATGGATTATGGCTTCAACTGAATCTGTGTTTGGCTGGTTTGTCAATGGGTTTCTGTGATTCTTTTGTTAGGACTTAGCAGTGTAATTAGGTGGGTAGAATAGCTGTGATGTTGGGTGGGTGGGTCTCTGTCTTGAGTTGTTGTAAAGGTTGTGGGGTTTTCTGTGTAGGTTGTGTTGCAGTCTCTGTAATGAACTTTATTGTGAAACTCTGCTTGTGAATGAAGTCTATGATAAACATTATAGAGCACAAAAAGCATAACAAATGAAAAAACCAACATTCAACCACTTCTCTGCAACATGAACATGACGAAAGTAAATTTCTCCTCAATGCCTTTCCGGAAAAGTCTGCTGGCCCAGTGCTGAAAATGGATAAATTTATTTCTTTGTGGTCCAGGAAGCATTTTTTTAAAGAAAATAGTGGTAGTTTATGGGAGAACAAAGTTGTTCTCAATATGAAGTTCTGAATTAGATTCTATTATGCTCGAGTTTGGTTTTTATGGAGGTGTAATTGTCAATTTCATCTGAAATTTAGGGTTGATTTTGTTGGATGAATATGTTTGTTTTAGGATTTTTTATGTTTGTTTGTTTGATTTCTTATGATGCTCTAGTTTAGTTTTTATGGAGTTGTAATTGTCAATTTCATCCAGAATTCGGAGTTGATTTTGTAGGATGAATATGTTTGTTTTAGAATTTTCTATATTTATTTGCTTGATTTTCTATTATGCTCTAGTTTGATTTTTATGTTGTAATTGTCAATTTCATCCTGAATTCAGAGTTTTGATTTTGTAGGATGAATATGTTTATTTTAGTATTTTCTATGTTTGTTTGTTTGTTTGATTGATTGATTGGGGGATGAATATATTGGATTAATGAATGAATGAATGATAGAAAGATTTTATAATGCCCACAAGACCCAAATATCTATGGGACCAAGAGCTGAAACAAAATAAGAACAAAAAAATAAATGAATGATTGATGAATAATTAACTGTGCATGTCCAATAATTAATTGTAGAATAAATATATTTACTACCTCTACTTGTATGCTCTGCTTTTATAATTTCATAATTAAAACATCCTCTTTCAAATACCTTTAAATACACCCCAACCAACTCTGAATTCTTATAAGTAAGCCAAATCAGATCGACCATCAATACTTCCAAAATCAACAAATTTCTGGAAAGAAAAATCAACTGTAATCACTAAATTCAAAATTCCAATTTCAAAAATACTACATATAATATGCTCCAATTTCTCCTATCAAAATTTAATTTGAATAAGCGAATCGATCACGAGGCCACATATTAATTGCCATTGATTACAATTAAAATGACTGTATTCAATGCATGCTACATCGTTTCTGACATGCACGCTTTAAACTTCAAAGTTGGAGACTTCAATTTTTTGATGGTAGGAGCTAAAATCATGTGACTCTAATAATATGATCTGTAATTTAGTTGAAAATTGTTTCGGAACTTTTTCAGCCAGGATTAACAGAAGCTTCATCCCAAATAAATCTTATAATATGTTCTATTTTTTTAATGACATAGCAATTATATTATTAAAAATAAAATAATACAATTGTCCAAAAACATATTGGCGATTATATCTACCTAGGCTCGTTTCATTTTGTTTTCTATGCCTGTGAGTTGATGTGGCACAAGTGGTATATATTGTGATTAGAAATTTTAATTGTTATAATTTTATTATATACCATTTTTTTTCTAAGCCTAATTTTTTTTAGGAATGAGTTTATATTATCACTTATTTGCTTATGTATCATTTGCCCTTGTAAAAAAATTGAGTTTATATTATCACTTATTTGCCTATGTATCATTTTTGTTACGTTGATGTGTGACTTGCTTAAATTTTTTTTTTGTTATTATTATGGGTACTTTTGGAAGAGGTGCCGTAGCCATGTGAAGAACATGGGCCACCAAAGTGAAGTAGTATATCCCATGGAATTAGAAAAAGTTACAACCACCACATGGAAATGAGATCCACAAAAATGCTTTTAGCTTACTAGTAGAAATAGTCCAAATTGTGGTGCAATTGGGAAGGATTGTGGAAGTCGTGGATAATAGGTTTGTAAGGAACTATATGTATTAAAAGCTATGTTAGTTCTTAGGTTGATAAGTTAGCCTTCTCTTTCATATAACTTTCTAGGTTGGTTTATTTGGAACAATTTCAAAGATTCCAAGGGTGGGTGATAACAAAGACAATTATAAATAATATTTTGTTGATAAGATTAAGAGAGGTTTTTTTTTAATAAAACTTATTGGGATTTATAAATTCATTTGGTTGAAGAGGTTAAAACTCATTGTTTGATTTCATTATCATCGCTATTTCACTATTATAAAAAGTCATTAGTAATAGATAGCCTTACCCACTCTAAATGTTGTCTTTCAAACATAAATAAGTTAGGTCAAGCATCCACACTATTTAAAATTGAAGAAGATGACTCTTAAAACCTTTTAGGCTAAATTAACTTGTAGAGCTTATTAGAGTATATCATTTAGTTATCATTTAGTTTTCCTTTGAAATTTGTTGTGTGATGTGTTATTGGAGTTGCTCTTGTTGTTATTGTCTTCCTTCTAGTCTTTTATGTCCTTTAACTCTTCAGAAATGAAAGTGTTAAAACCTTGTTAGTGTCATCAATGTTGTAATCCCTTTATTTCTCATTGTTCTTTTAACTCTTCATATGTGTTATCTATACTACAAAACAAAATATATATCATATTTATATAAAGGATGATGATGAAATACACTGATGTTATTTAATGTCCTTTAGATCAACTTGATCTTTAGGACCCAACATAGACAATGTGTGGTTCACTTTGAGGCCTCTCTATAAGGTGTGATTTTCTAATTGACATCTTATTGATCCATATGTAGCTTCACAATAATTCACAATCATGCAAGCCTAAACATTTTTCCTTGGGACTATGCGTTCCTCAACCTCACAGTGTCTCACACCATGCATACAAATTCACAATACTTCACAACATAAAGCATAGCTCCACTATAACTCGCAGCACGTCCTTCACTTTGTACCCTTTACAGAGCCCCACAATACCTTTATGTACTACATATTGTAGTACTCATCGGGACTTCTCATAATAGCATGCATTATCTTGTGATACTCGCAACTTCTCGCAGTTCCGTGAATCACCTCACAACACTCCTCTAATGTGTTGAACCTATAACACTTACTAACCACATGTAAATTTCTTATTGCTACGCGACACATGCCATGTGGCACTCTCCATGAGTGTGCCATTTTAGAGTATCTATCAACATATAACATGTTGGAAGGTTAAGTGCCACACATACGAGAACTCCAACCATCTCTTCATAAATGTGGTCAATGTTGTCTATTGAAACTATATTCTTACAATAATATAAATATGTACATATGTATATATGTATATATGTATATATACATATATATAACACATATATGTACATGTATGTACATGTATGTATGTATGTATGTATAATGTGTGTGTGTAAGTGTGTATTTACATGGGTATATATGTACATGCATATATAAATGTGAATAACATAGACAACATACTCAAGATATACAAGGAGTCAATATTATATGTTATTTTCTCTAGTCACTCCCCCTTTGAGAGGAATGTTATATAAATGTGTATGAGTACGTATGTACATATACATATATACATATGTAAGTATGATTATCTACACACACACACACACACACACACACACACACACACACACACACACACACATGTACATATGTGTATGTACACACAAACACAAACATTTTTTGTGTTTGTGTGTGTGCATGTGTGTGTCTGTGCATGCTTGTGCGTGTGTGTGTGTGTGTGGATGATACATGTCATATATAATATGCACTTTATGTGTGTGTGTGTGTGTGTGTGTGTGTGGTGTGTGTGTGTGTGTGTGTGTGTGTGTGTGTGTGCACATTATACATATATACATCCATGGATATATTGTATATGCACACACACATATACATGTGCATGCACACACACACACATATGCATATATGTTTGTATGTGTACATACATGCATACATATATACACACATACATTTATATAACATTCGGCCTCAAAGGGGAATGGTTAGACCACATACCATGTAGTACTAGTTAATACTTGCATATTTTACATATCTTTTATCTATCATTCTCATTTGTATATCATTTTATTCTCAAAAAAATAGTTAAGGAGGTGTTTCCTCTTTGTTGATCACATAGCTCTTCATTCCGAGCCTTATCAAACATTGTACACCATTGTAGTATTTTATACTCTTTAATTTGAATAGAAATTGCACTATTTTGGAAGAAGACTTTCACATTCAAATGGTTTTGGTTTACTTGTGTGATTATTTCTCCTTGCACATTCTATAAGTCTTAGCTTGACTCTAAGCATAAACTTGCTCTCTACACCTACATCTTGGGCTCTGTGGTGCATATCACTTATTGACACCAACCTTCACTCCACTAGACTAAAGTGCAAAGAAAAAAAATTGTGTGCTAGCTACAGATTAAAATTAAATATAATTAAATGCAAAACCCAAAACAAGGAAAAAATTATAATTCCTAAATCTTTATTTATTTTCTTTCATACAATTGAATCAATGGGCATTTAGTTTCACAATAAAATCTCCCAATTTTGTTTGGTGCCATGGTTTAAGATTTCATAAACCAAGTTTTGAATGTAAATGTTTGTGTAAGCATGTTTGATATCATTATACAATGGGCATATTAGGATAAACTAAACTTCTTAAACATGTTTTATATCATTGTACAATGGGAATTTAAGATACCATCTTGATCTTATGATTCCTTTTTTCCCAAGTTAGTGGGGACTCATGCACATGTACCCACTTTGTTATGTAGTTTGTGAATCATTTCTATGTTTTACAATCATTACTTTATTCTTATTTTCAATTCATTACTCATTGATGTAGTCATAGTTAAGGGGTCCATTGTAGGATGTCCTTATACCATGTAGCAAAATAATCAACCCATGCCACACTACACTCATATACACAATCCATGTGTAACATACAAGAAACATGCTAAAATTTTGTTTCCTTCATAAAAGAAGTTATAATCCATGCACACATTACATTCCTAAATCCTACTTAGAGACTTCCAGCTAGTTGCAAGATCATTACAATCCCACAATTGACAATATATTCATTTTAAAAATATAATCTGACTTAAACACTCATGGAAAGTCTCTCCTTGAGTCCAACTTAATTCATTGGCTTGGTTTCATTTGCATACCTCCCCTTAGCTAACTTGTAGCCTTTGCTGACTTTTCATCTCCCTCAATAATAATGCTTGATCAATATAAAGACACAAGTGAAACCGTCAAGGAAGTTCAACCATTTCAACTCCCCAAATGTGTGCACATGTTTCACATTCCATGGTGATTCTATAACTTCCATTATTTATGTGATTTATCTTAAAGGTGTATGAAAAGTTATAACAAGTGTACTGACATAACACGAGCCTTGGGAATGAAATGAACATGTACAATTTGGCACAAAGTGTATAAGTGGTTTCTTTAAGGTATATAGAGCTCTGGATGAAAACATCATCACACGCCACATTTTTATTATTGTGGCATTCATTAAATGTTTCTCATAGTGTGTAAACATGATATGAGGTGGCACCATGCACATAGATGTGTTGAACCATTCTATTGTTGGGTATCATGTTTTCAATATTTTCGTTGTTAGTTAGTGTTGTCTAAAGGTTGTACATATGGCATGGGGTGATGTAGTGAATTATGGCATGTTTCATATATTCGAGGAATTTAATTATTCATCACGTTTTAACATTGAACCACTACAAAATAATGTGTAAAAAATTATAATATTGGTTTGATGATCAAGAAGATATCATGAACCTTAAGATTTGGTTTGAAGGTACCCTTGTTAATTCAACCACCAAATGTATGTAATTTTGCTTATTTCTACTCTAGTTATTTTTAGATGAAGCAATATTTCCTGTGGACCTAGATATTACTACATCATACACTCTGAGTAATAATTTGTGTGAACATAGGGCTCATACACTTATGATATGTGGTAGAATCACCCTTTTTGACTTAAGAGTATGGTCTTCATGAACCCTTCCGTAATGTGAGGTACTCTTTGGCTTTCTAGCCACTTGTTAGACAATAAACCTTTCTTTTCCTTAGAAATAATTTCAAAACTATCACTTCTTTAGCCCATACTAACCTTGGGCCGACCATCCATTCTCACATTAAACCAATTACTCCACTTCTTAACTACACCACAACATAATGTTATCAAAGTAGGACACTCACAACATGCATCCTCACTCTCACTCCCTTTGGTGGCATTTTTCTTCATCTTTATACACACGTAGACTCTCTCTTAGTAAATAACATTCCTATATCTGCAAGAAAATATGACTTCTATGTATATAATAATCCTTGTTCACTTTTAGATGACTCTAAGTATATCCCTCCTCATCATTTCCTAAGCGCAATATTTTCTCTTCCATCATACAATATCTCTTGATCAAACTGCCATGATATCCCCAAAAAACATGGCATATATTCATAAGCAAGACATCACATAGAACCTTGTTTGTATATGTGAATTTGTATGTTAACTTCACATTATTCCCTCACAATGTTATCTTGTCCTTATAGAAACCATGTCACCCTATATGGTGTAGGGTGTGGTTTGCATACCAGATTCATCTTAACCACCATGCTTATAAACATTAAATTGTTTGTACTCCCACTATTAACCAAAACATGGCAGCACTTACCTTTAGTTTTGCATTTTGTTTAGAAAATGTGCCACCTTTTTTATGCCTCTTATGTCTTCTCTTCAATATTTAAGACTCTCTTCATTGTGATAAATCTTTTTCTTTGTTTGGTTTCATCAACATTTTTAGGTAATGTCTTAGGTTATGCATATATTTTTGGAAATTGAACACTACTTTCATTCCTCCTCTCACCATCACAACTCTCACAATCACAATAAGTATGAAGGAAATCATATGGATGATGACCAACTTCCCCACACCTAAAACTTGTTATGTTAAATGATCTTCCACTCCCCCTTTCATATCTTATTTTCCCTCTTCCAAAAGTAGATCCTCCTTTATATTATTGTCCTTGCATATAAAACTAGATCCTTTAACCTTATTCCAAAGATGATTATTTTCATGGGATGGCTAGTTTATAATGTTACTTCCTCTTCTTCTTGATGTGCTTTATTATACGTGGGTATAATTTTATTCATCCCGTAAATAATGTTCATATGACTCCTCCACCATATACAACCTCACCATGTTATTCTCATCATGGATATTTAGGAGTGGTCCATTAATGTACCTTGCACCATTTCTGACCCATCTTATTTTTACCGACCCAACATGTGATTTTATATAGATCTTCTCGTCTATTCCTTTATGCTTAACAAGTGGTATGAATGATGCCATACTTATCTCAACATAGTCTTTCCCATATTGTTCATGTTGTTCTTGGATCTAAGAACATTCAAACTTATAAAATACAGTATTATTTAATGCATGGTCTATCACTCATTACAATATGACCTTTTCTTGTATAGGAAAAATTTAGATAACTTCTATCACAATGATCCACTATAGTGAAGAATCATCATCTAAACCTTACATGTTATAACTTGTTCCTCTCTTTGAATATCATATGCATCCATTCACATTCTCGTTCTCGTACTTCGTGCTCAAGTAGCCTAATCTTTATGGTATATTGTAAAACTTAACTTGAGTGACATAGATCTCAAGAGAATCCTCTTACCTTGGATCATGCATCCTTAATTATAACCCTCATATGAATTATCACATCCCTGCAAGTTAGCTTTCCATACACATTCTTGTAATACTAAGAAATTGCCTACACTTTCATGAATGGTATCTTGTAGGAAACAAGAGGGAGTTTACATGATAACAACCAATCAGATGTCAAATGAATTTAAATACATTTTATACTCTTATTCCACGTGCGTGAAATACAAAATCATCATAAACAACATATCAATACTGCCTTGTTTGTGCTAGGTCCAAATTTGCCTCCATAAGCTCATACCATGGAAGTAATTAGGTATAGAGGTTACTAGTTACCATCTTGAGCAAGTTGGGATCACTGAATCAAGGTCATATAAATGTTCAAGACTTTTATCTTCTCTTACAAAGATTTTCTCCTACTCCAAGATCTATTATTGAGGTTACTAACACATATTCCATGATAATCCCCTTAGACACGCTTTACTCTCCAATGGAGTCATACTACAAATAGAGTCATAAGATCATTTCACATGTTCAAACATGTTGAAGGCATCATATCAAAAGGCCTAGGCTTCCCCATGAATGCTCTAGCATTGTGGTCTTCATTTAGAGTTATTAGTACTCTACCCCAAGATTCTCATAGTTCTTGTATGCCCAATTCAAGACCTGAAATACAAGTAAGAGGCTCCCATGCCCTATATCCATGCTCTATAGACTTCCTTTATCATGCTTGAAGTGTTCCCAACTTCCATGCACTAGCTCTTAATGCATTTCTCCCAACTCACCTTGGATTATAACCTTTTTCTAGTAATCTAATAAAGCCTTGCATCGTGCACAATCAGTCTTCTATGAGGAGGATGAACTTTTCTTTGTGGATTTCTCCCTAAGAAAATTTCAACTCATCATTTAGACCCTATTCCATCTATATACCAATTCTAGGGTCGTGGTTATCAAGCCATAATGAAAATTTTGTCTTTTTCCTTAGCTTTCTTGTACATTGTATCTCCTCTATCTAGCTCGAAAATTTTGCTATCTAGATCTTTGACTGTGCTTGCTTAATTACCATAAAATTTTGAGGATCTCTAATTCATGTTAGGGCAGAGATAATTTGAAAGTATTGGCCCATTCCATCGGTGAAATAAAAGTTATGGGAGGCCCTAGTTCAAGCCCAAGAACCAACAAATTGCTATAAAAACAAAATTACACATTTTCAAGACTTATAAAAATTATGATGGCATTCATCATCACTTGTAGAAGCTTCCTCTAACAACAGTCAAGATATTTTTCTATGCTTATATGATACTGAGGGTTTCATACCCACTATTCTATTAAGTCGTCTTCACACAATCCACTAAAAACATGCAAAATTCACTAAAACAGAGGTATATTCTTTATTTCAATCATCATAACTCCTTCATTCACCATTAAATATATTGTTACAAGCGTTTTCCTTCGAATTATTATTCCATTCCTTGAATTGTTTACCTATTCTAGCCCCTTAAGAGGCTCAACTATCTCCTAGATTGACTAAGTCTACCCTAGGAAAGCTTAACCATACTCTAAACATAGGAAGTTTGGATGATCTTCATCCTAGACACCTCACACTTTGTTTACAAACCTTATTTTATGTTTTATATGACCTTATCAAGCTTATGACAACTCACTTCCACCTATTCAACCTCTCTTACTTAGTCAAACTTGCAAATTACCACTCCTTATAATGTTTTTCACTTTCACTATTATAATGCACATTAAAATCTGAATTTGACCAATGAGATAATGGAGGAAAAAAATCTACATCACCCACATGACCACCTAATAGACTCTTTCTTGCTTGCAAAGGACGCTCCTGCATCAATAAAGGTGACATTTTAACTTTTAACTTAGTAACCATTATTTCCCAATAGATGATCTTATATTTACCATTTATGTATCTCTCAAGTTCTACCACATTATACCATAGGGCTATGTGCCCCTTGATCTTAGTTTGCGCCATGTTCACATTCCTCAAATTAGAAACTTTTTCAAATTCAAGATAGTCCTCCATTTTAGTGATCCAATCAATCAAATTCTTTAGGTTCAAGGTTCACGAGAAACTTGGAACTCCATCTTGGTCCCTATTCTAATCTTTGAGATACAATGAATGAGTTTATCCTCTCCTTCATTTATCTTAACAGGTGGTTGGGCTCGATATCCTACTCCCAACTCTTCATCCTCAACATCACACAGATCATCCTTTGGGGCAAATATACAAGATTCAACCTTGTTAAAATTCATAACCCCCAACATCTCTGTAATATCAATCTCATAATATTACCATATTAGCAGTCATTACTCCAACTCTACCCACTATTTTGTTTGGAGACATCTCAACATAAACCTACCACTGTAATCTTCCATTTACAATCCAACATAGGTGTTATCCTATTCAACCTTTCAACATGACTCTTCCTTTCAACAAAGCCTCATATACTCGAGTATAATACCTTCTACCTAATACTCTCTTGGTTGACATGCACACTCACATCTATACCAGAGTTGTTTCCCACTTTGGTACCATATGATGTACATTCACAATTATGGGGTCCAATGAAGGATTACCTTTTAATGTGAATCTAAGACTCTAGACACTTCTACAGCAAAAATATTATACACAGAGTCCATGCATAACATACAAGCAATATGCTTGAATTTTATTTCCTTCAACAAAGAATTTGTAGTATGTGAACACATTACACTTCTACAATCTGGTTACAGACTTCCAACTACTTACAGTATCACCAAGGTCCCATCATTGATGAGATTCATAGCCTATACCTCTACCCTAATTTGTAGACTCATAACAACTTTTTGTTTGAATCTAACACAGTACTTAGGTTGGATTCATTCACATGTCCGCCCCCCCCTCCCCCCCCCCCCACTAGCCAACTCATTATCTTTGCTAACTTCTCATCCTTATTAACAATAACACTCGATCGATATATTGGCACAAGTGAAATTAGTACACAAATTCAACTCTTTCAACTACCAAAATGTGTGATGTTTCACCTTTCGTGGTGACTCTACAACTTCCATCTGTGATATAGTTTCTTTAAGAGCTGTATGAAACTCTACGAATTGTGTTGACATAATGTGAGTGGGCTAAGAATGATACAAACACATCCATTATGGCATGAAGTGTTGACGTGGCTATTTGTGAGTGTTCAAAGCTTTACATGGAAGTGTTGATATGACACATTTTTGGTGCTATGTCATTTTTAAAATACTTCTTAGAGGGTGTAAACTTGATGTGAGATGGCATTATGCACATGGATATGTTTTACATTCCATTGATGCACATCATGTTTTCAATAATTTCTTTATTGGTTGGTGTTGTCTAAACATCGTACACATGATTTGGGGTGACATGATGCACTATTACGTGTTTCATAATCTCGCGAGGCATTCAACTACTCATCAAGTTTTTGGCATTACGCCACTAAAGAAGAGTTTGTGGAAAATTCTAGCAATTGATTTGATGATTTAGAAGATACCACAAACCTCAAGAAATGGTTCTAGAGGACCACAATTGACTCAATTGTAAAAGGTCTACAACACTACTTAATCCTACTCTAAATATATTTAGTTTATGCAAGATTGTTTGTGTATTTCAAAGCTCTTGTATCACTTCTTTTCATATGTACTTCAATTAAGAAAAATGCAAATATTAGAAAGGTTGGTGTCAACAAATATAATTACAAATCACATTTTAGAGAGATGATTCAAAGACAAATAAGACTATAAAAGTCATTATCATTATAAAGATATGACAGAAGCTAATTTTTTTATCACTGAGGGTTGGAGGGTCCTTCACCCATTTTATTAAAATTAAAAAAAAAAAAAATTACATTAAAATAATTCATCAAGATTCATTAAAATTATTTATAAAGGAGTCTAGACACTCAAATTCATTGAAAATAAAGTTAACTACATATGTTGTAGGAGATAATTTTTTGCCACTTCACAACTAATAATGAATTTTAACAAATCTTGGAAGGTAAATATACTTATATCTCTTCATATAACCTCCCACTAATTGTCCTTTGTGAGCACCACTTCTTCTTGTAGCTATAGGCAATAGAAAAAGTTCTTGTTCAATTTTTAGAATCTATAAAAAAAATGATAATACAAATTGTAAAAGTCCCCTCTCTAAACTTGTTGGACAACAAATAACATAGTTGGAAGCCATAACCAAGAACTTCCACAACCAACAAATTCTTCAAAGTTAATAGAGCATAATCTACAAAGCAAAATTCTTTCAACAAACCTAAATTTATAGCAGCTATAATGAACAATGAATAAAAAGGTCAAATTTTTCACATTCGTTCCTAGAACTGCTACCACTTTTAACCCAAAATGTTTTGCACCCATAACTAAGAACTTTTACGTCCACTTAATTTAGATAGATGTTCAAATTTTAATTTTGATAATATATTTATAATATAATTTTATTTTATTTTAAATATTTTCATCCTGTTAAAATATTTAAAATATATTATTTATGTATGTAATTTTAAATTGGTATAAATGGAAAGATAATATTATTGTGAATACCCCAAAATTTTAATCATTTGTGAAAGCAACACATTCTCAATAATGTTAAGAAGTTCATCTAATATTAATTAGTTTAGGTGGATAATAAAACAAAGTACTTGTATAGAATAGTCTATCTTAAGAGACATTAAAAAGAAATGATATAAATCTTTCTAATAATATGATATTGTTGGTTTCAAATTATTTTCTAAGAATTAACCAATATGAATAAGTGGTTTTTAGATAACGTAACTATTTTGTGTGTAGAGCTCATAAGCATTTGAGTCATGTTTATTGTGACTCCCCCACTAACATATTTTATTGATAATAATTTATACTTTATAAAAAATTCTTATTTGTAATTATTATTATATAATTTTTTATTATTCTTAGGATTGAGACATGAGTAAAATGATGAGTTAGAGAAGAGTCCACTCGGTTTAGTTATATGAAAGTTAAATGAAAGAGAACTTATTCAAAATTTTAAATTAGATGACATAATTTTATTAATTGATTTGATTTAAAGTTTTTTTACACACAGAACTTTGAATAAGCTACATGACTAAATCTTACTATGTGGCATATCTAAATGTTGTCGATTTTATTAAATATTTCAAAAATCATGTTAAAACTTTTTAGTAGTGCAATGCTCTCAACAATTAAAAGACTTGGTGAGCGCTTACAAAGAATATAAAAAAACACTTACATATAAAAAACGCTTGTGCCCTCCATATATCCACCCCAATATTTATCACTCTTGTTTATAGAATAATTTTTATTTTTATTTTTTGGGAAAAAATATACTACCTAGCTGAGGTAAGGATTTTATTCTCCTACTTACATAAAGTAAAGATTTCATTCCAAAATTTGAACCCAACATCAGTATTTTGACTACCTAGAGCCGTTCAAAGTTGAAACCCTAATTATAATGAATAGTGAAGACCCAATCCCATCAAGACACATCTTTTAATGAAAGAAATGACATGAGCCCCGTTTTCCTCGTTACAAGTTATTGTCATTGACTAGGAAGCGTGCTCACCATTATATGTGGAGTCACTATAATCTATGCCTATTTGTCCCCTTCTTAACGTCCTTTCCTGCAGAGGCGTATAAACTATATTTTAATTTCATTATGATGTTTGACTTCAAGTCCGCTGAACAAACTCAAAGGGCATGCGGATTCCAGTATTCCGCCAACAGAGAAGTGTACCAACTACCTATAGGTATTCATGAATCATAATTTTATTAAATCAAATTCTTACTCGAACTCCCCATCTCAACTAACTCTCGAAATAAGTTGAAGCGACTTTTATAAAATATTATGGATTCGATCACAAGAGGGAAGTAGGTAGGTTAACAAAAATGAAATGCAACATTAGCTACCCATTACGTTTCATGGACCAACACTAACGACTTCCAAGTTCCCATATGAACTATGGATGGTGTGGTAACTTAATTTTGGTATGTTTTTATCATCACTTTGTATAGAATATAAGGGAGAGGAGCCAATAGTGGAGCATGGACCAATAATGGTGAGGGTATTTGTGAAGTGAGTGACTAGTACATGTACATTTGTCATTCAACATTTGAAAAAAAAAGTAGTTAATAAAATGTGTCACATCAAAGAATCACCCAATCACATGATGCCACATAAGTGGAAAAAAATGCATGACACAATGCCCTACTAATGGTCTACCATTTTTTCCTTTGTATGGAAAACTACTTGATTTAAATCCATTTAAAAACCACTTTCCATAAAATAAAAATGCTAAAAAAAAATCCTATTAAAGGGTTTTTTTTTTTTTTTTCAAAATTTGATGTATTTATATGTGTGTTGTACACCCCTCAACTTGGGTGCACAACTACTGGCTCCTCTCCCTTAATTGGTACATTATTTTTTTGAGTTCATTTCCCTATTCTTATTAGTTTACGTCTGTATTTTTTTTGTTTTTTTCATTTTATTTATTATTACTCGTTTTTTTCGTTTTTTCGTAGACACCTAAATTTGGTAATTTGGTACTTGACGATATTGATTTGGCTTATATCTTTTAATCATGACTTGTGCATACAAACAAAGCTCAAATATATTATCTTACTCTAAGACTTGCAAAAACTTCCTATTGTTTCACTATGTTGCTCAACCACTACTTATAGGACTAATATCATTACATACAAACATCATACATGTCATGTGAGACTTCTCTAGATCTCTTGTCAAACGGTTATGTCCATAGTCGTCTAATGGTCATGTTTTCTTATATTTATCTTATTTCCACTTCCTGGTCGCCCTCAATGCGAAATCACAATTTGTGGAACGACGTAAAAGAAAGTAAGACACTCATTTACTCACCTAACATTCTCAATAACTCCTCTATCAAATATCTATCCATAAGTCAAAGTTGCACTAAGTCTTATTCAAAGTTGCACTAATCGTCCATAAATCAAGAGCAAATATTAAGAGTAGTCTTTTATACAAATTTGAAGCACTCTAAACCAGATTACAAGCAAACCATGTTAAGTCAAAAGTACTCAAAGTCAAATCAAGTGCATTCAAGTACCGACACTCCAAATGACACTTAAAGGGGGTTTTACACTAGCGAATATCAATCTATAAGCATTATATTCTAGAGCACTCTTTTTGACGCTCTATTCAACACTCAGAATGGGTACATTTGAGCTATACCTAGTTAGCCCACTATTGTTGTCAAGGCATAAGGGAAAACAAACGGGAAGAACGTTCAACACTTGCGTTATTGCATTAGCACTAGGAGAACTACATGGAGTTTGAGCACTTTTGGGTCATGTAGTGCAACGCTCAGTCAAAATCAACAAGGTATTTGCCCACCAAGGGCAGTCCAACTCAAACACATACTACTTTTTGTTATCTAATGGCCATTTGAGTCTTAGTAGGGGAAATTAAGGTTTTGATTTTTGTAGGTGTATGTGCAATCATTTTGGAGTGAGCAAAAGTACATGATGCAATTAGAGATGAAGAATAAATGGTCTGAATCGAAAAAGAAGTGCATAATGGTTTTGTACACTTGCACGAACATAACTATTATACACTAGTGTCTAAATGCAACACTCGTGTTTGGAGGGTTTAGAGCTCAATTTCAAATAAGCATATTCATCCATGTCACAACCTATTTGACCCGGTTTTAGATCCCAAATCTCTTTGTGAAGCACCAGGAAAGCTAAGTGCACTCATCTGCTTGTGTTTTACTATTTTTAGCATGTGCTTTAATTGAATGCAAATTATCAATAATATTTTATATGCGTTGTTAGATCTAAATGTTTGAGCATTTATTTGTTAGTCTAATTGCACATTAGTTTCTAAGATTTCAATCCTAATTAAAGTAAAAATATGCATATATTTAATTTGGATGTAATCATTTGGTGAACCCACTTATTGATCATACACAACCTTCCCTAGCCTCTAGGGTTTCAAATTTCTTTCCTCTAGGGTTTTGCCTTCATATTTAAATTCCAATTTAAATTTTATTCTAAAACCTTAACTCGTATTTTCCCACCTTCTACACCTTGGGTTTGGTTCTACATGTTTTCCATCCTTGGTTTTCTCTTAGCTATTACATTCTTTGTTATTAGTGGGATTAGTATGAACTCAAACTCCCAAATATCTAATATTATTGCTTCCATAGACATTTCCACCTTTGCAGCATCCAATTGACTTCCTTCTTACCCTCATGTGCGGCTCCATATTCCAAATCATCCTACGCAACTCATGTTATCCCTTTCTCATATAAGTATGATAACACTAGTGAGAAAGCATGTGCACTTAATTATAATTATATATGTATATATACAGACCAATCTAATGGTAATGATTATAACTATGATAATTACAATGAAATTTATAGTAAGCCATAAGCAATCAAACCTCACCCTACTTGTGTCATACCTTATAATTATGGCTACCAAGTAATTAAGGACTAACTATGCTCACCAAATAGCGATATATCTCTTTTATCTATTGAAATGGAAAATACAACAATTTCTTGTGGTGTTCCATCTTCTTCTATTGCAATAGCAAATGACACCAATGGTTGTGATATTCATCTATCTCCTCTTGAAGTAGAAAATAATGACAATTGTTATAATACTTCTCTTGATTCTATTGAAATGGAATATAATATAATTTTTTCTCTTGATGTGGTTGCAATTTCAATGAATATGTATGATACTTGTGATGGTGTTTCCTTATATTCTACATGCAAGGTTAAACCTTTATGTTATGCCTATATGGTATACTTGTTAAAATTGCACCACCTTCTAATGTTATTAGTGACAATATCCTTACACCATTCTCTTATACAGGATAGTACTCCAATGAAAACCATCAATGATCAAGGTCATCCCTCTCATTCAATCCATGTTAGCACTCACCAAGTAGTGATCCTCTTTGATGATCCATGTTTGCATATTCAATCTCCAAACTATATACGAAATGTCATCCATTATAAGGATATCCTAGAATCTATTCAAGTGTTATGACACGGTTTTCAAAATAAAATTTAAGATATGAGTCTAGCGATCAAATCAATCAAGGATGATATTTTTGCATCTAAGTAATATAGAACGTGTGTATGTCTATCATATCTATATGCATGGTCTTTGGCCTAAAAATAAATCATCTCCAACATGGGTAAATAAGAAACATCAATCTATGTCTAATGATAAAGGAAAACAATGTGATATACGTAATACAAGAGATACATAACACAATTCAATTCAGGTTAAAGTCCTACATGGAGGTGACATTATTCATCATACAAGAAATTAATCTCAAGTATTCACACAACCACTTAAAAAGTAACTATTTCGATTCGATAAGTTTAAAGATCAACCATATGACATACTACACATACTATTGGATAAACGCTTAATCAACTTTCTCTATAATTACTATCATCCTCCTCTTAGTATTCAAAAGTTTAAAGGAGAATCTTTTTATAAATATCATGGCATCAATGTACATTAAGAGAATGATTGTTATGCTTTGAAACAAAGGATAAAACAACTTGAGAAGAAGGGGTCTATTTCATTCAATATGGTCACAACTACATCTTCTTGATCGCATTCCTCTTCTTTAGAGAGATTCTCTATAGAGGCTAAGACATCCAATGATGTCCCTTCATGGTAACCATTGATCCATCAACCTTCTATGAGTGATGCATCCTGAAAAAGATCTTATTCCGGTATAAACCCCATGAGGCCTATTGTAACTTGCGATTAAAGTGTTATATCCAAAAAGTGTATATGGATACAAAAAGAAAAGTAATAAAACTTTGAATCAAGTACGATCATAGTAAATCACATAACATCTATATCAATATAAGAGCCATGACATGTCATGGTGCAAGAGAAAAAAATTACAAAAGGGAAGATCAAAACATGAGAGGTTACACAAATGGTTACTACAAGGAAAGAAACAAGTTAAACATTTACAAAAATAAAAGTCCAGTTTACAAGAGAAGTAAAACAATATTTTTAAGAAAGGTTTTATCAACAAAGAAGTGTAAAATTAGGATATATTTATAGAGGATTTCAATTCAATCAAGGAAACACTCATTTCCAATAATCAAAATGATGTATATTGAGCTTCATAAATGGATAAAGAGAATTTGAAACAAACAGTTCCAAACAACTACATTAATATTTTATTTCCTAACTGTAGTGCCCACAATTCGTTAATTATCATAATAGTACAACTTGATCTATGAATATAATGATACATGTGTGACTAAAAATAGTTGTTGCATTTTCAAGGAAACATCAATCATTCTCATCTACACAGAAGAGAAAATTCTTGAATCAAAGTTCTTATTTATAAAAATACAAAGAATTATGTTCATTATGAAGCCAATGTCAATGAAAAATAAAAGAAGTGAAATATTATATTACCCCTTTCAAGTTGCACTTAATCACAAGGAAGATATCCCCACACCCTCTACCCTCTACTTATTTCTTGGTTCTTGGGGGTTCCCCTAATGAGCATTAGGAAATGTGTGATTACCTCTTGTTTAGTCTAAAATTATGAAAAAGTTTTAGAATTAATCTAAACAAGTACAATGTCACCCCCTAATGAAATAACTTTTTGTTTGAAGTATAAGCTTGGAGATGCTAGCTAATTTTATTTGATATTTTGAATAAAATTTGATTGAATAATTGAAATAGGAGGGAAAAGGTACTAACCTCAAAAATGATTCATTACCTCCTCGTTCTTGGTAGTGATCTGAAATTGGACTAGTTGATGAACATGGAGGGTATGGAACAAAGTATGACAATTTTTGTGTGCACGTTAGTGAACCTCAAGAGCTTGCAGGCTAGCATGCATGGGAAGATTTGGATGAATTGGGATCTCTTGAAGGCATGAAGGATGTATCTCAAGTTTGTAGGGGGGTTCTTGTCAGGATTAGGGACACCACTATGGGCTGTTCCCTAGTCATGCATGTGTTAATAGCTCTTTTACCCTCTTGTTACTTGAAAATAAGAGAAATAAAGCCACCTTTGAATCTGAGTTGGTTGCCACATAGGTCTTTCTTGTTGCTAGAAAATTTAATTATGTTGGCAATAAATCCTCATTATAGGTCTTTGTCGAAGCAATAGTGTATGTCACACTAGCTTCTATTGATGTCTTCTTATTAATGTTGTAAGTCTTTTAATGAATAATCTCCTACAAAACCCCACACAAAAACATCAAACCCTAGTATAAAATGAAAGATGTAAATGAATAGGTCGGATTTCCAAGAAATCCTCAACTGCAATTTTCCAAATGGATGGTGTGACTTACATTTATATGGAATCAATGGGTTGTTGATGCACTACATCTTCCAGACCTGATGTAGTTCTATGTGCTTGTGTGTGAAAACTTAATCATGTGCCTAGGGTGCCCTACCATGGAAATATTTAATCCAAAGAAAGCCAAAGTAGCGAGAAAATTAGGGCAATAGATAGATGTAAGATGCAAATGGTGGATGATAGTGGTTTAATAAAATGAATACAACCCTTCAAGGTAATAAAATAAATTCAAAAAAAAAATTATGCAGTGTGTGATGCAGAATAGTGCATGGAAGGATTAAATTAAATATTGATGGAGACATATATTGTTACAAATGTTAGCAAAAAAAAAAAGTAAAGTAAATTTATATTCCCTTGCCTTATGTAGATAGCTAGCCCTAATAGTACAGTAGAAATAGTACATGCCCTTAAGATAGTGTGTATGTTATGTGTTTATATAGGGATCTCTTGCTTAAATTTTGACAATAATGACCTAAACAAGACATGCCGACTAGTATAAATGCCTAATTTTATTTGATATTTTGGGTATGAGGAGGGAAATCTACAAAATGACCGATCTGAAATTAGACTAGTTGAAATTCTAAATGAGAACCAAGTGCAACCGGGACTGAGGGTCGTTACCTAAAATTGAGGATGTCGCTTCGTTGATGCGCTTCAATGAATAATCTCCTACAAAACCCCACACAAAAACATCAAACCCTACAAAAGAAAGATGCGGATTATCCTCAATCCCTTCCTAGGCACCATCTTAGACCTGATGTCAGTTCTAAGACTAGAGATGACGAATGAGTAAATAACAACAGCTTCCTATGCAGACTCTCAAATGCAGTGAGAGATGACCAGAACTGTGCGAGTAACTGACAACTGTGCAAGACACTTAATGATAATGAACCGGGACCAGGGAACCTAAAATAAACTGACGATAGTCAAAGACTAGGGGATGAGCCATTAGTGAATAGTAACTTTTCTTATGGACTAATATCTTATGCAATACATAAAACAACATACTTGGCGGTATAATATTAGTAGTAAGTGTGTAATTTTGTGACTACAATGTGACATGTTACTTGGATTCCCTTGTAATCATAATGTCCGTGTTATTGTTGCTACAATGTATAATTATGTAAATTACATATATTGTAACTAAGTTGTCGAAATTCAAGGCATTCCTTATGATTCTCATTTTCTCATACAATTTTTATTCCTAGTCCTAATCCTTGTGTGGAAAAGGTCACATGACCTCTACTAACCCTAACTACTCAAACACTTCCCAATCAAATGATGTGCACTCTTATAATATCACATCGTTAACATAAGCCACAATCAAAATCACATAAATCTAAGTCAATGGCTTCCCCAGAGCATAAAATTTGAATAAAGAGGTTCTAAATCCTTAAGGCTACATAATCTTCTATATAACACAAAATCCATTGAGGCACACACTTCCTCCTATGGTCCATTCTACACGTTTGCATATACCAGGACGTTTAAATGATACAAAACATGATGTCATGTCATAATATCAACGCATTTTTAAAAAAATCTTGATTCACCTCCTTCAAATGAAAAACAACAAAATACTTCAAAAATTCAAAAACATTCAGATATTTCGAAAAATATAAAATTGAGATCTAAACGTAGCTTGAGATACTAGTTTATATTTTACAAATGTTGTTTGTCACATAATTTGATAGATGACATATTCTATTTTCTTTACACACATGAATTTCACAAGGTACATGAGTGTGATGCACAATACACATGATGCAACGTGATTTTACATGTTGTGCTCTCCCTTTATTCAGTGACCTTTTTAATCTAGGTGCATCTTCTACACTATCTTGTGTTATTGTTTCATTTATTACACAAATTCTCTCTATTTCTACTTCACATATCCTGATTGTGTTCATATTATACATTGAGATTTATGTCATTGTCAGAATATTTTGGGACTAATGCATGTGGACTGTACAAGACTAGTATATCTTGTTTTATACACCTATTAGCTACAATCTATTTCTCTTTGCACATTGGATTTATTATTGTTTGTCTTGTATAAGCAACACTTTTGAGTAGTTTTTTTACAACATCAATAGCCTTTGTTTGTGTGGACCTTGGCCCATTGTGAGTGTGTGACACTTGTGTGTCCCTTGTATGCGGCCATTTGGCTTTTCTATGTGATATTATGTGTGACATCTTACATGAATTTGTGTGTGAGTTTATGTGGTTGCATGCTTGTTGTTTTTATTATTTTTATGCACCATGATATATATCTCGCACTCTCTATATGTCTGGTTCTACAAATTTGGCCATCTGCAACCACCTCCTACTTGTGTTCCAACAACATACTATCATTTATATCTAACTTGGACACATTATAATTATTTTGAAATGAACGATCTATCATCTATAAATGTCACCTTAAAAGAGGGTTCATTTAGTGATGTTCTCACACAAATATCAATGTAAAAGAAAGCATTACTTGATACAAAAAATAATTAAACAAGTTACATGAGTAGGTTACCGGGTTACAAATAGGAATTTTATATATACGGACAATAGCATACACTTGGATGTAAACATGGCATGATAGTGTCCAAATCTTGATGGTTATGTCCATCTCAATTTCAAATATAAAAAATATAGCTTCTAAAAATAGTTTAGATTTTATATTGGTTTAGACAAAAAATTAGTTACAGAAACACAATTTACATTACAAATTCATTACATTCCATTAGAATGTAGGGGACATGATTATTTCTATTTAAAATTTCACAACATTGTATTATAAAATGAAAGGGGTATGGCTACTATGGAAATTAAAAGTTTTATATATATATATATCAATTTACATGTTATTTCTTTTTGAATTTTTTTAATTTCAAGAAGTTCAAGACATTCGAGAGCTACAAACCTAGATTTGTGTGCAGTGGTGTGGTTTATTAAGGGTATGCTAGGGTTTAGTCACACTTGATGTCTTATGAAATTATAATTTATGGGATTATTTAGTCCAAATTTCTTTGAGTGTTGGAATTATTGTTCCCCAAGTCTCCTAGATTACTTTTATTATTACTCTTCTATATGTATGTGTTGGGTTATTGTATAATTTGGTTGGAAAAACTATGCTCCCAACTTCATTCTAATTGGGAATTTGATCACCCCCAATTCTCCATGGTTGTTACTACAATATCTATCTCCATGTGCCTTGACAAGAGGGCACCGTATTCTAAATTTATAGAGTAGATTTGTTTTTGTAGACACCCTGAAAATACATACCTATTCTTAATCATCCCTATTACTTGCATAATGCGCCAAATCAGTTCTAGAACACATTCTTGGTCATTCTCTTCAAAAATTCCACTAAAAATCACTCACATCCCATTAGAATTAATTTAATTAATTCTATCATGCATTAACCATACACTTTCTCACCTTGACTAATTTAATTAACTATTTAAATTAAATTAAATCTATTTATCCACTCAACTCTACTTCACTAGCTCACTCCACTGAACTTCTACAATCCTACAAAGGTGGAAGCAAAATTGCACATACAATTGAAGAATTCAATATCCAACCACTCAAATTCAGCCCCCCTTTAATTCTTATTCAAAATAGTAAACTATATAGACCAAATCAACTTGTTAAATCAAGAAAATGTATTCATTCACCTACAACTGATTCAAATCTTGATCCACAATCCACGACCTCTCCTTCAACTATATTTAAGAGGCTCTTTCCTTCAAAAATCATCTCTTTGAAGCTTTAGGCAATTACAACAACACTCTGTCAATTTTCCAATAGAATTTTCATGCCGTTTGGCTGCCCATTTGATCATCCATTACCTGTAGCACATCCTTCTTCCATTTGGAACCAAGTTTGGAACATCCACAACCAAATCATTCAAAGATATCCAACAAGTGTGGTACTCCATTCCACACTTTAGCCATCTCATCCGAGGTTGCAAAAGAATTTGAAAAAAAGTTTGAATTGCAATGTTATTGTTGGTTTCTTTCATTTGTTTCATTTTCCCTTATACAACTTTACACACATACATGTACATCTTCCTTACTCTTCTCTATTTCAACAAATTTCAAATATTATTTAGAGATAAAGTTTATATGGACATTGGATACACTTTTTGGCTGCAGGTTTCACTCTTATAGGCATATTGCATCCATTCAAATAATCCAACAATAAAAAAATTGTTCTAAGACAAAGTGTGTTTGCACATTCTAGTGTGTTTTCACTTAAGGCTAAGAATTTTCACTTATTAGCTTAAAGGAGGGGGAAAATGTAGACACCTAAATTTGATAACTATGTGCTTTAAAGTATTCATTTTGATTATATACCTTAATCATGACTTGCACAAAAAAAAATATTAAACACACTATCCTACTTTCTCCTAAGGATTGTAAATACTTCATGTTATTTCAATTTGTTGTTCAGACACCTAAATGACTAACATCATTGCACATAACATTATACATATGTACTCCAGATCTCCCCTTGTTACATTCTACATCCCTGGACACTATCGAGTGGTTATGGATAGAATCTTCATAAAATTTTGTCCATATTCAACAATTTTGTCCATCATGGTCTAATGGTTAGATTTTCTTATGTTTATCTGTTTCCCACATCCTCGTCAACCTCAATGTGAAATCACATCTTGAAAAATGGTATGAAATCAAGCTATACTCACTCATTTACTCACCTAACATTCTCAAGAGCTCTTCTAACAAATATCTATCAAGTCTAAAGCAAAGTTTTCCTAATCTTCCCTAAATTAAAAAAAAACATTAGGAGTAATCTATATACAATTCTAAAGCACTCTAAACTAGGTTAATAGTAAACCTAGTCAATTCAAAAGCATTTAAAATTCAAATCAAGCACATTCAAGTACTTATGCTCCAAAGGGAACGTTAAGGGGGTTTAATTCTAGTGAACATCAATATACAAGCACTCTATTCTAGCACTTTGTTTTGGCACGTTGTTTAACACTCATAAAGGGTACATTTAAAGTATACCAAGTTATTTCACTATTATTGTTGAGGTACAATGGAAAACATAGAGGAAGGGCACTCTATAATTGCATTCACTATTGCACAAGCACTAGGAGAACTACATGAAGTTTGAGCCCCTTGTTTGAGAAATGTAGTGCAACAATTAGTTAGAATCAACAAAGTAGTTGGCCACCAAGGGTAGTCCAACTCAACCACACACCATTCTTTATTATCTAATGAGTAATTGAGTGTTAGTGAATTAAATTAGGGGTTTTATTTCTAAAGTTACATATGAGAACATGTTAGAGTGAGTGAAAGTACATGAGGTAGTTAAAGATGAAGATAATATGGCCAAGATTTAAAAAAGTACATAACAGTGCCATAAACTAGCATGAAAATGGATATAACTGTTATACGCTAGTGTCCAAATATAGCACTAGTGTTGAGTAGGGGTTTAGAAATTAGTTGCAGAGACAAAAAATACTCAAACCTGTCATAGCATATTTGGCCAAGTTTTAGACCCAAATCAAACTATACAACATTAGGAAAGCTAGGTGCACTTTTTTTGCCAATCTAAACAATCATTATATTTATTTCTTTCAACTAGTTTGGCTTCAACCTTTTCAGAAAATCAATACTAAACTAGTTTCCTCTTATTCATTTATGTGATAACAAGAAGGGTTCAAATTTTTAGTTTCAACAGTTTAATTCTTAATCTCAGGCTTAATCATAATACTGGCCAAGATCACTTAAATACATCATGTTTTAACTTATGGCCTTTCTAGTTCGTGATAAATTCAAATGGCTTTGTAAACAAGAGTTTTTTTATACTCCATCAATCCAAGAAGAGTTTTTCAACTAAACAGCTTTTAGCTCACACAATTAGAACATCGACAGCAGGGGTAATCACAACTCACACCATGTTTGTATACACTCATAAATGCTTCAAATATACATAATCCCCTCAAGAACAACTAGTCATAGTCATATAACAAGAACTTATTTATTTTGTCTTAGTCAAGAGAGAGAGAGTCGATATTATTCTTTCATACATTAATAAACTTTCATAGGTCGAGTTAACTATTTTGGGCAAGAATCTCGTTTTGGGATAGCAAATATATTTACTAAGCAACCTCAAGCCCTGAATTTTTGTAGGGTTTTATCATGCTTATACAACAAGAAATAACAAACACCATAGATAATAAACACCCGAACACCCTTATCAAGTTCAATCACAACTTACCACATGAGTTTATTGCCATTCTAAAAATCCACAATATACAGAAAACAATAACGTATTTCATGCAGTCATGTAGAAAATACTCAAAACAAACCAAACCCATTTTCGTATTTTTTTGCAAATAAGATTTTTAGAAAGATCACATAGTCATATCAGCCAAAACAATAAGGACCCATATTCAAATAAGTTGTCACAACTTGCAACAATTTGCAACAAAAATATAATATGAAATAATGAAAATAACTCACAATTTCAGCCCAGATTTGGTTTCGAATGCCAATATTTCCCATATTTGAAAAATATCCAGTTTAAGGAGAAACCATTTCTATTCCCCATTCAACAAATACCCAAATAAGAAAAACAGTTTTAGAATACTTATTATACATTTTTCCATCGATTTGCAAATGAAAAGATCACACAGATCAAGAAATAAGCTAACTCCATAACATTCTTTAGATTTGAAATAAGATAAAAAGAAAGAGAGTCGATATCCATGTCTGTAACTTGAAAATCTTTGCAACTTTTACCACTAATCTTTCTTGCACAAATCACCACGAAGTTCAACCCATAAAACTCCAGATAACCAAACAATAAACCCTCAAAAACTTCCACATCTCTATATAACCCCGACGTCATTAATCCCATAATAGACAATATTTATTTTTAGCAAGAAAAACTGCAAAAATAGCTCAAATAATAGCCCCTTTACACCACCATGCACAGCTCCCCAAAGAGAGAGCTCAAGAAAACAATAAACCCAAAAAAAAACTCTTGTTGCATACGGTAGCTTCTCCCAGAAGCTTCACATTTTTCCAAAACTAAGTACTAAAATAAATGCCATTTAATTCATTGCAGGTACCACATAGTGGCTTAGCAAATATCAACACCACATTTTCCTTGTTTCCCTCCAATTCCAAGTGAAGTTACGAGTGGTCAAAGACCAGTTAATAAAACTCAAATATTAACCAAGTTGCATGGTATGGACAATGTCCAAAAATTAATTCAAAATATCCAAAGCTTATCCATTAACCACTTACATGGTGTATACATCTGGTCGAAGACCATCCAATAAACAAATCAAATGCCTTTCCATGCATGGTGTGGTCGATCGACCAATTATATATAAATTATCTATGCCATAAGATATGTCATGGGTCTTAGACCTCAAAACTAGCCAATACATTTACCTTTTGCCAAATGGTATGGTCAAAGACCATGGTCATCAATTGTTAATGTTTTAGGGCCATCATTACATAGTCCATGACCATTTCCAGTCAACAAATGGAATAATAAGTTTGACACAGTTTAAAATAGACTATATTAATGCCCTGGGGTCCATTAGATCCACTAAACAATTCACATTTCCTTAAATCATTTATAAAATTTATAACTACCATCATTATAGGTCTAAGACCAATTGTCAGTATCATCCACACATTAAATGATAAACTTGGTTATCAAAGAAAATAACAATTTACCTTCTAGGCAAATAACGTTTACCTTGTTGCAAACCAAAAACATTACCAACACTGTAATGAAGATATTTTTAATGTTATGTAGTCTACGACCGATGCAATAACACAAGAATGTTAGTCTCATCATACAGATATAATTATTTCTCAATACTGAAATAATATAAATACAACCATGTAACAAATTTACCAACATTAGCAAATCATTACCTACATTAATCAAGATAAAATAGAATCATTCAAACAAGTGCCGCAATGAGATAGCTTACAAATGTTACGAAATCATCGCACACAATTGGGTAAAATAAATTCATACAACCAAGTACAAAAAAATAAGTTATAAATATTAAGTATTCCACGAATGCACGACGACGAGCGTTGTTACGAGGTTGGACATGCAACTACGCGTAAGTATATATATCCTTTTTAGGATACATGCAAGTACATATAGCTACAAACTCGGCTACACAACAATGTCAATCCTCTTGTATGTGTAAATCACTTTATATATTACAACTTATTCTAGCGACAAAACAATATGAAAATGAGGGATGTGACATTGGGATTGGCTCTGTGACAAGATTTGGTTGGTCGCAGCCAACGTAATAAGATTAACCAGCCATGATCTCAATGTGACAGTATAACAAGTCTCTCATACTGGAAAAGGTATGTAGTCTTGATCAACAAACCATTCTTATCAAAAAATACAAAGAGTATGTTGCCATCTTTACATGGACATATGATGACCTCAAGTGTTATGATCAAGATGTCATCCAAAATACCATAGAGTTAGCCCCTGATAACAAAACAATAAGGTAGAAGCAGAGGCCTATCAATCTGAAGGTTGAGCCTTTAATGAGGAAGGAGTTGACAAACTTAAATGAAGCCAACATGCTATCAAGCATCTGACTTGGGTGGCCAACTTGGCCTTGGTAAGGATAAAAAATAGGGAAATACACCTTTGTGTCAAATTCATAGATTTGAACATGGCCTCTCTCAAGGATCACTATCATTTTCCCTCCATGGACCACATTTTGTAGAAAGTAGTCGAAGCATAGAGGTTTTCTCTTCTTAATGGCTTCTCTAGTTACAACACAAGTCATGGTCAATAAGGAAGGCCTATTTAAGACAACCTTCGCCACCAAGTGGGAGACATGCTTACAAAAGGATGCCCTTCGAATTATCCAATGTGGGAGCAACATTTCATAGGGCAAAGGACAAGACCTTCAAGGGCCTTGTCAATGGCATAATCTTAATTTACCTAGATGATATCACATTTTTCTCCACAAAGTAGGACAATCATATGGATCATCTAGAGCATAACTTCCGAAGGTGTAGAGAGTTTGGGATTTCTCTTAATCCCAAGAAATCAATTTTTACAACACCTAAAGGAAAGCTCTTAGGTCATGTTGTATCAAAATAAGGTCTTGCCATCAACCCTAATAGAGTGTCTAATATCCTTCCCCTACACTTCCACCTCATAGGAAAGCACTGTAATCTCTCTTTGGAAAGATCACTTTCGTGAGAAAGTCCGTCACGAACTTTGTGGGAATCATCAAGTGTATTAGAGACCCGTTAAAGAAAGGTGTGACTTTCAAATGGATGCAGGAAGGAAAAGAGAGCTTCAAGCAAATCAAACAAGTTATTTCTCAAGCCCTGGTGCTAGCCAACCCGAACTTTGAAAATGACTTCATGTTTTATGCGTTTAGTGACCCGCATGGAATAGCCACGGTTCTCACTCAAAGAAACCAACAAAAACTTGAGCAACCCATCGCCTTTGCAAACCAAATGCTCAAGTATTATGAATCCAAGTACAACTTCAACAAGAAACAAGCCTTTGTGATCCTTAAGGCTTTGAAAACATTCGAGCACCTCCTCTCCAACAACATACTCAATATCTTGTTCATTCATTTGTGTGTCATAGACTATAAAATTGGAGGAGAAATCAGCACACAAGCGTAGACTGGATCACCAAAATTGTAGACTTTGACATTGAAATAAAAGCCATCAAGCTCATAAGAGGTAGGGCTCTTTGCCAACTTATTTTATGAAGACTTGGATCGTTCATAAGAGGTGGTGTGCACCCATGATGACTAGCATTCGAATGAAGAAAATGAGCCTAACTAAACTCAAAAGATGGTGAGGTATCTCATAACTAGAGAATGTCCCTATATCTTGGACAAAACCAAAAGAAGACACTTCAGACACCGGGCCATTCAATATGAGATGATCGGTGGGGTACTATTTAGGAAGAATTTGGATGGCATCTTGTTGAGATGCATTGAGTCAAAGAATCAAGTGAATGTCCTAAGATAGTTTCATCAAGGATACTCTGGTGGTCACTTGACTTTGCGAACAATGGCCACAGATAATGTGGACTGCTTATTACTAGCTTACCATGTTTACAAACGCCTTCAAGTGGGTGAGGCAATGTTGTGAGTCCATATTCTTCACAAGAAGAAAGCACAAAGTTGCACTTCTTTTGAAAACATTAGTGGTTGATCAAACTTTCTCTCAATGGGGATTGGACTTCATTAGCATGATGAATCCACCTTGCAGTGCTAGTTACAAGTGGATTCTTCATGTCGTCGACTACTTCACCAAATGGATTGGGGAAGCTCCACTCAAAGAAGCTACAAAAGAAGTCATCATTAATTATCTAGAAGGAATTATCACCCAATTTGGCATTACCTCATAAGGCCATCTTTGATAATGCTAAGGAATTCATGGTAGTCATGAACATTGAGTTCGCCTTAAGGCATGGCATATACTAGAAGACTTCCTCTAACTACTATATGCAAGGTAATGGACTTGCAATGTCCACCAACAAGAACCTTATCAAAATAATTAACTGCACAATTGAGCAAATTCAACTGCAATAACATACCAAAGCGAAATTAGCCTTGTGCGCTGATAGAATCCCTCCAAAGTGTTCAATTGGTAATTCTCCCTTCATGTTGGTGTATGGAAGTGAATATGGTTTTCACTCTCATTAGAGCTTCCAACTTTGGAATTAACTCATCAATTAGAGTTAGAACATCATGACACAAGGACAGACAACATAGTAGACTTGTTGCACCTCCACGACATATAAAAGAATTCCAAAGACAAACTCCAAGCACACCACCAAGCAGTGAAAAAGTTATTTGATAAGTGTTTCATCGATCAATTTGAAGTTGGCAACCTAGTGCTTAAGTGGCATGATAATCAAGACAAGCCTTGAAAGCTCTTCAAGTTCAGCACCATCTAGAGTGGCGCTTATCAAATTACCTAGTGTAGAGAGAATAATGCCTTCGAGCTCTCAAAGCTTGACAAAGCACTCTTGTAGATCTTAGTGAATGGGATGTTTCTCGAGCAATACCCTTGAGTGCATGTTGCACTTTATACATAGTTGTATAGTTTGTTTTCTATCTTGCTTTGTTTTGCATTTACCTTCTATATTGTTTTTCAAGCCTCATGTAATTTTCTTATCATCATTTCAAAATTTTAAGGAGTTTTTTAAGTTCTCAAGCCTATCATCAACGATTGTCCTCAATAAATGTTAAAGGCTATTAGTTCTCCACACTTAGAAAGTGTCCTCTTGTGTTGTTAAAAATGTTATCCAAAATCATCCCCTACCATTTTTTGTTAACCTTAAGCTCTCAAAGATTCAAGCCCCCAAGCACTTGTTTTTTTTTGTAAAGTTGGCCGCACTTTCTTCAGTCCACTGGCCGCAAGCCAAAAACTATTACACAACCGCACAAGCCACCAACTTTCGCTTCTAACCATAAAGTGTTAACCCATCAATCCCCTTCATGCTTCTCTTCCCTCATCCATTTTCCCCTTCTCTTCCACTTCATTTCCAACTTTCTTCGCTTATGACTCTTTGTTTCTTCTCGTCGTGCTATGTTGTCAACTTGCAAAATGTTGTGAAGAATTCTCAAATCCACATTGCTCTAACCAATCCGTAGAACATTATTCCAAGCCACGGTACACTATATTTTGACATGAAAGTCTTCTATGGTCACACATCACTTTCCAGAGCTACAAACTACTAACAAACTGTTGAGTGGAGCCCATTAAGTCTATCAATATTGTGTGCCACTTCACAAAGTTATGCCCCCTTGTTAACATCCATAATGTGCTTCTCTTGCCGTGCAACACAACATCATGCCACAATGCTCTCTCTAAGTCCCCAACAATTTGTCAACCTACCCCTGATTATTTTGGTTATACATTTTAGTGTGACAATGTTTCTTCCACTTTGTAAAACTTGTTCAAAAATTGTTAGAGATTCATCTTCCATTCGCAACATCTCCTTCATATCCCATATACACAAACCCATCTCTTCGTCTCTTCCATGTCTTGGTTCACTTTCATTGATTAACTCACATTTATGTCCAAAACTACTCCCCACATTACAAAAAGCCATGATGATCACAAAGCTCACCATGTCACCAAGATTAGTTGCAAAGCATAATGACCAACCAACAACATGAAGCTTTATGACACAAGACATTCTAGGGCGATAGCTACTTCAAACAATTACTTATCCCTTCAAGCACATTGTGCACACCAAGATCCCAATTACTAAACAATAAAGGATATTCCACCCAACTTCCTTCATGGCATCTTTTACCTCCATTTATCTTCTATTTATAACAATTTGTTTTGTTCTAAAGGTTGACTTTTTTGCCCATTCCATATCTCTCTAAAATTCACCTAAATTCTCACTTGATCTTTACGATGTTTTACCTTTATGTTGACAAATATAATGTGTTTTATATTGACAAATATAATGCATTCACACCCTCATTTGGGATTTAATATAGTTGCCATGCTCTTTTCTCTAATCTCCTAATTTCCTAATTGTCTTACCTACTATGTAATTATGATAAATGTGTTGATTATACTTGCATTTCTTAGCTATATTGTGTTATTATAACCACACATTGTAAGGAAGATTCATGGCTTGTTTTTCTTCTCACTTTCCCTTATAGTTAAATTAGGTAGACTAATGTAACATGAAGTAGACAAAAACCAAAACATCAAAAAATAGCGTAGAGCCTCTCCAACACTTCTTATATAGCTAGTATGTGACTTTAATAAGGGGTTCATTTGGTAAGATGTGAGGTTGTAGTTTGCCCATTCCACTCTTCAAAAATACTCTTGTTATAAACCTTTTGCAAAGCTTATTTCTTACATTTATTTGACATGTTGCATGCAATGGGCAAGACCTATTCAATAGTGGACTAATTTGCTTGAATTGGTTAAAGATTTTGTACTTCTATTTTGAGCTAATACATTAAGTTCACCCTTTGAGTTCGACCCTTGATCCAACAAGTTTTACACCTTATTTACTAACCAAAGCTTGAGGAACCAAAATTAACCAAAACTTGAAAAACCAAAAAAACAAGTACTGGACTTAATTTTGAAGTTCCGGCATAATCACACTCATAAATATTGCATGGATAATAAATTTCTTTCAATATAATTACTTTCAAACTTAATGTTAAAGATTGGATATAATCCCATTCATAACTATTGCATGGATAATAAATTTCTTTCAATATAAATAATTTTAAACTTGTTCGTTTAGAAAAAAACTAATAAAAACATATACTCTGAACTAACAAAAACATACTATAATTTAAACCTCTTGCCCTCTGGTTTCCAGAATCTCCACAGTACCATTTACAAATTAGCTGTGAAGTTAACAAAAATTGCCTAAAATTAAAATAGTTAAAATTCCAATAGTGAAAATTCCATTTTCGTTTTGGAATTAAAATCCCATTAATATAGAATTGGAGTTAGCGGACAGATGTTTTAGAGAACCTAGGGCAAGCACTGATAACCCACATCTTGGTCATAAAGATTACAGTGCCCAACAGCACTCCATTTATGAACCCAAATTGTGGTGATAAGGATTATAGTACCCAATATACTGATTGATTTTGTGCTTCTATTTTGAAGATCTTTTTTTCATTTTTTGAGAAAAATGGTTTGTCAATGGTTGGGAAGTAAAAACACCTGGGTCATTCCTGTTACTAAAGTAGCCTCAAACAAGAGGGGGGCATTCAGAGATTGGATCTCAAGCCATTCCTGAAACTGGGATCCATTCTTCAAACTCGTTTGATTTAGTAATATAGACAAAATTGGAAGAAGCATCCATTAAATGAAAGCAATAATATCAATCTAATAATTGTGACTGCTTAAATTTCAATCAAATGCAATCTCTGATCTTTATCTTCACTGTGAAAGTTTAGAAAACCTTGCATTATCAGATTCTTCTATTTGTTGCAGTGCCACTCAATATTTACCATTAATATTAAATTCGGAATAATAAACAGCTTAAACATGTATACGAGGATGCCAGTTTTGGAAAACGCAGGGAAAAAAACCTCATAAAAACAAGCAAGCTCCATAGATGAGATAACATGATTAGCGCAATCTCCTTGCTTCTCTCTCGGACTCCAGCAGAGTAAGGATATCGCCTTCTCTAACAGGCCCTTTCACATTTCTCATAATGAGACGATTCTGGTCATCTAAAAACTTCACACGAACCTGTGTGACTTGACCTCGCGATCCAGTACGGCCAATAACTTTCACCACAACCGCCAACTTCACCCCTGCATCCATGTTTTCCTGCCAAGCGAGTCTATTTCAGTAAATGGGCACCGTCAAAGTCGAATAACCGGTTCTGCCAAAATTTAAAAATAAAAAACGAAGATTTTACATTGGAAGATAGCAAGCCCAGATCATTTATAAATTCATATTATAAAAAATTGTCTTCTGTCCTGTTCATCCAATGTGCCCTACGAGAAAATTTTCTTCTCGGTCCTGTTCATCCAATGTGCCCTACGGAAAAAGTGTTTGTAGGCACACAACTAGGTTTTCTCTTCCGCCCAGCAATTAAAACCTTCAAATTCCAGATCAGGTAATTCAAACAAATTCCAAAGACGCGGCCAAATAATTTGCAACGGATTTGAAGGAAAGGAGAGCAAGGGGTTCACGATACAATTAAAACGAAAACAATACATATAACAACAGAGAAAACAATACTTTCAAAAGAAACCAGAGAGAAGAACCTGAAAACGAACCTGGAAGTGTTACCTGGGAGGAGCGGAGAAAAACCTGAGTATATATCTGATCAACAACTGAGAGAAACCACTTCACCGGAGGATTTACAGGTTTCTTGAAGCTTGTCGATCCCAAAATCTTCCCCGGTTTGAACCACAGGACACAAATGAAGCTGGTCTTGTAGGGATGATTAGGGTTTTTGACGGAAACCCTAATTTTATTATCTACAATCTAGACCGTCCCTTCGATCAAACCTTCGTTGGGGATCCCCAATCTCGTTCACTACCTATGTGCTTTCAAGTTCCAAACAACGAAGTTTGCAAAAAAAAATAATAATTGTGATACTTAATTCGCAACCTACGTGGTATTTCACTAGAAATCGCTCATGAGTTTCAAGGTGGTCTTGATTGGATGCATTCACTGCAAGTATTATTGTTGTTTAAATATCTCCTTGGGGCTATTCTAACAACTTGCACCAAGAAATTTGGATTTAGATGTTTTTTTTAGCCTTGAGAGAACGTTTCTATTAATGTGTAATTTTACAGGTATAAATTGTAAGACAGACCCCAAGACCTGATAATATTCTTATCGGAATTGGGAAGTTATCTAATACCTGGTCATTTTTTGCAGAGTTTGAAAAAGTGTAAATTGCCTCTGAAATTCTTTCGCTTGACACCACATGTTGTCTCCACGGGGATATGAAGCCAACATGCAAGGTTGTGGTTCGCAATTTCGCAGCAGAATTGCAAAATGCATTTGGAGGTTTGAGGCCCAATTGCATATGAACAGGTGGAGATCATTTAGATGCTGAAGTATAAAATATACGGAGGCAGTTCGCATTTGTGCAATCCTAGAAAGATGCAAGGTGCAATCAAAACTCTGACACCCGCCTTAGAACATGTGTCACCCCATCGGAGGTCAATAGTCAAAATACAAAAATTACAGTCCTGCATATTGTAAATATATCCTTGACTCCCATGTCCAGTCCTTTAATAACATGTGGTGCTTTTGTGGGGATCTAAACCTAAATTATAGCTCGCGGTACTGTAGAAAATTTTGGTTGGGGTCCAAGTTTCGTTTTGCATTTCTAGCCATATATTTCGCTCCAAAGCTCCAAATCTTACAAAATTAGTCTTGTTGGAAAGGTCTCGTCGAGGACTTCACATTGGTGTTAAGAAATCTAGAAGTTGGTGGAGTTAGGTGGGAGAAATAAATAGAAATTAGTCTAGCATTGAAAACACAATTACAAATGGCTCAGCCACCAAAATTGATGAAGTATGGCGCCCATTCCTTCTCCTACAAGAAAAAGGACATGGGAAATAGGTCTTGCAAAGGCGCTCATGCTTATTTTTAGGGATTCAATGCATCTTGTTGGTGCTTGCAGCTAGGAATTTGGGTTTTCCTCTCTTTTTCCTCCTCTCTCTCTATCTCCCATTTTTCTATATATTGTAAACTGGTGCCCATTTGTAAAGGTCAGACCCTCTCGAATACAAGGGCATCATTCAAAGTGCCACGCTGAGTATTTTTGAGTTGCAGGCCTAAAATTTGGACCTTTGCAATGTGTTCATGCCTTCTTCCTTCAATGTAATGGACTGTGTATCTCTTCTTAAGCAATAAGATTCATGATTTTTGGTTATTCTTTACCCTAGCTTGTGTTCTATTGCAATTTCTTGCCTCTTCATTCATTGCAGGTGTGATGTGTATATGTCTCCACTTTACAAGGTTTATTATGTTGTGTTATGTACAAAAATGGAAGTTTAAATGTTGTTTTGATATGTGGCACTCAAGTCTGCTCTTTTCATCATCATTTTCTCCCATCTTTCTCTCATTCAGATTGTCTTTCCCCCTTGTTCTAGTGCTATCACCTCTCTGTTAGCTTAGGATTTCCCTTTCATGGATCTATTTTTAACCATAGTCCTTTTGATCATTATATAGCTGTATTTGCAATTATAGGTGTAGTTTAGCCTTAGGATTTGGTAGAGGAAGTTGACCTTCTCCGGATGTTTGTCTCAAGCAGCAAGTTCCACAACTTGGAGACAATCCCATGTTGCCTCAAAATATTGGGTTTTCCTCAACTTGGGAAAGGGTACAATTTTGAGCTCCAATAGTTTTGGCACGCCTGGTGGGACCAGTATGAAGAGCTTTACAAATTTTACCAGCAATATTGATGTGTTCTTGATGGTATTCAACCTTAAGAGGCAATTCTTATAAACAAGATTATAATCAAAACACAAAGTTTCATTTACCTTCTCCATACTCTGTTTCTTGATCTCACTCTCTTTCTTGCCTTCATTGCTTAGAATCTTCTTGTAGCCATGCCAGAAGGATTTTAATAGCATAATTTTTTTGTTGGGGGTTACAAATAAGAATAAAGACCATTTTCAATACCCATTTGGCTGTTTAACTTGTACACAAAATTTTATGGCCAAAATCTAACTATAAACATCTTTTTCACCTTATCATTTTTCTCTTCAATTAGGTATGTGTAAGGAAAACCATGCCCACAAGAGGACATCCATAGATTACGAGAATATGGGGGGATTTTCTAACTCAAAACCTTCATAATATGGGTGCAGACAAGTCTTAGATGATATCTTACTAATTGCAAACTATAACGGGCTTCAGCTGGAGTTTATCTCTAATTTCAAACATTTACGATTCTACAATAAGTTGACATAGGATAGTCATACAAGAATTCAGGACTATCACAAGGTATGGTATTCTTGCATTATTTGAGGGCTTTTGATTTTGATTGGGCTGAAAAAAAACTTCATATTCTCCAAGAAAAATTACTTTAGGTGATTCCTTCCAGGATTTTTAGCCATCTACATTACATTGATTTAGTAGATGTTCAAATGCAAGTTGGTACCAAGGACACCCATCCACTAGGGTTTACACTCAATTTGGATCAGGATCTCTAATGAAGTTCCTTAAGCCTTTGTAACAAAATTCCAATGTCCATAAATCCCATTTCAAGAGGAGGTAACTCGTTTCATTCCTATTTCCTTCATTCTTGGGTAGATGAACAAGCTTACAATGACACAAAAAAAATCCATAAAAATTGAAAAATTTCCTCCCATCTCCAAAACAAGGTTTCATTACCTTACTATCCAAGCATGTACTTACTTCATAGAGCTATTCCATGCAGTGCAGTACTTCAACCCTAGAATAAAAAAATACACCTCTACCTATATACTCACTAAATCAACCAATCCTTATAATGATACCCAAGAAATCAATGAACATGTACTTGAATTCTTCATGCAAAAGCTTTTATTCACAACTGTTTTCTCAAAGATTTGCAGTCCTTCCACTATGAAAGGAGAAAAATGAATTTTTAAGCCTTCTGAAAAAATGATCCAAGCCATAAACTATTTAAGAGCCCAGTTATTTTTCATCCCTTTCCTCATGTCTTGGGTAGATGAAAAGGAGCTAATCAGACAGCCCAAAAAAATTCATAAAAATGAAATATTTCATCTTCTTAAAATAAGGTTTCATACCTTAGGATTAGGCAATTGTATCACAATTGAAGATCTGTCTGATTCCATGCATTAGTAGTGTTCAAACCCTAGCATAATTGTGCAAAAGGAGGACCTTCCATATACTCTAAATAAACCAATCATTAGCAAGATACACACAAAATCAATTACATTACTTGACATGGGAAGGATGCAGAAAGTGTTTTTCAAAACTTCATGACTATTTGTGATCATGGGGAAGATTTATAGTCAAATTCAAATGCCATGAATGCAGAGGTATATTATAGAGAGTTATATTGCTCATCCCTCACGTGGCTAAATTGTAGACATTCCTCCATGTCTTTATAAGCTTCATAGACTCTCCTGTATTCGAATACATACAAACTAGGATAACTAACTATTCTAAGTTATAACCTAAATCTAGGCTTTATAACCATCAACTTTAAGGTGAGTTAGGGATGCTACCAAGGAGTTCATACTTTAACATAAGACTTTAGAAGATGGAAACCCCCACACCATAATGGCTGGATAAAATATTCATTTGCATGCACCCATAAGATTATCCTTCAGATCCGCTTCCTAAAAATCTCACCAATCCAGAGGAATGTGTCATAAAAAGCTAGACAAATACCTTCCTATGGATTTAAATTGCAAAGTTTTGGCGGGAAAACTCATAAGGATTAGTCACATTAGTTCGCAAGGTCATTTGCAAGCACTCTAATGACTTTCTAGTTTGGATAGAATAAATATAATTTTAACCCCCAAACATATTCACATTATAACATTTGGACTGAGCTAAGAATTTTTTAAAGAGTCAGCTCCCCTGCCATCAGTCTCAATATAGATACATAAGAGGATGTATTCACTCCTGATATTCCTAGCTGAATAGTCCTTTGAAGAACATGGGATTCTAAGATCATGATTGCATAAGCATTATGTGATCTTAGATGACATAAACAATAAACTTGAATCACATTATGTAGTATCCCTTCAGCCATTTGATGCTACTGATCAAGTCTCATATAAGATAAGAGAGAATATTATTCAGCTTGTCTATCCATGTATTTCAGAGTTTGAGTCAGTTGACGCTCTGCCTGCTTGCTCAACAACTGTGTGATGCACAATTTGCATGTCATCCATTTGGAACAATAATCTAGAACTCATACCTTTTTGTACATTCTTCAAAGGGCCTTATGTAGTTGCCTGCACACACTGGTTCATATAGGAATCCTAAGAAGGATATGAGTCATCAGACCATACATTTGACCTGAAATGTTGAGTCTGTTAAAACTACATAACATTGTTCAACCCAACTAGCAAACCATATCCCCTGTTAGATGAGGCATCCTTCTCTAGCTTCAAATAAAAATTTAAGAAACTTCACTTTCATAGATAATTATATGAGATGACACAAAATTCAAGACACTCTTATTACATTTCAAATCAGAATAACCACTGTTCTTAACTTGACTTGGATTAACTCATTTGTATCCCAGAATAAGCCATGCTAAACTTCTTTAAACCAAGCTAGGACAATAATGACTCATGCAGGACATTGCACGAAAAAACCAAATACATACCTTCTTCATGAATGATATATATTCCCAATGCAAGATCCAAAGCCATTGACCTTTGATCTAGTCAGCAAGATCAACAACCTTTTTGAGCAAGTCTTCAAACCCATGATGTCTAAACATCCCTGAGACTAGACTGAAAAATTTACACAGAGAAATTTGGACTTCAAACACTCTTAATAGTCACAACAGAACTTTCATATGTTAATTTGCAGACTTGCAGGGAGCATATAACATTTTAAAAAATATTTTGTATATTCTTCACCTGTAATTCCACCTATTCTGTCTTGTCACATTTTCAAGGAAACACCTAACACTAGTCTCAACTAAGTCTCCATAGAGTTTACGATACTACAACTCAAGCTCTGAAATTCACTACGCTAAACTTCCACTTGGTGTCTACACATGATTTCATATCATGGCTTGTTAGGGTCCTGCAACCTGTATTATAGCTTCACAGCAATACTTCAACATGCATACAAAGGTCACGAGGCTTGTTTTCCATATAGTAAACCAGGAAGTCATTCGACATGCTCGGTATGAAATATAGGGAGGTAATTTGCTATCTATGCAGTCCTTGCAAAGATGCAAGGTGCAGACTTCTAACCTTTGATATTGGAAGCACAATTGGACTGAGAGAAGGGGGTGAATCAATCCTTACAATTCCTTCAATTCATTTACCATTAGATTGAAACATACATTAATATCCATCCATTCACCTACATTCAACCATATCTTATTAATGTGTGCATAATGCATTATACAAAATACACTCAAATAACACATGAACAAGAGAGAACTCCATAGACACAATATTTAAGTGGGAAACCCTCATGGGAAAGAAAACCCACATAAATTTCATAAACATTATATTTCTCAAATGCAAACAAATTTAGTGAGGCATAAAACTTCACAAGGAGCACAAAACCCTAGTTTAGTAGAGCACCAACCCTACAAAGCACAAAGTCCACAAGGAGGCTAAAAACACCTAAGATGATCAAGAACCCACTCAAGCACCTTTGAATAAAGATATCTTATGTCGTGTTACTGAAAAAATTGATTTATATTACAAGTCCAACTCACACTTCTTTAAACCCTTTCTCAAACCCTCATTCACCTAGCTCGATCTTTCTCTTTCCTTCTTCACTTGTCTTGGCCTAAAACACTTGCACACACACTCCAAAAAATTCTTCAACCTGTGAAACACTTCCTCAAATCTAAAGCATATCCTTCATACCTATTACACACACTTACATAGGTCACACTTTTTCCCTCTCAAGCAACTAGTTCAAATTTGAACTCAAACTTCACTTTTATACCCTTATCTTCATTAAAACACACTTTAGGTCAGTTTCCCTCCTTTTTTTAGACCAATGCAACTTAAAAAAATCCCAATACAATAATTAAAACATTCACATTGGACCCATGTAGGTCGGTCATGCCAAAAACCATCAAACTAGCTCAAAATAAGCTTAAAACCCCATCACCTAGATGAGATAAAACCACAAACCTCATAACCATGATTTTTCAAGCTTAAAAATTCCTCATACATATGTAATATAACATTTAAACATCATCCATGGTTGTACATAATCTTTAACCAATCAAATTATTCATAACAAACTCAATAAGGCTCATATCCTTCTCAAAACAACAGTTTCCAACACCTTGTCTTCACCTTTGGGCATCAAGACCACCCAAGAACAGCTAAAATATGACATGTAACCACTATATGGAATTAACATGAATATTATATCACATCCTTGCATGTTAGAACTCATGAAACATCCATATGTGTAAACCACACCTACATTCCTCTTCACCAAATCAAGCTTCCCAGAAAGAAGTTTTACAAAGTCAACTGGTTGCACCCTTTTTATCACTTCCAAGACCTAAAAATACCTTAAATACGAAAAAAATTCATCCCTATTTACTCTCTAAATAATATAAATCTTCATCCAATTCATCGCATGCCTCATTCACCTCATTCTTTCAACATGAGAAAACATGTCCTGAACACCAAACAAATTTCTTGCTCACAAATTGACCTGAAAGACCCATTAAATATCATCACCATGACATAATAAATATACTAATGGAAATCCCTTTGAATCCACTTTCCATAACATATTGGATTTCCTTCAAACTCCAACTGGAAAGCCTTCAACCAAGATCATCTCTGAAAACTGCCTGAAACTACCCCAAAACTACCTTATGAGTAGTCATCATAAATAGGGCACACTTTGTCATTTAGAAGAATCGCCATGATCTAAAACCATTATTTACACAAGTACAAATCCCATGCTAAAAATAATGTCAATTTATTTTGCAAATCCTTTGGAAAACCTTGTCCCAAATATAACTTCTTTATAAACTTTCCTATTTGATTAGGGTCTACTCATCACCACATACTCTACTATATCTTTATGAAAAATTGGAGGAGTCCTCTACATCATCAAATCATCATACTAGAACAACCAATCAATTCTACACATTTATGGAGCAAATATCTCCTACCGCTTTCAAGCTAGGGTTTCAAGCAAAAAAAAAGTTGTTTATCTTCTTAACATTCAATCATAAAAATGTGACGATGAAATGACCTCATTATTTTTGTGAAACCTTCTTAGTTCAATGTGGACACACACCTGAAAGCCACAAGGTCCCATGTAAAGCACACAATTCAATGTGAGCATTAGAATGTGTAATTCAAGCTAGAAAACACTTTCTTATTGACCTTGTTTTATCAAAAACAACTTATTTTATAAAATATTCTTAAGAATGACTCCAAATTTTTCTAAAACCTCTTTGAATTATCTCCATTCAACATCATATCTCAAATCAATCTCCATATTCTCAACCCATCTCATTTACATGACTAGCCCTTGGGGTTTTGCATGGTTTAGGCTAGGGTCAACTGAACCAACATTGTAACTCATCATGAAACCTATCCAAAATGTCATAACATCCTTAATACATCATGAATAACTCACCTACATACATCCACGAGCTCACATGGCTCTATAAATCATCATCATGCCTCCAAGCACCTAGATTGGGTCTATATGATCACATGTAACTGGGTATTCAACTTGTACCTGCATCCTGAAACTCATGTGAGTGCCAAAACACTCCCTAAACATGATCTCCATGCTTCTATCAAGATCCTCAAGTCACCAATCAACTCAAACCAACATGTACCATCACTTAGGCTAGCTAGGTCACCTGACAAGA
Organism: Taxus chinensis; assembly: GCA_019776745.2. Classification (NCBI taxonomy): domain Eukaryota; kingdom Viridiplantae; phylum Streptophyta; class Pinopsida; order Cupressales; family Taxaceae; genus Taxus; species Taxus chinensis. Next base: position 854,920,314 of record CM034149.1, on the reverse strand, counting down.
CTTGTCAGACTATACCAATCTCACTTGATCACCTCATGCCATCATGTCAACACCTAAAACTCCATGTCACCATCCTAAAAATCATGTTTTGAATCTACCCCATCATCCTATTTTTCATCAATGGGATATTATATCAATGAAAACACCTAGAACACCACATGCCAACAATCTCCCCCTTTTTCATTTATGGAAAACCGCTTAAATTTATCCCCCTTCTTACATTAATGAAAAAATATACCTCTACTTGCATGATATTTATCCTTCTGAGCCTCATAGGATCATCACTTGGCTAGAAACATCAACCAAAACCATCAAATTAAGCATACAAACTTGATTTTCTTCATCTTGACTTGATTTGACCACTTTCAAGGCATTTAGGACTGTACTCCCCCTAGGCAAGAGCATACACACCACATATTCATGCCAAAAATGATGCTATAGATATAGAAACATATTTATTACCTTCTTCTTGAGTGAAGATCATCACACACATTCACCATTTAGGCTCGCAGACTTGTTTTCTCCACCTTATACCTTGTTTTTAACCTTTTCATGGCTTGAAAACACTGTAGTAGTTCTTGAAAAAATGGACACAACTCATAAATATACCCAAAATAATGAATTCAAGATTAAGAAATTAAAAATTACCTCTTATTTTTCCTATAACAACTTTTCATGGCTCAATCTTGATTTGTCTCTACAAAATTTTGACCTCATATCTTCTCATGAATTGAGATCCTTGTTTTGACTCTCCAGTGCTTCAAGGATCTCTTTTCAAGTGATCAAACTTATCTAAAAGGACATGCTCTGATACCAATTTTTGGAAGCATAATGTACTAAAATGGAGGGTGAATTATTCCTTACAAAATTTAATCAATTTCAGATTTTCTTACTTAAATCATTAACCAATCAACCATTCATTAATGTGTCCACACTATTATACAACAAACATTCAAATAACCATGAACATGATAAAGAACATCATAACACAAGATATAAGTGGGAAAACCTTAATGGTAATAAACCCCACTGAAACTTTAGATTATATTACTCAAGTAAAAATTACTTAGTGAAGCACCAGCTTCACAAGGAGCACCACTCCCTAGTTTAGTAGAGCACCAACCCTACAAAAAGCACCAACCCCAAGTTTAGTGAAACACCAAATCCACAATGAGGATACAACCTCCTAAGATGATCAATCACCCACTCAAACACATTTTAATGAAGTTTTCTGATGTCTTGTTAATGCAACAACTGATTGAGATCATAAGTTCAACTCACACTTCTTTAAACCCTTATTCAAACCCTCATTCACCTAGCTCACTCTTTCTCTTTCCTTCTTCACTTGTCTTGGCCTCAAACACTTGCACACACACTCCTAAAAATTATTCAACCCAAAAAACACTTCCTCATATTTGAAACACAACTTTCATACATGTTACACACACTTACATAGGTCACACTTTTTCCCTCTCAAGCAACTAGTTCAAATTTGAACTCAAACTTTACTTTTATACCCTTATCTTCATTCAAATACACTCTAGGTTGGTTTCCATCCTTTGGTTTGAACAATTTAACTTAAAAAAATAAAAATAAAATCATTAAAACATTCACATTGGGCCCATGTAGGTTGTCCATGCCAAAAACTATCAAACTAGCTCAAAACAAAGCTCAAAACCCCATCACCTTGATGAGATAAAACCACAAACCTCATAACCACGAGTTTTTAAGCTTCAAAATTCCTCATACATCTTTTATATAACATTTAAACATCATCCATGGTTGTACATAATCTTTAACCAAAAAAATTATTCATAACAAACTCAATAAGGCTCATATCCTGCTCAAAACAACAGTTTCCAGCACCTTTTCTTCACCTTTGGGCATCAAGACCACCCAAGAACAACTAAAATATGGCATGTAGCCACTCTATGGAATTAAAATGACATGTAGATAACATATATGCATGTTATAATTCATGAAACATCCATATGTGCAAACCACACCTACATTCCTCTTCACCAAATCAAGCTTCCCAGAAAGTATTTTTACAAAGTCAACTGGTTTGTACCATTTTTATCACTTAAAAGACCTCAAAAACGCAACCTTCTTCCTTAAAAACTGACTTGAAATACCCATCAAATTTGATCACCAAGACATAAGACATATACCAAATGAAATAACTTTGAACCCTCTTTCCATAAAATATTGGATTTTCTTCCAATTGTAAATGGAATGCCTTCAACTAAGACCATATCTGAAAACTAACTGAAACTACCCAAAAACTGCCTTATGACTAGTCATCATAAATAGGGCACATTTTTCCATTTATAAGCATCACCATGATATGAAACTAATGTAGCCAAATTAAGAACAACCAGATAAACTGCAATAAAATGAACTCCAAAAGAAAATAGATCTCCTTCTTCGTTATCAAATAATCAATTACAATATTTCCTAAATAGGAAAATAACTCCCAACTCGAGTTGCCAAGTAAACTCTAGCTAACTCTGACTAAATCTACTCTAGGTGGCGGAAATTACTATTTTTAGCAGGTTACTAGAACCTGCTATTCTTAGTAAGTTCGCATGCTTATTCCTATGGGCACAGAAATTGCCACGCATCTTCTACATCCCTAAATTAGAGGAATTGCCAACTTTCTAACTCACAATGCAATTAATAGACTAAAATTAACTAATGCTCAAAATTAGGAAAAAACCAAACTATAACTTAAATCCTAATTTTCGGCCTCAAGATGGCGGATTTAGGGCCCGAAAACGCGTCGAAAACTTGCCCCAACCGGTAGGGCTGGTTGCCGCTGCGTTCGTCTCATCAAAACACGTGGTTTCAAAAAAAAAACGGACTCAAACGGACACCCGGAGCTCAAGTTATGACCTTGTCAAGTTCCTGCTAATTCGGGCGCATCAGAAACCATCATGGAAATCAATTACAACACCCATGCTAAAAACAATGTCAATTTATTTTGCAACTCCTTTGGACAACCTTATTCCAAACTGAACTTCTTCATAAACTTTCTTGTTTGAGTGGGTTCCACTCATCACCACATAATATACCATACATTTATGGAAACCTGGAGGATTCCTCTACATCATAAAATAATCATACTAGAACAATAAATAAATTATGGGAACTTATGGATCAAATATCTCCTACCACTTTCAATCTAGGGTTTCAAGCACACAAAAAGTTGTTTACCTTCTTAACATTCATTCATAAAAATGTTACAATGAAATGGCCTCATTATTTTTTTGAAATCTTCTTAGTTATATGTGGAAACAACCTTTAAATCCAAAAGGTACTATGTAAAGCACACAATTCAGGGTGAGCATCAGAAGGTGGAATTCGAGCTAGAAAACACTTTCTTATTGACCCTATTTCACCAAAAACGTCTTATTTTGTAAAATATTCTTCAGAATGACTCCAAATTTTTATCACATCTCTAATACACCTATGTGAATCATATCCAATCATCATCATATCTTAAATAGGTCTCCATATTCTCAACCCATCTCATTTCCATGACTAGCCCTTGGGGTCTTGCATGGTTTAGGCTAGGGTTAACTGAACCAACATTGTAACTCATCATAAAACCTATCCAAAAGGTCATAACATCCTTAATACATCATGAATCACTAACCTACATGATTCCATGAGCTCACATGGATCTAAAAATCATCCTCATCCCTCCAACCACCTAGACTAGGTCTAGATGAACACCTGTAATTGGGTCTTCAACCTGTACCTACACCCTGAAACTCATGTGAGTGCTAAAACACTCCCCAAAAAGTATCTCCATGTTAATATCAAGCTCCTCAAGTCACCAATCAACTCAAACCAACATGCACCATCACCTAGGCTAGTTATGTCACCTGACAAGACTTGCTAGACCAAGTCAATCTCATTGAATCACCTCATGCCATCATGTCAACACCTAAAAATCCATGTCACCATCCTAAAAATCATGTTATAACTCTACTCCATAATTATATTTTTCATTAATTGGATTTTACATAAATGATAACACCTCAATGACACTCACCTTAGAACACGTGTCACCCCGTCAGAGGTCAATGGTAAAAATGCATAAATTATAGTCCTGTGGATTGTAAATATATCCCTAAATCCCCTATCTAATCATTTAATGACACATGGTGCCTTTGCGGGGGTCCAAACCTCAATTGTATCTTGCAGTACTATAACAAATCCTACGTCAGGGCCCGAGTTGTGTTTTGTATTTATGGCCATATCTTTCACTCCAAAAACTGCAAATCTTATAAAATTTGTCTTTTTGGAAAGGTCTCATTGAGTACTTCACATTGACATTTTGAAATATATAAGTTAGTGGAGTTAGGTGGGAGAAATAGGTAGAAAACAATGCAATACTGAAAACACTGTTACAGATGGCTCAACCACCATAATTGATGAAGTATGGTGCCCATTTCTTCTCCTACAAGAAAAAGGACATGGGAAATAGGTCTTGTAGAGGTGCCCATGCTTTTTTTAAAGGATTCAATGCATCTTGTTGGTGGTTGCAACTAAGAATTCAGGTTTCCATCTCTTTTTCCTTTGCTCTCTCTCTCTCTCTCTCTCTCTCTCTCTCTCTCTCTCTCCCATTTTTCTATATATTGTAAAATGGTTCCCATTTGTAAAGGTTGGACCCTATCGAATGCAAGGGAATTATTCAAAGTATTGTGTCAAGTTTTTTGAGTTGCAAACCTTGTATTTGGACCTTTGTAATGTTTTTATGACTTATTGCTTCACTATAATGGACTGTGTATCTCTTCCTAAGTAATGTGATTTGTGTTTTGTGGTTATTCTCTGCCTTAAATTGTGTTCTATTGCATTTTCTTGCCTCTTCATTCATTGCAGGTTTGCTGTGTATATTTCTCCACTTTGCAGGGTTTATTTTTGTTGTGTTATGTGTGAAAATGGAAGTTTAAATTTTGATTTGATCTATGGAACTTAATTTTTCCTTCTTCATCATCATTTCATCCCATATTACCCTCATTCAGAGTGTCTTTCCCCCCCTTTTTGGTGTTATCTCCTCTCTGTTAGCTTAGGATTTGTCTTTCATGCATCTCTTTCTAACCCTGATCCCTTGGATGATTAGATTCGGATTAGATAGTTATATTTGTAGTTGTTGGATTAATTTAGCATTAGGATTTGGTAGAAGAAGCCAACTTTTTCCAGAGGTCTATCTCAAATAGCAAGTCCCACAACTTGGAGACAATCCCATGTTGCCTCAAAATCCTCGGGTTTCCTCAACTCATGGAAAGGTGCTATTACAAACATTATCTTAATATGAAAGGGAAAAAGTGTGTATATATATATATACACTTTCTTCATTTGAGAGATGTTTTGAATTTCATAGGGTAAATGGATTGAAAGGTGTTCTTTATCAAACCCAATTATGAGAGTGCCAAAAGACTATTCTTCTATTGCCCTTCATAGAAAAGTTGACTATTCTCTATTTTTCCTCTTCTTTTTTTTCTTTTACCCAAAGGGTCAGATTTCCATCATTTATGGTGCATGTTACCCTACAATTTTGACCACATTTCAAGTTGTCTCTTGAAATATCTGATGCTTACTCATAGGGAAGAGTTATGTTCAGGGGTGTAGTTAATTTTTTGACATACTATGATTGGAAAATTTATTACTACATGCATAGTTTTCTTTGAAAGTTTCTTATTGATCAGTGACCATTCTCTCTCTGCAGATGATATGGAACCTGTTAATTGCAACCCCTCCTTCATTACTATATCCAACACAACTTCTAATGATAGTGTTGTTGGCCCTCATGGAGAGCCAATTGCTTCGAATGAGCTCCCACATTCGTTCTCACCCTGGGTTGCTACGAAGGAGAGTTTCACCTATGGTGCTCAACAGACTTTTGCAATTGCAGTAGAATCTCTATCAACTACAGTTGTAGCCGCATGTTCTGACATTTCTGGTTGGACATTGGAAACTCTATTTCTTACCCACGCTATTGTTGATAGTGATTTCCATGTTGTGTTAGCCCTAACAAAGAAGGTTGACAACACATACCTCCGACTTGATGCATTGTACAAATTCCTCCATGAATTGGGATATGACCAATACTATGTTGGTGACAATGAGCAATATATTAGAGATGCATTTAGTGCTTACCTTGTTGGCCTGTAATGTTATGTCATTGCTCGCCCATACTTCATATTCCCCATGTTTATACAAAACTTTTTGTGCCCAAACACAGATATCAGACCATACTTATAGGATCGATGCACATATATTTTACTTTCAGTACGCTATTCTTGGATAAATATATTGTACAATTTGCTCCTACGTATAAGCAAAGTACATTATCTAACAAACCTTTTCCTCCTTGTCTACATTATAGTTTCCCCACATAGTGTTTCTCTCCTACATTTGCTCCTATTTGCACTATTTAGATTTTAATTATTATCAACAATATTTAAAGTTTTAATATTGGGAATGTTAAACACCTCTTTTACGTTCACAGATATGTACAGATATTCCTTGCTTTCATGTATTTGTAACACACCACAGAAGTTGTGCACACCTTCATTACATTTCGCACCATGTATTGTGCACTACTACGCCAGAGAGTATGCAATGAAATGTATGCTATCTTACATTGTTTTAACTTTGTGTGAGGTACAACTACAACATCCGATAAAAAACACTTCCTATTTTGTCTTGCTAGATGTTTGTGCCCTGCTACAGAACTCTTATTTTTCCATGCCCTACAAGTACGCTGGAAAAGGTAAGCTAATTGAGATGAGTATTTATGTGTTGCATTTGGTGAAATAGTCGCAATGGTTCTTGATGATGACCATGTCTACATCTTCCTAACATCATTCGTCACCAATTCGTAAGAAACTTACTATGAAAGCTTTGAAATTATTAATTACTTAACCTTTAAGAAACCTCAATCCAGAAATAATACAAATACACCTTATTAGGATTGACAAATTTTAAAAAAAAACACAAAACGTAGGAAAAAAAAAACATTGACATGAACAGATTAATCTCCCTTGTGAATGTAATGTTCCATAACACAGCATTGACATGTGTAATGTGGTTAGGATAGAGAGGAGAACATGCAAGAAGAAGTGTGGAGCTACTACTTTCGGAAAACTATCGGGGTCAATACTGATTATAAATGATTTTAAGCCTTCACTTTTATTTGCATTTATATTTGATTAAACCTCCTTTTGCCATACTCAAAAAGAACCTCCTTTTGCCATACTCAAAAAGTTGTTGCCTATGGCTTTTTTGTTTTCCTTTTTTTCCTTAGCTTTTCAAAATACAGTTGGGATGCCATTAAAACCCAAAGAAGTAGCATAAAACAATCCACTTCCACCATAGTTAGATGCTAGATCTCTTGTAACTCCAAATTTGAATATTCCTTAACTTTGATATGGCATACGTGTGTGTGGCCCTCTGCAAAATCACCAAGTGTCTTAATATAACACAATCATGAAATTGAAATTAGTTAGGGATTAAATTCCAAAACTATCTCGCCAACAACAAACACTAAATTCAAACATATTTTATATTTTTGTGAATCCCTGAAATAAATAAAACAGGAATAAAGGATTTTTTCCTAAGTCAAAACTTTGCTTATAATTCAATCTACTCCATCAAAAATAATATATCAAAGGCACGCAAAATTCAAAAAAATTCCCAAAGTACATACTGATAGAGATAATCCATATCTAGGTGTAAGGAACATTTTAAGGAACCCGTTAGAAAAGAAACTTATAGAAATCATGGCGAATATGGTTGAAACCAGAATCATAGGGTGAGCGAATTATCTAAAATCAATGGCTGTGACATTGGAAAAACAAAATATTAGTTTTGAAGTAATTTGTGGATGGAATGCCGAATGTAGGATAATTTTTACTAAATGTAGATTTTTTTGGGTGAATATAAAATCTTATGTGAATTTTTAAAACATCCAATGATGACATTTAATTTTCCCCTTAAATTTGGATGCTGAGTCGTTGGCCGTACACGTGGAAAAATCACATTCCTTTGGAAAAAGTGATGTACTGGCAACTTAGTGATCAGGATGCTACCACGTGTTGAAATCCCGATTCCCCACTCTACACACCTTCGTGTATTAAACTTGAATGATGAGGTTGAAGTTTTAGTAACATGATCCTGCCACATGTCCTCATATTACCTACTCATGTATCGTGGGTCCATACATTGATGTCCATCAATGCATTGGTATTCAGAAAAATTTCATGAAGTCAGGTAGGCTACGTGTCTTAATATTGTTTACCCATGTTTGGGATACTCAAATATTCGATTAAAATTTATAACTATGAGGTGTCCTTTACAATGTCAGGATGCTTCCACATATAGATATGTATGGACACGTGATGTAAAGAATCTTTAATTAAATTATTTATAAATATTCTACATCATTCTATATATGAGGATCAATGATGTAGAATTTATTCTAGGAAGAAGGTTTGAAGCACCCACATTTTGAATAGAAGTTTGTGGAATAGGCCTAGTGAGGTGGAAAACTATCATCCACTGAATAAAATTTAAAAAGTGACTAAATTTGATGTTTACACTGAAAGACGTGATCATGATGTGCTACTGCTTACGAGGTGATGTTTAACGTCCATTGCATTCTAGAAGGCATACTAGACTTGAAGGTTAGATAGATTCATAGAAGTTGTGGGCCGCGAATATTAGTGTAGGTTATTCTTTATCCTTTGATTTGTTTATTAGGATAATCTCCATTGCACTTGGGTTATCCCTACACTTGTTGGGTTAGCTTGCTTAGGTATACTAGTTGTGTATAGTTAGCTTACTAGTTGTGTTGAGTTAACTTACCAGTTATGTGGACTTAACTTACTAGTCTTGTGGAGTTAAATTAACTACCAGTATTAGTTAGTGGGAGTTATTCACCACTAATCTAGGTAGTAGTTGCACTTCCCTCCTCCTATATGTACATCCTAATTATTGAGCTAATTCATGTATCTGAGATTAATGGATTATAATGGATTTCCATATATGATATTTTAACTCTTTATTTGCAAATATTTTTGTTTGGTTATTTTGGCGAATTCCTTTCAGCTTATTAAATGTGGTGTGCTATTATCATATGATATCTTCATGGCTTGGAAAATTATTCTTATTGATCCTTTCATGGTATCAGAGCAGTAGATGATGGTAGACATCCATCTGTAAGTTTTTTTTACAAGTAAGGGTTTACGTGTTTTTCATATATTTTGGAATTTATTAGCACTTTGTTGCAGGTGCCCATTTTTAACGCAAAACAAAGGGCTCTATTGGATTCATAAGGTGGTGTAAACCATATAAATGGCTGGTAAACTTGGCCATTGAAGGAGACAATTTGTTTTGGTTTTGCAGAGGCAAACATAGATACGTAGAAAATCTACGTAGAAATCCGTGCAAGGGAAGAAATATGTGTCGAGGAAGCAGAAAGTCCAGAAAATGGTTTCTAGGTGGTTCTTGTTTAGTACTGGGTTTTTTCTTCTGCTTTGTAAAATTCTTGTTTGGCAAGGATTTGGAAATCTTAGAAATCCATGTTGGGGAAGCAAAAAGTCTAGAAAAATGATTTGTGGATTTTTCATGTTCGGTATTGGTTTTTCTCTTCCGCTTTGCAGATTTCCTGTTTGGCAAGGATATGAAAATATTGAAAATCCATGTTAGGAAGGAAGAAAGTCCATATCAATGATTTTTGGGTATTTACATTCGGTAATTGGGTTTTTCTTTTATTTTTAGAGTTTCTACTTAGCGAGGATCTGAAAATTTGGGGATCTGTTTAGAAATCCGTGTCAGGAGGGAAAATGTCCCGAAAAATGCTCTGTAGGTTTTTATGAATTTTTGGCATTCGGTATTGGGATTTTTTCTTCCACTTTGAAGAGTTCCTATGTGGTTAAAATCTGGGGATCTTGTAGATCCATGCTACCTCTGAATATCTTATAAATCTGTTCTGGAAAGGCAAAAAATCTAGAAAAATAGTTTATGGGTTTTTGATGTTTAGTACTGGGTTTCTTTTTTCTTCCAGAATTGGAAAGTTTTTCTAGAAAAAATCAATTGAGGATTAGTGAAGGTAAAAGACATTTTATGTTTTTTAGATAAATATTAAAACACAAAGTAAAAAATCTTAGAACTTTTGATAAGAAACTTGAAATTGATTGCCATTTTTTTTAAATTGCTTATTTTTTCATGTTTTTTCCATTGGAGCTATTTATTTTGAAAAATACACTAAAATTATAAAATGTCATTATCATAACACGTACTAAATTATGAAGTTCCAACATTTATATCTCTCTTGTTTGTTGAGAGATTTTAGATTTGTATTTTAGACACTTTTTTTGACATGTTGACAATCTCTCTTGTGGGTGAGATATTATGGTGAACTTCAATGTTAGTTTGTTAATGTTTGAGTAGTTGTTTTAATAGTTCATACAATTTTGTAGTGTCACTCTACCCATTCAACAGTGTGAGAGGGTGTGGTGTTGATCCTGATTCTTTGGGTATTGTGTCCTTTCCTTATTACCTTGGTTTTTCTTGGATCGTGACACTCCTATTTCTTTGGATCTTGTGTCCTTGCCTTGTTGCCTTGGTTATTATACTTAGATCGTGACACAACTATTTATAGCAATTGATCATGCTTCTTTAGGTCTTATGTCCTTGTCTTATTACCTTGGCTTTTCTTGGATCATGACACTCCTATTTCCTTTGGATCTTGTGTCCTTTCCTTGTTGCCTTGGTTGTTTTTCTTGAATCGTGGCACACCTATTTATGCCAATTGATCGAATTATGTTTGGTATTTTTTCGCGGCTTTCGACATCACTGAATTGACAGTCTCTTTATATGGAGCTATTTTGGTGAAGCCCAGTTTCGGTTGTTTTTGAGTTCTGTGATCGAGAAGTGGATTTAGACCACAGTGCACCCGAAAATTCTTCAACATTGTACATTTTTTTAAGTTGAGCTTCTTGGGATGCCTTGCAGCAGGATTTTTCTCTCTACTTTTTTATTACTAAATTTGGGTAACTTGTTGTGTCTGTTTTTCCAGTTATTGTATGTGGGTACCTCATCAGGTCTTGTTGTTGGGACCCACCTAAGCTATGCTTATGGGGGGTGTTAGTGTAGGCTATTTTAATCCTTTTATTTTTTTTTATTAGGATAATTCTGGCACTTGGGTTACCCCTACACTTGTTGGGTTAGCTTGCTTAGGTGTACTAGTTGTGTGGAGTTGAAATATCCCTAATGGGATACCACTTAAAAATGCACAAAATATATGAAAAATGCAGCAAAGTAAAATACTGATTTATGCAGATTTTTACAGTAAGGGCATTGAACTAAATAAAATCTATATCTCCCTAAATATTCATTCAAATTACTTGAAAAACTTGAAGAGGGCTTGATATTATTATAAGGGATATAATAACAGTATTTTTGGAGCTTTACATAAATTAAAATGCTGCCAGAAAAAGCACAGTGTGCCTTAGACAGTTGGAAACTTTAGAGGTCCGTGACCCTCTAAATACAAGAGCAAATTAAGGGTCTTTGGAAATAATAATGGCAGATATAGGAAATAGTACTACCACATGCAGATCTAAAACGACCGATTGGAAAAACCCCCAAACTAAGGGCTGCAAGTTGCCTCACTAGTAATGGAGTTGGGAAATGAGGGAGGCACCTTCCACGTGCTACCACGCCCAACCTAGATGGCTGCCATGAGTATGATCTAGATTCCCTCTGATTGTCTTCCCCAAAAGCCCCCAAAAATCCTCCTCTGAACCCTCTAGAAATATCTCTGTAGCACGGCCCAAAAACTGGATCCAAAACAATAGACTAGGGTAGATCTCTCACTACCAAAGAATGCCCTGCTAGCTAGGGACGGGTCTCTCACCACCAAAGCTAGGGTCCCTGTGGGATTTGACTCCACAAGCTGTAGAAACGCACTAGCAATAGTTGCACGAGAAGAGGCTAAGAGTATGCGACAAAAAGTGCCTTTTCTTCCTTCCTCATCTCCTTATATACTCTAAATGGCAAACGAGCCCCCAAAACCCTAGTGCATTTCATTCCATGGAGGGGCCACTAACATAAAAGTAATTATAGTTACTTTTTCCCTTTTTGAGTCGCCGTGTCCAAAAGTGACCCCCAAATGCCAAACTAGGATATTAAAACTATGGGGCCCCTTCCCACAAGCTTCCAATGTCCACAGCCCCCTGGGTTCCTAACCACATTTTGGACTTGACTTGGCCCTTAGGCCATTTGGTGTAGGAAAAAGGAGACATTACAAAAAGGGGACATTATAGGAGTTACCTTACTAGTTGTGTGGAGTTACCTTATTAGTTGTGTGTGAGTTAACTTACCAATTATGTGAAGTTAGCTTGTTAGTCTTGTGGAGTTAACTTAACTACCAGTGTTAGTTAGTGGGATTTCTTCACCACTAATCCAGGTAGTAGTTTCACTTCCCTCCTCCTATATGCATATCTTGCTTATTGAGCTAATTCATGTATTGCGATTAATGGATTATGATGGATTTCCATATATGATATTTTAGCTCTTTGTTTGTAAATATTTTTGTAAGGTTATTGTGATAAATTCCTTCCATATTATTAAATGTGGTGTGCTATTATCCATCTAAGATTTTCACGACATAGAACAATCTTCTTATCGTTCCTTTCAGTGAAAGACTCAAAATATTCCTTTTTCTAAGTGTCATCCTACATCTTGATTATTTTTATAAGTAACATTGTATAAAGCCTCCGCTTTAAAAAAATCAATAAGAGGGTTTAGGGTTGATGTTTTCCAGATTCCAAAATTCTAAGCATGTTCTAACTCTACTTTCACACAAGCCAAAAATACAACCCCAATGCCATACACCAAAACTACTTAAAACCCATGGTTTTACTGATGAGTATCATGAGATTTATGATCTCGTAATTTTTAGAAGAACCTCACAAATTAGATACAAGTATGCGAATAAGGAAAATAATCCTAGGATTCAATTAGGTTGAAAAACATGGAGGGTTGGATTGGAATGCATGATGCTTCATGATCTTTCCCCCTACCCCTGAATTTATCATGCTTTGTGCCCAAAATTAAGATGGAAAAAAGTAATTATTACAAATGGCACCGAACAATAAATGTTTTCCATTACGGAAAAAAATCTTGGTTGTGCATTGGGGTTTGAAAGTAAAGAATTAGGAACCATATGCATAAACCTAAAAATAATTGCTAACAATTATCGTGCCACCAATCAAGATGTCACAATTGATTTTTATGAAAAATAACACATGATGGAATAATACCAAAAGGGAGGCCTCCTTAACCAAGTGTGATCTTTAAACCGTGAGTTAGGGATACCATTTATATGCTAGCATTTTGCCTTAGATTTGATAGCAATGAGCAAGTAGATGTAACCCTCCTTGAAATGGTATATAATATCTATTTCGATATCCCAATTTATGCATACAATTTTTTTGAGCACATGACATAATCTATGTATAAAAAATTCTTAATAATTGAAGAAGTTTCTAGCACTAATACCTTTAGGTTCATAACCTACATGTGCTATTTATTTATATCACAATTTATTGAATGGTTTGCGATAAACAAGCTTGTAATTCAAGCCTATAATGATGTTGAGGGCTAGCCAAATGTGTTTCTTCCATTAACTGAGTGGACCCCCAAGATAAGGATGTTTGATGATGGAATGGACTACAATCAATTTGTGGACTACTTTTAGGCTTCACTTTATCAAGAAATTAGAAAAACTACAATGCATAGATTGCATATGACATGTAGAGATTGCATTCCACTAGGATCAGAAGTAAAGTTGGATGACTGGTACATCATTAGAGGAATATGCGGTGATTAGGTTTTGTGGATCACGAGTAAAACCTTACAAATTACCAATACATTTGAAAAAGAGGGATTTTCCCTTGGAATATATATGGCATATGGAAAACACAGATAAATTGTATTTTGTTACTCAGCAAATGAGGAACATATTTCCTTTATTACCATTTTCATGCGGAGGGTTCACATTTGAGAGAGAAATATTCAATGCGGCACATGAAATTTTACAATTTTTTAAGTTTGATGTTGACTCTCATTGGTTGTATGATGTGGTGAACAATAACTCTGCCACTAAAAATCAATATGAAATAAACCCATACTAGAAAAATTGAAAAACAAGAACTCTTAGGATGAGGTAAATAAAGTAATTGATGAAATTTCTATTGAGAAAGGAATTAAATTTCAAGAATTTTCAACAGAAATTTTGGGATTGCATCCACATAAAGGAGTAGAGATGATATTCGAGACATATGAATATCACAATTTTTTATGGAAAATATGCTAAAAAGTCTTCTTCTAAAAAAATTCTAACACATCTATATGTTGATTTGCAAGATAAAAATAGGAAATGGTTAAAAATAACTACATTTTGGTCTATGAGGTGAGACGTAAACGATCCAAAATTTGTTTCATAATATGATTCTATTCTAGAAGATGTAGTATTTAGTAGATTTTGGAATGAAGCACATCCCACATAAGCAAGTAGCGATGATCATTTTGACTCTGAGGAGGAAGTGGAACTACACACTCCCCTTGCAGGGGAAGATACCTCATATTAACCAAGTATGAATGAAAGCACAAAACAAACATATGATATAGGGGTAGTTATAGCTGAAAAGATGGATTTACTAGTGGAGGTTTTAGTTCAATAGGTCAATGCATTTGGATACCACCAGAGGTACATCGTAAATGAGGTTCCAATATGTTAGGCATTGGAGTTTGGGAGAAAGGACCGTTGTATACAAGAAGTGGTAGTCCAATGCATTTTTCTTCGGAGTCAAATTTGTAGTATAAGTTGCTGCCATAGGTTGAAAATTCAAGAGGAGTTGGAGAATAAATCTATTGCTACTAATAGCGGTGGTGGTGATGGTAGTAGTGGTCAGGAGATACCACAACAAAAAAAATTCAAAAGATGCCAATATAAACAATTCCTATTTCGCAGCAAGGGTCTAAGAAGAGGCAAAATATAGGGACATATACAATTACTCTTGCACAGGGTATCATTGCCTCAAGGCAATTAATCACAGAAGGTAGTGCCACCCCTCAACAAATTGATAATCCACATGGAAAGTCCTCCAAAATTTCAATTAATCCTTCATTAAAGAAGTGGATTCCTCCACAAGCCTCATGTTTTGATTACCAAACTAAGTTTTCCCACACATCAGAAAGAGATAAAAGAAACAAGAAGAAAATGCTACAAGATACTATAACTTGAGATCTTGCCACAATTAGGGTATTGCCTACATATAACCTAGACACATATACCATAGAGTACATTATTTTATGCTCAAAGTTGAAAAATTAGAGGATTGAATGGTTTGTAGTGACTACGAATTAACCACCCTTCAAATGGATTTTACCAGAATGAAACCTTGTGACAAAATAAATGTATCAAAAAAGAAAAATGATGTTGTATACAAAACACTACTAAATATAATTAGAGAGAAAAATAAGTTGAATAATAAAATTCAAAAGTTAGAGGCAGACCTGGAAAATGAGAAAGAAAATAGAAAAATGAAAATTAATAAGACCGAAAAGCTGGAGAAGAGGATAAATCATCTTCCTCTATGACTATAGTCATTGCAAATGAATAGGCACAAGTAGAACTGGAAGAAGGGAAGAAAAATTTATAGGAAACAAAAAGTAAGTATAATAGTTTAGAATATAGGCAAGATGAATTGAAAGAGGTTTTGAAGGTAGAGAAAGAAAAATCTAAAAAATGGGAGCATAGCCTAGAGGAAGAGAGAAAACTCAAGGAAAAGTTGTAAAAGAAAGATACAAAGTAAAATGAAATATTGCAAAAGGAGCTGGTGAAAGGACAAAAGGAAATGCAGTCTTCTAACATCAAACTATTTGAATTTTTATAAAAGACAATGATTAATATGAGAGATAATGTTTGGTGGGAAATAAACCAAAAAATTGGTGATTTTATTAGATTGTTTGAATTCATGGATGATTTACAGGGAATCTCTGAAAAGCTCCACAAATACGTAGCTGATAACATAAAAGTGATGGCTTCAAGAGAGGATACAAAAAGGAAAAATTTGGAAGCTATCTAAAAATTTAGTAACATGGAACTAACATCCTGAGGAATTCAAAAACTAGATTGATTCCTCAATAAAGGAATCATCTATCATTCAAAAGTGTGTGATGCTAGGTGAAACACAAGAATTACTGAAGAAGTGATCAAACAATGTTACAAGACCTACATGAAAAGGTACATGATTTCACAAAGCTTGGTTTTCCAATGCCTTTTGAAAAAACCCACCAATTGATTAAGAAGGATGCATTCCAGAAGAACATGAAGGAAAAAAATGATGCAAGAGAAGAATAAAATTCCTAAGAAGGTAGATGAGACAATTTTTTTGAATTTGTTAAACTACTGGTAACCTTGTTTCACCCATCCTAGAACATAAGGATCAGGATGATCATACATTTCCAACCCAATAATTTCCACCAGCTCTTTACTAATCAAATTCACTTGAGAGGAAGAATAAAAAATAGCATAAAATTTTATCATCTTAATTTACACTTTGATATGAAAAAGATTAGAAGGTTCTCATTTGTCTTGAATATCATTTTACCTAAACATACCTTTTTCTAAAGGTT
This sequence comes from Taxus chinensis, assembly GCA_019776745.2. Lineage (NCBI taxonomy): Eukaryota > Viridiplantae > Streptophyta > Pinopsida > Cupressales > Taxaceae > Taxus > Taxus chinensis. The sequence continues at coordinate 854,903,595 of CM034149.1, read as the reverse complement.
GATAAAACACTTCTCACCAACATTTGAGTTACACTTAATCAATTCTCCTTGAAGTGATATAATGGTCTTCTTTTTCTTTTTCTTGTTCTTAAATGGATGAAAATCTAGATGCAACTTCCAACAAATCTCATCGGTACGATCACCAACATCACAGTTCCCATAATGCTTGTTTGAATCTTTCTTGTCAATAGTAGAAGTGGCATCAACCCCACCTTTCTTCTTTATAATATTAGAAGAATTTGAAGAGGGAGAAAACCATTTTTATCATCCATATCAAGATAATGGGCTTGATAACAAGCCTCATTTATGTCCTTTGGCTTAACAAGTAGAACGAGCCTCCTTAAGTGACTATGAATCCCTGTGGAATCCTTTCAACATAGTTCATGAGAATATCACAATTAAATGCATTTTTTCCCATTTGAATCACCTTCTTTCAAAATTCACTTGTATATAATTGCACACTTTAACCTACTTTTTGCCTCAAAAATTACCAATCAATAGACCTTTTCTCTTTATAACAAATAGGATAATTTTTTCTCTTAATTAAATTTTTAAATTTATCCCATTTAATAATTAGGGGTAACCTTCTAACAACCAACTGAATTAAGATAACTCTCAAACTAAGTTAGAGCATGATTTACTAGCTTCAACATTGCAAAAGAAATTTGTTTCTCTTCACTGATTTTATACAAATGAAAGTATACCTCTAATTGAGTTAACAAATGATCAACATTATCTGCATGCACCTCACCTTCATGTTTCTGAATATCAAATTTTCCCCTATACTTTGAATGGAGGCGGAGCTTGGTTGGAATGGGTTGTTCTATCGCATGGTGGAAAAAATCAAGCTCCCCACTTGTTTCAAAAATATTCATAGAAACTTCTAGCTTTGTCCATGACAACCTTCATAAGCTTGTCAAGATCCTCCATGGAGAGAGATATGTAGGAAAAATCCTCCTCTAATCTATGTAATATTTCTTCACCATCTTCAAATCTCCTCTCATCTTCATGGGCCATACTTCTCACTTCTCTCTTCCACTTACTTATGGAGATGTCTTGTTGAAAAGAAACCAAATCACCTTTTCCACTAGTACTTTTTTCTCTTGTAATAAGCATATATATGTATAATGACCATGAAATAATCCACACACTATGGAACACTAACCTTATCTGATGCCAATTTGATCCATAAACTAGGTGGATATTCCACATGCTAAGTTTTACCAACACAGATCCTATACATTCCTACTAATTCCATTCATGGATTAACTTGTTGTTTGATTTTAATTTATGTAAATATTCATAAAATGTGGTTTGGAATGAAACTAAAAGTGTTGCATGATCAAATAAATACTGAGAAATAAAATAAATCCAAATATAATTAAAGAGACACAAGATTACCCTAGAGAAACTCAAGTTGAGAAAATTGTAGCGAGAGTGAAGCAATGCTTCCTCATCTCACTATCACATTCTTCAAGTAAAAAATTAATACCTTCTCAAGCCTTAATGAACACTAATGATGTTCAAACACTCATAAATTATTTGCAACTCACTCATACTTTATTTCCTTTCACATTCTAATTTAGAAAACCGCATATAATAAAGAATAAATTTTCCTTGGAATCTCTACAACTCACTCACACATTATTTCCTTTCAATTCTAATTTAGAAAACCACTTATAATCAAGAATAATTTTTCATTGGAATCTCTCCCATGCTTTTAAAGACCTTCCTCATACACATATATAAGTTTTACACAAAATAGATATCAAATTAGAAGCACAAAATACTTAGAAGTCAAAGAGACACCGTCATGTAGTTGTTATTATTCCTAAAATATTCCCTCATGAAAAAACTGTCTGCCTTCTATAGGAGGTAGTTTGCGTAACCACCACTATTACAAAATCATCGGGGAGGTTACAAAAATACCATTGACAGTTTAAATTTTTTTGGGTCGGTTACGAATCCACTGCTGAAAATTACAAAACCACTAGGGAAGTTATGTAATCATCACTCTCAATTCATCAGTGGTTTTTTACCATAGAAAGTCCTCTACCTTCTAGAGGCTATAACTTTTGCATACGAACTCGAAATCGGGTCTTGTTTTTTAAACTTATATATATTTTCAAGAGGATCACAAATATGCATTCAAATTTTAATTTTTATGATATATTAATAGTGTTTAATATTTTTCACTAAAACTTATCTTGTTTGAGGTCTCATTATGTTACAACTTCTCCTCTCCTTCAACCTTATTCAATGGTTACATCCAACACAGATCCATAGATAGCGTGAACTAAGTGATTAAAAGTTACATAATCACAATAGTGAATTTTCTATCTCATGTGGATAACATTACCTATCCAAATTTTGGATCATTGGAGATGAGAGGTAACATGCATCCCTTAGTTTCAAAAAGGTAAGTATGACGTAGGTTATTCCATTTGGGTTGAATTCATATTATTATCACTTATATATTGTTATATTTCACTTTGAATATTTTTGTTTTTATGTTGCATTTTATTTTTCTAAAGATCATCTCATGTTAAATTTTTGTGGCATATTATGATATTCAGTTGGGGCATATGCATACATCAATGTTTTCACTCTTATTGACTTTTTCTCTTTGTAAGCACTATTGGTGCATTGGATTCCATAGAGAGATGTTTGCAGGGATAATTTTTTGGGAGAGATGATAACCAAAAATGGCTACATTGGGTTAGTTTTATAGTGGTACTTATGAGAGGGACCTGATGTTTAGTCCATGTTATGACACCTTAGATACCTTTGACACCATCAAAATCATCCTTTTACTATCTCCCAATGATATTTCCTTGTTATCATATTATAATCACTTCCATATATACATACATCACACTTATACCTCCATCATAAGTCACATTTGAGTAGCTTAAAATTCTTCCTCCATCTTCTGATACTTCTTTATAGGAACCCACGATGGCACATTATATAAAATCAAAGACATGAACCATGGTCAATGACATTTGAATTTTATTTTTGACAACTGAGTGCATCAACCATGGCCAATAATATTCAATCACAATCCTTATATATACACAACATTTGAATACTTATACCATTACATCATCATCATTAATTTGTTCTAATTATGCTTTCAAATATTATCTAAATTTCTTAAAGGTATTCAAGTTAGTCTTGCTTATATTTTGAATTATACAATTAGAGCATTGAGTACCTAAACATACCAAGCATAGGAGATGCACTTTTCACGATCTTCCCATCCTTTGGTGTCTTCAAAAAATATATTTTATAGGTTTTTTTTTTCATCCACCACATAGAATATGTCGTAAGGTGATGTTAAACATAGGGGGAAGTTAATAAACCAATGGTGTTTGCACAAAGGTAAGTATCTCTAACCTCTCATTTCCTTTATGTTATTTCATACTTTATTGGTCATGCAAAGGTTAGAATATAATCTATTGCATTATTATCTATCGGTCCTTACCTTACAATATTCCTTTTGGGATTTACAACCTATAAATCATTACAATCCATATTTACAATCCTAGTGTAAATATATATAGCTTTTTACAACCTTGCACAAACTATATAATTAGGACCTAGTTAAACTCCACCCCTGATCTTAGATCTAGTTCTCGGAACCCTATATCTTTATGAAGACACCTAAATTTTTTAATTTATAATTTGACAACAAAAAATTATATTTATCCCTAAATCACAAATTATGCACACATTCAGAGTCTAGGTGACCTATCCTTATCCCTCTTACATGAATTTCTTCTTTATACACACTTCTTAATCGTTCACAGAACTAAGTGTATCAGTCCACATTAGTATATTTCTCTCAGGAATAATTCCTAGAATTTTGAAAAATCCCATCTAATACCTATAAGAGATAGTCCATCTATGATTGAAACATCAAATGGTTAATTCCAAAGCCAATAGTTTTTCTCCAAAGGTCACCCAACGATAACTTTTCAATTTGATATATTTTATGGGTTGGATCATATCTTATAGGTTGTACTTAATGCAAATATTTACCTATGAACGCCTATTTAAGAAATTATAATTCACCCATTTACCTAATAATTACCTACAAATTTCAAGACTAATCATTATAAATATAATTCCAAAACCACTTCAATATATCCTAAATCCTTTCAAAGTAAAAAGATATTCTAGGAGAAACTCTTACACATGTCTAAAGCACACTCAAACAAGTTATAGAGTCAAACTTCCCAAGCTAGATACATCACAATATAATTCTATGTAAACAAACCAAACCACTGTTTATAATTTTCAAGTGATCAAGTTTCCAAAATAGTTGCATCTATATAGATATCATATGTTAGGTGTAGAACTACTTTTGGTTTGAGTCATCATAAAATTATTTCTAACATATGAGATGTACAGGTTACACTTCAACCCAACCATGGATTGCTTTACTATGTATCTTACCCAAGGTTGGGTTTTGAAGCCATTTCATGTCATATAAAAGGTTTCAAAAATATGTAACACCTGGACTTTCAAATTTTAAGTAAACACAAGGTGTCATAGGATCATATAAATCTACAAATCATTAGCACATAATCATAGAAAACTTTCTAAAAGGGACAAAATCCATATGAAACTTCCATACATATTGATTTTTACACTCAAGTTCTAGAAATGAAGCAATATTAGATCATTTCCAATCTACACATTTACTCCACACTACCAATTCAACTTCCTAAGTTTGCAATCATATAAGTGCATCCACTTCCTTATGTTTTAACAATAATTTCCATATTTTATATTGATAATTTATAATAAGAATATATTATGATTCATGCATTAATGTTAATTAATTAATATGAATGTACCACATGTTTTTATCCATTTATTCCATGGATAAATAGGAAGAAATAATCATACCCTTCTTATCTATTCAAATTAGGGTTAAATCATTTGGTGAACTTGATCCTCATTCGAATCCATATGCTCTTAGGTCTAACTCACTTTATTTTATATAAGGCCTCTTTTTATATATCCCTCGAGTTTCATATTATCCTTTTGAATGTTTTTCTTCTTTTCCTTTTTGGCATAATAATACGCTTAATCATACACCCATTGAGCATATCCTACTTTCACCCACTACTCAAAAACATTGGCTTCCTATGGATTATTCCCTTTTTCACATACAAGGTGTCTATACTATTTATAAAAATGATGAATATGATTGACATGAAAGATGAGACCAATAAAACTATTCATGTTTTTAAATTTCATGAAGTTTATCATGATCAAGTTAAGATTTTATCTCACTTTCGCCAAAAGCTTCATAATTATCCCCATGATATTGATCATATCATCAAGATAATTTTTTCCTCAAAGGTTTTCATGATCATAAATCTAACGAGGAGTCTCTTTTTTTGGTGCTTCACCATACATCTTCCACCATGGTTACATCTATTATTGCCACATCTAATGTGCTTATGCTTGTAGGTTCATCCCAAATTCCCATTCAAAATGTCACAATGTCTATACATAAGTATACTACTATTTTTACATCTAATATGTATACCCATGAGACTTATCATTCTTCTTGTAATGAAAATTAACTTGATCATATTGCTCATATTTTTCAATCCCAAGTGTTACAATTATAGTGTGGTGTAGTTACCTCTTCTAATTCCATGTACTTTAATCGATTATTTAATAAACCACTTGCCCCTGAAGTGGCATCCTATCATTTTCCTCTTATTTTTTCATCTCCCAAGTTTCCTACTTATGATGGAAAAAAGACATATTGAACAACAACTTCATGATTTTTATGGCAATTTCTTAGCCCATGTTTATAATTATTGATACTTACTAAGCTCTTTCCTAGAAGCCACAAGGATTACACATTGTAATTTTTATATGACCTTCCTATTTATTCTATGTAGGCCTTTACCCCCTCTGACTAATCAATTCCTTGCACACTTTTCAATCAATATTGGGAACAAAATATCATATGCCCGAATGTCTAATATGTAACAAGGATCCAATGAACCGATTGGTGACTATGTTCTATGTTAGAAGAATATGATTACTAAAATGAACAATATTCTAGCTAACAATGAGCTCTAAGATGTATTCACTATTACTATTATCTCTCCTCTATAAAAATTAGTTATTTTTGATAATTTTTGGTCATTTTATCAAGTATGACACACATTAAAGGAATAATAAGATATTTTTCTTACAACGAACAATATTAAGTTTATCGTTCCTTTTATGGTATCAGAGAAGGAGATTATTGTTGACATCCATATGTAAGTTTTGTTTTGTAATTTTTTTTTGTATATTCATATTTTCGGGATTTGTCTGTATTTTGTTGTAGTAGGGGGTTTCATGCAAAACAAATCCTTCCATTGGATACGAAAGGTGGCAAAACCCTAAGATCGAATGTAAACTTGACCATTTATGGAGGCAGTAATTTTTTTGGTTTTTGTTGTTGTAGTAGAGGCACGTGATGGTTTGTCTCGGAATCCACATCAGCGAGAGTAAAACCTAGAAAATCAATTTCTGGGTTTTTTGAGATCTGTATTGGGTATTTTTGTTTTGGGGTGCAACATTTCCAGACCCATTAAAATCCTTAGCCCTTGGTCATATGGTATGGTCGTATGAAAGCTTAAAGCTTGTGATTCCTACTAGTAGGTGCTGAACTCCAGCACCCTTTCATTTTATTTTTGTGGTGAAGACAAGAGAATTTTATCTTTTTAGTGGCAAATAAAATAAATAAAGAGCATAAACCTGTAAAACTTATAACTTTTGATCAGTAACTCGGATTTGAGTGCCATTTTTTGGAAAAAGTTCTTATTTTTTTCATGCTTTTTCCATTGGAAATATTTATTTTGAGAATTGCAATATAATTAGTAAATTTCCATATTGTAACACACACTTAATTATAAAATGTCAAAATCTTGGGAGGTCTTGTTACATTGCTTTGGGTCTTGCATTTTTTCTGATGATTTTTGAGAATGACGCATATTTATCTACCTTATGCATTAGATCATCTTGAGCCATTAATCAACAGATAATTACAACATATGGAAAACAATAATGAAAAACAATTATTAAAAGAAAATTATTATTGGCTTTAATTTTTACAAAATAACTAGTGTTCACTAAAGAATATGAGAAATTTCAGTACTGGTGCAAATTTGATGAGTGCATGGGTTTGATAGGAACTTATGTAAGTTACATTCTTTTGTTTCATTTGGAAAAAATATTACTCTCATTTCAAAATATGGGATAAATTGAAGGGTTTAATTTGTAAATTGGATCATCATGAGAGACATGTAACTTGAAATTGAGATCACCTCTCTTAATCCCAAAGATTTTCCAATCGATTATAGACTATCCTACCAAGTTAAAGGAATTTGTTGATACAGTTGAAGGGGAGTGGAAGAGATAAGAAAGATGAAGTGGGTGTTTACTTAATTCTAGCCAAGTTGATAGGACCATTCCAAATCTTTACTTTTACCTTTTTCTCTAGCATGGATGCCTTAGGTGGCACCTTCAAAATGCCTGACTTAGAAACATTTTTTGAAAGACTTACTAGGGAAGAATCCAAATTGTCTAAGCTTGATTGTTACACCTCTCAAAAGGCATTAGTTGCATTTTATCCTAAAAGGAAAACCAAAAATTAAAACCAAATCCACCTCTTCTCCATCTCAAAGTTCTCTTAAACCAAAAGAAAACAACTTTAAACCCAAGGAGTCTTCTAAATCCAAGAATAAGTATAGCATTTCATGTTATTTTGTGGGGGTATTGGTCATGAAGAACATATGTGTTATGAGTGAATGCAAACCTTAGATGATGCAGTCAAGAAACAAAAAAAATCTATCTCCATTCCACCTCCTTCTAATCAACATGGAAAATCATTTAATGTTATTGGGAGATCTCAGTCACCACTTGCATATAGTTGGGTTATATATTCTAGTTCTTCTCATCACATGACTTCTTACAAGGAGTATTTTTATCTCTAGGTTTGATTTCTACTTCCAAAATTGAGGTTGGAGAATCTTCCTTTCTATATGTTGAGGGAAAAGGTGATATATACCTTGATGGTAGCAATATCCAAGATGAATTATATGTTCCTAACATCACCACAAAATTTCTTTCTGTATATCAAATTTTCCATCCTGGTCAAGAAAAAATACTGACTTTTACACCACATGGGGTAGAAGTACAAAAAAATTTTAGAGCCTCATTCACTTGTTGCTCAAGGTATTATTGATCATAGTTCTAGACTATATCACTTTAAGAGTTTTGATGACACTTCCTCTATAGGTACATGATTTTTTTCTCATGTAGATTCAGATATTAATCTTTGGCACGAGAGATTTGGACATCTCAATTACAAATATTTGAAGGAGTTGAGCACTCATGGTATGGTTCATGGTCTTCCTAGAGTTTTTTTTTTTTTAGGGAGTTTTTCATGGCTGTGCATTAGGGAAACAACACCAAGATCCATTTCCTAAGAAATTTTCCAAGAGATCTTCTTCACCACTTGAGCTTATGTAAAATTAATTGATGGTTTTTCCTACCCACTCTTTCAATGGAGCTAAGTACGTACTTACCTTTATTGATAATTTCTCGAGGGCTTACTTGGATTTATTTTCTGAAGTAAAAAAGTGATTTTTTTCACACTTCAAAGTCTTTAAGGCTTTAATGGGGGTCAAGAAACAATCTTCTAGTTGCTCATTTTCAATTTGCAAAGGTTTTATTAAATTTATTCTGGTGAATTACTTTCATCTTATTGAGAAGCCATGGTGTTTTATTAGCATATGAGTTATTTGTGGTTTGGAACAATTTTTTTCTCATTCCTTTTATCTCAGTTTACACATTCTCCTCATAGTAGTCACTGACATGATGCTAAAATGATTTTGTGTTATTTTTAGGGAACTTCCCACTTTAGACTACACTACAATAGGGGTTTTATGTAGTTGGTTAGATATACAGATTTAGATTGATCATGTTCTCTAGCATGGACATTCCACTTCTGGATATTTTTTTTCTTAGTTTTTCTCCAATTTCTTGGGTGTGAAAAAATCAATAAGATATTTCACTTTCATCTTCAGAGGAAGAGTATATGGAAGTAGTTAAAGCGAGTCAGAAAATTCTTTAGCTACGACAGTTATTAACAAAGTTTGGATTCCCACAAGATTCACCAAGTGTACTTTGGTGTGACAACCAAAGTGTAATTCACATTTCTCGCAACCCTGTTAAGCACTAGAAAACAAAGCATATTGAGATACACATACACTTCATTCGTTAGTACATTTAGGATGGAGTTCTTTTTTTGGATTACATTTTGACTCAGCAGCAAGTTTTAGACATCTTAATGAAGCCTTTTTCATCACCTCGCTACCCTGATTTGCATGGCATGCTTAGGGTTTTGGAAGTTGTTCTTGAGGGGTGTTCATGAGAAAATATTCCTTCTTCTTCTTTCTCTTTCCTTCTATTAGGATTATTTCCTAATTTTGGTTCAATATTTCTTCATGAATATATTATACATGAGTACCTAATCAGGCCCATTTGTTGAGAGTCATACTGTGGATATGCCACTTTTACTTTCAGCCCCTAGCTTCGCTTGAGGGGGGGTGTTAGAGTAAGTATTTACCTTAGCTCATGTTCACCTAGGTACTTTATTACCTTGTGTATTATATCCTCACCCACTTATGTGTGTGGATATTTCTAATTTCTTATTTAGATATTAGGAAGATATTATCTAGTTGTTATGAATATTTCTTTCCTAAATCTATGGTCTTGAATAGTTCTTTGATGACTAGTTATTTCGTTGATTTATAGCTTGATCTATGACCTTGATTAGTTCTTATATTGTTCTTCCTTGCATATATAAGAAAGGCCCATTATCATTGTATTTCATTGAGTTCTATAACAATATATGATATTGTTACACATTTTTTGCAAATTTTTTATTAAAGTTATTATGGCGAATTGATTTCATCTTATTGATCGTGGTGTTTGATTAACATCTGTGTTCTTAGCTTGGTATGATGTGGTTATCATTCCTTTTAGATCTTAATACTGTATATAATTCTAAATTTCAAAGAAAATTTAATTAAAAATGATAACCTAATGATAACAATACTAATGATAAAGTTATTGTAAATTATTTATCTCAACCTCCCAAGTTTAAGTTACAATATTCCCCTCATAGGAAATTCACATGATTTCCTTCCTCACCACAAGAGTTCCTTCAAAAGTTGCTAGAGTGAAACCTTATATTTTTCCCTCCACCTCTAAAGGTTGATAAAAACAAGCCTCGTGGTAAATATTTTTATTCTAATGCATATTATGACTTTCATAGATGTATTTTTCATTCTATTAATCAATTCTATAAGATTTTTCATGTCATCCAGGATCTATTGATGCAAATTCTATTGAATTTGACTCACCTCTAGAGAAATCCAAACATACTAATGATAATTCTAAGATTAATATTTTGAATGAAGTTCTTCCTAATCACAATATTATTGAATATAATTGTAATTGTAACAAAAATCAATCTTAACCTCATCCTACTTCATATGATCATACACTAGATTTTCTTATTGGTATTATCAATGGACTAGTCTGCATCTTAGGCATGTTATTATATTTGATGATTCTAATATACTCATGATCTTGTTTTGAATACACTTTAAAGTTTATATTTGTGCCTTTTTTATTCTAATCCCTATTCATATAATCTTGATTGATATTGATTCTAATCACAACATGCACACCTTTAAATTTCTTGGTTATATGGGTTTTAGAAAGCAACAAATGAATTTTGTGTAGTGCCCACATTTTTATAGCTCAGTTACTTGTTGTTTCCTTATTCATTGACATGTTTCAGCATGGATTGTTATATTTTGGACATTATATTTAGAGATTCAATCTTATTAGACATGTATGGACATTTAGGTGTATGACACCAATTTAGCTTAATTTCTATGTTGTTGCATTATCATATGATGTCATGGATACTAATGGATATGATGTTGTTTTTGGAACGTAATTATATTGATGGATGCTTAGTTGCATGTTGGGATTTTATGGTTATATGTCTAACTATTGGTAAATTGAGTATAATTGTGTATGTTGTCGCACTTTGATTACAGTAGGATGATATGTTAGTTTTGAACTCATTAATATCTTATTGAGTAGTTAAATTATATTTTATCAGACACGTGCGGTTAATGTGTGCAATGAGTGTGCAGGTGACAGGTTACATGAGAACGTGAGATTCAGGCTAGCTACACAATCTTGCACAAGCAACCCACGGGCTGAGTCCTAACCATGTTCATTGTGTGAAACCTTAGTGTTGGAGTTTATTGTTTTGGGTACCCTGAGTGACCCCAATTTTTGTAATGTAATGTGCCTTGAATTATTAATTTTGCTTAGGGTAATTAGTTATGTTGTAAACTTTTTTTTGGGAACTAATGATCCCACTTTCACTAAGTTTTGATTTTTTTTAATGGTGTGCTTATCACAAGGGTTTAGGGTCACATGTGAACCCTTGGGTGGTCCCCACACCCTCTACCCTTGTGCCAAATTTTTCCAAACCCGAAATTGGGTTATTTTGGGCATTTTAAGGGACCTCTTTGTAGTTCAGGGGTTCCCTTATCTTTAAAATGGGCCCTTGGACCCTACCTAATAGGTAGGGGGGCTTATTTCCAAGGCTAGAGGGAGTTTTCCCTCCCTTTTTGCCTCTCCTTTGGTCACATCCATGTAAGAGGTATGGATTAGTGTGCTTGTTAAAAGTTGCACACAAATTGTTTTGTTATCATTTAGAGTAATTTGGGAGAAGAGGGCTAAAAGTCATTTTAGATTTTCTCTCTTTTGTCTTTGGCATCTTTGACCTTGAAGGAGGAGAGGGGTGACACATGTCACCCCCTCATTTGTGAGTATTTTTGCTTGCTCCTCTTCAAATTCCCTTTCATGGGAAAAGAAGAGGACTTTTTTCTAGGGAGCTTTGCTTGGATGCTTGTGTGATTTGGAGCTAGAGTTTGCTTGGATCAAGAAGTGGAGAAGATTGAAGTTGGAAAACTTTTTGGAGAGTTTTCTTTGAGGTAGGCTCTTAAGCTTTATTGTATGTGTTGTAGTCATGCTTGTTGTTAGATTGGTTTTTCTTGGAAATATGGTTGTTATATGTTGATTTGTAGTTATTGTTATTCAATTTTACTCTCTCCATCATATGGCATGATGGAGTTTTGGAGTTGTGGGGGAAGAGAGAGGGATTTTATTCCCTCTCAATCCTTATAGGCTTGATGGACAAGCCTTGTAGGATTTAATTATTCCCCTCAAATGGTTTGAGGTGGGGAAGGTGATTCATTTGGCTTGAATCTCCTTCCCCATTCTTGGTAAGAAACCCCTTTGGGGTTTGAAAATCCTTCCAAGAAGGACTTGGGGAAAGGGAGGAGGAATAATGAGGGATGGTATGAAAATGGGGAAATAAGAAGGGTATGGAGATATTTGTTTTATGCAACTAATATTGGTTATAATTATTGGAGAACTTCTTTCCTCTCTTCCCCACTTTGTTTAGAGGTAGAACTTGGTTTCTCCTCTTTTTCTTCCTTGTAAAATTTGGAGTCTTGTCTTGAATAATTGTCTTATTTTGTGTGGATGTGTTTTTGGTTGTTCACCTCGTCCTTGTGCAAGTTGTCGATGGTAGTCCTCTTTCCCATGGGCTTGGGGGAGGCTAGTATGCATCCCAACCTTGGGAAAGACATGTAATGATGCCTATGGTTGGGTGGTAAACAAGCTTTTCTTCTCCTTGGTGGGATTTCTAGAAGGCATGAAGTTTGGAACTCAAAGTTGATAGTTGGTGATTGATGGAGTTCCTTTGTTCTCTCGAATCTTGGGAAACTTTTTTGCATTGCATACCTCTTGTGTGCAGTTATGTGGAAGATTCATCTCCTTGTAAACTCTCCACTTTGTATATTTTGCATTACTTGGGAACTTGTAATAGAAATTCTTGGTTAGTTGCACACTTGGGGGATATTTAACTCATTCAGCCTAAGCTTGTAGAAATGAAATATTGTAATAAATGTTCCATTTATGGTAACTTGTTGTAGCTCTTATATAAAAAAAAAAAATGGTTTATTGGAAATGTTGTTGCCTTAACTCGTTGTTCTTGCAAATATTGATAGTATTATGCCAAGGAAAGAAATCTATTTTTTTTTTGTTTTCTTGCACTTTCTTGTTATGTGGGAAACTTAAGAAAAGATGTTATTTAGAAATCTGATTTTATTCTAGTATTGAACCATGTGACTACTATTTGAAAACACTCTCCTTATTGCAATATGCACTTTATTGTAAATGATTGGTAATGTTAATACATGAAATGAAAGTGAAATTTTAGATTTCATTTCCCTGAGAAGATTGATGTTTTGCTCTTATTAAACAATTATACTTGATTCAGTTATCTCCTTTGAAGATTTTATTTTAGAAATAAGTCTTATTTTTATTGGAAAATACTTGGTTACCTTCCTTTTCACACTAAATATAAAATAATTTATATTAATCATTGTATCTTGGTAAATTAATGAAAATGAGTATTGCTATTTTTTTTTACATTTAAAACTGTAGTTTTTTGTGCATTATCCTTCGATGGTATATATTCTTATTATATATATATATATATATATATATATATATATATATATATATATATATATATATATATATATATTCAATATCACATATTATATATTATATATAATATATGATTATCATATAATACATATATTATATAAATTGTATTGTTTTTTTAAATAAACAAAAAAAATAGATAAATAAATTGAAATGTTTAAGTGTATGGGGGGAGGCTGAACCCTGCCCCCCTATCAGTCTATCTGCCATAGGCTACGGCACAGCCCAACCCTGTCGCCATCTCCCTGCAGCACCCCCTGTCCTCCCTGCTTCCCCACACCACAACCACTATTGCCCACGCCACTTCCGCCCTTGCGTAGCAACCCCCACGACTCTCCTTCCACGTTGCCTCCACTGCAGCACCCTCCACACCACGCAGCACCCTCCACACCACGTCACCGCTCCATTTCCATCCTCCTACGTGGCCATTCTTTCCCCTCCCACCTGCGTATAGTATCAAACCCGCCACCCATTTCAAAATAAATAAATACGTGTTTCAAAAAAAAAAACCATTCTTGTTTCTTGTATGAATTGCTAAATCAAATATTATACGAGATTAACAATACTCCATAAATCCTCCAAAACCTGCACATTCAAAAACCAAAACCAAAACAAAATGAGAAATAGAATAAAGAGAAAGAGAAGAAAATGGCAAAGAGGGGATTAGGGCAAAATTTTAGGGTAAAGTTTTAAATCTAGGGTCAAGATTTGAATGATCCTAGGGCTCAAAATAAACCCTGCACACTTTTGGATATGGGACCTTATTGTGAGAATTGTAAAATAAATAAATTAAAAAGGGGATGTGTGTGCCATCTATTAAATAAAAAGGGGAGTGTGATGAGTTAAGTAAATAAGAAGAGGGTGAATAAAATAGAAGGGGTGTAGACTTATTACTTATGGCCCTAGTAACTTTTAAATATAAGTAAATAATTAAAGTCGGGTTTAGGCTAGTAATTAATTTAATTAGGTAAATTAAAATAGTATAAAATTAACTATTATCAAGAATGAGTATAAGAGATGGATTAGTATTACCTAAGCACTTTAAAAATAAAATAAAAAATTTACCCCAAATTTTTAGAAATATCTGGTTTGGTTCGTTGTCCCGAGGCGGGGCACTTCATTTTGATACTAAGAAATCTCTTGGGCATATTGTTTCACCTCTTACTATGGGATGCCTTACTATTAATATACATTTTTCGGTTATTTCTTCCCTTGGTTCATGCGATATGTTTCTAGGTTTTCCTTGGATTTATACTCTTAAGGAAATCCCTTATAATGAAATCACTTAGATCTAAATATCAATATAAATAGAATACCAACTAACACAAAATATAGATAATGATCACAATATGTAAGAAGAACGTCTTATCCAATTCAAATGGAAAACATATTGTTGGTGAAATAATTTTTCGTGTTACAAATTATGTGTTTCCACCAATGCTCATGGGGTTATGCCCCTCTTTCTTGTGTATTGGGAGGACCCCATTATTGAATGTAACTATCATAATCCTATCTAAATGTTGTGGGTGGCCAAATAGGCCGGGGATCACACATGAACACTTCACCAAACCTATGGGAAAGTTCTTGTACGTGGTACAAGGAAGGAATTAACAACGATGAAGGATAAATAGAAAAAAATTAGTAAAAGGAAATCTATTATTGTGAGTAGGTAATAGAAAAGTTCACACTCAATAACTAGAGTAGTTTATCATTCAATTAGAAGAAGAAAACAATGCAATTATCGAGACTGATGAACTAGAGACAAACATTTCTGTAGGTTCATTTATCAAGGACACCAAGTTCCTTCTTGATCACCATACTTACAAAGTTGCAGAGTATAGAGAAGATAGAGGAACACATAAGAAAAAGGAAATGGAAGAAATGCATCTTTAATTTCTTGTGTAGTGATGAATATAAAGCTCAATCAATCTACAACAATCCACAATTGTTACCAAGAACTAAAATTTCAATATCTTTTGGAATGGAGAAGCCATCCCAATTTATAGCCTTTGTGAATTGTCTTCTCATCTACCCCCACATGACTCTTCATGTTCCTATCCTACTTGTGACCTTTCAACTGTCCCTAGAAGAGAAAAATTAAGTACCTCTCTTATAATTTGAGAGAATACTTTTAAATTTTACAAATATTGTCACTTAAGTAAATAGGAAAAAATACCATGATTGTGTACAATGAAGAAGTATAAGAAAAGGAAAGAAGAAGAGGGGGCAAAGGGATTGAATGATCTATTGAAGAAGCTCCTTCTGATGTAGAACTTGCTGATCTGAGGTATGGTTATGAGAATCTCCTCCTTATGCCAAATGCAACAACACCTCGAACTATTTAATGATTGTTTAGAAATACTATTGCAAGATCTCTCGATGTGAACTTGATATGAACATGGGCATCACTCATGATGATGCGTTATTGATATCACAATGAGAGTGAGGATCAATATCTCACTCCTTATTCTTGCAAAATTTTCATTCATGATGTAAAAACCTCTTTATGTTTGTGTTCTTGTCCCACACATTACATTGTAACATTGCAAACTCTACCTTACTTATCTACGAGATGCAATCTTCTAAAGGAGGAAGAATGAGAAATTTTCTAGCTTACTTGGCTTGGATAGCTCAATTAGCTCACCCGACTCATTTGACTCACTCTCCCATGATGAGATGATGATTGCTTCAAGACCAGATGCTAAGAATGATGAAATATTATGATTAATTAATGGATTTCTTGACACATTTTGAGCTATTTCTATCTGCATAGTGTCTCTAAGTTTCCTCTGTTGCGCCTCGTTATGCTCCACTTTGCTCTCGGACACAATTGCAATCAAAATGATGCTTCAAGACCTTTGTGAAGGATGAATTTACTTTTTGAGCTATGAAGACACCTTAAAACCCTGTGAAGATGTCAAAAAGTAGTGAGATGAGTGAAATCAGATCCAATTGCAACTTTTTACATAAAAAACTAAGACTTTTATATTTTTAACGAGTCCTAGTTAAGACTGCTATTTTTAGAAATTTTACCTTGTTTACATTCCCTAATGGCTTCTTTTCTGTCTATAGGACCACAAATGTATAAAATTCACATTGTTCAACCACTTACTATTCTTATTCATGCCTTTCCATAAACACATGCTATTTTTAGTAAGTGCACTACGGGTGTTGGATTGCAATGAAAGAGGTCTTGAAATTCTTGGTTTTATTTCGAGACTCCCCACTCCAAATTTTGGATGATTCCTTCATCTAAGTGAGTGGGAAATAATTTTTTTCATCAGAGGGGGAATAATAGTGACACATTTTTGGTCCTTAATATCTCAAAAAATCAACATCTCCATTATGCAAAAAGTAGTTTACATGAAACTATATTTTTTGAAGACCCCTTGCTCCAAGTTTCAGATGATTCCACTTGTCAGATATTCAAGAAACTGAAAATTTATTCAAGGAGGGTAGAATTTTTATGAAAAATATAGTCCTTAATATCCCTAAAAATTAGGGACTTCACAACTTGAAAACTAGCTTATGTGAAACTATATTTTTCAGGGATCATTTCCTCCAGTTTTCAAGTGATTCCACTTGATGGATCCTCAGGAAGTGAAGATGAGCATCATTTTACTTTCACTAGTGTGTCATGGTAGGAATTAATGGAGTATTGAATCTTTGACAATATGAAGAATCATCCAAGTGCAAACAATGAGTTCTAGTTGTGTTAAGCCTCATACATGGATCTTGTGCTTCGATTTCTGGATGAAGAACTATGTACAACATTCAATATTCATGTTCATGATCATTATAGAAGGTCTTGGACAACATGGATGTAGTTTTATAAAAAAAATTTCATGTTTCATGGCCTCTAAAATTTTAGCTGGTTCAAACCAGGTGAGTAGAAGGCTTGGCAGTTAGTCATTTTCATGTTTTGACACTCGCTCGATAGACAAATTTGAACATGGAAGAGTATAAGTAGTTAGGGAAAATTTAGGGTTTGAAAATGGCTTGGTAAGAGGTAAATTTTTATATCCCCATTGTCCCCTTGGGGATGGGGATAAGAGGTGTAAAACAATATGCATCATTCTAGGCTTGCCACTTGTCACGTTCTGATTGTGAGATGGGGAAGTGAGGAAAAACAAGCCATAAACACTGTGGGGCTAGAAATAGGTCACATGAGAAACCAAAAAAAGGCATAGAATGGGGAAAATTTTCTTGTCCCATATATCCCCTTGGGATAAGGACAAGAGGGACAATTGTTTTTCTCTCACCTTGTGTTGACAAGTGACACACTTTGATTGCATGACGGGAGGGGCTAGAGATAGGAAAAGATGCCCTATGGAGTTCTTAACATGGTCATGTGAGGAACTTGGAGGAAAATTTTGGGTGGGATGAATTTTATTGTACCCTATATCCCCTTGGGATATGGATAAGAGGGACACAAAAATGCACCTTAACCCGGAAGGTGACAAGTTTCCTCTTGCAAATTTTACTAATTGTAGAGAGAGAAGCTCCAGGAGGTGTGTTTTTTTGATGAAGTATTATATGATTTTGACTCCAAAGAGAATTATAAGAACAATGGGATGGGTATAATCCTTCAATTCTTCCTGAAACCCCATGAGATTTCTCCTTTTTATTCAGGACAATAGGGCGTGTCCGCATAATTTGAGCTACATTGAGAGATACTTGAGTCTTGTGAAATATTTGAAAATTACATCATGTAGAGAGATATTAAAAATTTATAATGATTATTTTATTTTATTATAAATCCTTACAGAGCTCCCATAATCATCCTGTGAAGTCTAGGTATCTATTTTGATTGCTTACTCCTTACACCTCAAAAACACGATGTTGCATTGTTTGTCCCTAAACTTCCAAAATTTCCTAAATTAGTTAAAACATGTTCTTTTATATCAAATAAAACCTTTATATGAGTTTGAGCCTTTCCTTCTGTCCCATAGGATGCAAACTGGTCTTGGAAAGGTCAAAATTATCCTTTCTAGGCCTATTGAAAAACTAACCGTTGGAAGCATTTCATTGAATGAGATTGTTGACCTTGTCACATCATTCCAAACACATAATTTATTTTTAATAATCTTGGAAGTACCTGAAAGTTCAATATGGACATGCCACAACTGAAAAATTGACTAGGAGAGGGTTTTAGGAAGACTCGAGAGAAAAAAATTCAAATTTGGCTTAGTTGTCATTCTTGAAAGTTTGAAATTTTTATGTAACACATTTTCATGACAACACCTATAAACCAAAAAAATAATAATTAAAATTCTCAATATGATGATCATCTAATTGTTACTAACTCATATATATACCCTACTACATCATACAAAGCACCACGGTTGGCCTAATAATCATATGAAAACATAAATAAATGTGATATGAAATGACAAAAGATTATGTTACCCAAAACTTAGCCATAAATATCCCAATATATGACCTAGAAATAAGGGAATAACATGCCTCTCCCCTTTAAAGATTTTTTTTTTACCAATGTTGATAATCTCTAGATGTTATTACGAGAATGCTTCATCTTCCCATGTTGCATATTCAATGTTTCAATTCTTCCACTTGACTAGATACTCAGTAATGAACCTTGTCCTTAAATTTTTAGTATTTTTCTATAGGATATATTTATGATAAAAAATGATGCATCCCTCCTCATAAATATTGGATAATACTGACTAGGAAGAAACCTTGTATCCAATGACCTTCTTCAAGAAAGAAACATGGAAAATTGGATGTATTTTAGTTGATTGAGGAAGCTCGAATTTAAATTCCACATTACTAAATTTTTTACAACACTCGATAGTATTTACCATAGTAAATTAATTTTTACCATGAATATTATTTACCACAGTATATTCATTTTTTACCGCGATCATTCATTTTTACCATAGTAAATCTAGATTTATTGTGAATAGGTTTTACTATAGTAAAGACAATTTTTACTGTGGTCATTCCCATTATCACCGTAGTGAGTGTTTTTCATAGTAAGTTCACTTTCCATGATATTATTTCCAATTAATTTTATAAATAAGTCACTCTAGGTGTACTTGTGGGTTGGTATTATACTGTAGTTACATTTTTCATATAAACAAGAATGAGTAAGATTCCTATTTTTTCATCCCAATCTAGTGAGGATGCTCTCTATTTTACTCAAGAGTTTAAAATATATTACATTTGTAATAGACTAATCAAGAGGGAAAAATGGACTGAAATTATTCCTACATTTTTAGATGGCATAACTCTTATGTGGTTTGAAACACTAGGTGATAATATTTAAAAATCATGATTTTCTTATTGAAAATTTTCTTGAAGAATTTGGTGCTAGCCCAAGGAAAGGAGGAGGAGATTAGAGACTAACATGCATATGTTTTGGAGCTAAGGAGGAAGCTTGATGCCAAAATGAGGAAGGAAGGAAGGATTAGCGGATGGGTTAATACATGGTGTGGATAAGTTTATATGAAAAAAGTTATTTCTTGGGATGAAGCTAGAGATCAGATAAGGAGTAAAGTATGCATCCTAGAAACCCTCAAGAAAGAAAAGAATATTGCTGAAAGGCCAAAGGAAAGCATGGAAGAAGATCCCAAAGAACTTGTTGCTAAGGTGGAACCTGCACCAATATCTATACTCCAAGAACCACAACCAATCATGGTGAGGGTCATATGTTCCCTCTATTACATCTAATGATTATGAGCATATCCTTACAAAAATGGGTTAGTTAATTATTAATATCCTTCAAGGAAAGAAATTTTGTTCCCAAAACTTCTAAGGGGGATATAGAGGCCCCAAAATAAATATTTCTAAAGTTGTATACTATGGGTGTCATAAAAAGGGCCATTATAAATATAATTTTCTAGGTGGAGAATCTACATGTGGTAAAAAGATAACGAGAAAGGAAAAGCTCTTGTGAATTCATTTGATGTACCAGATAGGAACACAAATAATGAAGTAGATCCTTTTGTTGCCAAAAGAAAGAAGGAGAAAGATAACCAAGATGATAAACAATCCTAATAAAATGGAAGGAGAGACTAGTAAGAAGCATATGAGAGTAAAATTTGGTGTGCATGAGTTTATAATTTCATTGGGAAAAATACCATACTTCATATTGGAAGATATCTTGAAGCACCTTGAAAATAATACTTATGGACAAATTCTTGCTATGTCTTTTAAGAAGAGGAATGAACTGCATAACAGACTCAATTCTCAATGGAGGAAGGAGGTTGAGGTCACTATTTAGAAGAAGAGGAAAATCCTTATTCTCTACAAGCCAAGGTATTGTATAATGGAATTTTAATTCATGATGTTTTAGTAGATGGAAAATTTGTATTTAAAGTAATGAATAAGTCTATAATGAATATGTTGGGTTTAAATCACCCTTCAATACTAAGGCTAAGATAATTGAATAAGGGAATAACTAAACAAGAAGGTGTTGTTTTAGATGTAGAAATATATGTCATGGTGTGTTGTATGTGTGGTGGAGTTTTAGCTAATGAAAAATGGAAATTTTGTGTACCCAGTGTTGTTGGGAAGGTCATGGATGAGGATATTCCATGTAAGAAGTTATTGGAACGAAGGCTTCATGATACTTAAATGTAAAAGAGAGAGGTTGAAGATAAATGTGATCCCTTAAAATTGTATGGTAGGACCTATGGATTTGAGTGATGAAACTGATGATTGGACATTCACTAATTACTCTAATACCAAATAAGTGGAAAATGATGATGAATAAATTGAGGTGGATGTGTTTAAGTCATGGATATCCTTCCAGTCACATTGACTGATGAACCCATACAATTCATCGAGAAGGAAATGAAAGAGAGTCTCTAAAAAATATAAATTGTTGATGTTGTGATGGAAATAAAGAAGGAATCCTAGATCCAAATATTTTGAAGGTATATGAACCTATTCTCATTTGATTATAAGGAGCTCTGCTAAGTAAGTTGGGCAAAGAATTCTATTGATTCAGTGGATGGTGTTAAACTAGTAAAGAAAATGCCATATAGAATGAATCCTAATTTTCCCAAGACTGTAAAAGAAGAAATAGATTAAATTTATTGATGTAGGATTAATATTTGCTATTGAGAACTTAGAATGGGTTTCTCCCATTTTTATATCAATAAAAAATAATGGGGAGCTACGCATTTGGTTTGATTATAGGAAGCTCAATAAGGAAAAAAATAAGGATCGTTACCCTCATCCATTCTTAAACCAAATCTTGGATGAAGTATCCAATAAGGAATGTTACAGTTATGCATATGGATATAACGGGTAAAACCAAGTCTATATAGTTGAGAAAAATCAGCTCAAGACTACATTCACCACTCCATGGGGAACATTTTCTTATAGGGTCATGTCATTTGTGTTGTGTAATTCTCTAGAAAATTTTCCAAATCCTAATGAATAGGGTGTTTGAAACCTATATTAGATGCTTTATCAGAGTATTCATAGGTAATTTTTGCACGTGGGAGAAAAGTGGACCACCTGTACTAGATAGAGAAGGAAATTTAGAGGTTGGATGAAGAAAAAGCCTCCCCAAATCCTACAAAGTGTGTCTTTGGATGCTCCAAAGGTATTTTATTAGGGAATATTGTATCTAGAGAAGGTGTTGGTATTGATCATTATAATTTTTTCTAAAATTAAATAGTTTTCATTCCCTACAAATAGAAGTAAGTTGAAGTCATTTTTTAGGGTATGTCGGTTACTATATGAGGTTCATAAATAACTTCTCAAAGATGGCACAATCACTGACCTAATTATTAAAGAAGGATGTTGCTTATGAGACAGGAAAAAATTGCATGAAGCTTTTGAGCAGCTTAAGGAAGCCTTAGTGACTTCACCTATTTTAAGGAATCCATACTAGATAAAACCATTCATTGTATATATTGATGATTCTGATATAACAATAGGGATCACTTTTAGCTAAAACTATGAGAATGGAAATGATCATCCAATCTAATTTGGGAGTATACAAATGCATAGTGATGTGGTAAATTATGTTAAAACCCAAAAGAATATTTAGCCATCATTTTTCCTATAAACATATTAGAAATTACTTTGCAGGGAAGAAATTTATGGTTATGACAGATTATTAGGCTCTAAAATACATTGTAAATAAGATTAACCGATTAGGAAGGATAAAAATATGGATAATTTTTCTATAGGGATTTGAATTTGATATTGCGGATAGGCCAGTGAAGAAGCATGTCAATGTAGATGCACTTTCTCAAGCCTACGATGGTTTGGGTTCATCTTGTTATGATGATGAGTTTCCAAATGTAGTGTTGTTATCCATTGACACAACCCCTAGTGAGTAAAAACACATTTGGAATTATCTAAATGTTTTCAAGTTTCCTAATGGTGATAATGCAGAGAAATGTTTTTTACCCAAGTAAGTCATCTATATTCTATTATACATGGATTCTTGTTTTGGATAGGACCTGATTAGAGACACAAGATGGAAGTGTGACGTGAGAAGGGAAAGGATCTAATTGAATAATTTCATGATGGTATGTGCGGAGGAAACTTCTATGGATAACTAACAATAAGGAGAATCTTGGATGTAGATTATCACTAGACGAATTTGTTAAGAGATTGTTATAATTATTGTAAGACGTGATATTTTTCAATTACATAAAAATCATAAAAATTCACTATCTCTATTATGTCCTATTCTTCCACTTGGTCCCTTTGTAATGTGGGGAATAGATATTTTAGGTCCACTTCCACCCACTATATGAAAAATAAGTATATTATAGTTTCCACGGATTATTTAACCAAGTGGATTGAGGATAGACCCTTGAAAATAGATTCCATGGATGAAGTGTCAAGGTTCATGTATGAATGCATTGTAAATAGATTTGGCTACCCACTGTAGATTGTAACAAATCAAGGAAGCCACTTTATTAATGATGTGGTAGAAGCCTTGGTGGATAGGTTTTCCATTAAACATAGGTAGAAAACAACCTATAAGCCAAGTTCAAATGGATAGGTGGAGCGAACAAGGAAAATGATGCAAATTTATATATGCATTAGTGGGATATAAAGATTCATGTAGCATTTTAGGCATATAGAGCTACATCAAAGTCAACAAAAAGATATTCCACCTTTTAGTTGGTTTATGGCATTGATCCAATTCTTATTATTGAATTTAATATTCCTACTGAAATATACCCAGTGGGATACCACAAAATGATACACAAAATATAGAAAAAATTGCAACAAATGAAATATTGGTTTTTGCAGATTTTTAATAGCTAGGGCAACGAATTGAAGAAAATTGATCTCTCAAAATACTCACTCAAATCACTTGAAATTTTTAGAAGAGCTTGTTAATATTATAAAGAACATAAGAAAATTATTTTGGGATTTTTTTGAATAATAAAATACTGCCAGAAAATTACAGAAAACCCTAAATAGTGGCAAAACTTCAAAAATTCGCAACTTCTCAAATAAGAAAGATAAAATTATGAAATTATGGAAATTACATATACTAATATGGAGAATGAAATCCCAACCTTTAGATCTGAAAATGGCAGCCCAGAAACCCTCCAAAAATTTCTGCAAACTTCCAAAGTAAGTCACCCCTTGGAAAATGATCAAAACCCTCTGAAAAATCTCTAGGAATGATGCCAAAAACTATTTTTATTGCTGCAATAAATCTGATCTGAAAACCCTTTACTTTTATCCACCAAATATATCCAAAACCCTCAAAACTATTTCTTTGAAAACCTCTGAAAAAACTTCTGCAAAACAACCCTGAAAACAACTCCAAATGATGAACTAGGATGAATCTTTCACCACCGAAGAATTCCCTGCTAGCTAGGGATGAATCTCCCACCACCAAAGCTAGGGTACCTATGGGATCTTACTCCACAAGCTGGAAATTTGCAAACAACAGTTGCACATAGAGAAAATATAAGTGTATGCAAGAATGATCTTCACTTTTTCCTCCCAACTCCTTATATATTTTTCCCCAAGTCAAAATAGCCCAAGTCACATTTTTCCTTAAGAAGGACCAATAAAATAAAAGTAGCTTAAGTTAATTTTCCCTTTTTAAGTCACCATGGTCCATAAGTGAGCCCCAACGCAAATTAAAACATTAAGTGTCATGTGGGCCCTTCCTAATGACAAAACATAATATCTAGTCCCTCCAAAACACTTTACGCTCATGTTAACAAAAAATTATAACATAATGGACTAGATATTCATACCTAATAGCTCCCAATGTCCATAGCCACTTGGGTATGACCAAGGCTTGGACTCGAATTGGCCCTTAGGCCTTAGGCATAGGAAAGGGGACCTTACAGTCCTCCCTTCCCAAAATTTTTTTCTCAAGAAAATGCAAACTAGGATGCTATAAAATATATTGTCCCTCCCAAGTAGCATCCTTAAGTGGAAATCCCTTCCACTGCACCAAATACTCCATGATCATTCTTCTCCTAATCCTCCTCTGTCTTACCTCACTAATAGATTCTGGTTCTAACACCAGCTTCCCCTCCTCATCTAGTGGCAGAAACTCTGTAGATGGTACAATATGCTGCCCAAGTGCCTTCTTAAGACATGAAACATGGAATAAATTATGTATCTTACTATGTTCTAGAAGCTCTAGCTCATATGCTGACCTAACTCATCGAACTACCCTGTATTGACCATAAAATCGTGGTTTCAATTTCTTTACACCCTTCTGTTTCAGTGAGGATTGCCTATATGGCTGCGAACGTAGGAATACCAGATCCCCAACCTCAAAAGACCTCTTTATCCTGTGCCAATCTGCATATACCTTATGCTAATTCTGTGCAATCTGAAGGTTCTCCCTGAGAGCCTTCAGAATATCCTAGTTTTCATGTAACCAATCTCGAGCTTTGGGAGCTTGGCTATCTGGTAATACCAAATCCACAAATGTCATAGCATCATACCCATACAAGGATCAAAAAGGAGTCATGCCTATGCTCATCTGATAGGTGGTATTGTAGCAATACTCACCCATATGTAACCATATAACACATAACCCTGCAAGTAGCCCTCTATCCACTTATTAACTATCTCCGTTTGTCCATCTGTCTATGGGTGATAGCTTAGTACTATGAGTCAACTATGTACATGCTAGTCTGAAGATCTCCTGCCAAAAGGTCCTGATAAAAATCTTATCACGGTCACTGACAATATTTTTAGGTAACCCATGTAGCCTAAAAACACCTGTATAGAAAATATGAGCCACATCTGCCACCTCATGACCCTTGGGTAGGGAAAATAAATGATCATACTTAGTTAACCGATAAACTACAACATAAATGTAGCTATGCCCATGCACCAAGGTAAGCCCTGTGATAAAGTCCATAGATATGCATTCCCATTTCTCTTAGGGAATGAGAAGAGGCTGAAGTAATCTTGCTGGAAAAGAATGATCAGATTTGGTTTGCTGGAAAACCATACACTCTTTGACATGATTAAGGACATCGTCCTTCATCCCCTTCCATGCAAATATCTCCCTGATAAACCTATATGTTTTGAAATACCCAAGATGCCCAACTAATGGTGTATCATGTACTGCTTGAAGGATATTATCCTTCATCTTGGACTCTGGTACAAGGAAAATCCTATCCTTGTAGAAAATGAGATCATTCACCACTCTGTATTGGTCATCCTGTATTATACCATCCATGATCTCACATGCAAACCAATTTTTGGAATAATCAACAAGTATATAAGCAAAAAAAAACCTATCAAGAAAAAATGTCATGTGATAATGTCCAATCAAAATAACAAAACAAGTAATAATGTCCCTGTCATCACAATAATATAGATACAATGAGTCATACACGAAAAAATGGGAGTAGTAAAAAGAGTGGGCACTACATCCCCCTCCCCTAGGAACCGACTTCCTCCAGGAAGTCACCAGAAGAGGTAAGGATATTGTTCTCGCAATGGTGTTGCATCCTCCCAAGTAGCTACAGTCTCATCATATTTGTCCCACTGAACTCTAACCTGGTCCAAGTCCATCTCGAAAGGGCCAACCTCCTGTGCTACAGAATACACATGGGCTCCAAAGTCCATTGACCTTCGACCTCCACCTTTAAGGCCGACCAATCTAAAACATGAGTTGTATCAGGTACATACTTCCGCAACACTGAGACGTGAAACACGTCGTGTGCCTGGGATAGGCGTGGTAGCAGAGCTAAGCAATAGGCAACTGAACCAATAATCTCTAAGCTATTGAACGATCCAAAAAATTGAGGGGATAACTTAGATCCCTTCCCATAAAAAAATAGACTCTTGTACGGATGCACCCTGAGAAACACCTTGTCACCCAAAAGAAAGTGACGCTCTACCCTCTTTGTGTCAGCATATGCCTTTTAACGTGCACGAGCCTACTCTAAATCCTACCAAATGAGAACAACCTGTTTTTCCATATCTTGAAGGTATGTTAGAGCAAGAACAATCCTATCATCTAACTTGTCCCAACTCAACGGTGTCCTGTAAGGTCTTTCATATAAAGCCTTATAAGAATCATGCTGATGGAGTTGTGAAAACTGTTGATATATGAAAACTCTACCAAACAAAGGTAATGCTCCCACTTCATCTGCTGATCCATCACATACATCCGAAGCATGTCCTCAAGTACCTGGTTCACCCTATTTTTCTACCCATCTGTTTGAGGGTGATATGTTAAAATGAAGTTAATCCGAGTCCCCAAAGATGCCTGAAAAGAGGTCCACAAATTAGAAGTGTAGACTGATCCATGATCATAAATGATTTTCCTAGATATACCATGAAATCTCACTACGTCATCCATAAATACATGTGCAATGACAACCAAATTATATAACTTCATCGGTGAGAAGTGAGAAACCTTGGTCAAATTATCCATCGTCATCATGATGACATCATGATGAAATGATGAAGTGGGAAGACCAATAATAAAGTTCATAGACACCATGTCCCACTTCCACTCCGGAATATCATGAGGGTATAGAAGACCAGTGGGATAAGAATGCTCGTCCTTCACCCTTTGGCACTCAAGACAACGAGCTATGAAATCTATAATATTACGGTGTAACCCTGACCAAAAGTAAAGTTACCTGAAGTTTGCATGCATATTCTTCACCCATGGATGGGCGGAGTAAGGTTCCTTATGTGCCTCAGAAATCATCTGCTCTAGGCACATAGATGTACCTTTGAAACTAAAGAAGGCCATCAAAATCCAAGGTACACCATACGTACTTTCCCACTGAAGGCCCCTGAGACTCAACCATCTGCATGGCTCCCTGATAGAATCTATCACCTAGAAGCTACTGAATAATCTTGCTCTTGAGATTTGATCATAATGTCAAGGAAAAAATATCATGTCACCGCCTACTAAAAGCATACGCAATGGCATTCTCTTTCCCCTTGATGTACTAGATGTCCATGTCATACTCATAGAGGAACTCCATCCAACGTCGTTGTTAGGAGTTGAGGTTGGGCTGTGAAAAGATATGCTGAAGACTCAAACGATCTGTCCTCAATATAAAGGGCATGCCTAGAAGGAAATGCCGCCAGGAAACCAAAAAGTGAACCAATGCTATAAGCTCAAGATCGTGGGTGGGGTAATTAAGCTCGTAGTCCTTGAGCTTGTGAGACTTAAAAGTAATAACGCAATGATCCTATATGAGCACCGCTCCAAGACCATAAATAGATGCATCTATGAAAACCATGAAGTTCACCAAAGGATTTGGAACTACAAGGATGGGTGGAGTATTCAAACACTCCTTGAGCAGCTGAAAATCCCACTCACACTTATTTGACCAAAATAACTTCTTCCCTTTACGCTAAAGGGAAGTAATAGGATTAATAATCCTAGAAAAGTCTTGAAAAAAATGACGGTAGTAACCAGCTAACCCTATAACACTCTTGAATTTTGTTATTGTGGTGGGGGCTTACTAGTCAATAATAGCATGGATCTTCGAGGGATCTACAAATATACCTTCGCATGTGATAATGTGCACCAAGTACTGAATCTCAAACTAAAAAAAGGAACACTTGTCGAAATTCCCATAAAACCGATGCTCTCTCAAAACTTGTAATACATGTGGAAAATGCTCCTAGAGCTCCTCAATCGAGCGAGAATATATCAAGATTTTGTCTAGAAAAACATTAACAAATCTATCTAAAAAGGTCCTGAAAACCCCATTCATAAGGTTCATGAAGATTGTAGGTGCATTGGTTTAGACCAAAAGGAACCGCTGTGAGCTCGTAATGCCCATATCAAGTCCGGAAGGCTGTCTTGTGGATGTTTTCCTCTGCAATACACAGTTGATGGTAGCTCGACTATAGATATATCTTGTATAATACTCTAGATCCTCTCAGTTGATCAAATAAATCATCTATACGAGGAAAGGGATAATGGTTCTTCATCGTTACCTTGTTAAGTTTTCGGAAGTTGACACACAAACAAAGGGACCCGTCCTTCTTCTTCACAAAAATCACTTGTGTGCCCCAAGGAGACACACTAGGTCAAGACGAGACCCTTCTCTAAAAGCTCCTCCAACTAAAATCTTCAGCTCATGAAGCTCAAGTGTGGTCATCATGTATGGAGCACGTGATATGTGTGCAGAACCCGGAACAAGATCAATAGAAAAGTCCACCTCTCACCATGGGGGCTTACTCGAGAGCTCACTAGGGAAAACATCTAAAAAATCTCTCAAAATAGGGTGCTCATATAAAGGAGAACTCACTGGAATCTCCTATGATCTATCACTGATCGTGATAGAAAACATCTAACACCCCTTGTGCATGCTCCACTTGAGCTGCATAGTGGAAATCATACGTAGGGAAACATGTCTCTGAACCCTAGATATAACAACAAAACTACCTATGTCATCCACACACTCAATAAACTTGTGTCTGCAGTCTACTTTTGCTCTTGATGAGCATCAATCCAATCCATGCCAAGAATGACCTCATAAGATCCCAAAGGTAAAACTCAGAGGTCTAAAGTAGTGGATGAATACACCTAAGTCCATAATGCAACTCTCCACATATGAGTCTATGATGAGCTTGGCCCCAGTGGCCAACTCTACCTGCCACCTATCTGTCTACCTAGAAGCCACCAATCCACACCTATCCACTAAAGAGGGTGATATAAAGGAGTCATAAGCTCCTAAATCAAATAGTAACAGTAACAAGTGTACCCCTAATCATACCTGATGTCTCAATTATTGTGGCCTGATGCTTGTCTTGACAATTATCCATCGCATGCATAAATTCGTGATGAGCGCATCTTGTATCACCAGCTATCTTCTCTGAAGCTGGTGCCTTTTGCCTCTCGGTAAAATCTCAGTCTCTGAGGATATAATTGAGCATAATGGTCGAGATCCCCACAAATGAAACAACCTAGTGCATCCCTGTGTGACTGAGACCCTCCTGTTCTCTGATGTACTGACCCTATAGGTCCCACTCTAGCCGAATGCTGTGAATAAGTCTGATTAGGCTGTTGGCTCCTCGCTCTCCTGTCTCTACCCAAAATGTGGCCATTACGGCCCCTGCCTCTCTGACTATCCTGTCCTAGTCTAGTCCCTAGTTATTGAGGATCATGTACTGCTGAGAGGGTTGATGTGAGTGTGGAGGTAGTCGAGAAGCATTGACTGAAATGGTCTAAACCCTCCTCTCAGGGGTGGGGCAGAACCACGTGACCTCTGATCGTGAAATGAGTGAACTCATTCATGTAACTTTGCCCCAGTTCCTATCCCAAGACTCTTGTGTCCTGGTCTATTCTCCTCTACGAGATAGGATTTCTCCACCACCTTCTCCAAGGTTGGAGGGAGATAAAATCTTCACTTCTCCTGCTAAGTCTGCATTCAAGCCCCTGATAAATCTATTCACCTGTAACTTCTCATCCTGGAGATAGTCGACATACTGAAGAAGGTCCAAAAACCTATGCACTCGTACTTAGCCACTGAACCAGAACCCTGTTGGAGATCATGAAACTCATCAATCCTCTTCTGAATAAAGTGCTCTGACATGTATCAAGCCCTAAAACACTCCTCAAATAGTTCATAAGTGATGGTCTCATGAGTCAAATGGAGCTTCCGCTCCTCATTCCTCCACCAGATGCCTGTTGATGTCATGAAGGAGGTGTATGGCAAGGTGAGCTTTGACATTGCTCTCGTAAGGATGTAAGCCAAAGAAACTGTCTAAGCTTAGGAGCCATGACTCGGCCCCAAATCCATCTATCATGCCTCCATATGTAGGTGGGTGAAGTCGAAGGAGATTACGAATGGCACTGCCTGCTGCCTGCCCATGAGGGTGTGTCTCAACCACTCTCTTAATATGCACTAAAGGGCTGTGAGACCTCTCTCACCAAGTCGTAAGCTCAATCTAACTGGCTGCATGAACTCTGTCACTGTAAAGAGACTTGTATGTGAGTGGCGGAGTGTGAGTCCTCATCTAAGGGTACCTCCCTCTCTGGAGGAATATCCTCTGCTAGTGGTTCTGAGCGTGCATGAAGTCGATCATGAAGGACCCCCATCATCTAATGCAGTGTGTCTAAGATATGTGGCCCAAAATTAGTACTATGTGCCTCTGGCGGTGGCCACCCACGACCCTGAGTCCCTGCTACACCTCGTCCGATACCGTGCCCCGTCATCCTACAAGGGGGAAAAACAATACATTAGACTTTTGCGGAAATGAATAAAACAAAGTGGTTTTATTTAAATTTAATTACCCAAAAGTTAATTAACTAATTCCCAGAGTGTCTAGTGTTGAAACCAAGCTCTGATACCAGATGTCACATGCCCTACTCGATGTGAGTCCCAAAACATGCTAAAAGACAACCAAATATCCCGATCAAAGATGGTAAAGGTAGTATAATGATGATTTTTTAAAAAAAAAGTTTTACGGTGGTTAAACAAATACTCATTATGAGGGTAACACAACTAAGTTGCAAATTTTGACGAAGTTGAACCAACCCGTAATCGCGAACAACTAGGAGGTTTAAACAATCAATTTACTGCATCGTTGTAACAACACGAGCCTAATGTCACTTTCGTTTTCACCAGTGGCACGGATTACAATTATTTTTAAATGTGTCGACGATTACTATCGTAACAACAGTACTGAAAATAATATACTTGTGATATTAACATATCACACGGGAAGGGATGGTGAGGTGTGATCAAAAGTTTGCATAAAGTCAAATTATCCCTAAAGTGGTCATGGGTCCCATTTTTCCTTCGAAATGGACCCATGCCCTCGAGGACAAAATACGATTTAAAATAATTTTTAATTAATTTAATTATTTTAATTGTCCCGCTAAGGAAAGCCCATAACATGGGTTAAGTTAATTATATAAATTTTAAACCATTTAAATTTGATTAACCCGTTACACTAACTTACCCGAAAATAAATAACTATATTCAATTTAATTATTTTAATTATCCCGCTAAGGGAATTCCACCAAATTACAATCTAAGTTAGATTAAATAAATTTAACCATTTAAAATTTACTATTACTCCAACAGTTTAATCTTCACCTGTAAATATTCTAAGCTCAACTTAATTAAAACAACCTTAGAACAAACATCATAATAAAATAAAATACCCACATCCCCCAAGTTATGCACACTAAATCTCAGCCATTAGATCCATTACATATCCACCGTAGGATAAAGTTTGTCCTAAAATCAAAAGATGAGAATATATCTTTCAATAGCCTAAGTATTATTTTATTCATTCTCCATATTTCTCTCCGACTCTTCATTCAGTATCTCTAAGTTCTTCTTTTTTTTGATTTGCATGTATGAAGGTTTGTGGAGAGCTCATGGACAGATTATGAAGGTCGTGATTCTTCCTCATTCGCAGATTTGCATTGGTTATTTCACAAGAATCTAAATTTTTAGGATTTGTAGAGATTGAATATTATGCAGGGTATGCATTATTATGCAATTTTTTATTATGTTTTCTTTGGGTGAAAACCCACAACCAAGACAACCCAGGAAGCTCTCCTGGTTTCATTTTATGGACAAGAATATATGGAGATTAAAATATAGTGTATGGCCCCCCTCTCTCTCTCTCTCTTTAGCCCAAGAACAGAGAGGATATATATATATATATATATTTTCGTGAGGCCGTATTTTTCACTCTGCCCATGAATGGGCAGAGCAAGGCTTTATGGTCTGGCATAGGGGACTTAGGCGAGTCATTGGATGTAATAGCTTCCACGCAGAATTAGTTTAATAAATTAAAAAAAAAATAGAAATATGTATATTAACAAAGTTTCCCCAAATCCCTCTCAAAAACTACCTACAAAATTTGCTGCCTTAAAAAGCTAAAACCATTCCTCTTTTTTTTTTTGCTTTATTTAAATTTTTTTATAAAAAAGCAAAAATATTAACACAAATCTATTAAATATATATGTATTTATATATATAAATAGGGGTAACACCTTCTGCATAAAGAGGGAATCTAGTTTGATTATCTCTAGTTTTTTTTTTTTTTTTTTTGGTAAATTAATGAGATGAATATATTTTATGGTTTTCTTTTCTTACATATATTAATAAGATAATTATATTCTCTTGTTTTTTTTTGTTTTTTTTTTAATTTTTGGGTATACTAGTAAGATAAAATATAGACACCTACGTTATATATGTGTGAATATGACAACTCGGGTAAAACTAAAACTAGATTTGTATAAGTTCTTCGTTTGATTTATTTCAGATTTAAAAGTTCATTTCTCGTTTATAATCTCAGAAACATCAAGTATAGAATGAGTAGCAGAAGTCTAACCAATTTTTTTTTTTAGAGTACAAATCACTACCCTTTATTTATACCAAGCAGGAATTATTTCAAGTTCCTAAACAAAATTAGCATACTATTTTAAACCCGATTTGTGAATAAATTTTCCAGAAATAAACTTCATACAAGAATGAAAATATCAACATGAATTAATAGTTTGGCATACACAACAATCCTTTCATTTCCATTTTCTTTTACGAACATTTCACCATGATAACAATAGTTGAAAATGTTTAACATTTCATTCTTCTTAACTCAAACATTCATTTCCCAAAGTGAAGACACTACAAATATTTCAAGAGACAATTTTAGACCCAGGAATTTCAGTGATAACACATTTTCTATAGTAGTGTTTAGCCCATCTTTTCTAACCATATTTACAGAATTTAATTCTCTCATGACAGTTTGTCACATTCATTACATAAAAGAGAAATAAATTAAACAACAAATCATACAAGCCCTCCTCTCAAGAGGAGACATCATGTAAATGTTTTTTAGATCAAAAATGGTACCAAGGGCATTTCAAATCTGCAACTCTACAGCTTCCAAAGTAAGCTCCATCTAGCTCCAACACAACAAAGTAAAGCCTCCAAAAACACAAGAGAATGAGCCTGGTTGACCACCAAACCAATTGAAATCATTACATGCCACCAAGAAAATCAAGATGGCATATTAGCCTCCCCCCAAACCCATGGGTAAGAGACAACGCATCCAACCAACACATAGGAAGAATTCAGGTGCAACAATCAACATTCAAGTACTTGATTTAACACATCACACACATACTCACCCAAGAAAAATAGCCAAGAAGCACCATGCTTCAAATACAAGGAAGAGGGGGATGAAAATCCATTTTTTGTAGTCAAAAGACCTATGCAAACAACAAAATTAATCCTCCTTATCTCTCCATAGATTCAACACCCCTTATCACTCCAAAATCACTCCCCTTATCTCTCCATTATCTCCCCCAAGAAGGAGCTTTACAAACCTATGGTTTCCTTCATTGAGGGTAGGGATGGATTTCCAAACCAAATGGAAATGTATCCCTACCTACAAGGAGAAATGTAGGAGTAAAAAAAAATAAAAAGAATGAAACTCTTTCAAGCTTGTTAAACAAGCATATACAAGTGTAAAGGAGGAAATTCCTCCCTCTTCCCATCCATCCCCAAAATCCACACCCCTCAAGGGTGGGTGGAGAAACAAAAAAAATAGAATAAACAAACATCCCTTTCTCATTCACATGCATAATTAATCTTATAACACAAATTCAAAGACAATTTCAAATATGAAACAAAATAGGTGCAAGATCCTACCTTGCACTCAAGCACAATCCAACCAAGGAGATCACCAAGACATCCAAATGCTTGTTTCAAGCTCCAAGGTATTCCACATCCACATCCAAAATTTTCCCAAAAAAGAGAACCCCTTCACTAAGGACATGAGGGGTTAAGAAGGAAGAAAGCCACATAAGTCAAGTAATGGGAGGGTGACAAATTTCACCCTCCACCAAAACCACATCCCAAAAATGCAACAAAATTACCCCACAAATTAAAATTGGGGAAAACAAATTTGGCTCCAAGTAATTATGAGAAGGTTCAAATTTCAAAAGCATTCCAAAAATCAAAGCTCCATAAATTTGGAGTGTGTGGGAGGGGCAAAATGGGCCAATGGGCCTCATTTGCATTGAAAAGAGCCCACCCCCTTATAGGGATGGGGGATAGGGTCTTTTTCCAATGCAAATAAAGCTCTTTGCTTGTCATTTACCCTTCATAAATGGCACATTTTCCCCAAATCTGAGTTTGGGAAAAATGTGACATTTAGGAGGGGAAATTGGGCTCACCTAATCCATGATTAGGTGGCCTACTCCCTCCTAACCAAGACACAACATCAAATACCACAAAATATTCCCAAGGGCCACCAAAGATAGCATAAAACACCAAGTTAGCATTAATCCAAAGGAGGATAAGGGTATACACTTATAACAATACAACATGAGCCTACATCACAAAGGTAAGAGGTAAGAGGTGAGCCAACCATCACATAATAAACCACATAAAATATACAAACAATGCACAACACGAAGAGAATGTGTCGTAAATCGATAGAGAAGAAATGGTTTGGCCTCATAGGCCTTTTGTGCTAGTTGGGATGCATTTCCCGAAACCCATGTTCTCCCATGATTGAATACCTGTCACCTACACACTCAAGGAAAACCTCATATCTGTCCCAATATTATAAAAAAATAAGATACAATAATATTAATCGAAATCAACATCTATATAAGCCATGCTAAGCTAAAAGTATATCGAAAACATGAATCGTCTACCGAATGAAACAATATAATCATCATCATACATCAAATATGGATCAAATATCAATACCAAAACATGTTCAATACTAACACATGATATCATCATCACAACATAATATATGTAAATGTTCAGTAGCATCATGTGCCCCATAGTAAACATGTAATCAAGTGTTAGCATCCAAATTCTAGCAATATGATATCCTGAATAATGTCATATCATAACAGTGTATCAAAATAGTAAACAAAACTTGTCAAGAATAATGTCATGTGATAATGTCCCATCAAAATAAGAAAACAAGTAATAATGTCCCTGTCATCACAATAATATAGATACAATGAGTTACACGAGACAAAAATGAGAGTAGTGAAAAGAGTGGGCACTACACATGATTCATCCCTTGTGATTTGGTTTATGAAAAGAAACCTATATTTCCCATAGAATATGAAATCCAGACCTGAAGAATAGTTGTTGAAGTGGGAATTGATTTATCAGAGGCACAACAAGTAAGGATTCTTCAGTTGAATGAGCTGGATGAGAAGAGGTTACAAGCACTAAATCAAACAAAAATCATCCAACATCAAAGGTAGGTGTGGCATGGTATTCACATCAAGGAAAGGAAGATTATAAAAGGAGTCTAGGCTCTTCTATTTTATTCAAAGTACAAAGATTTCAAAGGGAAATTACAAACAAGATGGATGGGTCCATACCAAATTGAGGAAGTCTTCAACAATGGAACTATATAGTTAATTCCTATTGATGGTGAAAGAAAGGTAATGTTAGTTAATGGTCATAGATTGAGGCTATACCAAAATCCAACATCAAAGGAGGAATTCAAAAAGATACTACAAGAAAATAGAACTCTGAATTGTTTAGAAAAAGTTTCTTTGTCCAGTCCAATTCATGGCTAAATTAGTTCTTAGCAAGAATAAATAGGAGATGGTTGAAAAACAGAGATGGTAGCCATTATCATATGAAATATTGATTGAAAACTAGAAATGTAGGTCATTACTTATAAAATAATATTTGAAAATAATAATAAATGCAGGTGGCTAAAAACCAGCAATGGAAGTCACCCCCTGAATTGTGTAATCAATAAATGTGAGACAACATGTAGAGGGAGAAAAAGGAGAATTTAAGTGTTGCTTACTAGATTCGACAAATGATTAATGACAAGGTATGTGCCATGGCTTCCCTTTTAAATGTTAAAAATTTTAATTATGAGGGGATAATTATTATGCTTATGTGAAATGATGATTCCAACTTTTCTAATATGTTCACACACACACCATATCTTTGTAAATCTGACACTCATTCCCAATTAATACAATCTCAAGTACCGAATTACTCTCCACATTGTCGTTGTCTCATCACAATTGGTTAACATTTACCCAATTAGTGTTGTTTTCATATAAAACTGGTTTCCCCCTATTTCCCCCCCATTTTCCATTTCTATTGCTCCATTCCTATGCTCTAGCTCCTTACATTCATTCATGACATTCATGTGCTCTGTTTAAAATACCAACTATGGGAATTCGAATCTGTCATGAACCGAACTAATTTGGTAGAATTTCTCTCTGATAGGAAATCCATAGTAATCTTTGAGAAAGTAGGGTGGTTATACTTCATGTTGGTATAGGAGGAATTTAACCAAAGGATGATAGAAGAATCCACACTGAACATGGAGGAGGGACATTCAAAATTAAAAGGTAAGAAAATCTTATTCAACCCTTCCATAATTAGTAACATTTTTAGCATTCTAGAAAGGAATGGAAACTGGTTAATTCCAGGACCCCCTACTCTGAAATTATTAAGCATTTTTCTATTAGGAATAAAGAGAAAATATAATTGGTTATTGACAATAAGGAAAATTATAAAGGCATAAAAGGGGTATTTTTCCTAATCCATGGATGGATGTAGCTAAATGGGTGATTAAATACTTTATATGTGATGGTTAATATGAGATAACCCTATTTTGAGAATCCTTATTCACCTACACCATGGTCAAACCAAATCCCAAAAAAAGGTTAATTGTCTACAGTTTTTATTTGAATCTATCTCCTCTACTGCTGAGGAGTTTTGATGGGGTTCCTCTCACCTCAAATTCCAAGGCCTCATCCCCCTCATATGCAAGCACTGTTTCATTAAAAAGCATCATGGGCTTAAAAAGTGGGTTAAATTTCAAAAGAACTATACCTTTGAACCTTCTTTGGTTATTGAAAGAGGGCCCTCTACCTCAGAGAGGCTAAGGAAACACATTAGGTCATCAGGGCCTACCTAAACCCTTAATGAACACCAAATAGAAAATCTTCCTTGATAAGAGGAAAAAGAAGCAACTACCATCATGCAATCTCTACACTAGACGCCTCTTGCTTCTCCACCCCACTTTAGATCTCCTTCGCCATGTTTCTAATATGGATATTGATAAAACACCAATCACGGTTGATGACTTGCCTATTTATGCCAAAGGAAAAGCACTCATACTTGAAGGTGAGCCTAGTTCACCTATTGATTCTGACATAATTATTCCCTAATTGTTGCCTCTTTCTAAGGTTCAAAATGAGCTCCAATAAGCTCAAGAAAGGATTGCTTAGTTACAAATGCTTTTACAAATAAAAGAGGAAAATTTATCTCAGTTGGAGGCAGAGAAGGAAGAGAAAATTAAACACCTCTAACAATCAATAGAACAAAAAGGAGAAGTAATCCAACAACTACAAGATGATGCAAAAGATAAAGAACAAAGAATTCACTTTCTTTAGTCTAGAATTGAACAATTGACCACAAAACTTGTGCTCTTACAAATAGATAAGAAGGAAACAAAGTCTGTACAAACTACTGATCAGATTACTCAAATAGAATTTTTATTTCCTGATATCATTGTGATGAAGGGTATGATAAAATGGATGTAGGAATGTTATAATCTCATAGGAATGGCAGAAGAAAACAAAATGTTAAAAGAAGAAAATAATATATTTCAAGATAATATGCTTCACATTTGTAGGTTATAGATACCAAGCCCTTTCTTGCAAGGCACTTTAAAATTTTTATGCTTTATTTCTAAAGGAATAGTTCTACAAGTGGAAAGTTTCCAGAGTATCTTCCATGGAATATATAGAGTTTGATGATGAAAAACAATTTTTTTGGGCATACATAGTAGCAGATACAGTTGGCAAGAATTTATTATGTGAGTTTTATGTACATAAGTTTCTTCTCCTAGAGAAAATATAAATTCCAATTAATTTGTATGTAGGAGAAGTGCAATTAAGGTATTTTATTTCCACCTTAAGACACCAATCTGTATGGAGGGAGAAAAGAAAGGCATATGTCAGAGAAGAAACTAATG
The DNA here is from genome assembly GCA_019776745.2 of Taxus chinensis. Lineage (NCBI taxonomy): Eukaryota > Viridiplantae > Streptophyta > Pinopsida > Cupressales > Taxaceae > Taxus > Taxus chinensis. Next base: position 854,864,469 of record CM034149.1, on the reverse strand, counting down.
CAAGAGAAAGGCATATGTCAGAGAAGAAACTAATGCAAGCCTCTTAATGAGGCATGATCTCCTAGCTACACATAGATTCTTCCGACGGTTTCACTACCATGTTTATTGTCTATGGCTTGTGGGAAAGTACAAGGAAAATATTGCAGCTTGTATATCAAATTTCTAGGAGTATGTACTCCAAAATTTTAATGTCAATTTTATTGCTTGTCAGCTAAGGTATGGACTGCTTCCAAAGATCAGGAAGAAAAAGGAGGTTATTTCCCCAACCAACCTCCGTTGGTCATTAAAAAGGGCCAAGAACCTCTGCAAAATTATGCTGCAAATGCAAGAGAAGTGGGTAGGTATGATATACAAACCTCCATTAATATTAGCACATGTGCCACGATTGAACACCACCTAAGATCAACATGAAACAAGTTACAAAACATGGAGGGATGCAGTGATTAAACTATTTGGGTTTTTTACTACAGAACAAAAGGAAACATGGCTTACTTTTACCAATGGGAACAATTGTACATGTATTGTTGAGAAGTTGAACAGATAGCAGGAGGACCTGCTAAATATTAAGTATGGGGGAGTGGTGAGCCCTCCTGATTCCTATGTAAACCCCCATTTTGTTATGTCATTATTTGGTACTAAGGTTGATATTATCATTTTGTAAATAATACTCTAGTATATTTGAAAGGAAGTTTTGTGCATAATATTATTTTTTGATCTTGTGTATATTTCTTCAAATGAGTTTAAATGAGTCTTTATGTGCAATAACAATATGTGTTGAATAACATATCTTAAGTCATCACATGAATCATCCATGTACGAATGCAAGAATTGCTAGCAAACTAGTGTAGGAATTGCTTTGAAGCATAAGACTCACCCACGCACTAGTGTAGGACTTGCCTTTGCATTAACACAAGACTTGTTGTGGAGTGCAAGAGTCATGTGAGCACTAGCATAAGAGTCGCTTGGAATCTAGGACTCACACAAATAAGGCAAGTGACTCAGATGAAAATATGGTGAGTTGATGTATCCAACAAATGAGTTTACATGGTGAGAGGAGAATGAAACATGGGCTACTATCTAATACATCATGTGGTTTATGTGAATCATGCAAGCCCGACTTAACATCTAGTCAATTGAAGACGTGAAGTAGATGAAAAAAAAATATAGTCACCATGATTGAAGGAATTCAATGCATTATTTTTGACATCTTCTAGCACTGATTAATCATCTCAACTGAGAGTTAATTAAGGACTCTATCTATAGTTAACAAGATAAATATGATCTAAGTGCGGCATGTACTTGTCCTTCCATAATTGTAACTCCTCAAACAATCAATTGTTGTTATATTTATATTTTATTTAAGTAGAAGTTAATTATTGCCAATAATATCTCCTCTTCTAGAGTGACAAGGATTTCTCTTGATATAAAAGGGCATTTGTAGTAGAATTGTAGAGTTAGTTCATTGATAGCTATAAAATAAATTATTCTATTCAATAAAGTGCATGATTCTAGGATAAATCAAGTTGTGTGGTTTTCAATTCTAAATTGGATGAGAGGGAAGGAACAAGGGCCACTCCTCCCCAATGTGAAGGGACAATTTCTTATTTATTTCATCTCTGTTATTGAACATTTATTTAAATTACTAGAATTTCATTGCTTTCAGTATTTTCAATTATGAGTTCAGTAATCCCTTGTTTTATCAATAAAATTTGTTTCTTACTGAAATTTAGCATAGTATTTGATTGAGTTTGTTATTGAATAAGTACTGAGCACAGTTTCAACCATTTCCTTTGTTGCAAATAGTTATGGACACCACCCTGGACTAACAATCATGAGATAACTAAAGTACAAGTACCAACAACACTTGTCATATGTTGTGTATGTAGAATAATGCAACCCTTGTCCCTTGTATGAATGTGCTAGATGTATGCCTTGTAGTGTTCTTGTGCCTTTTTGCAAGCTTAGGTGATGAAAAATAATTTTTATAGTCCTTGGCCCTTGATTTATAAGAAGTAACTAAGTATATATGTAATTCCCTTGTTTGAATTTCATAATGGACAACTGAAAGGCTGAACCAAAGCATAAAAAGGTGGCCAAGAATTGAAAAGGACCCAAAAGAGTAAGAAGAAGATAAAGGACAAGCATGCCCAGAAGGGATAGGAGCGCCTGGGTGATTCTTTACTATCTAGGTGCTAGTGTCTAAGGCCATAAAAGATAAATTATTCAAGTGTTGGCAGAGATGTAAGATGTGTAAGACTAGTAAAGTGTAAGAGATAAATCCATAAAAACACCAAAGGGAGTTGTTAAATACTAGTTTTATTGCTTAGGAATCATGAATAAATATATAATGCTTTAGGAACTAGAAATATACCCAAGTGCATAGATTTTATGTCCACACATACCAACCATGTTAATAAAATAAAACTCAGCACATACCTCATGTTGTCCCAAGGTAACATGCATTTGGGAAAACCTCTTTGTGCATGAACTGGATCCACTATGATCCACTATCTTCATCGTGAATCCCTTGAAGTCTTCTACCTTCAAATTCAATTATTCCACCAAGCACTCATCAATGAAATTATGAGTGGCTCCACCATCAATCAAAACTATAACTTTGTGCCCTTGTAGATCACCCTTCATATGGAATAAATGGTAACTAGGTGCTCCCTTCAAGGTATTAAGAGCAATATCAACCTTTTTCAGACTCTCTTCCGACATACTTTCAAGCTTGGATTCATCGACGCCATTCTCATCAACTTCACAATCTAAAAATACTTCAATATAATGTACTTTACCTTTACCCAAACACCGATGCCTGAGATTCCATGGATCCTTACATGAGAAGCAAAAAATATTCTTTCTAAGATTATTTCTAGATTCTCCTTCCTTGCTGGTTTTGGGAATCTCCTTGTGAGTATTTGGCATATTTTGGGAAGGATTCCTTGGTTGGTCCAAAGGAAGGGTTCTAGGCTATCCCAAGGATCTAGCTGGTTGTCCTCCACTTGAATTTTTCTTGGGATAACCATTGCTTGCTATTGTTTTTGGGGAATCTCCTTCAAGATCCAAAGCCCTTTTTATTTCCTCTTGAAGAGACAAAGGATCAAAGGATCTAACCAAACCTTTAAGGGGTTGGATTAAACCTTCAATGAAAAGTACCACAAGTATCCTCTCTGAAACATTCATGATCATAACAGAAAGCCTCTGAAATTCAGTCACATACTCATCCACCGTGCCTTGTTGTCTCAAGTGTGCAACCTCATGAAAGTGAACTTATGGATTAACTCTATCAAATCAATTAATGAGTCTTTGAAAAAACACATCATACAAATGGAACCCATTACATCTTTGTGTTATCAAACCATGGAACCACCATTCATAAGCAACCCTTCAAGGTGAAGGGTTGCAAACTTGATATCATTATTCAAGGACAAATATGTATCAAGCTTTTGGATCTAAGCCATAGCTATCCCTTTGGCTGATCCATCAAAGGTGGAGAAGGTCATCTTCACCAAAACATTTTGTACCTCCTTCTGCGACATATGTTGCCTAGGATCGGGCATAGACCTTCCTCTATTCACTCTAATGAATTTGGAAAGTGAAATGGCTTTAATAATCTCTCCTAGAAGAGCCATATACTCATCATAACTCATGGAAATATTTTTCCCCGTAGAGGCCCTTGCTCCAACATATGGAATAACTTCTTTCTTTAGAAGAAAAATAGGCCTTGCGGCTGATCCGTGGGATGATCCCATAGGTCGTTGTGTATTATTACCTCTGACTGAGCTACCATCACTGGTATGAACCTTAGGTTCAATTATCATTTAAAGAGATAGGGAAAGGAAGTCCATTGTCTCCCTTAATATCTCTTGTCCTACAATCAACTTATCAAATTTGGCTTCTTGAGGATCTTGATTGGCCATATTATCCTCTTCTCTTGGCTGATCTTCTTCCCTTCTTCTTTGGTAGTATAAATAACCCTTGTTTCCCTCTTCAATGAAAACCCTAGGCTAGGAAGGTCTGAGCTCTGATACTACTGTAGTGTTCCTTTTTGGGAAAAAATTGAAGAATAAGGAATTAGCACAAATCCCAATAATATTAAATCTTATTTTTAGACTAGTAAACTAAAAAATAAATCCAGTTTAAATCAACGAGAAAAAATCTAAAAAATGGATGAAAACACTTGAAACTCCTCAAATAACTTTTCCAACATATAAATAAATATTTTAGGCATCAACCAAACCAATTTTCAATATGAGATTTGATAGAAAACACTGTTGGAAATTAATTATAATCAACAAATTACAATTCTAATAAAAATTATCAAATGAGGGTTTACAAACCTCAAACTCCATAAAGAATTATTGATTTTATCCTTACAAATAATGAAAAATTTGAATATGAAAGAAAATATTATATATGTTCCCTATAATGCACCAAATAACACACTAGTGCAATTCACTGCACCTAGGTGAGGCTTAACAATGCATGTAAAATTTGAAAATGAATTATCTTCTTCCAAATCTACAATATGCCTTCAAACCAATCAAGGATGGAGGGTTTTCGTCCCCCAACCAGCCACAAGAAGGGTTTTCATCCTTGCTAGAAAGATCCACACACTTGGATTTCCACCTGAGAGTGGAGAGAACAATGAGAAACAACCCAAAATTCCAATTTAGAGAAATTGTGCCAAAATTATATGCCCTAAATGAAGTTTTCATCTCCTTTTATATCCCCAACTCTGGTGCCAAAGCCCAAAAGGACAAGGATGGCCCATATAAAGCTTATTTAATCCTGTAATGTTCCATTTAAGTGCATCAAACCCAATAGACCTACTAAAAAGAAGAGCACACTAAATGGAAACATTAAAATTAAGAAAATAAAAGTGCAATGAGAGTACACTTCCTTTTTCAGCCCATTCCACTTAATTTCCATGGAAAAGGGAATGGAAAGAAGTCCACAATCATTCTCTCAAGTTGGAAAAGGGGACATTACACAACAGAAGAAAAATTTCTTAGTATTACATGATTACACCATTAATAAGGTAAGGAGATACATACTATTGTAAGCCATTGAGGATTTGGAAAAGGGATTAGGGACAAGAGGAAAAAATCAAGTAATGCCTTGCATAGTTTAAGAAACAAGCATTCAAAGAGGAGAGTGCACCTAATAATGATAACACTGAGGTAAAAAAGGTCATACAATCGATGAGGCCAAGGCCCAAGATTCAAAAAATAATGGTAAGGCCTTGAAATAATTGGGCACGTGGCTTGAAAATATAAGCAAACACTTACAATTGATGCTCGAAAATTATAGGCGACACGAGGACCAACTACACCAAGAGGTGCCAATGTTTTTTGAAGAGATAAAGAAGGGTTACTTGAGGGTGAGAAATCAAGCTAGTGTGGATTAATTTTGGGCCCCAATTTTTTTGAATAAAAATAGGATTTTGGCTAAGTATCCCTTTCCTCACTTCATAAAGATCTTCCTTTTGACACATACCTTTTGTTACTTTCCAAGTTTTGATAAATGTGTGCCTTCACAGTCTCAAATGAACCCAAATCCACACATAAAAGGTATATATGAAGACTATGGGTTGACATGCAGGGTTTCAATAGGGTCTATAATGCTCATACACATGAAGGAATCGAGGTTATTTCAAAAAGGGTCCTTGTAAAAGAACTGGGTAGAGAACTCTAGTTAAAAGGAAGAACATGGAAATTCAATTGTTTATTTTAGGCATTGTGCATGTTAAGTAAAGATCATTATCACCCTACAACAAGGAAGAGATAGTTCATTAATGGAGTGGAGTCCCCAGAGATTTAGAACCTTTATGCTAGGCACAAGGACAAGGTGTGGTGTATTTTTCATGTGCGCCACCCTCTTGACTTAGTGTTAAGGTTTTGTAAGCATGGCTCATGGGCCAGTATGACTAATTTTAAACTAATGAAGGGAAATCCCATGTCAGTATATATACCCCCTCAAAGGGTTAACTTGTAAGGGGTGGATTAGTTAGTTAGTTTGGTTCCATTGGATACTAAGGTTTCTAAGAGTTTATTAATCCATTGTGGAATTAATAATGTTAAAAATAGTGTTGGCTACCCTTGTTTAATTCTAACAGTGGCTGAGATATGAATTCTAAGATATTATCTTGGTGATTTTCATTGTAATAGGGAACATTGAGATATTATGGAAATGAAATAAAACGTTGTTATGGTCATCATATTTTTCTTTCATTAATTAAACATATATAATAATGGTATATAATTATATTTCAGCAGTCTATAATTAGGGATTGTGTGTGATCATTATAAACCTTAGGAAGACAAAGTTATAAGAACTTCATCATTCATGCCAAACCCGATACAGACCAGTATTTTCCTTGTTCCTCATGTGAGTGCACTGAGAAGGTGTTTGGCATTATAAGACAGTGTGGGATTTACAAAAAAATGAAGTGTGTAATAGTGGGGAAGACTCATGCATGTGAGACCATTCTTAAGGGGTAAAATTAGGCATGCAATGCATATTTAGAATCACAACAATCCACTTCATGTATCAAATAATATTTCATCCTATTCCTAAATGGGCTCACCATCTAAGGATAAGCTTGACTAATGAATTTCTTTGAGGCCGATGAATCTATCTACTGTACTTGCAATGGTCACATTTTCAAATGCACATGTTACCTTAGTTGGCTTAGGGGACCAATTGATATGGACATTGTTCATACAAGTCACCTTTATAAACAAATGCACCCTTACTCATTAGGGAATTCTAGGGATTCCATATCCAAGAACACTCTAAGAAAAATTTTGAGCTCAATCATTGAAGTGTATCTCACATGTAGCACATTACAATGGGAAATGTTAATTTGAATACATTATCCTTTTCTACCCTAGATAATTATCATGAGCCAAGTTTGAATTCAAGTATCATTTCGAAGTGTTGAATGCCTAATTAGCGCTATATCCTTTTAACGTTTTTACATAGTCTCACACACCTATCAAGAGCGAAAAGTACATGGGTTTAAGGCCTCTTTGGAGTATTTCTATGTAGGTATTTCTCATTCATCACAAAGGTGTTGAGGAAGTTTGAATCACTTGTGTATTAACCCTTTTTAGGTCACGAGGAGAGTGAGGGTTTCAACATGAGAAGAATATATTTGCAGGTAAAAAAGAATGATAGTAAAAATCCATAAACAAATCTCATATCTAGAGACAATCACAACATGTGCCAAAATTAATTTACAATTTACAATAACAGAGAATAAATTTAGTAGCCTAGGACACATCCATTGGGTGAATCTATCCCAAGCAAGAAAACCCATCCAACACTCAGTTCTAGGCTCTCATATTTTATAGACATCTTTACAAAACTTTGCACATAATCCTTGTCTAGTTTTAGATTTAGGCATAAAGATCATCTCTTGCATAATTTTAGGATTGTATTTCTATTTTTATTATTCTAAGTTATATTCACACATATATTGCAATATTCTCATTAGATTAACCCTAGTTTGATATTACAAATTTATGTATCTTATAATTTTCACGCTACTTTGTATTTATTTTTAGTCTAGGTAAATCAGCTAGGTAGCATTCTCAAGAGCTCGCCCTTTTAGCCTTACTATGATAATATACACCTCTTTATTTATTTCATATTCTCCATTATTGTGGAAGACGGATTTTGTGTAAGTAAGACTTTTGGTACATGATTGTGTGTTTGGTTCATTGCATTAATAACATGTGTGCACTCTTTATAATCCTTGTAGCTATCTCTAGCATAGGATTGTCCCCCACACATAGTCTTAGATTATGTGGAGTAGATCACAATCACCCTAGTTCATTTGGGCATTTATTTACTATCTAGCTAATGAAGCATCGATTATTATTGAGGAATTTTATAAAATTTGCAATTGAAAGTTAGAGAAAGAAGGTATTGAGCATATACAAGCATTAAGAGAAATCAAGCATTCATTAAAGCACTAAAACTCATAGTAGAGACACATTGCATTATAATGGTTTGTATGGCTAAAAAAATATTGCATATAGTGTTTTTTTTCCTAGTATTATATCAAACAAAGGGATGTGATAAGAATCAACTAAGTGGAACATAAATGCCCAAACCAGACCCCTTTCTTTTGTAGGTTTGGAATAGTTGGTATCTCGATTAGGGTTAGAGGAAATAAGATTGATTTCTTGGCAATCGATTGAAGTTTGAGAAAACAAACTAAGGTTTATCAAAGGAAAAAATAGGAGAGTCTAATTGTTAGAGAAAATATGAATATGAGCACTTTTTGAGAACATAGCTTTACTGTCCCGTGGATGAATTTTGATGATTTAGACAAATTCATTTATTTGTTTCAAGTTTTCTATTTTCTCTTTATCTACTATATAAACATAGATATGCAATATTGAGATATGTATTGTCAATATATGACAATTATTTCTTAATTATCAAGTAATCCAATTTCTTTCCACCTCTTATTTTCCTCTAATATATTACGAAATAATCATGCCTAATTTATTGATTAATATATGCCTTAGACAATTGATTTATTTATTTACATGTTTAATGTAAAATCTATTTGTGTGTAGCACACCAAATGGCACACATATCCCACTAATTGAGGGTTTCTAGTTGAGCAATATGAAACCATGTGGCACACATATCCCACTAATATGAATTTGGTTTATTTTCTTTTTATCTATTGTATTTGTACTATTATGTATTATTTGTTAACACTATTATGCTTCTATGTATCAAACATGTTAGTATTGTTTTGACCAACCAATGGGCTATTTAACACTCTCGAGTGTTATTTTTTTGTTGGTTGATTAACATTTCAATCCTACAAACATTTATGAAGTTTAAGTAGAATGATATGTAACTTTTGTCTTCAAAGTTGCACTATATTCAACACAAATCTTTTTTTTAAGGAGATTTAATTTTTATTATTTTCATCCTTTATATGCACTTTCATGTGGGTAATTTTTTTGAAATAAATTATTTTTGACTAGTACTCACCTTTGCCTCTGCGCTATATTAATGTGTTATTTGAACAAATGTATAAGGATTTGAGTTGTAGAAACGATTCAAAAATCAATTGTTGAGGCATATCAGATTTATTACATAAAATTTATATTTAGAGATAATTGAACAAGAGTTTTTAGGAATTGTGAAGTAAAAGGAGAGGAGACTGAACAAATAAGTTACACGCTTATCCATCAACGGATTAACTCCTATTAATAATAAGAAGCCCACTTATATTGTTCTAATTACTTAAAATATTTAATCAGTAGAGAATGTGGAAAGGAAAACTTGTGGTGATCAGAGTTCCATATTATCTCAACCGCTATACAAAAGCAACACAGAGTTCAACGACAGAAGCATACAACTTAGACAAAGAAAATGATGAAAAATAAGAAAGATGTAAAATGATTGTCATGGATTTTGTAATTTTATTTTAACGAGATAGAATTATATTTACTTTAAAAATTAAATATTACAGATAATTGAAAAAAAATCATTCTCTAAAGTTGTCAACTAGGGTATATAGCCTCACATGACCGTCAGCTGAACCAAGTAAACTTGTAATGAACCAATAAACTATGCACTAAGAGCCAAAAACCCAAGATTTACTAGACCCGGTTAAACACCCTACTAGAAGTGAGATAAGTTATTTTCTTTGGGTATGAAATCCCAATCAATATTTGCATTGTTTTCTGAAACTCAAGAGCTTCAAAGGAATATTGATATAAAATTTATTAAGCATAGAAAACCACAGAAACCTTGAAAGGCAACAAAAGAGCCAGGGTTAAATAACCACAGCCATGGATATATACAATGAAAGATGTAAGAATTTCATATAAATTATCAATGTCATTTGGGCAAGTGGTGCTTCAGTCCATGGCATTCGGTCATATGCAGCTTCAAGCCATGGAAGGAACCCATGTAATAAGCAACAGCCCTCTGCTTAAGCCTCTTCATTCTCCTCAACAACATCATTGTAAGAGGGTGAAGAAGTGCCTTCATCCTCGCAGGACATTTCTCATCATCACCCCTGCCCTTGTCTTCATGATAATATTTTCCATGATCTTCATCAGCTGTGTTATAATAATTATGGAGGGGATAGCTCTTTAGGAAGGCCCTTCTCTTGCTGTAACTGATCAATCCTCCTCTATCCTTCACATGAACCATGGGAGAATACCACTCTTCAATTTCTTCTTCTTCTTCTTCTACATGCATGCTCTCCATTGTTAATGTTAGCTTATGTTCGAGAGATTGGTAGTCAGTGTAATTCTTGAGTATTTATTGAACCAAGGGAGAGTACGCCTATTTAAAATTTTCCTTTTCTTCTGCATGCACGGCTCCCTTTTTAATATTTTTTAATATTTTCTTCTTCTGCATGCACGGTATCCATTGCTAATATTAGCTTGTGTTGTAGAGATTGATATTCAATGTAATTTTTGGGTATTTATTGTTCATAAGATGGAGTCAGGTATGTGTCAATCGTTGGCCTTTGTCTAAATGTTAACTAGGTTGAATAGTTGACTAGTTAATGTTATTTTTCAATTATATGATATAATTAATGTAATATAGTAAAATTTGAGTCAATTTTTTTAATTGAGAAGTGTATTTTTATATAAATAATAGATATACAAATATAACCATATAAAAATTATGTGGAAAAAGTCACACTCTAAAATGTCAATCACATTGAGTCATATAGGTCTCAAGAAAGAGCCCAGATTACATCAAAATCACAATTGGGCTGCCGCACCTATATGGTTAGTCGTGTGCCTCTGGATGCTTCTTTCTGTCGCCGCTTGCCACCTCGTCCACGCCGCTCTCTTCCTCCACCCCGGGTTTCACTGACGACACTCACAAAGTCTTTGATCGACTTAATAATTTTAGTAACTTTGGATGAGTGGAGTTAAACATTGAGTTTATAATAGATACAATATTTCATTTTCTAGATTTTAAGGGAACACATTATATCTAATCTGGTATTCTCATTATTATGCTATAAATTTTATGACTATTTTTCTTAATTTTTTAATGTATAAATTACATTATATAAAAATAAGTTCTGATATATTTGTAAGAGCCTTATCAAATACCTTAATATAATATAAAATGCTACCACTTATGATATAAAATGTACACATGTATGGAAATCTTCATGTAACATGTTTAGTTCAAATAAAATAGTGAGCAAAACACTACCACTCATGATATGAGATTTGCAAATATGTATGTACAAATTTGTAACAAGTTTGAAATGTAGAGATGGAACCTTTAAATGAAGTGGTTCATCTATATATCTACACTTACAAAATCAATCACACCCATTATTAACATCAACTACAAAAATAATAACTATTCCTCTAAAACAAATAACATATATCATTGGATGTTCACATTACATTGTCTACATGTGATTGCTAGTTATAAGAGCCTTATCAAATACCTTAATTTAATATTTAATGTAAACATACATTTACGAGTTACAAGCTAATTGACCCAAAATTTTCCAGTTAAAGCAATTTTAAAAATACCCCAAATTTAATATTCAACAATAAACACACCCACTATTTAAGCTCTAACTACTTATAGGTCTTTAAAAACTAGTGTGCAAACAGCTCCGCCATCTACCACTAAAGAACATGTGCTAAACAGCAACGACTATTTAATATCCTTGTTTTTAACCGATAATATTATATTCAATGCCCTTTGTCTGTTTCCAAGGTTTGGTATAATCGTTGTCTTTATCTGTACACAGGGACCTTGAATTCCTTTAATATGTTGTCACCTTTTTTCTGGGTATATAACTACAAAACTGACATCTTTCTCCTATTTCTTTTTTCCAAGAATTATTTTTTTTAATTTCTAACCGTTGCAACTTCCTTCTCGAAGAATTGTTTTGTAAGTTTTTTTCCACTATCTCTGTCATTGTTATGATATAAGATTTCTTCTTTTTAACTGCATGGAGATTTTTCTCCTCTTATAGATCTTACAAACCTTATATGGCTAAGAATGGTCACAGGAGGACCGAGATTGTTTAATTTTTAAAAATAGGAATATAGTTTATATTCAATTTTTTTTTGGAAACAGTCTTCAAGTTTTGGTTATTTAAAAGAAATTTTATTAAAAAAATTACACAATTTAATTATATTGTTTATGAAAGTTATTAATTTAACATAAAAATATATAATTAAGTTATATTGGATTAATCTTATATTGTTAATAATAATAAGATAAGGGTATTTCACTACATTCACTAAAAAATTGTCAACAAAGAAATTAGAGGGTGAGAAGCCCAAATTAATGAGTTATATTCGCCATCTTTCCATTTGGTAAATTCTTTCATACTTATTTCTCGTTATCTTATGTTTTAATGAGAAATGAATATGATAACAATGAGGTGTATCTTTTTTTTTTTTCATTTATAAGATTTTTTTATCGTATAAATGTAATCTTTTGAATTATGATTTATTCCAACACACAAATACTCTATAGGAATTATTAGTGGTTTGCCCATTTAAATTGTTCTACTCAAATTTGAATATTTTAATGTCATAATGATGCAAGAGTATCTAGGTTCACTTGTAATTTTACATTAATTAAAAATATTTTAGATTAGAAATAAGTTAAGTCTAATCGTGTTCAAATTGTTGAAATTGTGCTTAGGTTTTGTTAATAAATTTTGTGCAAGTCTTGTTATGCACCGTAGTCTTTATGTAGTTTTGCACTACCTATGAGAGCACTTGTTTTTGCGTTGTTCTTTTGTGCGTACTTGGTAGTGAGCTAATGATTATAATGTTTTTTGCAAGTCTTCACATGCACAATTATTTATTTGTTTCATGGTTATTTGTGCTATATAGATATATCCATAAGAGTTCATCAACTTTTTGGTATCTTGTAGAGTCCATAACATCCTTTAGAAGTTGATACATGCAAGTATTCTAATGTCACAACACAAAAGAGTGCTTGTCAGTAAAAATGGCAATACATGGGGAATGAAGGGCTAAAATGCATTGCGACATCTTCGTGTTACATATATACATCTTCAAATGGATGAAACAATACTTTAAATGAATAGCATGAGGTTTGATCACTTAGAACAATATTGGGAGACTTCAAGTTTGTACACAAAGAATAACTTCTTTCGTGTGTTGTATCAGGTAAACCATTTTTTAGTGGCATGCATTACCAGTAAAGGTTCTTCTTTATGGTGCACACTTTCCATTGAAACCACAAATCCATCTAAGTTCATTTGAGCAAACACATAAGGATTCACTTGAAAATCTTGTGCACAAACTTATATGCAAGGTCATTGTATGTGTGATATTCGAGAAGTGTAAGAATACAATTTGTTTGTTGTATAGAAGAAGATAATGATGAAGATTCACCTAATTTGTAACTAAAATTGTTAAACTAGCTCAAATGTATTGAGTTGTGTTGTGATTATAAATGCATTAAGGAACATCTACGTCTTATCTTGCATAGAGGATTGGAACATATTTAACGTTACATAGGTAGCTAGTAGCTTTGTGGAAATATTTTAAGTAGGTGAGTCTTATGTATATAAGCATGCCCCTGCAACCGTGTAAAAGAGAATTTTGACTAGAGAGGAGAGTGTTAATGAGAAGATAGATTATATAGGTAGCCTAGACTAGTCACTTCTGGGAGTTAGAGTTTTCAGAGAGATATATTTATATAGACCACAAGTTAACAAGAAGAGATCTATGACCTAATATTAGTGCATATTTGTGAGATTTTTTGTGTGTGTGCATATTGTATGCCTAATATCGAAACAATAAAGATAAAATTATGTTGAATTTTATTTCATATTCTACTATGTTTAATTATGGCTACATGTTCGAAGACATCTCTTAATTGAGACCCCTAACAATGACGACATAATTTGGTATCAAAGCAAGGAATTAGTCCTTGTATTTTGTTTCTTTCCATATTTGTGAATGTGGGTTGTAATTGTAGAAATATCCAAGAGATAGTTGGGTAGAAGGTGTAGAAGATCTTTAATTTTGAATCTCTAAAGGAGGTTGATTTTGAAGGAATAGAAAATAGAGGAGGTTTTGACTACAAGAAATGAGAGATATATAATCCCATTTAAAGGATATGGAGACAGTACAACATTGACATTTTGTGGTAATGGAAGAAGGGAGCATGAAACTAGATCCATAAAACAAGGGTCTAAGAACGAAGATGCAAAAGGTGGAGAAGAAGTTAAAGAGCATGAAGATATATTCTTGCAAATTATTGCAATAATGAATAGAGTATCAAATTTAGACCTAAGTTATTCTAGAAATTTTATCCCCAAAGAGCTCATTGCTTGTGGATCACTCAGTTGGAGAAATATTTTGAACTTATGAAAACATGGAATAGCCCAAGTGAGTTAAGTTTTTTGGCACAAATTTGAAAGGTCACATTTATAATTATGGTGAGAGCATGTGCAAAATGAAATATTATGTAAAGGAAAAGAGAACATTAAAACTTGTCCAATATATTCATCATGAAGTTAAAGGATAACTTTGTCCCTGTGGACTATAACATGTGTTTTTTCAAGAAGCTTAAAACTTGAAATAAAGAAACACGACTGCAAATGATTACATTGAAGAATTCTACATGTTAACCATTAGAGGAGGTCATGTTAAAGATGACACTAATAATATCTCAAGGTATATGAATGGATTGCACATTACAATATAAGATGAATTTGGTTGATCTAATTATGATTTGTTGAATAATCTTGTCAATGTACATTGAAGGAGAAGGAAAAGCTATTGTAGAAGAAATAAGGAGAAATGTAAGGAAAAGGAAATTTCATGCATGGACATGGATCTAGAGGTGGAATCAATGAAGTATTATGTGTAAAAATTTAAGGCCAATACTTTACATTGAAACGGTACTAGTATGGAAAGAGGTAGACGATCATATGGATGAGGTAGAGGAAGTGAATTCCATGGTACATGTTATATATGTGGCAAAATTGGGCATAAATCATTTAAATGTCCATATGCACATTTAATGAAGTAAGAGGACTTATGCAATTATGCATATCACACAATCTAAGGAGGGAAGTTTTCATCTATTCATAATATAAATGAACTAGAAAATAGAGAATATTTCATGATGAAAAGGTTTTTGTTGAAACGTGTGAAGGAGGAGAATATTCCTAGATAGAGAAAGAATTTGTTTAGGACCAATTCTAATTCAAGAGGAAATGTTTGCAAGGTAATTATGGACAGTGGTAGTACATATAATATTGTTTCCCACGAAATTGTAGATAAGATAGGTCAAAAGACAACTACATATCCAAATTTATTGGTTGCGACTTAGGGACATAAGACTTTGTAAATGAGAAATATTTGGTAAGTTTTCAATTTAGTATTATATAAGGATCAATTAAAATTTGGGATTCCAAGTCCTACACATGATAAGTAAACAAAAGATGAATTTTCTAACTTTAATCTACATAGTACATAGAAATGGAACACAAGATATAAACACGAGATTCACTTGGGAAAACCCTTTCGAGTAAATAAACACAACAAAATAACCTTGTATTTTTTATTTAACTTTAATAACCCGTCTTACAAATACAAAAGTACGACCTTCAAGGTACTATTATAGAATTAAATAGTCCATACACATAGAGATTACCACTAAAATTTAATATATTCAATATTGTCCATGTACTTCATCATGCAACAATATCATATAACAAATATGTAGATTGTTACAACTGATTATGTAATTTACTCCTACGAGTTAATATTATTTAAAGTAGTTTCATGTTTTAAAACAACTTATGAGTTCACAAAGAAGAGAAACCTGATATTCTCTATAATCAATGATATATTATCTATAATACTCATTCATCAAAGATGTTGGTATGTTATCACCATGTTTATTGAATACCTGTAGTTGAGAAGCCTACTCATACAAGTATTAAAATGCATCACCCATTAAACTCCAATGTTGCACAAAAGCACTATATACCATAATACAACTCCCACTATGCATATATTCCTTGGTAGAATCCTACAAGTCAACACAATTTAATGCATAGAGTTTACATCCACATTTTATGAATTGCATATGATACCCATGTCAATAAGGTATTTTTTGGAGACACTTAAAATTGTCGCATGAATGAGACTTGTGAAGGAATCCAAAAAATGCAAAGATCCTTCAACCCCACATGAATATTCGAATGTGGTTTTGTGGACATTTGGAAGTATATGATTTAAATATGGGAGGATGATTAATGATCACACATGACCAATGGCAAGTTTCCATTAAAAATCACTCGAGCAGGGAAAATATCTCAAAGGGAATTGTGGAAGTACACTTTGGTAATATTCAATATATTTTGAAATCTATATAAAGGAGAGGAATGCCACAATATAAATAACTTTTGGCTGATACAGGACATATGAGAGATAGGTTCATAGAGATATTTTAGGAGAGTGGGAGAGTTATTGGTCTGAGGGTTATAATAATGTATAGGGATTGTAGCATGTTATGGTTCCAAGGTCCAAATGTAAGAATGATGTAATATTACTATACTATAAGGATACTTTCATATGAATTCTACGTGTCATTATATCATTGTTCATTTCTTGTGAAATATACTGAGGATCAAGGGTTTTGTGTATGTTTTGTTTTGATTTGTGGATTTTTAACGATAATAATTTGCTAGATGAATGTTATGGTTGGGTGTTGTTTTCCTCATTGCAAGATCATATGCTTGGTTGTTTCTCTCATGTCACTCTACAACATTGTAGTGAATGTTTTCCTTTACTATAATTTGCGTGAGACTTTTGGCACAATACAAGAAAGGTTAAGCTCTTTCACAAAAAAACCCACAGAGTGATGAGAACTAGTCCAACATTTTTCTTTCATTTCTAGAACCTTAATTTATTTTCCACGAGGAAGGATGAAGATCAGTTCTATAGTGCATGAGTTGGATGATCAAATCACACAATAATAGATTGAGGCATGGTTTTATAACAAACCCTTAGAATTGGCAGTAAAGTTGAAATATTTTGATCATTAAAGACCTAAAGTGTGGTTAGAGGAAAATATATACAATTAATTGTATGAAGTGTTCTTTGTGTATTTTTCCCAACACTTATATGTATGGATTACAACTTTGACCATTAGAAGGAGACAAAATATTACAAATTCAAAAGGTTTGATGGATGTTATGCTTTACAAAATAAGGGAATATATTATGAAGATAGGCCCAAAGATATGGATGTTTTATGGCATGAAACTTGGTGAAGTTACACATTAGAATTCACACTAACAATGTATTATTGTCTTAAACGGAAGAAATTTTAATGTTTGTAGGAAATGAGAGGGATATTCCATGGATAAATGAATTTATGGATAAAGATGCTCCTTTCCAACCTTGAATTTGTGTGGGTGAACATGGATGGATGAATTTGTGTCGTGCATGGATAAATTAGTTTTAGGAAAAGTTTAGAATTTGGTGTAAAATTATGAGGAGATCTAATATTTGATCAAAAGATAACAAAGGTTAACATGGTATGCAAAAATCCAACAATAAGAACTAAAGATGAGGGACTAGGCTAGAAGTGTGGGGAAGTTGATCCTAGAACATGTTAATAAGACCTATGAAGGAAAAGGAGGGATGGGGTTGACTTTCAAGTTTGGGTGATCACCCTAGAGAGAATTAGGTGTTACAAAAAATGATTGTGAAGAATATGTAGAATCACAAGAAGATCCTGAACGGTACCATTAACCAACTGATGTCAACACACAATATAATGTTTCTAGAAGGACACCATGACAAGATTTAGAAGCTGCTGATGGATTTGGGAGGGCTAAAAGTTTAAATGACAATGATCCTTTTTCATACAATATTACATAGGAATTAGGGTAAGAAAGAATACTTCTTCACTAGAAAGGAGTAGGGATTTTTATACACCAATTGAAATCTTAAAGTGGAAAAATAGAGTGTTTTTATGAGTAGTGAAGCACTAGGATTTGGGGTTTCAAGTCTTGCGTACATAGTTGGTGAGTTTTTTGTCTCATTTTCTGTACAAGTGGAATATATTGTGTCGATGTCAATGGGATAGACAACAAAACTTATGGGAAGTGTTGTGATTTCTCCATTACATACTAGTGGAACCCACCCCATATTACAAAACCTAGCTATGAATGTACAAAGTCGGACATAACTTCAATTTTTCTATTATGTAACTTTAAAGTTACCGAAATGCACTGGAGTGGGAGAAGCTACAAAGCAAAAGTACCTTTGTCTTCCTAATTCCTTCATCTTATCCTCTCTTCTCTTTCCCTCCCTCTTTCCCTCCCTCTCTCTCTCTCTCTCTCTCTCTCTCTCTTTCTCTCTCTTTCCTCTCGCTCTTTCTTCTTGTTGCATAGTATCTTAACCAATCCCTTCACCATTTATACTCTCTATTTGTCCATTTCCCTTTCTTTTTAGTAAGTCTTTTCCACATTGCTTTTTTCTCATCTAGGTTCTTTCTCTTTTCTCTTACCTAGCATCTTAACATTCTTTCTCCTTTTATTTCTTCTTCATTCTTCATAGGGATTCTTTCCACTTTTTTTACCTTTTCTCTCTTACTCCTTTTTGTCTTCTTTCACTTTTACTTTCCTCTTCCTTAACAAATCGAAGGAGTTAACTTATCAAACTTCACAAAAAAATTACAAAAGAACAATCTTGTTAGCATAAATAACTTCACTTCTAAATATCTTAGTGCTCTGATACCGAATGATGCAGCGAAAAGGCACAAAAACTCATTCAAAACACAAGTTAGGTTCTTTTATATCAATCATACAAAGTCTTGATAAGCTTCACAATACAAGTCTTCAAAACAATGACTATAAGGACTGATTTCTTACTCCTTACCCATTTTAGCTCATCATTCAAGATAATATCAATTCAACCATGAACTATATGATCTTGTTTAGCCTCTTCCTTGCTCATATTTCCATTAGTCATGAAAATATAAGATCCTTTTATACTTTGCCATGTTTGAACTAATGCACAAAGATTGTCATTATGAACCCTTACTTACCATTCCAAGAACCTAGCTTTCTTTTCCAAGGCCTCATACCCTCCTTAACTTCTAAAAAACTTCATAAAAAATTATACCATCACATGTTAGGATATAAGAGGTTACTCGTTTAGTTAGGTCTTCTATACCTCAATAAATTCTACTAGCCTCGAAATCATGTAAACATTATTTTCTTAAACAAGTTCCGAAGACTCATGAGATTATGAGAACATTTTCAAATATCCTTTATTGATTTTCAACTCTCCTCCAAGTTTTAGACTCCAATTCACAATTTAATTACTTCAAACAAATTGGCACATGTCTCAATTAGGTCAATTAGGTCTTTAAGGGCTACATAACTGAAATTTGGTCGTATATTTCTCTCACGTGTGAATATCCTAATAAAACTTTACATATATCTTCTTAGGGGTATAAAAACACTACATTGCATTTTTGTAAGAACCTAGTTGACAAAACATAAACTATGGAGTTTTTAGAAATTTAATCCTAGATATAGATTGTTACTGGCTGAGATCAAAATAATTTCATAACTTGAGAAAATATAAATTTTAAGACCTGATTCCACTTGCAAAATTTATGTTTTATGAGCAAAAATGTTCCACTTAAGAATATAACTCTTGATAATGCATAGATTATTCATGAAAATAATGTTTGTGTTCAAAACATACCCCAAAACTTTGTTTTCTTGACTGACAAACTTGGACTGTCACTATGCATCTTCATTGTTTTTAGGATGTAAAATTTTCATTTACAACCCTTTAAAAAACTATATTCATGTTCACAACTCTCTTATATCCTTTGTTTAGTTTCTTGCAACTCAGATTTTCCTTCACCTTGATTGTAGGCCTTCTAGCCCTCTATTTCCTATTTTTTTTAGATAAAATCTCAAAAACCTGGTTTCCCCAATAACTAATACACTTTTTTTAGTACATTTTGAGAACTTAAAAATCCTTACTTTTACTATTTCACTATTTAATTTTGTATTATAGCAAACATATAGATAAAATTCCATTAAAATTATTTTAAAATAATTTTAAAATAAAAATTTAAGAAATTTTTAAAATCAATGTTTATTTTCATCCTAATAATAAATTGATTTGAAAATGTTAATCCTGAACATTCTAACACAATTTAACTCACATTTTTTTTTTAATCTCATAATTTTGTTATATTACACTCCAATCCCTAATGTGCCCTTTATTCATTTTCAACAAAGTAATCTACCACTACTACTATTGTGTGTCATAGCTAATAGTTGATTTTAATTAAAACCAAAATCTATGAGATGCAATTATTGGATCAAGAGCATCCTTTGAATCATTTGAATTTATAAAGTATATAATAAACTCCCCTTTATCTAACCCATAATACCTTTGTTTTATTACTCTAATACACCACAATTGTTTAAGGGGTCTATTTTCGAATTAAATAGAAGTAATAGGGCATGTGCACAAAGATTATGGGCCAAAAAGTGGACACAAATTTGATTTTAAGAAAAGTGCGAGCATGTTATGAATTATTTGGTTTGGTTATTAGCAAACCTAAAATGTGAGCACGTTATAACGTGCTCGCGTTCCTGTGTGCTATGTAGTGTATGTGGTTGAGACATGCTTCTATGTACAAAATTAAATGTTTAAGTATAAGAAAAAAATAAAATAAAATAAAAATAAAATATAAATAATAATAAAAGAAAAAGTTATACTTTAAATTTATTTTAGTAAATATAAGATGTTAGGGTCACTCTGCACCTTATGGAACTAGTCTCACAACTCCATATGTCACGATTTAGAAGATAGTTTTTTAGATTCTAATATGGTCAATACATAGGTATTTTTCAGGATTTCAGCATTCAACCTTCAAGCATTTTAGGGTTTAAATTATACAATTGATATATGTTTTGTGAAAGAATATAGGCATTGTTTAGGTTTTGGGGCCTTTTGGATTGGTTATTGATATTTGTAGGAGTTTTAGATGTGTTATTGATTGGTTATTGATACTTGTAGGAGTTTTAGGATTCCATCATGTTCTCAGAAAACTAATCTACATATTTCACTCATCTAGTTGCTTAACATTCATACAAAGACTCCTCTCACTTTCCTTTACCAAAATTACCCTTACATTGCACAAGAGCAAGGTTCATTGGTCACTTCTTGGTTTGTCTACAGTGCAAACTCTTCAAGCAAGCTAAAATCATCCCTAAACCCCCTTCTTAATCTCAAGGAGGTATGACAAGTTTGGTTAACATATATCCACTTGTATGGGGTTTCATAGGAGAGGTATTTGTAATTATGGGAGGATTTAAGGAGTTGCATCAACCGTGCCACAATAATAATTGTATTCTCATGAATAAACCTGACATTGATTTGGTAATCTCAAAAACCCACTTATCATAATAATGGAAAATAAATCCAACTAATAACAATTAATCATCAATAAGTAAATATTTTGTAGGACAATCAGTGTCTACCATGTGCCACCTCCAAATTCCAAATTTCATTTTGCTTAAATTTGCTTCAAGAAATGTTGGGGGAAATGAACTCACCATTTTCTTCACGCTTTTAGAGGTCCAAAATGTCAATTTGACCTAAATTTGGAAAATATGGAGAACTTGGAAAGCCGGATTGCATTTATAAAGATAAGCTCGAAGCGAAGGAATGAATTTCGTAAATAATTCCAATCAAAATTATTTTCTTTTTTCTGTTAATACCCGCTAAAACTAGCCTTGTTATTGCATCCTGATAAAAATAGCTCCCAAGAGTCGAGGGAGATTTTAAACTTATCACACAAGCATGGGGATTTCTCTCTGATAATACTATAAATGTTACCAATGAAGCCATGAGAAAAAAACCAACAAGGGCACAACCCCACCTTCCACCAACCAAATTCCACAGGCACTGCCACTGCCATTAGCATTTCCAACAATCTAAATGGGAATAATTATTCAAGTGTGGATTCCTTTCCTGAAACTTCCATATTTGATGACAACAACTAGAACCAAAACTCAAAATAGAAATAGGACCAAAAACACAACCTAGACTACGACCTAGATTGGCAATTTGAGAGGATTTCTAAGGTTTAATTTTATTTCCCAAGATGCATTAATCTAATGTTGGAGAATATTTCTCCAGATGCAACAAAATTCTGATTCAGACACTTGATGATTCTTGAATTTCCAATCCTATCACAGACCCCGAAAGTCCTCGATCTTTGGATACAGGGAGACACCATTACTTGGCTTCCATTTATAACGATAGAGATATTTGTAAATTCATGTTATGACCTCTAAATCTGTTTACATTTCAAGTTTTTTGGAAATCACATCACTCCCTTCACTAGGATTGATGACTACCCCTATCTTTTTTAAGGCACTTTTGAAAGCATACATGGGTTTATCATAGAAGGAATTATCAATGAATAGAAGGTCACTAAGCCATAGGCTAGCTAAATCCCACTTAGAACTTAACAAGAAATATTTACTATGTGATTGACAACCCATGTGTGTTCTTAGCCATTCCCATGTTATTATGCTTATTTTGTACAAGAAGACTCAATGATAGTTCTAGGCACGAGACTAGGAAATATGGTCCTAACATTGTCATGCCCCCCTACTCGAGTAGTTGGAAGCCATATTAGTCTTGTTGATACTTAGTAGTAATTACCCATGAAATATAATTCTCCATATTTCATTTTATTTTCTCATCTTCCACGTCATAATGAACAACTGATTTGACATGGGACTTGCCCTCTTTGATGGTGATACAACGAATATGAATATGATCCTCGAGAGTCGACCCTCATCCAACCATAATACCAGTATGAAATCCTTTATTGGTAATGTGTCACAGTTAAGGGTTGAGTGGTGAGGATTAAGGGTTTAGGGTTTAAGGTTTATGGTTTAGGGAACTTAGGGATCAATGTTCATGGTTTAGGGTTTAGGTTTTAGGGTTTAGTGTTTAGTGTTCATGGTTTAGGGTTAAGGGCTCAATAATTAGGGTTTAGGGTTTGAAGCTTATGGTTTAAGGTTTAGGTTTTAGGGTCCATGATTTACGGTTTAGGGCTTAGGGATAAGGGTTTAGGATTTAGGGTTTAGTGTTTAGGGAACAAACACTCTAATGGTATTGATTTTCTGCGCTTGATCTTCAGTCTATAGTAGTGATTACAAAGTGAAAACTGCTCTTGATCTTCTGCACTATAAGGACCGACAAACCTTATATATTACACATCTCTTCCAAACATGTTTTTCCCCACATATACTTGCACTATTGAATATTTCTTGATCTTTTGCATATAATTACACTATTTATAACACTCTTGGAGCTCTAAATATTTCGAAAGCTATAGAAAAAAGGAGATAGTTGTATTGGGTAACATTTCTTTGTACCAAATTAATCTTGGATATATGGCATTTTCGTCCTTCAAAATATTAGGAGATGAAAGGCATCAAATTGTTATGAATAGCTATGAATGTTATGCCTACGAAGCAGATGAACCCTTTTCAGTTGAATATTCTCTGTCAATACTAATAAGAATGGGTAAGACACAGAACATTATATGAGTGAAATAGTTCCCATGCAATGTGAAAAAGAAGATAGCTCTATTGAGTAACATTTCTTTGTGTAAGCTTCTCACAGGGAAGGGGTTGCTTAGAAAAGGGTTGTACCAAATTTTTCTTGGATATCTGAAATTTTTGTCCTTTAATTTTTTTGCACCAATTTCAATCATTCTCATTAATGTCTTTTTTTATAAGTCTTTCCAACAAGTATTTTTAGTGTTCAAGGTTTAAAATTTAGGGTTTAGGGTTTACAGTTTAGGATTTAGGGCTCAGGTTTAGGGTTCAAGGTTTAGGGTTTAAGGTTTAGGGCTTAGGGATTAAGGTTGAGTGCTTAGGGTATAGGTCACAAGGTTCAGGGTTCATGGGTTAGGGTTTAGGGCTCAAAGTTTGATAATTAGGGTTTAGGTTTTAGGGTTTAGATTTAGGGCTCAGGGCTTAGGGTTCATAGTTTAAGGTTTAGGGTTTAGGGCTTAGGGCTTCGGGTTAAGGTTTGTTGGAGGAAATGAACTTTCCATTTTCTTCATGCCTTCAGAGGTCTAGAATGTTAATTTTCCCCAAATTTGGCAAATATGGAGAACTTGGAAAGCCGGATTGCATTTATAAAGATAAGATAAAAAAAGAGGAATGCATTTCGTAAGTAATTCTAGTCAAATTTGTTTTCTTTTTTTTGTTGATACCTGCTACAGGACCAGGAACATGACTTAGATTAGAAATTTGAGAGGATTTATGAGGTTCAATTTTATTTTTCAAGATGCATTACTCCAACGTTTGAGAATGTTTCTCCAGATCCAACGACATTATAGTTCAGACGCTCGATGATTCTTGAATGTCTAATCCTACCACAGACCCTGGCAGTAGTCCTTGGTCCTTGGATACAAAGAGACATCATTAGTAAGACAAACCAGGTACTTTCAAGGAAGAAGAGGTTCTTGTGAATATATTGTTTTGACACATCACATCACAGCCTTCATTAGGCTTGATGACTACCCTTATATTTTTAAGGCACTTTTGAAAGCATCCATGGGTTTATCATAGAAGGAATTATCAATGAATAGAAGTTCACTAAGCCATAGGCCAACTGAATCCTATTCAAAACTAAACAAGAAATACTTACTAGGTGATTGATAACTCCTTTGTGTTCTTAGCCATACCCCTATCGCTATGTTTATTTTACACAAACAGGCTCAATGATGGTTCTAGGCATGAGACTAGGAAATATGGTCCTAATATTGTCATGGCCTCCTAGTCAAGTAGTCAGAAGCCATATTGGTCTTGTTAATACTTAGTAATAATTACAAATGAAATCTAATTCTCCAGCATTCATTTGCTTTACTCATCTTCCACATCATACTGAATAACCAATTTGACAGGGGAACTTACCTCTTTGACGACGATACATTGAATATGAATATGATCCTCAATAGGGGAGTTGCACCTGGAAAGTTATCATTAAACCCTGAGCCCTAAACCCTAAATCCTAAACCCTTAACCTTAAACCCTAACCCCTAAATCATGTGCCCTAAACCCTAAATCATAAACCTTAAACCCTAAATCCTGAGCCATAAACCCTAAATACTAAACCCTAAACCCTAAACCTTGATCCCTAAACCCTGAGCCCTGAGCCCTAAACATTTATTTTTGTACATAAAAGCATGCCACAAACACATATACCCCATAACACTTTGAAACATGAGCACGTTATAATGTGAGCGCGTTATAGCGCTCGCGTTTCACGTTTTTTGGGTTTGAAATTCCCAATCCATAGGCTTGGATTTGCCTTGGATTACCAAACCAAAGGTTTGGACTATTTCTGCGTGTTTAAAACCGTGTTTGACAAAAAAAATCAAAATTTCACGTGTGCACCCCAATATCTCGTGCATTAAAACATAATATTCAAAAATAAATTTTACTATGATGTCAAGCTCAGTTTTACCTTGATGCTGATATAATTCTTTCTAAAATCCTATTAGTTTAAGGCTTTCATCGATATTTTGTTTTATTAGTGCCTTGTTTTCTTACAAAAACCTATGCATACATTTTGGTGCACAATTTACGATTTTTTCATCCAAATTAAAAAAAATGTTTTTTCTAAACTCCATTCTACACGCACTAAAAAAACAACTAAAAAATGACATTTTTCTCAAAGTTATGGGGCTCCACACACAAATATTTCATTTTCGGGATATGTACACTTTGAAAATTAATAAAAAAATTATCCATTCATCCAAAAATTATGATAAATTAATGGAACCTTGTACATGGTCTTAGCTAACTTTCTACTAAAGGGATTTTAAAAAAATATATAGAATTGAAAAAATGGAGGGGGGGGGCACACACAATAGGTTATTATATTTTTGACACAAAGATAGACATATTTTGTGTACACACCACATTTGACCCTCTTAATCTCAACTAGTTTTAAAAAAATAGCAGTTTAGAAACTAGATTCCGAGATCTACGGTACTTATTCTTATCACTTTGTCAAATTTTGAGCATAGGCATGCCAAATTATTTAATGAAGTTCAGGTTTTGCTGATTTTAGGAAAAATGTGTCCCTTTTTGACCCCCTTTTTGTCCCCCATCTTTTTGCACTTACCTATTATGATAATTAGATAATAATATTAAAGTTGATGTGAAATGTTGTATGAAGTTTCCCCTCCACTATTATGCATTTTTACCATTGGAACTACCCATTCTATTTAAAAATATATATGAGAGTTACAAGAGCAGGGGCGACCAGAATACTCATTGTCCCACCAAAAATCCATGAGGACAACACAAAAGGCCCAAAGGGTTAGTAGAGAATGCCACGAGGGAAAACACATGAACTACATAAAACCATATAGCATTAAGCACATGTCGTTGCTCCGGGAGGAGGAATATCATCCCGAGGAGGGATGAAAGCTCCACTTGGCTCAGTTGAAGGAGGTTCAACTTGTCAGATATCCTGATCAAGCAATTTTATTTGTAGAGGTACCATAACTCCCAAACCAAGGCTTGGCAAACCAGCAAAATTCTGAACTTAATGTGAAGGAGAGGCCCAGTGTGGAGAACCTGCCACCGGCTTCCCATGTGGAGGACTCTAGCGCATCCTGAAGAGGATGAAATTGAAGGGAGACCCTAGGGAGAGGCGGAGTGGTGACTGTAAGTGCGTCGTCTACAATGAAGTCCGTACAGAAGTGGCCGGTGTGGCGGAGATGGTCGAGGTAGCAACAGTAAAGGGTCAGGAGGGACCCGACCCATCGTATAAGGAGAACTCCCCCAATGAGTGAGAAATTCTTACAAATGAGAAAACTCTAGAGTAGCTTTTTCAAGTTGAGCTTGAATCTATAAGCGCACAAAATACAAAATAGTCACTTTACTATTATGCATTTTTTAAAACAAACTAAGCCATCATTAATGTTCTATGAATTTTTTCCTAAGTGAATATGTTTTGTTTGACTAAATTAATATATTATTACTATCTTAACTAAGAATCATTAAATTATATATTGATTGATATTTATATTTTAGTATAATTATTATATATTAATATTGATATTTTAGATTAGATAGAGTAGATAATAATGTTGAGTATGTGGAATATATTGAAATATTGGTTAATAAGGCGAGATTTTCTTAACTTGATAGATGTTAACTTTTTGGGTAGCAGATTTGTGCGAGTTTTTGGTTGATTGATCTCTCCAAACCTTTCTTCCATTCGATCGATTTGGCTTCCTCCCAAGAAAAGCCAAATTAATAGTCCAAAACGCTCTAGGTAGAACTAAAATTCAACACTCCCTGTAAATTTATTTTTAAAAATATCGTCAAGTATTTAACTTTGATCTTGCTTTTGTAGATGGAAAACAACAATATTGTTTTTCCATGTTTTTGTGGGAATTTTTACAAGTCTTCAATTAGAAAAGGTTGTCATCACAATGAGCATATCAATGATAAGAAAAATGTGATTAATATGTATTCACAGAAAATATTTTCCACCTCAAAAAATGTTCTCCATTTTATTGTTTATTTGCCCAAATAATTGGCAATTATTTGTTTAAGTAATTTTTTTTCCAAATTTGTGAGTATTAATAAGATTTTGTACAACAATCTACTCTTGACTCAAGCATTATATCTTCATTTGACTTTAGCAATATACAAAATTTCAAATTAAAATATAAATTTTAAAAATAGATCTATGGATCTAGGAATGTGTTTATATTTATAATTTCTTCAATTTTAATAGATTCGCAAGACCGTACGATATTAAACCAACAAAAGCATTGGTTACTAAATCCTTGTAAGAAAATAAAAAACACTACTTAAGAAATTACATAATGTTATAAACTTAAAAGAGGCATGATAAAATCATATAAGAAATGTTACAAAAACATAGTGAAAACAAATAACAGAGACTCAAAATTCCTAGAAGATCCTTATATGTTATGAGTCTACATGTTTAGTTTATATGGATAACTTTATATTGATGACAAAAATAAAATAAAAAATTAAAAGTGTTGGGAGAATACTTACATCGTTCCTGTAATTCAGTTCACCCACTCTGAGGAACATTTCTTTAGTAGATATCTAAACTTTCGTTGGAATTAGTTTCTTTGGAATGTGACAAATGCATCTACTACAGTTTAAAAATATGTAGGAGAGTAAAATATTTGTTTACCCTCAAAATTTTTAAAATTGTTGCCAGCACTCTATAGATCCCCGAATGCTAAACATCCTCAAATGCTCACAATTTCCTAAGTTGTATTAAATTATAATTTAGATCAAAATTATAATTTTTTAATAACGTATTGCATTATAAATTATATATAATTTATAATTTATAATTAATTTGTTATATTATATAATTTATGAAGTACAAATTTATTAAAATATGATATTATAATTTATTATAATATTAATACTGAATTTATATTATAATAAAATTATTATAAATTATAATAATGTATTATAGTTTATAAAAGGCCTATCGGCCTGATTATAGCACCCAAGGAGGAGAATGTAAATTTCTCATCAATCATTCACCATTAAACAGAAGAAAAAACATGATTTTACAATAGTTTGCACAGCAAAACACAACCTCCAATAGATCATTAGTAAATCGTGAATAGAAAATTACATTATTTACATACAAGTAACTTATTAATTATAAATGAGGTTTATAAACCCCATATAACATATATACACACATAGGAATGTATTTTAACACATTTGAACAATGAGTATAATGCAATACAAAATATTAAATTTTTAATCACAATATATCGAACTCCATCTCTTTATTTCAAACACAAAAAACTCTTAATTTTGCTTATTTTCTTTTCCGTTTAACCTAACAAATATTTAATAGAATGGGGCGTGAAATTGTATAAAAATAAACCTCCATAAAAAACAATATATACACCATAATATATTTTAACACAGTTGAACAATAAGTACAATGCAATATAAAATATTATTTTTGTCGTGTTTGGACAATCCTTTTTAGGTTTTGGATTTTGAATTTCAATTCCATTTTTTATCAATTTGTTTCTAGGTTCAAACCGGATCACATCTTCCACAGTGTCATAAATTCTTTTCTTTGTCGTGTTCAGACAAATCCTTTTTAAGTCTTGAATTTGGAATGTCAATTCCATTTTTTATCAATTTGTTTCTAACTTCAAACTGGATTACATCTTCCACACTGTCATAAATTAGGCTAAATCCCCTAGAATATGTTTTTTTCGTCTTAAACTTAGAAAGGAAAATAGTTCTTAAATTATTCACTTTAAATTTTTTAAAGATCTCATACTTTATTTCATTGCAGCTTAGATTCGGCCTTCTATGGTGAACAACATGGACAACAAATTGTATGTTCCTAATACATGGCTTCATGTCATATATATATATATATATATATTAAGTAGAGTGTCAAATAGGTCTGCACACGTGTCTAAAGAGAGGTAACATAGAGAAATGAAATGATGAGTTGGAATAAGACTATATACTAATGATATTCAAAACCATATGCAACAATTCAATTTTCTATGGTATTTTTTAATGCAAGCTCCAGTGCCACATGGATGACTTTAATTCACCACCCCATCATTTATATTTCACTGAAAAATGCACCCAATAGAATACACATATCAGAGTCAAGATATAATACTTTTGTATAAATGTCTTTTACGGAGATTTGGAAAATAAAGAAAGTTACAACAAATAAAGATGGAATGTTACAATAGTTAAGAGTAAAAATGTCTTGCAAGATGAAAACGTCGAGGTATTTTTTAGATGCAAAATATTGATGATGTGATGTGGATAAGGAGGAAAATATATCTAGACCAATATAGTGAGAAGTTCGTAATTGCATTATGATTGCTATTTATTATCGAGCTTCCCACTTGAATTTCTAGAGTAACTTTACATTTGTTTCTGTATCGGTAAACCTTGTAACTCATGTGTAATGGCTAGTTATATACATCAACAAGTTATCACAAATGTTATTTCTATTGTGTATTCATTAACTTTGTCTATTTATATTGACTAATTTGAATGTAGATTTCATTTGTAGTGATAATATCATGGTAATCGTAAAAAATTTAAATGAAAAAATCCTATAATTATTTAGCCAAAAAGGCACATTTTAAGTTGTTACACTAAAAATAGAAACGTGGTAGTTGTTTAGACATTTTATGAATGTTATATTATATGGTTTCCCATTATTATATAAAAGTTATAAATTTTATAATATTAAAAATATTGATATCCTAACTGGCGATTTCATTTGTAATGATAATTGTTGGCCATTGTGGGTTTGTGTTGTCATTTTTTTCAGCTCCCATTGACAAAAAATGGTGTCATGCAGCCATGTGAGTCCCCATATGATGTTATTATGTTGTCATGCATGTTGTTGTTGAGTTCAACTATGTCATGGCGCATGGTTGGGTATGCAAAATCATGGTTTGAGTCATCCCCAGTTGTTTGAAGTTTGTAATGAGGTCATACATGGTCCATATGATGTGTCATGAGTTTATATGAGTCTGCATGAGGTCAGCATGGTCAGGTCATGGTTGAGTCAGGTCATTTCAGGCTTGTTTCTAGCCCTAGAGCATTAAGAATGAGGTAGAGGTATGAGATTAGAACAAGATATTTTATCTTGGAGAATGGTTACAATATGGTGGTAGTGTACCTAAGGTTTTTGATGAGTTTCAAGGTTGTATTAAGTGAGTCAGTGCATATTTGAGGTCCTTGGGAAGCTACAGGCGATAAACAAGCAATTTAACAAAGGTAAATGAGATTAGCTAGAGATTTTGAGATGTATTTGAGCTATGTGGTAACTTTGAGAAGTTATAGGATGTTGTCATGGTGCTTCATGCCAAGTTTCAAGTTATTATGTTGAAGAGTTTTGAAGATATGCAAGTTTTGGCAAAACCGGGTAAGTTGCAATGTGATTTTCAAGTAAAGTTGGACCTTCTGATGCTCGTTGTGAACTGTATGATTTGCATGGGGACTTGAGATCTTAGGAATAGCCTCTTAGGTAAGTTATTAATATTTCAAAAAAATAATGAGGTGGTTTGATTGTCACATTTTTAAGAATGATCATTCAGAAGTTAAGTTGGTCTAAAACCCTAACTAAACCTTAACTAGGAGCAGTTGTCAAAAAAAGGTGAATTGTGACCCAATTTCGATTACTTCATCAAATGTGATGATTGGATGTTGTAGAGGAATCTTCCAGATATCCAGAAAGGTATGTTTGATCATGTAACCATATGTGGGCCCCACCAAAAAATACTTATTTCTCAAGAGTTTTAGTTTGAGGAGAAAGTCACCAAATGAGGTATGGACTAAATTGTCATTATGGAATCCATGTGATTTGTTATAGATGTACATGGAGGATTATCAAGTTCATGCAGGTTCATAAGGTTTTGAGGTCCAAACAGGTTGAATGGTCAAAGGGAAATATCAAAAAGATGTGTTCAGTGGTTTGGCCATAACTTGAGCTACGGGTGGAATTTTGAGGTGATTCAAGTTGTGTTGGAAATTAAATTAAAATATATTTAGAGTGATATATTTATTGGCTCTTGATTAGGTGATTTTATAGGGTTTCAATGGAAATTTTTCAGTAAGAAGGTGTTTGGCAGTTCAAGACAACATTTATTTTGATGAAAGTGTGACATTGTTTGAAGCATGAGATGGATTGGGTGATGATTCCTGTCACCTATAATGTGAAGAATTAATTTGGCATCCAATGATCCATTTTTTAGTCTTGAATAATTTCAAAAATATTTTTATGAGCTAACCTTTGGAGACAGATTTTTTGGTCGGTTGATTTGGTGAATACAAAACTTGTTTTGGTTTGAAGTGAGAGATGTTTCATGACTTCTAAAATGCTTATAAGTGTTATAAAGGTTCTAAAATTTCTTTTGAGTCATTACATGGCATGTTTTAATTTAGTGTGAGTGATTTGGTGATCAGATGACATTTTGAGGGTGTTAAAGGGTACATGAAACAATTGTTTTGAGAATTGTAAAGAGAACTAGGCCCTGGAAATGAAATAATTTGATTGGTTGATATTAATTGCAAACATGTATGGATGTTTAATGGTGTTTAATCATATGTAAGGGTTCATGGGTCATGACAAAGCATGGTACTATTGCTAGGGCATTTTTAAGAATGTGCCCATGGGGTTTTTGAGCCATTTTTGGCACATGTGATGAGGGTTTTGGCTAGGCCGGCCTACTTGGGTCACATGTGACTGTTGTAATTTGAATTTATGAATGTAATGAAGGTGTATGGGTCGCATTTATCATGAAGGACTGAACTATTTTGGTTTGGAAGGATAACATATAAAAGTGAAGTTTTGGCTCATTTAGTGAGCTAGTCATGCAATGGGAAGTAATGTGACCTAGAGAGGTATTATTTGCAGGTACGAAGACATTTATTGAAGACAGATAAAGAGAATGATAGGTTGAGGAAAGCATTAAAACATGAGAGCATGTAATTAGAGCTTTGAGAAGTGAAGAAAGAGCAAGATTATGAGAGTTTGATGCCCTAGGGTATGAGCTACGGTTTATGAGCTGAATTAGTTATCTTCATCAGTTGTGGCAGCAATATTTTTTAGAGATCAACATCTTTAGATGCCTGGTGTTTGGTCATCTTTAGGGGGTTATAGCCTCCTTGTGAATTTGGTGCTTCACTAAATTAGTGGTTGGTGCTCTACTAAACTAGGGGTTGGTGCTCCTTGTGTAGTTGGGGCTACACTAAATTACTTTTATTCGAGTAATATAAGTATATTTTCATTTGGTTTTCTCCCCCATGAGGGTTTCTCATTTACATATGGTGTTCTTGTGTTGAGTACTTTACTTTCTTTTTGTTGTGGATGTTCTTGCATATTTTAATAAGCTCACATAATCATGGATGTTGTATAATCAATCTAATGGATGCATGTATGAGTGGCATGAAAAGATTTTTTTTGTAGGAATGATTCAACATGAAGTAGAAATGGACAGGAAAAAATTTGGCACAACCTTTCACTTCTGAGTAAGAGATAGAAAAAACAATTTTAGTCTCTATCATCATACTATGCAGAGTAGGTGACAACGAGGATGCCAACATTGTATTTCAACACTCATTTCATGCTTCAATTGGTATGCAGGAGTTGGAATTCACATTCGACGCCGTGAGATCATTCATAAGGTGCTTCATCACGATCATGTCTGAATTAGTTAAGAAGTGTGGAAACATTGGAGGGATTCAGGACAAGATTTTTTCAGAATGGATCTCCATGATTCATGCCCATGGTCACCGAATGATTCATGCGATAGTGTATTTAAACACGATGTTCACGCATCATCCAAAGGAATCTCTTCAGCCCGAGATCGAAAGAAGTTTAAAGATTCAAAGTTTCATCGCATTGAGCTTTCCATCAATGAGGATCAATGGACTTCATCAAGAATGACATATCCTCTTCTTCTTTTCTTGCTCTTTCTCTTTCCTCTTCCCCCAAATTTCTCTCTCTTCTAAATGTTCTAATTTTGCATTAGGGTTGGACTTTTTCATATGTATTAATGTACTAAGTCACCTTTATGTTATAAAAGGGACTTAATATTCTCCTAAGAAGTTGAAATTTTTTAAGTTGTGCGAGGACATATGAAAAGTCATTGGGGGTAGATGATGAGTCCTCTCTCATTCTATAAAT
This sequence comes from Taxus chinensis, assembly GCA_019776745.2. NCBI lineage: Eukaryota > Viridiplantae > Streptophyta > Pinopsida > Cupressales > Taxaceae > Taxus > Taxus chinensis. The sequence goes on along the minus strand of CM034149.1, from coordinate 854,830,640 downwards.
TGTAAATCCATTCAGTTTTCAAAGGGTTGGCAATTGATCTTGTAAACTCAAGAGTGCATTGCACTTAGAGAAAGCAAAGGAGATAGCCATTTTCTTCTACTTTCCTCCACTCACAAATTTCTTCCATTCCCACACTATGTACAACTTTTTTTTAAGCAATCAATACAAGAAGAAGGATTTTATAGATTTTTTTGACTAAGGGGTTTCTTGATACTTTGTGATCAATAAATTCTATTTGGTTTTGTTGTTATTTACAGGGTTATTTCTTCTCATGAATGCACATGATGAAATTTCAAACTAGTGTGTGTGCATGAATCTAATTTTCTACCTGCATTATTAGTTCCCTTACCTCATATTCTCACCCCCTTTCCCACATATAGAAAAATTCCTCCCTAGTAAGAAATTACTAGCTTTTCCATAGGGTTAGTGGAGTGCCCCTGTTGGGATCCCCGGTCAAAAGGCCACCATAGGAATCCACATTTTCTCACGCATACATATACAACAATTTGCACCTATTAAGTAGAGGGACTTAGATTCCTAGAGCATTGGTAAGAAATCCACAAGTTTGTCCATCTGACAAATTTTCTCGCCAATAATGTGTGTGAATGGCTTGTAAAGAATTTTTGACCAACAAAAGTGTTCAAATGATGGGTCATAAGCTATAAGGGACATCATAGTAATTGGGAAAGACTCAAATGATTGTGATTATTTTCCTCTTCCTCCATTGGGGATTTCTCTTTTGATTGTTGAAATACCATGTCCATGCATACTCAAAGAGGGGGACAAGTTCTAGATGCATCGGGTGCCTCATGTAGGTATTAATGAAAGAAAGCATGTGGGATGTTGTCAACATGTCTAATAGGATGCACTTAAAAAACATTTTTACCATCACCGAGGGAAATAAATGTGTAGCTATACACTGAGAAAATAATTTTCTGAAGCATGTGGCATGTCTCTTGAGCATCGATGTCATGATCAACTATAGTTTCAGAGAGAAAATTATTATATGCATTCTTTATTGGGATTTCAATATTTATAGTGTTTTATATACTTGTCAAGCTGTGGTGGTATCTCTATGATTTTTTTATTTTCCTTTTACGTGTATTTTTTGTGTAATGCAAAACCGTGTAATGAGACACAATAAGCTAGAAATCAAAATTTTCTCGCTAGATCGTGAGCATGTTTGAGTTGTTTATGTTTACCTATGTATCATCACATGTTGGTGTGTATGTTTTCTTTCCTTGATCATATATGGAAAAAGATGAATGCTCTTCTAGTGTCCAGTGGCATTATATTTGCATTGGAGAGTACCACCTTTTGTGAAGGCATTTGGCCTTGCTATATTTGGTGTATCGTTGAACGTGGTTGACCAATTATTTATAATCTTTTCAAGTGTTGGACATTAGGATGTCATTTATGTCTAGAAAAAAAGGTTCATTGAGGGAGGAGTGGGGGTAACACACAAATGCATTTTTGGGCCCCTCATATTCCATGTAGTTACTATTTGGCTAAAGAAATGCATCGGTGCATTCAGTTGAAGGGGATAATTTGAGTCCAACATATCCATGTCAGGTGCATTTGGAATCCATATGAATCCATACATATGATTAGATCCTTTGTGCTATCATTTGTACTTATGTTGTAAGTAAATAAAATGTAGGTGGTCAAAATGCAATTGCATTAAATGAAAATGAGGGGAAAAGGTTTATGTTCACACATGTACCAATAGTCTTTGTAATACTTTGTTTCCTGAAGAACTTCTTCAATGACAATTGTGAGACTATTTTCTATGCATGAAGATGTTATTAGGGGATGCATAATTAATTTTTATTTCTCCATTGTGACCATCAGGGGATTTGACTGAGAGGTGAGACCTGGAAATATTTTTGAAAAAATTTCATATGAAAACACAATAAACTTTGTTATAATTCATTAATATTGTTTAGAAATATATACTTTGTAGAGTTTCTAAAAATAGTAATCAGTTTATAAAAATTCCCTAGGAACTCTCCAAATATGAGTTATTTATAACAACCCACTCACAAATATAGCTTGAATATAACAAAAAATATTGTGTTTATTATATAAATGGAGCAAGTTAGTAATATAATTTCCTTACATTCCCCCCCTTAGTGCCAAAAATCATATAAATACTTTTACACTTTCAACTGCCCTATGTCCAGCTTTAGTGGCATGCCCATTCTCATGGAGAAAGACCTTGATACAAAATAAAGGCATCTCTCAACATCCTTTCATGTTTTTCCGCAAGTTTACCAAAAAAAATTACATGAATAAGAACCCATTTACTATTCACCTCATGTGATTTTTTGTATCACCATGAATCTTTTCAAGATCCATCATTTGCATCACTTGTATTTTTGTGCTCTATAGTTACATTTTTACATTAGGGAAGTATATAGGAATCATTGCTCACTTATCACAAATTTGAATACAACACACCATACCAGAAAGAAACATACAACTGAAAATCAAATTGTCACGAAATCTATTATGTGACCCTGTCACTAGTGAATGATGAGAGTATGATGATGGTCCTCCATCCTCCTTTTCCTCCATCCTCCAGTGTGCCATTTATAACTCAAAAAAATATGGTTTTAATGCTCAATGATTTACACATTAGTTATTAATTCCCCACTCACAATGTGAAATCATTTATGTTTATGACATCGATTTCAACTGAAAATGCATCTATGAGGAAAATTTTTATTATCTTTTTACAAATTATGACAAATTTTGACGAGTCAAGATGATTATGCTAGGATAACACCACAAAAGACTACAAATATATTGACACTTTTAGAATTTGACCAAAATACATTTTATGAATGGACTTAACAAAATAATTTTGATAATATTGACAATACAATGAGATTAATGTTTTGATTCTAAACACAAAGACACAATTTTTAATAATGGAATTTTGACCATTTTTTAGAGAAAAAAATAACTATTGACATATAAAATCCAAAGACATTGAGAATGACATTTGATAAAATAACAATAATCATATATAATGAGGTTATAACATTCATTTAAATGCATTAAATAGATATTATTGACACATGCCAACTTTAAACAAATGCTTAAAAGACTTAAGGACAATAATTTGACTTGACTCTGATGATGCACATGCCATTATTTGTATAGACTACACAAATGACTCGAAATATAATCAATTTGAATATGCTAACGTATAAATTACCTAAATAAGGTCAACGTGCATATAGAAGGAAGAAATTGTATGGAATGAAAACGAGAACCTATAGAATAATGTTTATTTGATATATGGGCCTCCAAATGTTTCTCCAAGTTATGGGGCATGTACGGAAAATTTTTAAGACCCCCCAAAAAAGTCATAGATATTACTTGTCAAATCTATGAAAATGACTTTCGAAATCATGGTAAATCTAAAGGAAACAGGTTTCGAACGATTGGAAAATTATTTGATAAATGGTGTCGGTTGGTAGCAATTTTTGACTGATAGTATATGTCATCGGCTAGTAGCATCTGTAATTTTCAAAAAATTAGTTTTTGATAATAGCAATTAAAATGACCATCTCAACGAGAATTATGCCTTCACAAAATATGGTGTAAACAAAAAATAAAAAAATATAAGTGATTTTTTGTGAAAAAAACTTTCATTTTGCCAGTTTGTATGGGAAAAATGATTTTTTTGAATTTTTTTATGTTAGCAGTTAAAATGATCATGTCAATGAGAAAATTTTCCTCACAAAATATGGCACAAGAAAAGAAAATATCGTACTACACAAAAAAATACCACCAAATAGTAGTCGTGCTAAAAAAATATGCAATTTTTCATTATATTATTTGTTAATAATATGCTACTAGTTGGTAGTATACATGATGCTACCGGTTGGCAGCAAAAAATATTTTGTGGGACTTTTTCAAAAAATTCTACTAGTTGGTAGCAAAGTGTATGCTACTGGTGGATAGTGTTTATGTCATTTTGCAATATGTGTAACTTCAACAGAATAATATATTAATATTTAAAATATTTTTAATGTTGGAGGGTTGCAATATGCATTCAATCTTGATCGTCGATGTCCACATGACCACGGGCATGTAAAGGAATTGTGAAAAAAATTGATGTGTACTTGATATTTGTAATTACTATATATATATGAAGGAAAATTTTACAAATTTCAATTTAATGCTAATGGTGATTTGAATTAAAATAGTTAGCTATTGTTGTAAAAAATAGGAGAAACAACCTCTAAAAGTAACTTGAACCCAAAAAATTTAGGCAACCCAGTCCTAATCCCTACACCTAAAACATCGTTAAATGCAAATTTCAAAAACTAGAATATTTGTGAATTAAACAAATATTTTTCCACTAAGATTTACTCCAGGGGCACGTATCCGACTCGGTAGGGCCTATCCATCACGTACGTTTGTAGGAAGGAGTGAGGTGGTTGTTGACTGGGTACTATTCAACTATTTAACAAAATTAAAATAAGTAAGAAAAACATGTCAATTCATTCATGTGAGTGTTCAACACTACTTGTCAATTCATTCATGTGAGTGTTCAACACTTCATGTCAATTCATTAGCATATTCACATTCATTGATGTTAATTTCATGTGTTGCATATCAATTCATCATTCACATTCACATTCAATTATTTATTGAATACTACATATTGAAATCATGTCCACATTAATGTATTTACTACAGTTTTTGGCGTCATTACTTTATTTTATTTATTTTTAATCTATGTGAATTTATTTAAGTATTTCAAATATGCATAGCAAGATAAGTTGTGATAGTGAGGAACTTTGGGACAAATAAAATTCAAAAAGAAGAGAAGCTAACGAAGAGATTTCTCAGGTGGGTGTGTTTCAATTATAATTTATAATGCCATTTTTACAATTATTTGTACTTTGTTAATTTATGCCATCTGCAACTCTTTTGGATGGAAATGGTTAGGTATTGAAGAAGGATATATCATCTTCCTCTTCCTAAGAAAGAGGTACAAATTTTTCTTATTTTATGAAAAATTCTCTCCAGCTAAGTGGTTTTAGTGATTATAAAATCCAATAATAGGAAACACATTTTGTTATGTAAATATTATTTGTAGAAAGAGTGATAATTGTAACAAGAGATAGTTGTAGTAGAATAGTGTTAAGTTTACTCAAGGAACTAATCTATTTATGGAACTACGTTTATTTTTATATTTACATTATTCTATTTAATGTTTGATATTTTTACAATTCAACAATGTATAGCGTTGTTAACCCTGAGAATTCTTATACAAAGTGCTATAATTGTAAATTATCCTCTATATAATTTATTAAACTATAATTTCAATCAAAGGTGTGAGTACATGAACTGTGTCAAAGTAGCATGTTTTCTATACCTAGTATGTATTGTTTCCTCAAAAACTTTCATTTTAGACATTCATTTTGCAATGCATAGTGTGAAGAATATAATCAAAGTGATTTCATTGTATTAGTTTGAAATAATTTCCAAAGCATTACCTGATAATTTTACTACAACAATTCAACAATAAATTACATTATTACACTTAATAATGATGACCTAATGCGTTATTCTTGCAAATAATATTCATTATATTGTTTCAAACCGCGATGTTAAATTTTCATGAGATTACAAGATATATATCAAATTAGTTTATTTTTCCACATACTATGTTATTACCTCAAAAGCACACACTTTCAATGTTTGTTTTGTAATACATAGTTTGATAAAAATTTTCAACGGATTTCATTCAATTATTTTTGAATATTTATAATTTATTTCCTCCTCCTTTGATTACAACAATTCAACAACATATTTTTTTCACCCCTAATAACAATGATCCAACACATTAGTCTTATAGAAGATACTTAATTTACTATATAATACTACAATGCCAAATCTTAGTGTTTCTACAAGATCTATATCAAAGTAGGTTTTTGCTCCACATAATACATTGTTGCTTTAACAAACTACATTTTTAATATTTTTTTGCACGCATTAACTATTAAAAGTTGTTTCATTCAATTATATTGGAATAATTTCCAATTCATTCCCTCCCACTTTAATTACAATAGTTCAACAACATATTACATTGTCACCCAAATTAAATGATGAATGAACACATTATTCTTACAAGATATAGTCATTATAATGTAAAAACCACAATGCCAAATTTTTATGTGCCTATAAGATCTGTATCAAAATAGGTTACTTTTCCATGTAATACATTGTTCGTTCGACAACATGCATTTTTAAATATTTTTTTACACCACATAGTGTTGTGAATCTATTCAAATTTGTTTCATTCAATTACTTTGAAATAATTTCCAATTAATTCCATCCTACTATGCGTACACCAATTTAGCAATGTATTGCATTGGTAGCCATGATAAGGATGATCTAACACATTCCTCTTACAAAAGATACTCGGTGATCCGAAAACAGGTTTTTGAATCTAACACTTTTTAATTGTTTCAAACGATCGTAAAATATAATCAATTTAAGAGGTATTAATACTCCAAATTATTGATTAAAAATATGATTTAAGATTGAATTCAAACTGAAATTAAGTCTGCAATTTTACTCAAAATTTCACTGTTTGATCGAAGCCCCAAAAATCATTGTTTCATATTTAATTGATTTTTCAAATTTTATAAATTCTGATTATAGTTGCATCCATATTCGTATTCTAAATTTAAGTTACTTGAAAATATTAGAAATTGAAAATAAAAATTAGAACACAACACCAGATTGTTTACGGGTTCGGAATTCCTACGTCCCCGGGTTCGTGGAGAACTGATCCATTAATAATGTAAAATATGTAAATAAAATAAAATTTAAATTAACCAATAATAAATCAAAAACCTAAAAAACTATGTTTCAGACCTTTGAAGGATGTTAATGGAGCTCAGCCTCTGTCCTTCACCTTCCCGATCCACTTACAACGGTGTCTTCCTTTGGTTCTACACCTTTGTGTGACTTTAATAGCACATAACTCTATCACAAAAGCTCAAAATCAGATAAATGATCACACCATCATGATTGTCTCAAAATTTTGAGAAACTTTCATATATAACTTGAGATCTGGAAGTGAGAAGAAGTGCCCCAAAACCGCACTTTTCCAAAGCTACATGCTTATTGGATTGACACAGACATGACACTTTCTCATTACAAATACAAGTGCACTTTACTTGTAGCACTTACAAGAGAGTGGTGGTTTGGTAAGGCCACTTACCTTTTTAGATGAGGTGCTAGGTTCAAATCCCCCTTCCATAGGTTTAGGCGCCCAATTTAGCCATTGACCCCACATTTGGTGGGAAAAGGATAGGATAAGCCTTTAAATAGCTTTTTGTCCACAAAATCCTCCTTATCCCATGGGATTTTAGGCTTATTTCCGTGGAATGGATTAAATAAAATATTATTATTATTATTTTAAATCTAAAGCCACTAAAAACCTGCCAAGTGTCACGCCCATAATATGTCATTTGTCCATGTCACAGTGTGTCACGTCATCATTTGACCACAAATTTGACTATGCATATCTTTCGCATACGAACTCAGATTTGGTCTGTTCAAAATGCATCAGAAAAATTGTGACGAGCTCTTTACCATTGAAATGATTTTTAAAAAATTACAAGATCATCCATTTTGCCTTGTCACCAATTTCCACGTGTCACCTTGTCATTGGTCCACTTGTTGACCTGATGATCAAAGTTGACTTCCCCGCTGACTAAACTTTGACCTGACATAACTTGAGCTCAGAGTGTCCATTTTTTACGTTCTTACATTCATAGAAAATATATCTAAAGGATATACTACAATAGTATGGTCTAGGGAAGTTTAGGGAACTTTTGAAGGTAAAAAATATCCCCTAATCACTCGGTGTACTATATAAAACTACAATTTTAGATCTTAGTGTGCCTATAAGATCTATATCAAAGTAGGTTGTTTCTTAACATAATACATTATTGCATCAACACCCTACATGTTTAATGTTTTTTTTTCACTGCATAGCATTATGAATATATTCAAAGTTATTTTATTAATTTGTTTTGGACTAATTTCCAATCCATTCCCACTTTCTTTGATTACAACAGCTCAACAATGTATTGTGTTCTCACCCCTAATAAATGATGAACGAACACATTATTCTTAGAAGATATTATCATTATACAATACAAAACCATGATGCATAAATTTATACTCATATTGAGCATTTGTGAATGCAATTATTATCATTTTAGCATCAACTACAATATAAATATTAATTGGTTAGTGTTATTATCTAATTGTATAGTGTGTTATCTTCATCATTTTTTTCAAATATCTATAATTTCAAGTGTTATTAATATCAATGTAAAATTAGAGAGACTCAAATTGGAAGCGCTTGTTAGACGTTCCTAGACAATGTTCTCTGCATCAGATATAGTTTGGAGCAAAGTTAAAGATAACTATGGAGTGGAAGGTGATTTTGTTACATGGGTAATAGTTGGATGAGTATAGTATTTTATTAAAGGGGAATTTCAGTGTAGATAATGTACAACAAGTTATTACAAACGTTGGATTCATTCATCCGCCATAAAGGAAAACACACTAGATTCGAATTGATAGCACCATCAATTATATAATGTAAGTTGTGGCAATATTAGGTGTTGTTTTTAATACAATTTCAAATTTGTTGTTTATTTTATTATGACTCACTTGTAGTGATATTTTGCAAATATGGGTGTACTTATCGGTTAGAAGAGTTCAAAGAAGAGGATGTTATGACATATGATAATTCTAAGGTTCCAACTGGAGGGACAGGGAGTAGACCTTATAAAGTGTGGATGCCTATGCAATTTTAACGTGCACATTCATATGAAAAGAAATGAATATGCACTTATCACATATCCTCAGATGGATTATGTCATGGCAAAAAAATCATGAATTTGAAGGGACACGAGCTTATTATGCACCACATATTAGTAAAGAGTTATAAAAAAAGGGTAGAAAATTCATTACTATCAGGAATGCCAACTTATATTATACAAAAAAAGCACATTGAAATGGTTCGTGAGAAGCTAACCTTGTTTAATGGGAAAATAAAATGTGACGATTTCCAAGTCTTCACATGATGTTCAAAATATTTATACAAAAATAAAAGAAACAAACTATATGTATACTATAAATGATGCTCATAGTGTGTGAGTATGGCAAGATCAAAATCCAAATATATGCTTTGAATACTAAGACTATGAAGGAAATGTTGAGTAAGCCATTTATCAATGGAATTCAAATGCCACAACAACTTGAGTGGATGTAAAAATATGGTCATAACAACATGTTTGCAATGGATTCCACATTTGGAACCAATGGAATGAAGGTATTCTCTTTTACATAATCTCATCAATAATTTTTTTTGCAAAAAATATGTAAAATTTTCTTACCAATGATCTACTAGTCCGTATTGTTATTACATTGTGAAATCTCCATAGTTCAAACTTTGTACCATCCTTGCATTCGATTCCAAACACACGTGCCTTCCAATTTCATGGGTCATAATGTCAAGAGCCACAACTTGTGACATAACCTAATGGATCAAAAAGATACTGAATAAAGCACATGCCCATGTGATTGAGAAGAAAGTAAATGCTTTCATGGTAGATGGTGCTATGTCACTGAAATCAATGCTAATACTCTTTACGTATATTGTTGTAATATATAAATGTAACTTATAGATATTTATTGTACTATCAAAATTTTAAAATTCTCATAAAATTCATTTTCAAATATAGAGAAGTGTTTGGGTGCAAAGTATACTTATACAACTGACATGTAAGGCGAGAATGGTTGAACAATCTTGTTTACAAGGTTAAGGATGATCAAAAAATATGTGTAATGTTTGATGGGTTGGGGGAAATAGTGCACCATTCAATAATGAGGAGAGTGATATTTGAATGACACAAGGTTTTGTCACAGAAATTTGAGGAGGAGATAAAATTTATTAAATATGGGAAGGAACATTAGCTTCCAAGAATTAGAATGGGGATGAGACATCTACCAACTTTGAAGCATGTTGGGAAAGAAAAAAATATTGCAATAGAGGTATATCACTCTATACATAATAGTAAGTGGTTATCTTCTATTTGAAAATCAGCTCATCGCAAGGTTAACTGGATGATACATCAACTAATCACAGTCATTTATATATATGATTGGTGGAGTCAATGTTGTTAGGAAAGTTGGTTCTACTGCAACTCATCAAAAAATCACAATTGTTTTTATATATTATTATCGGAGTTAATGTTGTAACGAAAGTGGGTTATACCGCAACTTCAAAGTGGAGAAACTAGAAAATAACCAATGGTCACATGCACAATCCATTCCTGATTATTATATTACCTTTTATGCCTCTGACCCACACTTAGTAGGGGGTTCATAGCCAGACGAATGAAACTTGTTACTATGAATTTTTCAGAGAAGGTATTTACCTTAGCTCATGTTCACCTAGGTAATTTATTTACCTTTATTGTATTTATCCTCACCCACTTATGCGTGTGGATATTTCTTTTTATTTATTTGGATATTAGGAGATATTATCTAGTTGTTAGGTATAGTTATTTTCTAGATCTATGATATTGACTAGATCCTTAATGTCTAGTTCTCTCATAAATCTATGGACTTGACTAGTTCTTTCCATGATTTATGGCTTGATCTATGACATTGACTGGTTCTTAGATTGATATTTCTTGTCTATATAAGCAAGGCCCATTCTCATTGTATTTCATTGAGTTCCATAATTATATATGATATTGTTGCTAATTTTTTTGTAAAGGTTTTATGTAAAGTTATTATGGTGAATTTCTTTCATATTATTGATTGTGGTGTTTGATTAGCATTTGTGTTCTTGGCTTGGTATGATTTGGTTATCGTTTCCCTTTTATAGTATCAGAGCTACACAACTTGTCGTCACACCAAAAACTCGAACTGATAGTGGAGAGGGATCTCATTGTGTTAAATAGTTACTACGCCAATACCCTCCCACACGATGGAGCCGGGTATACACCCAATTAGGCCTGACATCATTAGGAGGCAGTGACACTGGGAATTTCCTGGGAGGTCACCCATCCTAGCACTAATGTGGGACTAACACGCTTAACTACCTGGTACATGCAAAACAATAATTATATAACCGCAAAAATAAAAACCCAGATCCGATCTTGAAAAACCTGAAAAACCCAAAAATATATTTGCTGGTTTTTCTTCCCAACTGACATGAATCCCGAGACAAATCACCACGTTTCTCTGCACAACAAAAAAACAAAAAAAAATGACTGCCTCCTAAAATGGTTGAGTTTATAGTCGATCTTAGGGTTTTTCTACCTTTTGGATCCAATGGAAGCCTCTGTTTTTCATAAAAACATAGCCAACAACAAAATACAAGAAAATCCCGAATATATGAATATATAAAGAATTTATTTGCAAAATAAAACTTACAAATGGATGTCAATAGCAATCTCCTTCTCTAATACCATAAAAGGATAACCACATCATATCAAGCCAAGAACACAGATGCTAATCAAACACCATGATCAATAAGATTAAAGTAATTCACCAGAATAACTTTACATAAAACATTTGCAAACAAATGAGAAACAATATCATAAATTATTATGGAACTCAATAAAATACAATGAGAATGGGCCTTGTTTATATAGGCAAGGAATAATAATCTAAGAACCAGTCAATGTCATAGATCGAGCCATAAATCATGGAAAGAACTAGTCATCAAAGAACTAGTCAAGTCCATAGATTTATAAGAGAACTAGACATTAAGGATCTAGTCAATACCATAGATATAGGAAAGAACTATGCCTAACAACTACATAATATCTCCTAATATCTAAATAAATAAAAATAAATATTCACACACATAAGTGGGTGATGATAAATACAATAAAGGTAAATAAATTACCTAGGTGAACATGAGCTAAGGTAAATACCTACTCTAATAGTCTTTGTAAGTGACAGTCTTTTGTTTCAGTTAGAAAAGTGTAAATATCCTTTCAAAATATGGGAGAAATTAGAGGATTTATTTAGTAAGGTGGATCATATGAGAGCCATGCAACTTGACATTGAGATCACCTCTCTTAATCTTGAATATTTTTCAACAATTATACACTATCTTACTAAGTTCAAGCATTTGTTGACACAGTTGAAGGGGAGTGGAAGAGATAAGAAAGATGAAGAGTGTGTTTACTTGATTATATCCAAGTTGATAAGACCATCCCGAATTTTTGCTTCTACCTTTTTCTCTATCATGGATGTCTTAGGTGACACATTCAAAATGCCTAACTTAGAAACATTTTGTGAAAGAATTACTAATGAAGAATCCAAATTGTCTCACCTTGAGTTTTCCACATCTCAAAAGGAATTAGCTGCATCTAATCCTAAGGGCAAAAGGAAAACCAAAAAGTAAAACCAAATCCACACCTTATCCACCTAAAAATGCTCCTAAACCCAAAGAAACCAACTCAAAACCCAAGGATTGTTCTAAATCCAAGAATAAGTCTAGCCATTCATGCTCTTTTTGTGGGGGTAGTAATCATGAAGAACATTGGTGTTATAAGTGAATACAATCCTTAGAGGATGCAATCAAGAAATACAAAATTTCTATCTCCACTCCACCTCCTTCTAATCAACATGGAAAAAAACTTAATGTTTTTGGAAGATCTCAGTCACCACTTGCAGACAATTGGGTTATAGATTCTGGTGCTTCTCATCACATGAATTCTTCCAAGGAGTCTTTTGTTTCTCTAGGTTTGAGTTCTACTTCCAAAATTAAGGTTGGATATTCTTCCTTTCTTTCTGTTGATGGAAAAGTTGATATAAAAATTGATGGTGGAAACATCCAAGAGGCCCTATATGTTCCTAACATCACTACAAATTTTCTTTATGTATATCAAATTTGTCATTATGGTTAAGGGAAAACAATGAATTTTACACCACATGGGGTAGAAGTAAAAAATTTGTTGGAGACTTATTCACTTATTGCTTAGGGTATTGTTGATCATAGTTATAGACTATATCACCCTAAGGGTTTTGATGACACTTCTTCTGTAGGAACAAGATTAGTTTCTTATGTAGATTCAAAGAGTAAGCTTTGGCATGAAATATTTGGACATCTCAATTACAAATATTTGAAGGAGTTGAGCACTCATGGTATGGTAGATGGTCTTCCTAGAGTTTCTTGTCTTGAGGGAGTTTGTCATGGTTGTGCATTAGGGAAACAACACTAAGATCATTTTCCTAAGAATTTTTCTAAGAGAGCTTCTTCACCACTTGAGCTTGTGCATAGTGACTTGATAGTTTTTCCTACCCCATCTTTCAATCGAGCTAAGTATGCACTTCCATTTATTGATAATTTCTCGAGGCGTACTTGGGTTTATTATCTCAAGTAAAAAAGTGATGTTTTTTCACACTTCAACGTCTTCAAGGTTTTGGTTGAGAAATAATCTTCTAGTACCTTAAAAGAACCTTCACGCTGATAATGGGGGGGAGTAATTCAACAATGAGTTTTCTGAATTTTTGGCAACTCAAGGCATTCTATTCCTCACACTCCACAAAATAATGGCTTAGCAGAAAGGAAGAATATAAATTTAAAGGAGATGGCTAAATGTATGATGCATTCTAGAGATATACCTCCTATCTATTGGGTAGAAATAGTTAATTGTGTTAACTACATTTAGAATTGCACACCACACAGAGCACTTGAGCATTTGACTCCAGAGGAATCTTGGTCCAACACTAAGCCAGATGTCTCATTTTTTCGAGTCTTTAGGAGCCATGCTTGGGCCTTTGTGCTAAAGAAGAAAAGGAAAGCTTTGGATAAGAAGAGTAAACCCTTGATCCTTTTAGGGTAATTTATGAGGACATGAGAGCTTATCGTCTGTTAGATCCTAATACATATGATGCTATTTTTTGAACACATGTTCAGTTTCATGAGCGCTTCACTCCTCATGAATCTTCATCTTCTTCCATTCTTTCTACTTCTTCATCTCATCTTGAGGATCTTTTCTTTGAGGAGATTGATGAGGAGGTTCTAGATGCCATTGAGGATCCTCTTCCCACTGATATTGTCACTATACCTAAGTGGGCTCGTACTATAGTTTCTGAGGAAACACCTTTCATAGAGGATATTCCACCCACACAGATCATGATGAATGCTATTTCCCACTAAAAATTTGAAAAAAGGTCCCGACAATGGAACCAAGATGTAGTCATTTTTACCCCTATCACAAAAGAAAGGAACCCCCTGCACGTCGAATTATCACCCAGCGGATGTTGGGCGTTCACCTGAGGCATGCGCGGGTGCCGTGTCTCTTTTTTATGTGAGTTTAGTGGGAAACATCATCTATGATTTGTGTTTAAGAGATTTCAAAAGGATTTAAGACATACAAGAGCCATAGAGCTTAGAACGGCCTCTAGATCCTTGCAATTATTCCAGACAGAGTACTTAACATATTATATAGCTTGTACCATAATAGAAAGAAGTATATAAGAATCCATACTTAGCATAAAATGAAAGAGAACCTATGAAAAATATGTATGCATCAGAATCATTGATATTCATATATGTAAACCGATAACCTCATTACATCCATGGATCCATTTATAGAATGTCATAGAAAAGCAGACCGTAGTCATGCATTATAACTGGACTAATGTAACTATGCTACCAAAAAGGAAAAAATTACAATCCCCATGCCCAATACATCCTTTCCCAAATGCAATTACCCACTAGCAGAGTTCTTGCAGTATTTCTGTAGAGCTACGCATGTTGTCTAAGTCTCTCCTCCTCCTCCTTTTTACTCTGCAGGCATTTGTCTTTATATCCTTTCTAGACTACCAAATCATCCTCCAGCACCCTCAGATCCGATGCCAAGTGTCTGAATGTGGTCCTCCATGCGAGCGTGATCCTCCAAGCCTAATATTTCCACTTTATACAATGATGTGCTTCTAGAAGCTTCTACTGCAAGCATGCTCCTTCCTGGGCCAACTTGTCATCAGGTTGGCACCTTATCCACTCGCAATCAAGTCATGTTTTTCACGTGTTATGCCCTGAACGTCCAATTTGACTAAGTCCTGAACCCTTGGTTCTATTTGCGTGTGCTACGTGCACCATGGGTTTCCCTAAAACCTTTTCTTAAACCCTGCCTTGCGCGCCTATGCATATTTTGTACTTAGTCAATATTCTAGGGGCCTAACATCACCCCACACTACGAATGTTCTCCATCTGCGGGAACATGTCTGTTAGTGAGAGAAAGAATACAATAGGCTTATGCCTAGTAAAATAATAAGGGGATGAAAGAATGGGGAAAGAAGAAAGAATGGGAGAGTGAAATAATCACTGCAACAGATTGAGAAAATCCTTTTACAAGTCAGCCTCTAATTTTTTCCAGGCATCGACTTCGTTCTGTGCTCTCTGACAGATGTCACCGACCAGAGCACTCACCCCCACAAATTTTAATCCATCTCCTTACACGCTCATGCTATCAATGATCTTCTCCAATTCCTTGCATATATCCTCTAGTGCATCCATTCTTCATGTGATACATGGATATAGCTCCTTCAACTGGTTTTTGATTGAAACCCTTAAGGTTTTAATGGTCTCTAATTTCTTCTCAACCTTGGCAAGGATTTTGTCTCTTTCTGCCCTATTTCCCTTATTTTTCTCCTAGAACTCCTTGAGTTATACTTCATGAGTGGCGGCCAGGGTGCCTGCCGCTTTGTCTCTGTCTGCATAATTGTCATACGTAGCCTCAACAGTTCAAGAAGCATCCCTTACATCAGCAAGCACTTTTTTGTATTCTGTGACGAGCGCTATGATCTTGAACTTGTTTTCCTTCTCTAGGTGCATTGACACTTCCTCTACAGTTTCCAAGGCTAGAAAATGTCTTTCCATGGTGAACACCCTTGTTAAATCCTCTAGGAATCCCAAGGTAGATCCATACTTATACACAGGTGATGCTAGGTCTGGATGCTTCAGTAGTATAGCCTCATTGATGGATTCTAATTTCTTGTACACAACGCTCACCTTGGCCTTTTCATCCTTCAACTCCTGTTGCCACTGGGCGTTGATTAAATTTTCTTGGCTCAGCTCCTTGGTCATTGTAGCTAGCTCTTCCCCTTTCTTCTTTAGCTCCCCTTCCAGGTCTCTGACCCTATCATTCTGCTTGAAAATTCTAGCCTCTATCTCAATGGAGATTTTGTTAAGTGCATTACACAGTTATTCATCTGAGAGCTACTAGGTATCCACCACTGGGTTATCTTCTCCTGGTCCTGGAAATGTTATTATTTCCCCATGGCTTACCTAAAACTTTGGCTCATCAAGGTGGGACTCAATTTCCCATGAGATCATCTTCCTTGTCTGTAGATAGGTAGCCTCCTTGTCAAAAGATGACATGCCTACAAGCTCCTCCACCAAAAGTGTACTCTGGAACCGCACACGAAACACTTTCTTAGGGTCATCAATATAACCCATCTCTAGCCTCCCCCCTCTGCATGCCTTCCGCTCGTGAATGTACCCTTGGGTATACTTACAGTTAAAACGAGGCCTCTAATGTTGTTGTGTTCCTCTCCTGCACTCTCCTCCTTCTCTTTGTTCAATACTAGCTCAGCGCCGCATTCCATTTTTTACTCCACTAGGGTCTCAATGTGCCTTGTCTCCTCTTCTTCTGCCACCTTGGCTATCTACTCTTGTTTAGAACTTGGAGCCTCTTTCTTCTGCGCACTAGTCTCCTCATCTTTTCCCATGTCCTAGGGCACTTCCTCCTACCTGGCTATCCTTGTGCTGCACAAAAAGGAACCCTTGCTCTTCTTCTCTGCCTTCCTCCTCTGAATCCTGCATATTGAAAATAGGCGGCCCTTGATCTTTCCTGGGGTCCTCTTCCCCACACTTCTTCTTCACTACCATCCTTTTCTCCTATACACTTGTCCAAACCTCTAACTTCTTCTGAGGTGGTCTCCTCTTCTACCCTCTGCTTCTTCCTAACCAGAGATTCTGGTGTAGGTGAATTCCGTTTCTTCTTCTTCTGATGACTCCTTATTTGATGGATTTTATGGATCTGGAGTCTTTTCTCTGATTATGGGATTTTTTAACACGTGTATATACTGGTTTTGGCGCTTGTCCCAGGGGAACCTATTACCTATGTCTCCACCACTCTTGGAATTTTCTTTTCTAGTTCTTTTTCCTCCCGTTTGGGTGTGAGTATTTTCCTCCCAGTTGGATCTTGAGGTATAGATACCTCGTTTTCCAGATATGTACCCTTTTCTGACTTGGGTCTTATACGAATGTACATGCGTTCCTCGGATCCTTCTGTAATGGGCAGAGTCATGGGACCTTTTCATTTGCACTTCATGTGATATGTACCACTCCATGTACGCATGCTTGCTAGGGTAGATCAACCCTTTGCACATTTCCTTGTGGTCCTGGTCCAGATTACCAAGGTCTAACTTAAAATTTTTGGACTCCCTGAACCTATTTACTCCCACTTAGAAGTATTGAGATGTGAAGGAAAAGGGGAGATTGCACCATGTGCTCTATGTCCCATCTGACAGTTTGAATCTGCCCAAATAGAAATGCTGGTACATAGAAAATTTCTCTTCTCCCCTGGTGGCTGCTGGTAGTTGTTTGGGAATTCTCCATTCTTCCTGAATGCATTCCTTAGGCGCATATACCAATTTTCCAAATGCACCTTTTGCATTGTTGTCATAGTGTCACAAGTGTATTTCTCAAACCTTCTGGCGGGTGAGGGGTTTTCATCAGGGTACTCCCATATGAACTTATCTGATGCATCTGGTACCTCAATCTCTGAAAACACAATGGTTAGCAACACATTTCCAAAAAGGATCCTGTCACCTTCCTTCACACAGTTGATAATTTCATCCATGATGAATGTGGACAAATTATAGATGGTGCCCTCTGAAATATTTCTATAGACATTCAACCATGGCTTATTGACTTGGGTCCATCTTCCTGGCCATTTAGTTTTGACACTAGGTGCACGGCCATCTTCATTACTGGATCCTTGATGTCTGCGACATCATAATACCTTGACCCCGTTTTACATGCAAAAGCGGCGATAGTTTCCTTAATCACTTCTTTGTCAGTTAAATCATCCTCCAAACCATCTCCTTCACAATGAGGTCTGTGAAATGTGAAATGAGCTGAGTTATGCACATCTTACGCACCGCGAAGTGGAAATAGTCCTCATACACGCATGACATCAGCCACTGATACAGTCGCTCAGGTTTCCCGAAGTAGGGAAACCCAAAGAGTTGTAATAACTCTTCCTTCTCCAACTTGACCTTCACGTCATCATTATAAATGGGAAAACCCTCTAGTGTCCTCTTGTTTGTTGGGTGCACTAACTCCAACTCCAACTCCCTTTTCGATTGTGCTTGTCCGATGACTATAATCATTTACAGACATGTCCCTAAGATGGGACTCCCACTCCTTCCCCAAAAACACTCCATCTGGGTACTGCATTTCTGCATACCACTCTTCATTTGTGTGTGCTTCAATTTCTTGTTGCTTGCCCTTGCCCTTTCCCTTTCCCTTCTTGGGTGTACTAGTTGGTTTCTTGGGTGCCATTATCTAGGTCTTCTTCCCACTTCAATCACTTCATGTTACTCTATTCTTCTACTCTCTCCAACCTTAGATCTCTAAAACTTGTGAAGAAAATTACTTAAACCCGTGCCCTAGTTCTTCAAACCCTAACTGGGATACTCCCTTCACAAGAAAACACCTTCTCACAACTTCTCCTACACCCGTGAAATCCCTTCCTCCTTGTTCGCAAACCTGAACTAGTTACCCACGCTTCAATCTCTCAAAATTTTTCTTCACACGGATCAGTTTTTTGGAAGCCTTGGTTTGCAAAGGTGCAAAAAGTGCTTCATTCTCATTATACACAAAGTGAAAAATGAAGTGCCTCGACCCCTTTATTTATAGTTTTTCCCTTTTTGAGCATTAAGTGCTACTTCACCTACTATCGTAATTTTTACATTTAATGCGGATTTTTCAAACAAATCCTATCTTCAACGCTTTCACTCACACGCCCAACCTACACAAATAAACCTCCAACCTTCTGGTGCACAACCAACCCAACCTGACAGGAGACTCTTACACGCGCATAACTAGCGTCGAAGGCACTTCTTCTATCTTGATTTTTACTCTTGCCTACATCGTGTTGCTTAATGCACTTTCTCCTCCTTTGTGCATGGGATCTATAAGTGGCTTTATCTTGGAACCAACCATCCTTTTTCCATATTTTATCTCCATACACCTCTTTCACTAGGTCCATTCAACTGGGATTTTTAACACAAACTTATTTGGCACTTTAACCATGTGGTCCTTCACATTACTACACCCCACACTAAAATGATGTGCGGTCCTCTGCGCACTCACAGATTCTCAAAAAGTAGCAATAAGGTTACCGACGCCCAAGGCGCAAAACAAAACAACAACGTGAAAGGGAAACACAAGAAAAGAAATGCATAAAGGAAAATTCTAAACTAACTAGCAAAACTACCTTATTTACATGCACCAAGAAGACTTATTTATAATAGGGCTTCATCCTACTCCCATTGAAGTGTCTAGGTAACTTCGTCCCATCCAACGCTTGTAACTGGCACGCGCCCGAATCAAGGATGTACGAGATTGTGTAAGGACCCAACCAATGGACTTTCAACTTCCCAGGATGGTGCATAAATCTAGAATCATAAAGTAAGACCATCTGCCCGACCTCAAACTTCTTGTTTCTTATGTGGCAATCATGCCAAGCCTTCTGATTTTCTTTCTTTGTTGTTTGGCTCCACTTGGTGAGTGATCATCTCTCATCTAGTTTCATTAACTTATCAATTCTTCCAACGCTTGCTCATCATCCAACCCTCCTGTGTGCACTATTCTCAGAGAAGATAACATGAATTCAACTCGGTAGAATAGCTTCCATGCCAAACACCAACTGAAACGGTGTGGCTTTGTTCATCCTTTTATATGTTGTCTTGTAAGCCCATAATACTACTGATACTTTGTCATCCCAATCTTTTCTACCGACATCACATATTTTGGTCAGGGTATGACTCAGTATTTTGTTGAATGCTTCCATGGTTCCATTTTCTTGTGGGTGATAGGGTGTAGTCTTATGATGAGCCACCATGAATTCTGCTAACACGATCCTCACGTCTCATTCAAGAAATGCGTACCCCTATCGCTGGTTAAACTCAACGGAAATCCATACCTCATGATAATGTTCTCCCATAAGAATCTTTCCATTGTGGCTGTTGTGTAGTATTTAGTTGGGGCTATCTTTTCCCACCTTGTCAAATAATCCGTGTAAGTGATGACATAGCATGACCCAATCCTACATGACGCTGGTGCAATAGGGCCTCCAAAGTCTATAGCCCACTTCTCAAAAGGTTTTGTGCTAGGGATAGGGCACAAAGGCATTTCATCTCTCTTTCCAGGCTTGCCAATGCACTGACAATGGTCACACACTTTACAATAGTCTTTACAATCCTTGTACAGGGTTTCCCACCACAAACCGTCCATTAATATCTTATGTGTGGTGACATCAACTGCATAATGTCTACCCGCACTTTCTCTGTGTGTTTCCTCCATGATGGCGAGGTGTTCATGCTCTAATACACACCTATGCAAAACTTCATCATGTCCCAACTTGTATAAGTCTCCACTGATCAACATGTAGGGTGAAACACGTATGGCTAGTTGCTTCTTCTCTAACACCTTCATTCCTTCCAGTGTTACACCTTCCTTTAAAAATACCATAATTTCCTCCAAATCCAAGGGTGTGCTACGTAACCTAAATAGTTGCACATCTGGCATTGTCTCCTCAATACTCTACATGTCCTCCCTTGAATCAATTCTTAACAGATGATCAAGTCCACAATTGCTCTTCCCAAGATTCACCACTACAGTGAACTCAAACTATTGAAATAACAATACCCATCGACATATGCACCCTTGCAGAACAAGCTTGTTCACTAAATACTTTAATGCCATGTGGTCGGTGTAAAATATGAAGGGTGTTGCCAGCATATACTCTCTGAACTTAAAAAGTGCGTAGATCATTGATAATGCCTCGCACTCAGTCGTGGTGTAATTCTACTCTGCTGGTGTGAACTTTCTGCTTGCAAAACACAGAGGATGATCAACAATTCCTTCATCTGGCTATGTGTAAGTATTGCTCCAATAGCAGTTCCTGAGGCATTTACATGGACATGGAAGGGCTTGTCCCAAGATGGAAAACATAATATAGGTGTGGTGACAAGCCTATCCTTTAATGTATCAAATGCCCTCTGCTGTGCCTCTCCCCAATGGAAGGAACTTTTATGTTTGAGTAGCTCCTCTAAAGGCGTAGTGATCTTGGCATACCCCTTGATGAATTTCCTTGTAGTAACCCGTATGCCCAAGGAATCTGTGCACTACGCTTTGGCTAGTAGGCTCACCTAACCCCACAATAACTACAAATTTAGTTGGATCTACCAGAAAACCCTCCTTACATATGATATGCCCCAATAACGTGCCTAAGGGTGTAGCAAATACACATTTTTTAATGTTGAGGGATATCCTCAACTTTCTATACCTCTCAAACATTAACCTCAAATTGTCACAATGGTCTTTTACTAAAGCCATACACTATCCAATCATCAAAATAAAATTGAATAAACTTATGGATGAATTCCTGGAACGCTTGCACCACTATGTGCGAAAAAATAATAGGCACATTCTTTAACCTAAAGGGCATGATCGTATATGCAAAACTTCTCCACTCAGTGGTGAAAGTTGTCTTCTCTTGGTATTCCTTTGCAATTTGGACTTGGTGGTACCCCAAGAATCCATCCGTGAAGGAATGGATTTATCACCCAGCGAATCCTTCCAAGATTTCTTTCTTTAAGGGGGTTGGAAAAGGATCAATGACACAAATTGTGTTTAGCTCCCTATAATCCATGTAGATCCTAGTCCGCGCATCCTTCTTGATGCTGATTACCATCGGACTTATCCATTCTAATTCCTCCACTGATTCAATGATCCCAGAAGCTATAATTTTTTCTATCTCCTCCTTAACTTTTACGTGCAAATTGGGATTCATCTGGTAGGGCCTCTTCTTAACCGGGCACACACCGTCCTTCAACTTTATCTTCATCTCCCCCAAGGAATGGTGAATTCCTTTGAGCTCATGGTACCTACGTGGGAATAAATCCTCAAATTCACACAACAGATCAATGATATTAAATAATTCCTTCTCCAACCAGTAATCTCCAATAGTAGCTTCCTTAGGTTCTTCTCCTGAACCGATGTTAACCCTCTTTTTCTTTAAGGGATCATGGTAGGCACGCGCACGCATGAATATCAGCACTGTCCACTACCTCATGCATCCCTATAGAATGGATAACATCCAAGATTTCTGCTTCCTCCCCATCAATTACACACACTGAATTCCCTTTCTCCTTTTTCAAACATGCGCGCTCGAGCTGTAACTCTTATATTTCCTCTACTTCTTCTTCAAAGCGCGCCTCCAAACCTGGTCCACTTAGTAAATCCAACAGCCTATCCTCCACCATGGCACTATCCCCCATGGTAAGGTGCCTGATACCCAAAAATTCCTTATCAACTGATGGCTTGGTACTCCGATACTCAGAGGTTTGAATGAGGTTAGCCGCGAGCTCTTGCCAATTCCCTGTCGGGTGGTGTGTCTCGAAATGAATGTACCATACATGCGTACAACCTTGTAATGTAGAATACAACTTATGAACCTAGAGGGATGGTGGAAAATCTTCCGCACCTTCTCTTTAGATCCTTCCACACTCCTGGATATGGAAAGAGGTAGGCTCCTTCCCATGGTAGTCCTTGATGGTGGTGGGCACACTGCTCCTAGAGAATCTGAAAGAGAGAGTAATTCTTACCTTGTGTCATTTCAAAAGGCTCTCTTGATGGGTATCCCACCACCGTGCCACTGTACCAAGCAGGGCATAACTTAACATCCCCCTTCGTTCCTTATCATTCTTCCACTGAGCTTCCATTTCCCACAAAAATATCTCAGGGAAGGATCCTCCTGAATACTTAGGCAGTTCCCTTCCTCTTAGGTGCCGGACTGTGGGCACCTTTATCACCCTGGTCACCGACCCTCTTAACTATCATCCCATCAATTCATAAGTTACATGTGCACAATTTTCACATGCTAGACTCGTGGTATCACTTACCGACTGAGCATCTTTGAATTGGATAACTCCGTCAGTAGGATGTATTATCTCTGAGTCCCTGATTGAGCACACATATATCCTGTCTAGAACTTCTTCCCCCAAAGGCTCAATATAGGGTGTTGAATTCCCATCAGCCAGGGGTATAATGACCCGTTCCTCCTTATTTTCAAATCTGATGTACCCTTTGTTAAACCAAAGGTCCGCATTGTTCTTGTAACACCATGGGTGCCAAAGTAGTGCTGGGAATTTGTCTGCATCAGTGAGTGCCAAGATTTCGAAGTCGCTAATAAAATTAGCTCCCTAGATAGTGATAGTTGTATCCTTTAAGACACCGATGGGCATCACCTTAGATCTTTTTTTCCATATACAACACATTTGAAGATGGCTATAATGCAGGCCTTCCCATCTGATGCCATGCATCCAAAGTTAGAACATTAACTTCCATGTTTGTGTCAATGAGGATATTACTAAGGAGTCATCCATCCAAAACTACATTCAATGTGATCTCCTTGTCATAGTCAAGGCTATGAGGGGGAAGGTTTGCATGCAAGACCTGCCTCTCACACTATCCTATAGGCATGTGGTACCTTCTCTCTCAACCATGATCCTATCAAGGTAATGATATTCTCTTGCCTTAGAATTTTACACACCTCCTTGACCTCATCCAGCTCATCCTTTGGCACCTTGACTCTCCTCCCTTGTTCCTCCCACTTGGATTTCTCCTTTAGACACTGGATTTCCCCTTGTAAACTCTGAATGACATCCATGGTGTCATGCTATACCTCCTTTTGATGCACGAAGTCTATGTACTTTCCACAAACTATTTCCTCCCTTGAAACTAGGTTCTTCTGCCTTGGTATCTCTCTTGCACGTGCATGGCTTCTTCCCTTATTGTTACTAAGATAGGATCCAAACCTGCATCCTCGTGTTACTTGAGACATCCACTGTATGTCTGCCTTCTTAATACCTGACCATTACAATGCCCTTGTCTTTCCGGTGCTATTGATTCATGTGCTTAAAAAAATCTGGGCACTCCTCATACTTATGCATCTTTCCGTACCTTGAGCACTGCAATATGTCCGGGAACTCTCCTTTGTAATGCTCTATAGACCCACAATTGAAGCAACTTCCATGTGGGAACTCACTCCTTCCTCCTCTGTGGTTACCATGACCATGGATTCTTCCGTGAAAACACATTCCAAGTGTGCCTCCATCGATGCACTCCTCATAATGGCAATCATCACCCTTAGAACTACTAGGAAAAATTGGTTTGGCACACCCCTCAATCAATGGCCTCATGGATCTGATCAATGAGCCTATAGTCCTTAGTATCATGGGTTGTAGAGGTACAAATCTTGTAGTAATAAGACACATTCTTTCAGATTGTGTGCTGTAGCAAGGGGCATCTACTTGCATCATGGTCCTCATGAAAAAATTCACAATCTACTACCATGGCATGTACTATCCTTTGGGGCAAATTATCCTTAACGTGCCACTCTACTTCACAATCTATGCACCATAAACCACTGTGAGTCTCATGGGCTAAGTTCACAAACAACGTTTCCAACTGCTTGGCCATAGCAAAAATTTAAGCCCCCAGGAATGGGCTAACTCCAATATCAACACTACCAACAACCTCGGTGTGCAAAGTAGCTTCCAATGCCTTGCATGGGTCTATAAAGGTTTTATGAGATAAGGCCCTTCTAAAAGGGCTGATCAATCCTCTAACAGACCACTGAACATGCTGTGAAGGGTAAATATCATATGATAATTTAGATAAGAGAGTTTTAAAGCACGCATCATACTCCTACACACTCTCTACCATCCCTTGTTGAATATCCTTCAAAGCACTAATGCTCTTTTGTTCAAACTTAGGAATGTGGAATTTTACCAAGAATGCATTCTTTAAAGTAATATAGTCAACCACTATTTGATGAGGGTCATATTTCCTATACCAGCTATGTGCGCGCCCTTGCAACATGGTTACAAACTGACTAGCCTTCCACTCTAGGGTTGTGATACCCTTTGCATGCCATAGCAGTTCACACTTGTGAACATGTTCCACAACATCCTAAATACCTCTATAATTCAGAAAATTTAGCAACATTTCAAAGAAAACTTGTGGGGGTGGTTGGGGCCCGAATCCTCCTGAGCCAGATCCTTGGTTTCCACATGTGTTTCCTCCACCACCTGATCGACTAGGTCCACTAGGTCCTGAACCACTAGATCCACCAGGTCCACCAGACCCTAAACCCTCAGATCAACTAGACCACCAAATCCACTAGACCCACTAGGTCCTATAGTGTTCGTGCTAAGGGTTCCCACAGTTCCACTGAGTTGTGCACCTATGGTCTGCGACAATGCCCCACTACTAATAGTATACCCCACACCACTCCCAGATGCAAGACCAAAATCTTATGTGTCTATACCTTGCTCGAAAATTCCTAACATTGGGTTGGTGTTTGCAGCCATAGAAGGCCCGAACGAGAAATTATACCTCTTGGGTGTAGATCGATCACCTCCAATGTAACCAACTAGACTAGCAATATTTCCCCCCTGATTTAGAAAACCAAGCACCAGGGTCTGGTCACTAGGTGGGCTCAGATGTATGCCAACGGTTCTTCTCTCTTCGCGCAATGAACTCTCACCATAAGCTAAAGTGGTCTCTCTTATGCACTCACCAAGATGGGGTCACACAAACTACTTAGGTTCCACGTCCTCCGTATGAACCTGAAATCCCTCCTACAATGTTTGCCACCATACATGTAGATCAAGAATTTCTGCGCTTGTTACCTGTCCAAGTTAATGCATAAAAATAAACACATAAACACTGAAAAAATCAAATGAAATCGATACTTGATAGATTGGATAAGATCCGTAGACGTAGATGGAGAGAATGCCAATGGAGACAAGATGGGCGCACATGAACAATCTCGCAAAGTAGATCCAAGAAACCTGTAATGCACAAATCCTTGGCAGAAAGAGATGACGTTAGACGATGTATGGGTGAAATTCCCAGAAAGCGGGTCCGAGAAGTAATGAGCTTCCTTGGTGGATGTCAGTTCACGTTATCAATCAAGAATAAAGACATACATGATAAAATATGTAAGCAAATATTTAGGTTTTCTGATTAAAAATAGCAGACAGAATGTAAAAACCGTAGTAGAAACTGAAAAAAAGTAGGAAACTATAAAAACAAAGCTGAAATTATGTTACCTGAATTCTATATCTTTCTACAGACTGGTTGGCATCG
Source organism: Taxus chinensis (assembly GCA_019776745.2). Taxonomy (NCBI): domain Eukaryota; kingdom Viridiplantae; phylum Streptophyta; class Pinopsida; order Cupressales; family Taxaceae; genus Taxus; species Taxus chinensis. Next base: position 854,804,101 of record CM034149.1, on the reverse strand, counting down.
ATCAGACAGTGATTAACATCACTTGTTTTGGTCGGCATTGATCAGACAGTGATCGGCATCGATTATTTGGGTTGGCGTCAATCAAGTAGTGGATCAGCGCAATTAGACACACAGGTAGACAAAAGGCCAAAAAGTAAAAGAAGAAAGGAAACTAAGCAAAACAATTAAAACGTAAGACCAAATTACTGAAGATTGATCAGAAAGAAGGAGGATTAAATATGGAACAAAGGTGGATCCTAGGTAGAAATTGATGGAGTCTAACCCAGAAACCGAAGAAAGACCCGATTAGTGCCGATTTGGATAAACTGGCGTTGATTAAAGACTAATCATATTCGACTGGACTGGATCGGAGTTTGATCGAAGAGATTACCAAAACTAATAAAGAAGAATACCTGAAAATTCTTGATTGATGATTGATGATGACTAGGGTAGCTGTGGAGATCCGCAAGAGTTGTAGACACGCAGACAGAGTAACAATACACCTCTTAGGGATTAAATTAACAAAACTCACTTTCTTTCTCTGAGTAATCTCTTTATATCGCTTAAAAAAAAGTAATCTCTGGGCAACCAACTCTTTTGAATATAACCAGAGAGGATCTCAGGTCATAAATTTATAATTGGCGCCGACTGAGATAAAATTGGGCACCGTTTCAAAAAATTGGTGCCGCTCAGAAAAATCGGCGTTGATTGAGAACGATCGGTGCCGATCAAGGAACAAGACTCCCAAAGTGGTGAAAAGGAATGAATGTGGGGATAATAATAATATCCCTCTGACTCAATATGGGAAGAATCCCACTGCAACGGTTCTAGGAGAGGGAGAAATAGGTGGGATAGATGGATAATATGATACAGGAAGTTGGAGATTGATATGGGGGTAGGTAAGTAGTTAAAATAAATGTAAAGAGAATAATTAAATAGTTAATATTTAATTATCCATGAGTGAAATATAATGGAGTGAAATAAACCTAGGATAGGTGTCTAATTAATATTTAAGTTAAAATACCCTAAGGGAGAAATGGTGATATAAAGATGCCATGGGTTACTCGAGAGGATAAACGAACCCAGGAAACACTAAATTGGGTAACCAATTTTAGGTGTCTACATTTCCCCTTTTTTGTCGAGTAACTTGTGATAAGCAATGTCAACAAAGACAAAAACAAGGGATTTGAAGAATGAATAACAATAATGATGTGGATCCCCCCTCAAACTAGGGATGGGGTGGCCCCAAATAGGCCAAACTGATCCCGAGTTTGAAAAAGGTAGATGAGAAAGAAGGATGCCCCAATGAGATGTTTGGGGGTAGATTGATCAATTGATGACACACGTAAAAAACAAAAAAGGCAATGACCTAAGGGAACTCACATTGGTAGGGCAGACTAGATGATCTTCATATGAGACGACGTAAGTGGCTACAGATGGGTGAGTAAAGTGACTGCAACAATAAACACAACTAAAGAGGTGACACATTGGTAGGGACAAACTAGATGGCCTTCGAATGAGATGACGTAAGTGCCTACAACCCGCTATCTTTAGGTTACAAAAAAAAATGTGAGTTACCATGTACAGGGAAGAACTTAGAAGTGTTGATAACACCAAAAATATCGCTGAAAGGTGAAATAAGGTCATAAAATGATCAAATAAAAAAACCAAGCATCAATGCTTAGACTAGAAGGATGAGCGATGGCCTTGAGAGGATACCACCACAAAAAATCGACATATTGGCCACTATAGTGGACTTTGTAATAGAAGCAACTGTCGACTAGGTAGACAGGTGTGTTATGGGTGGCACATGTGTAAGATAGGAGACAGATGATGATGAAGTGCGTCCTAGTGGGACCAGAGGATGAAATATATCAAAATATCCCTGATCAGTGCCAATGGGATCCATCGGTGTCAATTACCCCTAATCGACGTCAACCACAAAAATCAGCGCCGATCAAAATAAGTGGCAACCGACGCTCCGAAAACCTATAAGTATAGAAAATATGAATGGTAAGATTCATCTTGTACTGCCACGATTTAGATAGAAAGATCCAAAAATTAAATTTGAGCAACATGGAAGCCTCTAGAAGCTGTCAGAAGAGGAAGAGGACACGACAAGGGGTAAGTGAGCCTTCCTTAGCTTCATACATTTATTGTTTTGTGTTTTTTTTATGTTTTTTGTAGTATGAGGTAAGAGGGATTTTTTAGCACTCTGCCTCATAATCGGTGTCGATTGAAAAAATTGGCACCGATTAGAAATTTATCGGTGTCGATTGTAACACAATCGGCGTCGATCGTCAAGTAAACGGTGCCGATTGGAAAAAGTCGGCGCCGATTGAAAAAAGTGACATTTTTTAATTTTTGAGAAATATTTTGATGAAAATTTAATGATGTGGATTTTGATAAATATGAAACTAATGATGATGTTTTGATATCATGCAGTCATGAGAGGTCTTACACATGCGGGATGCTATTTTGGAGCTACTGGAGACCATACTGCCAGATGTGATAGATGCTGAGTGGCACCATTTGGAGTTATCTAGACTAGGGGGTTTCCACTATTATAAGTGGGTACCCCGAGATGTGGAGCTCATGCGAGCATTGGTGCAGTGGTGGGATAGCCAGACTTGCACATTTTGGTTTCGGACGGGTGAGATGACCATCACCCATGAGGACATCTATAGGATCCTTAGGTTACTAATTACAGGGGACCTGATAGAGATCACCCCACGAGAGAAGCAGAGGAGGGCCCTAGTACAATTATATGGGGACAAGGTAGATGATGTAGAGATAGTGTCTAGGGCTGTGAGTATAGCCTCACAGTACTAGTAGGATGACCCCAGGAGTAGATTGATAGCCCTGATCTAGATGGCTATCTCCTACTATGCATTACTAGATTCTAGAGGTGGAAGATTCCCACTACTCCTACTTGACTATGTCTGCGATATCCTATATTTCATGCAGGTGTTTGCATTTGATGAAACATTACTAGCACATATATATCACGAGTTGTGGATGTATACCATAGGAAGGTGGACTGGGATAGATGGGATTTTTATGCTCCATTGCTAGGCATATGAGCATATATCAGGGATTAAGCCATCTGGGCTTTCATGGATGTAGGGACTAACCTACATGCTCAAGAATTTAAAATCTTCAAGAACTTGACAAAACTAGCATGTAGAATGTTGAAAAAGTAAGCTCTAAAAATGAAAACATGGAGAAATCTTGAAATTTTCCCCTCAATTCCAAATTTGACAGCACTTCACCTCCTTCATACCTACAAGGAAGACCCAACACATGCAAACTCAACAAAACATGTTTAAAAAAAACAAGTTAGATCAACATGTGTAAAAGAGGGTTAGTAACCAAAAATAAAACTTAACTACAAAAACTTGAAATTAAGTGCAAAGGACAATGGAGTAAGTCCCACTGGGCGTGCCAAATGTGTGCATGTATACTTTGCTTAATGCTAAATCAAATGAAGCAAGAACTACCACCTAAAATAGTTCTACAATTTAGCTAAAACAAAGCATAAACACCATCATGATAAGAATTAAACAAGGGTTAGATGCTAGCATTCATCAATACAAACTTTGAAACTAACAATGCTAAATATCTAAAATCCTCTATTCTCTAACAACAAATAAATGAATGGACCTAAGTAAGCTCCATGGCTATCAAAATAGTTGTCCTTAATGCTCCAAGAACCTAGGAATGGGGGCTAATCAAAGTTGGGCTACAAGACCCTTTTGACACCTCCCATATGACCCAAGCACTTTAAGAAAGAGGCTTAACTCTTCAAGATGATGAACTCTCAAAAGGGCAAGGTGCAAGCTCTTAGTCTCTTTGCTATATGCTTTGCATTTACTCTCTTAGAAAGTTTAGGTGTAAGTAAAAAGGTAGGTGGAGGGCTCTTTATATAGCCCAAAGGATAAAGGATTCAACACATTCTCATGAATGTGGGATAAAGGTAAAACATGATTAGGAATGGATAAGGTTGCTTTATTAAAGGTAACCTTACTTTAGAAGGGTTTAATACATGTTTAGCAAGTCATGGGAGTTGGGGGTATTTTAATTAATCAAAGGTGATTAATTAATAGGTAGGTGTAAGCTTATAGAAGCCAATTAGAGGAATATTAGTGTGATTTAGGCTATTAGAAGGGGATTAAATCAATTAAATATTGATTTATTGGTTAAATGGAAGGGAAAGCTAATTAATTAATAATAATTAATTAGTCTAGGTAGAAGGGGTGATTTATTAACGGAAGGTCGTTAATTAGGGTATTTGTTGGATAGGCAACTTAATTAATTAGCTTAGTGTAATTAATTAATGATGATATGAGGGAAAATGAGTGCCTTTGACGATATGTGGTTGATTTGCGAGAAATGGGATAATTAGCACAATTTAAGTATTTAAAGTGCTTGGGCATAATTATAGGTGTCTACATTTGCCCCTCTTTGGGGTGGCATAAGTGATGCCACTTCAAAGATAGTAGACAAAAGAGATTTTGAAGAGATGGAAGAAAAATTAGTAGGAGGGAGAGATGCCCCCTCGAGTGTCGATGGGGTGATAGAAGAACTCGATCGACGATCGAAAAAAGTGAGAAGTAGGCAGAAGAATGGGGACGAGGCAGGATGCCCCGAGGAGAGGGAGAATTAGGGGTGAAAGGGAAGTGGTGTAGAAGAAATGTGGATGAGGGGAGAGAAGAGCTTAACCTCTAGCCGCTTATTTGTTTGGAACAAATTGGATGTCATCATATAGCCATAGGAACTACATCATCGGTCCTTATGAAAAATATAAGCATACGACAAAGGTAGAATGGCATGAAAAGCCATACTATGAACAATTGTCCATTGCTGAAAATACCAACTCCACGCAACATACAATAATGCAATGCAATACGAGAAGGAAACAAGCTCATATAACAGGGAAAACAAGTACGAACGCACATATCTAACCCAACAACGGTCAAGACAGTTGTACAAATGTTTTGTTATCAGTGCTGAAGAGATCCACAAGTTCATGATTGACGACAAGGGTTAAAAATGATGCCCCAAGCAAGGATACATGCAAGGGGAAATGAAAATGGACACGGGGTCCATGAAAAGCATTTGTGCGCAACGAAACAGCACCAGGCAACCAAAAGTTCCCCCGAGTACAGACGAAGCAAGCAGCTAGCTTTTGTGAATGGTTGTGAATCCAGTGATCCACGAGTCGTATTAATCGGGGAAGATGTGAAACAAACCAACAGGATATGGAGAAAATACCATGCGCAAGACACAAGTTTCAGCCGTAAGAAGCAAGTTACCATTGTGTAGGGTGTTTTACTTTTTAGGAATTTTTTGAAAAATTTTTGCCTTGTTTTTTAAGATTTTTTTGATATATATATATATTGTTTTTGTTGTTTTCTCGAAACAATGTTCTATTGTTTTTGTGTTTTTCTCGAAACAATGTTCTATTGTTTTTGTGTTTTCCTCAAAACAATGTTCTATTGTTTTTGTGTTTTGTGAAACAATTTTCTATTGTTTTTATGTTTTGTGAAACAATTTTCTATTGTTTTTGTGTTTTGTGAAACAATTTTCTATTGTTTTTGTGTTTTCAACAGTTTTCCAAAGCTATGTGCAGGTAACCAAGAAAGCATGGATGCCCCCCAGCATTAGGTGGGGAATATACAAGGGCAGAAGCCACGTGCTTATGAACAAGAAGGTGAATTCGTTGAGTTGCCCCCAGTGTAAGATGGGAAATAACGAAAGACCACGTCCCTTACAGACGAATAGAAGAAGGGAAAGCCGGATCAAGGCTGGACTAGATGGTGTGCACAAGGAAAACTCGAAGGTAGAACCAGGTCCAGGACAAAGACAACTACCCTTCTGATACAGAATGCTTGTGAACAACGAATCCTCCCGAGGCACCGAAACCGGTTTTCACCCAAGGACTTGTCCAAAGTGCCACAATTGCGTGGTTTTCACTAGTGGACGACCTGTTTTCTCTCTTTTTTTTTTTTTTTTTTTAATATATATTTTATTTTTATGACTTTCCTGTGCCATGTTTAGGCATAAAACCTCTTAAGATGCATGGAATTCATGGGCTCCCGGAGCTCATCACCATTGGGGTGAGCCAACTTGTATGCCCCTGTGCCATACTTGGCAACTATGACATAGGGTCCTAACCAGTGTGGTTCGAACTTCCCTTTCTTTTCTCGCTCTGCTCTGGTGTTGAACTAGTTCTCCTTCATAACTAAATCACCCACCTCAAACTGGCGAGGGATGATTCTCTTGTTGTAGTTGCGGGAGATTCTGTGTTGATATACTTTCAGGTGATTAAGAGCGCGAATGCGCCTCTCATCCAGGAGCTCTAACTCAGCCAATCTTGCCACTCGGTAATCTTCATCCTTATTCAAATAGTCCCGAAGAGAAATTCGCAGGGATGGGATTTCAATCTCTAAAGGGATGATAGATTCTGTCCCGAACACGAGGGAATATGGCGTCGCACCCGTAGGAGTGCGAATTGATGTTCGGTAGGCCCAGAGGGCTGGGTGGATTTGTAGGTGCCAGTTTCGACCAGTTTTGCTAACCATCTTCTCCATTATCCTTACCAAAGTCTTGTTTGTTGCCTCAGCTTGTCCATTACCCTGAGGGTAATATGGCGTGGACCATTTCAATCTGATTTGGAATCGTTGGCAAATACCTTTCACAGTTTTGTTCTTAAATGACTTCCCATTATCTGTGACAATGGCTGCAGGGATACCATATCGGCAAATAATGTGATTCATGATGAATTTAGAAATCTGTGCTCTTGTGACATAGGTTAAAGGGACAGCCTCCACCCATTTTGTGAAGTATTCTGTAGCTGTGATGATATGTGTATGACCATCAGATGAGGTAGGAGTAAGCTTCCCTATTAGATCAAGTCCCCACTTGGAGAATGGCCACGGGGTAGTGATTGGTTGCAATGGTTGCGATGGAGCATGGATGAAATTTCCATACTTTTGGCATAGCACACATTTTCTAACATAATTACAACAATCAGTTTCCATGGTGGGCCAATAATAACCTACTCTTAACAGTTTCTTAGCCAAGACCATTCCGTTTGTATGTGCTCCGCATACTCCTTCGTGTACTTCTTTAATTGCCTGGATTGACTCCGGCACATCCAGACAACGTAACAGATTCCCATCGTAGCCACGACGATAAAGTGCACCTCCTAACAGGGTGTAACGGGCTATCTGGCGAATTAGGCTCTACTTTTCAGAGCGGGAGATTTCGGGAGGGAATGTACTGTCCTTAAGATAGGTGAAAAATGGGTTCATACCATGGTGAATGGGGACCAATAACCTCACAAGCCAAGCAAGATTCTGGCATGTCATACGCGGGCTGGCGTAGATTTTCTACGAAGAATGGCATATCATTGTTCCCTGGCGGAATACGAAGCATAGATCCCACCGTTGCCATAGCATCTGCCGATCTATTCTGTGCTCTTGGGATTTGCTCAAAGGTAATGCGCACAAAATACTCCTTTAGAGTTTCCACCAACTTCTTATAAGGTATGAGCTTGTCATCCTTAACTTTATACTCATCATTAACCTGTTTGATGATTAGCTGTGAATCACCTACAACCTTCACATGTTGAATATTCCACTTGATGGCTAGCTTCATCCCTGCAATGAGTGCTTCATATTCCGCAATGTTGTTTGTGCAAGGGAAGGCTAGGCGGAAAGCCTGTGGTATAGGATCACCTGAAGGAGTAATAAGGACCACTCCTGCACCTGAACCATGAAACGTAAAAGATCCATCAAAATGTATCTGCCATACGATAGATTCTTCAATGTAGAGCAAAGATGCATCTGACAGATCCAGACTCAAAGGTTCTATGCTTTGCAAAGGTGCTTCCGCTAGCTGGTCAGCAAGTACTTGTCCTTTAATTGATTTTTGATGCACAAATTCTATATCAAACTCACTGAGTAGAATGATCCAATTAGCCATTCTACCTATGAGGGCAGGTTTGGACAACAAATACTTGAGTGGGTCAACCTTGGATATGAGCTTGGTCTTAGTATTTAGCAGGTAATGGCGAAGTTTCTGAAAGGTAAAAACAACAGCCAAGCAAGCCTTCTCAATCTGAGGATAATTACATTCATAGGCGATGAGGGTGCGACTCAGATAGTACACTGCTTTCTCTTTATGGCTAAGGTCATATTGGGCGAGCAGTGCACCAATAGCATATTACGTAGCGGAAATATAGAGCAAAAGTGGTTCTCTCGGAGTGGGAGGCATGAGGACAGGTGGATTAGCCAGGTACTGTTTAAGCAAAGCAAAGGCTTGTTGTTGCTCAGGTCCCTAAATGAAAGTGATGTCCTTCTTAAGCAAATGACTGAATGAGTGACATTTATCTGCAAGCCGGGAGATAAAGCGGCGAATGGCTTGAATTTTCCCTTGCAAGCTACGCAGTTGCTTGATATTCTCAAGTGGAGGCATTTCTGTGATGGCAGATACTTTAGCAGGGTCTACCTCAATACCTCGTCTTGACATAATGAAGCCTAATAGTTTCCCAGATAGCACACCAAAGACACACTTCTTTGGATTTAGCCTGACTTTGTATTCACGTAGGCATTCAAAGATACGCCGCAAAATGATAGGATGTTCCTCTCTTGTTTTGGACTTTCCCAGGATGTCGTCTACATAGTCTTCCATGATGTCATGAATCATATCGTGAAATATTACTGTCATGGCCCGCTGATAAGTTGCTCCCGCATTCTTAAGGCCGAATGGCATCACCTGATAACAGAAGGTGCCCCAAGGAGTTATGAAAGCTGTTTTGTGTTGGTCTTCCTCAGCGATCTTAATTTGATTATAACCTGAAAAGCCATCCATAAGTGATAGCATTTCATACCTTGCGGTTTGAGTCAACAATCATGTCAATGTTGGGCAACGGAAAGTCATCTTTAGGGCAAGCTTTATTGATGTCCCTAAAATCTGTGCAAATTCGGATACCAATAGGTTTCTTCTGGATAGGAACAATATTCGATATCCATTCAGAATAATCAATTGGCCTGATGAAATCCTGCTGCAAGCAACCTTTCCAACTCTTCTTTAACTAACAAGGCCACTCTTGGGTGCATCTTTCGAAGCTTCTGTTTGATAGGCTTAGCGTCTGCGTGCACAACCAAGTTATGCACGACCAAAGTTGGATCTAAGCCGGGCATGTCTTTGTAAGACCATGCGAACACATCAATAAACTCTCGCAGTAGCATAGTGAACGTCTTTTGTTCTCTGGCTGAGAGTGATGCTCCCAATTTTACTATCTTGGGATCTTCTTTAGTACCAATATTAACATCAATGGTTTCTTCAACTAACAATTTTGATAAATCCTCCATACGCGTGGGATCGGGAGGTAGGTTGAGATCTTCATCCAAGGATGTCTCTACGAGATTTTCATCCTTGGCGTGGTCACTTTGTTTGTCCTTTGATTTTCTTATTTGTTTGTCAGCCAATGCCTCAAAGAGGTTTTCACTGTGTGACTTGGACTTTGATTTTTGCCGAGGCTTTTCTTTAGAACTCTTGCCCTCAGCTTTTCTTTAAATTTTGCTGACCACGAAGTTCAGCCTCCTCGCCGAAGTAGGCGCAGGTGTCTAAGTCGATAAAGAAACCCTTCTTGTGATCTCCAATGGGAATTGTATCCCTTATGCCCATGAACTCTGCAATAGCCTCGTCATTCTCAAATAAATCTAGTGGCACGTGACGTTGTTGGTCCCATTCAACAAGGGAGGGGTATACAAGGTCAAGGGTTGGTTCATTGGGGGTGATGGTTAGGACAAACATTATTCATGAAAAGGTTCGTGGAGGCCAGATCCTCATATTGGCTACAACAGGAATCCGTATCGCTGTCTAGATAATCGGAGCTATCCTCATGCTCAGAACAAGTCGCATCTTGATCGTTGGGGTGTGCTCCATAAGGGCGAATCCCAATGCCATATCTTTCTGTTTTGAAATGTGGAAGAGGGACTGGTTCTCTTTGTCCTTGTTCATTCCTCCCACATCCTAGGCCTTTGTAGCCCATGGAGTACATCATTCTGCTAGATTTTTCATATTCTGGGGTTTGATAACAAGATGGCTGAGTGTCCTCAGGGACCCAAGTAGTAGGTGGATCAAGTAATTTTTCCTCAGCTAACAAGCCTCCAGGTAGGAACGACCCAATAGTATGTTCCTCTCTAGGTCTCCTGAAGCAGTAGTTGGGTCGACCTCTAGTCTTGGGCGACAAGGAGAGGTCTGAAACCAAGAGCGCTTGTTGTACATTATACTCCCCACAGCCATATTCCAGAATTTTCATCTCCCATGAATTAAATGGAGATGTTGAAGTAGATGCCCCATGAGTGCAAGAACGAAGAGAATTTGAATCTACTCGAGATTCCATGGCCTCAGAATGAAGAGGGACAGCTATATCTGTGGAGGGACATGCATATGTACCCTTTCGTGCAAAGCTATTAAGAGCTCTACAATGAGCAAAGGGCTCTGAGTCTCCTGGTATTGTTATTGTATGTCCCTCATGCTTCAGCTTGATGCATTGATGAAATGTTGATGGCACTGCTTGCATGGCATGGATCCATGGTCGGCCTAGAAGCATATTATATGGAAGTTCCAAGTCTAAGACGTGAAACTTTGTCTGATGGCAAGTGGGGCCCACCTCCATTGGCAGCGTAATGGTGCCTGCTGACTCTCTTTCCGCGTTGTCGTATGCGGTGATAGTGATGATATGGGACTCAAGATCTACCTCTGTATGTCCCAATTGTTTGACCAACTTAAGCGTGCAGATATTCAATCCTGATCCATTGTCCACAAGCACCCGTTTGATTTTCCTGCGGGTGACAACTACCTCAATGTATAAGGGAAGATTATGTGTAGGATTCTCAGTAGGGACCTCCCTATGGTTGAAAGTGAGATGCTCACTGGGTGCAATATTTGCCACCCGCGGCTTGAAGGTATGCAGGATCAACTTCTAAAGGCACTCCCGACCCCTGAAGAGTTTGATACAAAATTTCCTTATGCACATTGGATATCTTGAGAAGATCTAAGATCGAGATCTTAGCAGGTGTCTTCTCAAGTTGTTCTAAAAGGTTATATTTACCAGTTTGCGGGGGTCAACAGAGAGGGTTCTGGAATCACGAGGCGGGCATGCCTTGTTACCGCAGCGCAGTCCTTTCCCTTGATCCGGATGGTATTGACACGGTCAGTAGGGGAGCGAATACATCCGATAAGTGAATCGTAATGATTGTTATCTCTCTTGGTATATAAGTAATTCGTGGCTTTATAGGTTTGGGATGACTCTCCCCGATCCGGTTTTTCCTTTTCCGACTTATCATGCTTGGGGAATGGTTCCTTATAAATCCCCATTTTCTTGTTAGGTGTTTGCATGTGGCTAGGGTTATCCACCTCTATCTCCCCGTTGTCAATGAGGTCTTGAATATAGTGGCGAAGTCACAAACATTTGTCTGTTTTATGACCTTTAACGTGATGCATTTCGCAGTATTCATGCTCCTTATACCATGAAGGTTTAGGAGTGTTGTCATCAAACGGTTGTGTTGTAGGATAGGTCATCATGTGGGCCGCATCCAACTGTTTTAGTATGACAGACAATGGTTCATTGAGGGAGGTGAATGTTCGTCGCTTTGGTGGTGGTTGAATTGGGCCCTTGGTCAGTTTAAAAGGTTGACTGGTTTGGACCATTTGAACACGTTTGGAATCAGTGATTCCGTCTCCCACCACGTTTTTGTTTTTGTTAAAGATCTTTGGCTTTTCAGCGGGTTTGACACTTTGGTTGTCTTTAGATTGGGTTTTGAGGGTGCCTTTGGCAATGAGAGCCTTTTCTATTTGAATCCCTTTCTCGATAACCTCCTCAAAGGTGCGGACACAATGCATTTGGAGGTGGAAAGCTATATCTGGGTTGAGATTAGGGACGAAAATACTGACTAGCTGCTTCTTAGGGAAAGCGCAAGGGAAGCGACTAGCTATCCCTCTCCATCGTTGGAGGAAGCTGGCGAAGGTCTCATTTGGGCGTTGTTTTGTGCTGCACAAGTCTGCCATGGTGACGTCACTCTCTATGTTATATGAGAAATGACACACGAATCTTTCTGCCAATTCTGGCCAGGTGAAAATTGATCCTCGTGGCAAGCGCGTAAACCATTCTAATGCTTGACCTCCGAGACTCTTAGGAAAAAGTCTGATGAGGTAATTATCACTATAAGACACCTCTTGACATGCCATGTAGAAATCTTTAACATGATCCCTTGGGTCTCCCTTTCCTTTGTATTTGTCGAACTTTGGCATATCAAATTTCTTTGGAAAGGGTTGAAGGGTCATTGTCTTGTCAAAAGGATAGGGGCATAGTTCTTCGTATTGGTATTTCCTAATACTCCCTATATTGCTTTCTTGTATGCTCGCAAGCGTTGCTTTCATAGATTGTACTTCTTGTGCGAGCAATTGTTCTTTAGTGGGAGAAGCGGGGATGTGTACATGATGATACCCTGTGTCTTCTTCTCCTTGGTTTTCTCGATGGAGTTCGTGGATCCTAAACTTAGGCTTTGACTTTTGAACATTCTTGTTTGTGTCTTTCTATACCTGGAAAGTAAGCAAAGCTAGTTGTCGGCTTAAGTTACTGAGTTGTTGTTGGATTGTGACTTGGTTTGTGTCTTCTTCTTCTAAAGGTTCCTCCTCTTCGTATTGTGGAGGTTCTTCCCCTGTCTCATGTTCTATCTTGTTTCTTCGTGGCACTTTGATGAGGGGTATTCTATGCCCTACCACTTTATCATTTTCTACATAAGAAGTGGAAGCATGTCCGCCTGTTAAAATATCTTCCATATTGATAAGGGGGTGTTCCTCCTTAGTAGTGTCATTTGTTTGTAGTATTGGTTCCTTCTCAATGGGCAATTTGGCCCCTAATTCCATGACCCGTGCCAAAACTCTATCTTTGTTTCTAAGGAGAAACTCATCTAGTAGAGTGGGGTCAAAATCAAAGTTTGCGTGTGGTGATTCTAATTCATTTCCACTATGATCGACCATCTCTTCTATTTCCTTTTCTGTAGAAAATAGTGGTCCTAGATCGTGTCCGATAAATGGGTTTGACCCTTGTCTGTTAGAGGTTTCCCAAGCTTGCACCTGTTGTTCCTCATATGTTTGTTTCTTTAACCCTAGACACGTCTTGGGAGCCATGTTTTCGTGATAAGTTTCACTAAGGTAAGTTGTAGATTTGTTCAAAATTCAATGACTACCCCTAAGTGAAACACAAGATGTACGTGTTAAGAGTAAATTAACAGTGTGAGAATACCAATGTGATAGAATGATAAAGTCACCAATGAAACAATCGTTTGGTATCAAAACCTAATCAAATGAAGTACCTCCTAGATTACGTTTTAAAGTAATTTACGACGCCAGATGATTAACAAGATGTCTCCACTTATGCCAAGTTCAAAGGAATGAACAAGACGTAAGTAAATACATGAAGTTAAATGCGATCTCCCAATCAAGATATACGATGAGCAAGCTCAAGTCTGATTAAGACCTATATCTCAAAAAGTGTCAATTACGATTTGTGAATGACACAACAATATCACCAAGATATGTTAACCCACTTTGCAAGAAAGTGGAGTATTGATATCGAGGTGTTATTGATATAACACGCACAAATGGTAGTTCCTAACACCTTTTGAAATCGAGGTAATAATAAAACTGAACAAAAAAAGCTCAAAGTATAGCTAGGAATAGTTAAGAATGTGTGCAGCGTAACCGTACAATATAGGTATTTATGTCGAGTTTACAAGAAACAAGACGTAAATATCGAAATTGTAATGATACGAGACAAACAAACTAACTCCTCTATGGAAGTCCGCAGTGATGAACCACGCCTAACTACAATGACGATCTTGACGTGGGTATCAAGATCACAATGGCTACCAAATGACGTGAAAACGCCTCCACTCACTTTAGACGTTTAACTAACCCAGCCGCAAACATGGATGGGTGTAAACAGACATAAAAGTGAGAGAAACAGTCGAATGGCAACACAAAGGTAATCACACCTCTTTTGATCAACAAAGTGTCAAAAGAATATGAAGGAAATAAATCAAGAAAAAATGACAAAAAATGCTAGTCTTACTTCGGCAGAGTTTCGCCTCGCCCTAAGGCAAGTAAAAACTAGGCGAAAGTAATACGTCACACGTTTCTCAAAAAGAAGGTTCACAACTCAACACTGTTTTAAAGTGGTCAAAGTGGGCTCCTGGCCAAAGTATATTCTCCTAGGTGGTTCTCTCGTCCTAGGTGTTACAAAGTTGCCACGAGCGAGCGCGATTTACCCAAAAAGTCGCACTGACTAGTTTGGGAGTATCTCGGCTTTACTTTACCCCCTTCAAGAACAGTAGGCAACTAGTGCGTCTACGTGTACTATCACTGGGGTCGCCACAACGGACAACCTGTAACTCTATCTCACAAAGGAATCACTAGTCAAGTAGGTAGTGCGGAGCACTTCCCGTTTCGTCCACAAGGTTCCCTCTTGCGTGGACTACTTTGGGGTTCCTGGAACCACCCCCATTGTTGTAGCTTAAGGCGTTATGCCAAAGGGGTTATGTTCCAGTTGAGCGGAGAGGGACGTACCCTTTTCCGAAACCTGCAATACAGTGTTTTGAATATGTTGTTCTTTTTATCTTGTTTAATTAGGTGTGGTTTGCTTGAACACCTTTTGGCAACCTGTATAACAACTGTATTAGTAGTTTTTGATTTCATTTTGATTCCTCCTTTCTTTGACAAGCGTTTTTAGGTCCTGCACTCAAGCGTTAGTAGTTCTCCAAGAAAATCACATTATTTAAAAGAGGATTAAGAGTTGCTTTTGATTCTCAAGATCATCCAAGGATGCAAGAGAAGAGCATACACAACAAATAATCCAACTAAAAAGTAAAGAAAATATTTTCAATCAATGAACCATACAAAATTCTTTGATAAATGTTCATTCCCTTAAACCAAAAGTGAAAGATGAAGTTTCCAATTTACCAAATGTTATAAAATGAAGACTAAAGTTGCTTTTGATTCTCAAGATCACCCTAAGGTGCAAGAGAAGAGCATACACAAACTTTTATCCCAACTATATAGAAATGGAAAACTTCAAATCAAAGGACCGTTGAAAAATGCTTTGTAAAAGGTTCATTCCCTTAAGCAAAATGAATAATCAAGTTTCCAAGTTTAATCCCAATGTTAAAAAGATAGAGATCAAAGTTGTTTTTGATTCTCAAGATCACCAAAAGGTGCAAGAGAAGAGCATACACACGCTTTGATCTAAATCGAGTAAGCATGGAAATACAACATTCATCAAAACATTAGACATGTTAGAAAATGACCAGTTTTAAAATAACAGAAAAACCTGCAACTTCTATAAGTTTAAATCCTAAATTTATGTTTTCATTGCATAGTTAACTTCAATACCTTTCCAACGCAAAAAAAATGGAGTCATTTCGAGGTTGGGAGCAAAAGTTATGGCCTTCGGAAGATGGGTTACGCATATGCTCTTATGCTCATGGGTATGCACTTGACATGCACTTAAAAAATGTCAAAAAAAAAACGTCCCTTAATATGCAAAATGGGCAAATTTTTCCAACCAAGATTCAATTTTGACAACAACCCATCACATTAATATATGAATAGAAGACTCAACGCTATCAAACATTAACATACATGCTCAAGAATTTAAGATTTTCAAGAAATTGACAAAACTAGCATGTAGAATGATGAAAAAGTAAGCTCTAAAAATGAAAACATGATGAAATCTTGAAATTTTCTCACCAACATTAAATTTTGACAGCAACCCACCACATTAATATGTAAATATAAGACTCAGCACTATCAAACACTAACCTACATGCTCAAGAATTGAAAATTTTCAAGAAATTGACAAAACTAGCATGTAAAATGTTGAAAAAGTAAGCTTAAAAAATGAAAACATGATGAAATCTTGAAATTTTCTCACCAAGATTAAATTTTGACAGCAACCCACCACATTAATATGTAAATAGAAGACTCAGCACTATCAAACACTAACCTACATGCTCAAGAATTGAAAATTTTCAAGAAATTGACAAAACTAGCATGTAAAATGTTGAAAAAGTAAGCTTAAAAAATGAAAACATGATGAAATCTTGAAATTTTCTCACCAAGATTAAATTTTGACAGCAACCCACCACATTAATATGTAAATAGAAGACTCAGCACTATCAAACACTAACCTACATGCTCAAGAATTTAAAATCTTCAAGAAATTGACAAAACTAGCATGTAGAATGTTGAAAAAGTAAGCTCTAAAAATGAAAACATGGAGAAATCTTGAAATTTTCCCCTCAATTCCAATTTTGACAGCACTTCACCTCCTTCATACCTACAAGGAAGACCCAACACATGCAAACTCAACAAAACATGTTAAAAAAAAACAAGTTAGATCAACATGTGTAAAAGAGGGTTAGTAACCAAAAATAAAACTTAACTACAAAAACTTGAAATTAAGTGCAAAGGACAATGGAGTAAGTCCCACCGGGCGTGCCAAATGTGTGCATGTATACTTTGCTTAATGCTAAATCAAATGAAGCAAGAACTACCACCTAAAATAGTTCTACAATTTAGCTAAAACAAAGCATAAACACCATCATGATAAGAATTAAACAAGGGTTAGATGCTAGCATTCATCAATACAAACTTTGAAACTAACAATGCTAAATATCTAAACTCCTCTATTCTCTAACAACAAATAAATGAATGGACCTAAGTAAGCTCCATGGCTATCAAAATAGTTGTCCTTAATGCTCCAAGAACCTAGGAATGGGGGCTAATCAAAGTTGGGCTACAAGACCCTTTTGACACCTCCCATATGACCCAAGCACTTTAAGAAAGAGGCTTAACTCTTCAAGATGATGAACTCTCAAAAGGGCAAGGTGCAAGCTCTTAGTCTCTTTGCTATATGCTTTGCATTTGCTCTCTTAGAAAGTTTAGGTGTAAGTAAAAAGGTAGGTGGAGGGCTCTTTATATAGCCCAAAGGATAAAGGATTCAACACATTCTCATGAATGTGGGATAAAGGTAAAACATGATTAGGAATGGATAAGGTTGCTTTATTAAAGGTAACCTTACTTTAGAAGGGTTTAATACATGTTTAGCAAGTCATGGGAGTTGGGGGTATTTTAATTAATCAAAGGTGATTAATTAATAGGTAGGTGTAAGCTTATAGAAGCCAATTAGAGGAATATTAGTGTGATTTAGGCTATTAGAAGGGGATTAAATCAATTAAATATTGATTTATTGGTTAAATGGAAGGGAAAGCTAATTAATTAATAATAATTAATTAGTCTAGGTAGAAGGGGTGATTTATTAACGGAAGGTCGTTAATTAGGGTATTTGTTGGATAGGCAACTTAATTAATTAGCTTAGTGTAATTAATTAATGATGATATGAGGGAAAATGAGTGCCTTTGACGATATGTCGTTGATTTGCGAGAAAGGGGATAATTAGCACAATTTAAGTATTTAAATTGCTTGAGCGTAATTATAGGTGTCTACAAGATGATAGACTTGATTGAGTAAATTAACATGTTAAATGTCAATTTAACTTGAGGAACAACAAATAAACATGGGAAATGTATTTTGTGAAAGAAAGTGATGTAATCATATTATCCCTTATAGATAAAAAGCACTACACCTAGATAGGAAAAATAATGATAAGTTAGGCCCCTAACCAACCATAAATAGAGACCTTAATGGTAAATCAAAAGACAATGCACACAAGGCCATAGACGCGGATAAAACAAACCTGACACTAGTTAGTCGCAAACTAGATCTATGAGGTAGATAAGGATGTGAGATAATTATACATCTCATCAGAACAAATGAAGGATTAAATACGCACCCATATGGGGAAAACATGATCTCCATATGATCAAAAAGGTCTCATATCACAGCTTCATGATTTTTTTCTTTTGATAGAAAAGCAAACTGATCGATGCAGGAAGTTTGCTAGATATAGAAAGACTGATCGATACAAGAAGTATTTCAGAGATGCTAAAAAGTGAACAAACTGGCCAATAGAGGAAGTTTGTTACTGCAAAGGCTGAAAATTCCATAAAAAAATAGTTGTCCTTCAAGGGAGTGGTCTGTATTTTGATTTTGATGATAGCCATCCTTCGAGGAATGTTCTATATTTTTTATTTTATTTGATAAGGCACAGATAGCTGTTCTTCGAGGGATCGGTCTATATTTTGGTACTAAGATAACATCTCCCTTTTTTTTTAGTTTTGGAAGAAGCTGAATTTAGACCAGATAGATCAGATAGAGGGGAATAAAACATATATAAGCACATACTCATGCCCCCGAGTATATTTGATCAAGATGAATACCTAGGGCAGATGAAGTAGTGATTAGGGTATTCCTACCATGAGAAGGAACAAATTCCTAAGGAAAATGCCATGAGTAGAGCCACGGTACTCATATTTAAGGTATTAAAGACATAACGCAGAGAACCACATAGTTCCAAGTCATTACAAAATGCATGACTAGTTGTAGATGGATGAAAAGATCTGTTTTGTGACTAAGATCATGTAAGATAGATTTTAATAGTAGAAGGGCCTTAGATGCAAAGCATTAAGAGGCTCCATTTTAGGTATACCATCCATGGAAGACATGCGATAAGTCCGAGACCCATACTTATGAGTGATAACGTATGGTCCCATCTAGTTAGGAGCAAACTTACCACGTTGACTCCATTCCAGAGTAGTGACATTTTGGTTTTCTTTAAGAAGAAGATCACCAACTTAGAAGTCACGCTACTGCAAATGCTTGTTATAAGCATGCTTGAAATGCTCAAGATAGACTTGATGATGTTCAAGAGTGTTAAGGTGACGTTCATCTAACAACTCAAGCTGTGCTAGATGGTTTTGACGATAGTCTTCATCAGAGACAAACTCTCTGAGAGAGACATGAAGAGAGGGAATCTGGACTTCCAAAGGAAGGACAAACTCAGACCCATAGATGAGAGAGAATGGAGTAGTGCTAGTAGGGGTATGAATGCTAGTCTGATAAGCCCAGAGAGTAAAAGGGATGTGTAAGTGCCAATCCCTACCAACTCGGCTAGTTACCTTTGTCAGTATATTACATAAAGTTTTATTAGAAGCCTCATCTTGGCCGTTAGATTATGGATAGTGTGGAGAAGAAAAGCTGAGTTTAATATTGAATGTGTCGCAAAGGTTCTGTAAATCTTTGTTTTTGAAGGACTTTCCTTTTTCTGTAATGAGTTAATGAGGAACACCAAAACGAAAAATGATGTGCTGATAGACAAAATCAACAACAGGTTTAGCTTTGGTCGACGAAAGAGGAATAGCCTCCACCCCTTTAGTGAAGTATTCTATGGTAGTAATGATAGAGTGATGTTGCTGCAAAGAGTGTGGATTGATGAGGCTAATGAGATCAAGACCCCATTATGAAAAAGGCCACAAATTCGCTGCGGGTTGCAAGGCATGACTAGGGATATGTGTGATATTAACGTGTTGTTGACACTTGACACATTTCTTGACATAGTCATAGCAGTCTTGATTAAGAGAAGGCTAGTAATAGCCTAAAAGTAGGATGCGCTTAGCCATGGAAAAACCACAAAAGTGTCCACCACAAATACCGTCGTGGACCTCCTGAATGGATTTAGATGATTCAGGAGTTTTGAGGCACTGAAGCAAAATACCATCAAAGCCACGTTTGTAAAGGATTCCACCCAGTATAGTATAGCAGTTTCCACATTAGATAAAAGATCTTCTGCCATTGGAATTCAGATCTAGAGGGAGCACTGAACAAGATAAATAATAAAAAAATGTACTGATACCACTCATCTTGAGTCTCGGTCGTGATGGCGTTGATTGAAGTCAACTGCCTAAGATGAGATGATTGGTCTAAACGCTGAACAACCACATAAAGTTGAGAGTCTTCAGTGAATGGAGGAATAAGCGAGGCTAAAGAAGCCATTGTATCTGCAAATTGGTTTGCAGTGTGAGGAATAGCTTGGATAGTAAATTTATCGAAAGATTGAAGCTGAAAGAGAATGATATCGTGATATTTTTTAAGGATATCATTTTTACACTGATAGACACCAGTGACTTGATTAACAATGAGTTCAGAGTCACCAAAGATGTTGATATGGCGAGCACTGAGATTAATGACATTATGGAGACCTAAAATGAGAGCCTCATATTTGGCCATATTATTGGTACATTCAAAGTTAAGCTTGTGTGCAATAAGGATGGGTGTACCCCAAGGAGGAATCATGACGAAACCTGTACCTCCCCCTTGCTAACACTTGGACCCATCAAAGAAGAGTTTTACTTTAAATGGAGATAGATCGAAATCGATTTGTTGGATGTACTCATCTAGGAATTGAGTGAGGGGGACTTGAGTGTCTGGAAGAGGAGTATCAGCTAATTGATCCGCAATGACCTGACCCTTGATAGATTTCTACAAGATGAACTCGACGTCAAACTCTATCATGAGAATGAGCCAATGAGTGATACGATCATTGTGATAAGGTTTCACATGCATTGTCTTGAGTGGATTGACACTTGTAACAATGTAGGTTTTGTGATTAGGGAAGTAATGACGAAGTTTAGAAGTTGTGAAGAAGAGAGCACAAAATAGTTTTTCAGCTTCAAAATAACGTGTTTCATACTCATGAAGAGTGTGACTAATATAATAGATAACCTGTTCTTTTCCATTAGTGTCCCGATGCGAAATCAAGGCTCCCAGAGCATGGTCAGTCACAGAAATATAAAGATATAATGGCTCTCCCTTGCGTGGAGGTGTAAGCATGGGTGGAGAAATAAGATAAAATTTGAGATCATCAAAGGCTTTTTGGCAATGCTCATCCCATTCAAAATGAACAGTTTTACGGAGGAGATGATGAAAAGGTTGACAACGGTCTGAAAGCTGTGAGATAAAACGATACATTGATTGAAGGTGTCCTTGAAGACCACAGAGCTACTTTAAGTTGAAAGGGGTAGGCATCTCGAGGATAGCCTTTATTTTTGTGGGATCAACTTCAATGCCCCTAATAGAAATGATAAAGCCTAAGAGTTTACCAGTGAGAATGACAAACACACATTTAGATGGATTTAGGTGAAGACAAAAATGAACGAGTCTCTCAAAGAGAGGTGCAAGGATGAGAAGATGATCCTGATGGCATTTGGACTTATCGAGGAGGTCATCAACATAATCTTCTACAGTTTTGTGTAAGAGGTCATGAAAGATGTAGGTCATTGCATGATGATAAGTTGCTCCTGCATTTTTAAGACCGAAGGGCATGATGCGATATCAAAAAGTACCCCAAGGAGTTATGAAGGAAGTCTTATGCTGGTCCTCTGGTGTGATGAGGATTTGATTATACCCTAAGAAACCATCCATCAGAGAAAGCATCTCGTGACCTGCAGGTAAATCCACGAGTTGGTCAATATTAGGTAAAGGAAAATCATCTTTTGGGCAAGTGAGATTAAGATCCTGAAAGTCAGTGCAATTTCAAATTTTCCCAGTAGCTTTGGTTATTGGTACTACATTTGAAACCCATTGTGGATAGTCAATGGGTTGGATGAATTTTGTGGAAAGCAAGCGTTGCAACTCTTCTTTGAAAAGTAGAGCTATAAGAGGATGCATCTTACACATTTTTTGTTTAACTGGTTTGATGTCTAGAAGAGTAACGATATTGTGGACTATGATATTAGGATCGAGGCATGGCATATCTTCATATGACCAAGCAAATGCTTGGTGATGGTGGGAAAGAAAGGCGGTGAAGTCTCCTAAATCTTGTGGGTTAAGAGATTGGCCGACCTTAATGATGCGAGGGTCTTTAGAAGTCCCTATATTAAGGTTGACAGTGGCTTCATTGAGAAGCGTAGACATGTCAGAAGGAATGGTTTTAAGAAGATAAGAATCCTCTACCCCAAGATAGGTAAGGACAGAATCATCATCTGCACATTGGATAGTATTGATAGTGGGAGAGTCGTATCCAACTATTTTAGGGAAGACTAATGGTATGGAAGTGGATTTGCCATTAGTCTTATAGGTCAGTGGACCTAAGGAAATGGTATTGACTAAAAAAAATGTTAGGCAGGATGGAAATGGTGTCATCCACATCAAGTGATGCTTCCGACCTGACGGGAGAAGATGGTTCCTCAATGGAAAGAGGCTCATCGAGAATGGTGATGGTTGATTTTGAGAGAGGTTTGAACTTTAAACCACATTTTTTATGTAGTTTAAGAGTTGGAATGGACACGAGGTCATGCACACCCTTTTCATGCTTTCCCAAGCCAAATCCTTTCCACACGCATTGATATAGATAAGTTTTTATGAATGTGGGATTCTGTAGATAATCAAACCCTACCGAATAGGGTTTGGCACTAGGAGGAGAATCCAGATGATAATGAGGTGTATCAAGACCACCGTAGATGAAATTAGTCTATTGATTGGGTAGTCCAATGGTCATAATTCAGCCAAGATCTAGCTAATATTCAGATTGTTTATCTAGCCTACCATACTCATTAGGTTTGAGATGGGCATCAAAAGAGAGAAGAGGATGCTCTGCTAGCCAAAATTTTTGCAATGTTTATTCCATATTTTGTAGATCTGGTAGTTTTGTTGCATGTATGGAAGAGGAGGCAGCCTCGTTAGGAGAACAAGTGTTCTCCTTTAGAGGGGCAGATCATGTGGTCATGTCACATTGTGCGGATGGAAAAGGGTCTCCTATATGAGTATAGATTTTTCCCTCATACTGATATTTTATGCATCGATGGAAGGTTGATGGGATGCAGTGCATTGTATGAATCTAGGAGCATCCAAGGATCATATTGTAGTGAGATTTCCCTTCAAAAATGTAAAAAAGTTCGTGAAGCAGTTTCTTTCCTACCCAAATGGGCAGGACCACAGTTCCTAAAGTAACCACCAGTTGATCATTAAGTGATCGAAGGGAGAAAGGAAGTGGGGACACTACATTCTTTGGTAACTTAAGTTGCTCAAATGTGTGGGAGGAAATGAAATTAAGTGCAGCACCACTTTTGATCATAATGCGTTTTAACGTAGTGTTATTGATTTGACCTGTGATAAAGAAAGGAGCCTCTAAATCCTCAAAAGAAAGGGGAGGAATTTTAGAATCCTTGAAGGAGATGGTGGTTGACGGTCTATTCAATCCAAAAACCATCTCGAAAGGCTGGGGCTCATCTGAATTCACTGCAATATGGTGCAAATTATCAATTAGAGTCTGGCGATGCTGGGGAGATGATTGAATGAGGTCAAAAAGAGACATTTTGACTAGAGCATGGGTGAGTTGTTTCATAACACTCTCCTCAACTAACATGAGAATCTGAGCCCAAGGTGAAGCACAAATAGAGACCCAAGGTCTCGGGGCTGATGAGGAAGGAGGAAATCCTTCGGGGGTAGCAAAAATGATGACCCGTGGTTGAGAGGCTATAGAAGATGATGGATTATCATACTGTTGTGCTCTAGTGGTGATATGAATTGTATCAATTTAAGAAGGTGGAAGATCATCCGGAGTGGAATTAATAGAATTAGAGGCCTGAGTAGACCATTCAGGCTCAGATGTAGTTGGGATGATAGGAGACACTTATTCCTCCTCTTCTTCCAGTAGAAGATCACTTTCTTCCAAGAGGCTGTTAATGACAGATTGAAGGGCTTTACATCCCTTAGTGTCATGACCTGGAGTGTGATGGTAAGCACAAATCAAATTAGATTTGAACCATGAATGTTTTACTCCTTTGGGATTATATGGTTTTATCGTAGGAAGAGATATAGATGAAGATTGGATAAGTTAGCGAAGGATTTCAATATATAATCCGGTAGATGAAGATGAGGACATAGATGACGAAGACACCTCTTTATCCTTAACAGACTACCGAGGTAAAAGGACCTGCATATCTGGTTTGATAGTCTTTTTAGAGACTGTTTTACTTTTTTGGACATTAAGAGAAGCAGCCTTAGGTGCTTGAGATGGAAGCAAGTGAGACAAGATTGATTTTGGTGGAGGAGGAGCTCCTAAGATAGATTTTGAAGATGACGAAGATGTGACAAATGTTTTGGTCTTCGGAGATGAAGAAGGTTGCTTGGCTGAAATAGATGATGATTTAGATAAGACTAATTTAGATGGGGGAGGAGCTCCCAAAATAGATCTGATAGGAGGCACAAATGGTGCCTTGGATTTGTATGATGAAGATGATAGTTATGATAAAAGAGGTGATACCTTTCTAGTGGGTAAATCCCCTTTATGAGGCATTGGTGAAGATGGTGTTGTAGAAGAAGACACCTTTTCAGTGGATAAATCCAATCTTTTATGAGGCACAGAGAGGGATTTTTGAGGGAAAGCACCAAGAGTTTTGATGGTCTGAAATATTGGTTTTCCCTTTTCAGGGATGGTGACAACTTCGACCGCATAAGGTGATTGTAAATTTTTTGGAGGAAGTAAAGGAGATGATATCGATGATGTAACCCTAGGCTTAAACTCCAATTTTTTATGTCTGAGTCCAAGAGTTAGAAGTATAGGTGTCAATGCTATCTCTTTAGATGTTTCCTTAATAGGAAAGGAAGCACTGATGGTGGAAGAGGTAGGAAATGAAGAATCTTTGTCTTGTGAGGAAGATACTTCAGATGCAGTAATTGTGGGTGTAATTACTGAAAGAAAAGTGACAAGAAGGGTTAAGATTGAAGACACTTCCAAAGGCATAGAAGTTAGTACAACTATGGGTACGTTAACCAAAGGCATGGTCGCGGGAAAAATGGGAGCGATAGAAGTAGAAGTATCTGTAGTGGGAATTTGAAGGGATGTAAATGACTCAAGCACCGAAAGAATATCGATGACAAGACAGATGAAGATGAAACTATCTCAGGTATAGGTTGAAGATCAGATAGCGAGACAGAGGGAGATGAATCTATTTCTAATAAAGGAAGACTTGAAGATGGACCATCTGAGGATAGTGGAATCTCATAATTTGAAGGAGCAGAGGAGAGTCCTGATTCATTCGACATGTTTTTAGATGATTCATAATTAGGAGAAGAACCATTAGTAGAAATGAAGCTGATAGTATGAGTTTTTGGTTTTTTAGACCCTAAAGCATCATTGTTTGGGGAATGATTTGGAAAAGGTTGTTTAAAAACATAAAGCGCTTGATTTGGCAGAGCATTTGGGTTATCCAAAATGAGCTCACCTTTAACAATGAATTTTTGGACAAGATTTTTGAAGGTTTGACATTGTTCAATATCATGGCCTTTGCTTCTATGATAACGACAAAAGTCATTTTCACGATACCAGAATGGCCGTTCTTGGCTCTCATCAAAATTCCTAATAGGGGGAAGTTCGATCATGTGAACTTCCAACATTTTTTCTAAGATAGAAGCATATGATTCCCCCAACAAAGTAAAAGATCGCGATGACAAGGGAGGTCCTTTTAGAGAAGATGAAGAGTCTCTTCGAGGTGTTTGATTAGAAGTACTATCAAATCATGATGTTTTTAATATGATAGCATTGGTGGACCCCTGATTCTTGTCTTTGTTAGAAGTGGAAGGGTTTGCTTTCGTAAACCGAGAAAAATATGGTTTAGACTTAGAATGAAGTTTTAGCTTCCCTTGTTCAATGACACAAGACTCAAGCTTGTGTGCCATTGTAAAGGCTTCTTCAAATGTATGAAAGGTTTGAATCCTTAAAGTGGAAGAAATATGATTAGCGCAAGATCAAGTAAACAACTCGATTTGTTGAGATTGAGGGAGGGAGAAAGACAATTGATTTATTATTCCTCTCCAACAAGCGACAAAGTCTACAATAGACTCGTCATCAAATTGACAAATGTTATAAAGATCTGTAATCGAGATCTTATGTGTGATGTTTATTGAGAATTTTTCAACAAACATCTGAGCAAATTGAGAGAAAGAAAACAAAAAATGTTGGGGTATGTTATTGTACCAGTCTAAAGCAGGTCCTACTAAAGACATAGGAAAGGTACGGAGCATAAGCTCCTAATCCTGGACTATAATGTAGCAAGTATGCTTGAATGCTCATAGGTGTTGTTGAGGATCCTCCCAGTTATGAAATTTTGAGAACTCAAGAAGTTCCCATTGGGGAGGATAAGGCTTAAAAGCCACTGATGGATGAATTGGTTCATTACATACTTCTTCAAAAGAATATGAAGGGCGAGCCCCTTTGGTGGAGGCTTGTAAGTCTGTGATTTTCTTGAAAAGAAGTTGGACGACGTCAGATTGAGGAGGGGGCATGTTGGTATGTCCTGTATAAGAAGTAAATGGTATGTTCTGCTGAGGAATTAATGGGGGATTCATCTATTGATTAACATGATGATAAGAGGAATAACCAGGCATTCTGGGTGACGCTTGGTGAGGTATTTGTTGTGAAGGATCCTGATTATAAGCAGGCTGTGAGATGACAAGTGGTTCAGAGAAAGGTGGTTGAATGAAAGACGGAGCCTGTGATTGGTGGGCTCCTACACTTACCGACTGAATCTGAATGGATTGAGGAATGTGGGTGTTGATTTGATTTGATATAGTGGGAAACAAACTCTGAATGAGGCTTTTGACTGTCGGATTGGTTATTAGGGGTGTCGACGATAAAGGATGGGTAAAGGTCACTGTTGCTGGAGCAATAGAAGAAATACCAGCTAGAGGACGAGAAGGAGGAACCGACTGACTCGTAGGAGGGGGTTAGTTCACAGAGAGATACAGACCCTGAGACGCAATAGATGACATAGAAGAATTAACAACAATTTGCGGGAGTGTGGACACACTCATCATAGCTGAAGAAGAGGGCCTCTCGAAAGTAGGTTGTGGGGTAGCTGAGGTAGCCATGGCACTAGGGATAGGTAGGGTCATTTGAGAACCAATCGACATGGTCGGAGGAAGAGAAAAAGGAGGCATAGATGTGCCACCTTCTTTAGTGGTTCGAGGTAAGAAAAAGCATGCTAAATGTTCTATGAAAGCCTGGGATGGCTCATGAGAATAATCACAAACTTGTTGGATTGGTGGTCCCTGATCAGATATGTGAGTAGATTTATGCACTAGATAGTCCATAAGGGCTACCGGGTTGTGGTCAAGGAGTGCCTGAAATTTAGGATTTCTGCGAGGAACATACTCTATATCAGAAGCAGAGGACACCTCTGAAGGACTATGGGAAGCTGGTCGTGATAGGATCACTTTAGGATGATAGAAAGGATTATATGACCAAGATGGGGAACCAACTGACAGTGGTCCCGAAGAAGACCCAAGGGGTGCCAAAACATTCACATTAGTGGTGGTATCGGATGAAGAAGAGGCCAGTTGAGCCATTTTTCTAGATTGTGACCGGGTGATGACCATCATAAACAAACAAAAACATAGAAAAAGATTGGCCTAACTGATGCACAGACAATTCAAGCAGCGTAGGTGATTATCTCTTTTAAATTTTCATGCCTTCTAAGAAATAAAATGTTTGGGATGGTTTTTTAGAACGGGGACTACTTAATTGGAAAAACTAAGGATTGTTTGAGAAATGTTTTGGTGAGGAGTCCCGAAGGCACTTCGGTAAAATATTGGTACGTGGCTTGATATAGGGGCCTACCCCCACACTTCACACACCATTGTGATAAGGGAGTTAGGTGCTTTGCCAATATATACCAGAACTTCCGTGAATTTATAGCACGACCTAAGTACCGCGTAGGCTCTTCCTCTTGGATGTCACTTCCAAGTAGGCGAGGCTAGGGAAGGAGTTTTTGTTTAAATGCTTTATACCTAGTGATTTTGGATTTGTGTGCAAGGGTGAAAAATAAAAATCAAAGAGTGTCACTATCAATTTTGATCAATTTTCCAACCTATTTAGAAAACTAGATGAACATATAACAAAAATGACAAAGAAAAAGTTCATTTCAAGCACTAAAACCGAAGTGTTTGATTTCAATGAAGACAAGTCAAACAAGTTCTTTCTTAATGTGATTAATTATTTTTAAGCACTGAAACCGAAGTGTTTGAGTGTGATAAAAACAAACAAACAAGTTCTTTTTAAGTTACTTAAAAAAGAGAAAACATCGTAAAAGAGAAATACCTGTAGATTTAGCTCTCCAAGGTGTGTGGACTTCAAAAAGCACATTATTGAGCTCTTCCCCTCAAACAATCCCATGAACAAGCAAACTCCTCCATAGAACAAGGTTAAGCAGAACACACAAAAAAATCCAGAAAGATATATCCAGATAACTAAATGCTAGTAGAAGAGAAATTTCTATTTAAGAAACTAGAAAAATTTCAAATAAATGACAATTTTGCACAAAGAGATAAATCAAAAAGTGCAGCTTTGAAATCAAAAGAAAGGTTTACTAATCTTAGAAATAGAAATGGGAATATAGATATGCAAGAAAGAAATAATTTTGATTTTGCAAATTATAAACGAAAGAAACAAGACCAAAATAAAGAAAGGAAATGCTTAAGGAAAACTGATGACAATCAGTGAAGAAAAAAAACAAAAGCTCAATATTGGAAAAGAAATGAACTTACCAATAGGGGACTTTGGTGTAGGTCCCACCGGGCATGCCAGAATGTAGATCAAGAATTTCCGTGCTTGTTACCGGTCCAAGTTAATGCACCAAACTAAACACAAAAACCCTGAAAAACTCAAATGAAATCGATACTTGATAGATTGGATAAGATCCATAGACGTAGATGGAGAGAATGCCGATGGAGACAAGACATGCACACATAAAAAATCCCACAAAGTAGATCCAAGAAACTTGTGATGCATAAATCCTTGGCAGAAAAAGATGATGTTAGACGATATATGGGTGAACTGCCCGGAAAGTGGGTCCAGGAAGCAATGAGCTTCCTCGGCAGATGTCAGTTCATGTTTTCAATCAAGAATAAATACATACATGATAAAAGATGTAAGCAAATATTTAGGTTTTATAATTAAAAATAGCAAAAAGAATGTAAAAACCACAACAGAAACTGAAAAAAGGCAGGAAACTGTAAAAACAAAGCTAAAATTGTGTTACCTGAATTATGTATCTTTCTGCAGTCTGGTCAGCGTCGATCAGACAGTGATCGGTTTCAATCAGACAGTGATTGGCGTCGATTGTTTGGGTCGGCATCGATCAGGAAGTGATTGGCATTGATTGGACACACAGGTAGACAAAAGGCCAGAAAGTAAAAGAAGAAAGAAAACTAAGTAAAATGGATTAGACGTAAGACCCGATTACTGAAGATTGATTAGAAAGCAGAGATTGAAGATGGAAAAGGGGGATTTGAGGTAGAAATTGATGGATTCTAACCCAAAAACCGAAGAAAGACCCGATCAGTGCCAATTTGGATAAACCAGTGTTGATTAAAGACTAATCAGATTCTACCGGACTGGATCGGAGTTGATCGAAAGGAGATTACCGAAACTAAAAA
Organism: Taxus chinensis; assembly: GCA_019776745.2. Taxonomy (NCBI): domain Eukaryota; kingdom Viridiplantae; phylum Streptophyta; class Pinopsida; order Cupressales; family Taxaceae; genus Taxus; species Taxus chinensis. The sequence goes on along the minus strand of CM034149.1, from coordinate 854,774,653 downwards.
AGAAGAATACTTGAAAAATGCTTGATTGATGATTGATGATGACCAGGGTAGCTGTGGAGACCCGCAAGAGCTGTAGACACATAGACAGAGTAATAGTACACCTCTCACGGATTAAACTAAACAAAACTCACTTTCTTTCTCTGATAATCTCTTTAATAGCTTAATAAAAGTAATCTCTGGGTAACCAACTCTTCTAAATCTAACTAGAGAGGATCTCAGGTCATAAATTTATAATCGGTGCCGACCAAGATAAAATCGGCGTTGATTAGGGAACAGGCTCCCAAAGTGGCGAAAAGGAATGAATTGTGGGGATGATAATAATATCCCTCTGACTCAAATATGGGAAGAATCCCACTGCATGGTTCCAGGAGAGGAGAAATAGGTGGGATAGATGGATAATAATGATACAAGAAGTTGGAAATTGATATGGGGTAGATAAGTAGTTGAGACAAATGTAAAGAAAATAATTAAATAGTTAATATTTAATTATCCATGAGTGAAATATAATGGAGTGAAATAAACCTAGGATAGGTGTCTAAATTAAATATTTAAATAATAACCTAAGGGAGAAATGGTGATATAAAGATGCCCCGGGTTACCCGAGAGGATAAACGAACCCAGGGGACACTAAATTGGGTAACCAATTTTAGGTGTCTACAATACATCCATCACACATGTAACCTCACGTTGTCTAGCAATCTCCCTTTCACATGCTTCATCATACTTGAGTCATCTCTCCTCCCTTTCTTTCTCCATCACAACATCTACCATCTTCCTCCACTCTAGCTTCCTCGCCCACCGCTCAAAATGGTTTAGCCAGCCATTGGGAATGCCTCTAAACGCATGGTAGCCATAAAAATTTTCATGGTCAGAGGGACAACACGTAGAAATGATCCTTTGGGATCCCTCATAAACTCAAACTCAGCAACCTCCAAACAAGAATATGTGGAAATGGCGTACTCCAGAGTGTAGCTAGACAATACTCCTTTCCACCAATGATCCATAACACGGGTCCACGTCAGATCTGCATCCTATAGCCTCTAGTATTCTTCTTGGGTCCATACACGTGATCCATAACACCAACTTGGTCTAGACACATAGGATGAGAACCATTCATATAGTTCCACTGGGAAACAATAGAAAAAAGTTTCATACAGATCATGGTAGAGGTTCTCTTCTACCCATCTACATGCATTAAACTCAGGTCCAGTGCTGAATCTCTGAGCAAATTCATACTCCGTACTCTTGAACCATGATTCAAAACTTCCCAACGTTAACCGCTTTGTCATTACTCATTACACAGATCATGACTAATTTTATTTCCCACTACAACTTTGAAAAGAGGTCTCGACAACGAAACCAAGATGTAGTCATTTTTACCCCTATCACAAAAGAAAGGAACCCCATGCGTGTTGGCCTATCACCCAGCGGATGTTGGGTGCTCACCCGAGGAACCCGTGGGTTCCGTGTGTCTCTTTTATGTGAGTTTAGTGGGAAAAATAATCTATGATTTATTTTTGAGAGATTTCCAAAGGATTTAAGACATACAAGAACCATAGAGCTCAAAATGGCCTCTAGATCCTTGGAGTTATTCCAGATAGAGTACTTAACAAATTATATAACTTGTACCATAACAAAAAGAAGTATATAAGAATCCACATTGATATTCATATATATAAACTGGTAACCTCATTACATCCATGGAGCCATTTATAAAATGTCACAGCGAAGTAGACCGCAGTCATGCATTACAATTGAACTAATGTAACTATGCTACCAAAAATAAAAAAATTACAATCCCCATGCCCAATACATCCTTTCCCAAATGCAATTACCCACTGGAAGAGTTCTTGCAGTATTTCTGTAGAGCTCCACCCATTTTCTAAGTCTCTTCTCCTCATTTTTACTCTGCAGGTGCTTATATTTATAGCCTTTCTGGACTACCAACTCATCCTCCAACGCCCTCAGACCCGATGTCAAGTGTCTGAATGTGGTCCTCCATGCGAGCATGCTCCTCCAAGCATGAGATTTCCACTTTATACCATGATGTACTTCTAGAAGCTTCTACTGCAAGCATGCTCCTTCCTAGGTTAACCTATTGCCTGGCTAGCACCTTATCCATGCACAGTGGGGTCATGAGTTTCACGTGTTCTACCTTGAATGTCCAATTTGACTAAGTCCTAAACCCTTGGTTCTGTCCACATGTGCCATGGGTTTCCTTAAACCCTTTTCTTAAACCCTACCTTGTGTGTTTTGTCCTTGCATGCCTACGCACCTTTTGTACTTAGTCAATATTCTAGGGGCCCAATAGATTCTGTACGCCTTGTACTTGCTATTGCTGCATCACAGGGGTGGCCCATATACCATATGGATGTGAAGAGTGCCTTCTTACATGGATATCTACAAGATGAAATATACATGGAGCAGCTGGATGAATTTGTTTAGAATTCTTCTCTTGTTGGTAGGTTTTGAAGATCTCTCTACAGTCTCAAACAAGCCCCTCGGGCTTGGTATGAGAAGATGAATTATTTTCTTCTATCTACTAGTTTTGTTCATTGTCACTCCAATCATACATTGTATCTCCAACATGTTGGTGAGGATATTATGATACTTGTCTTGTATGTTGATGATCTGTTACTTACTAACAACTCTTCTTCCCACATTCAGAGTATTCAGAGGGCTCTTTCTACACAGTTTGACATGACAGATCTTGGGCTATTGCATTATTTCCTTGGTTTGGAGATTTCTCAGATAGATTCAGGGATTCATTTGAGTCAGAAAAAGTATACCCATGATCTTCTTAGGCACTTTGATATGGTTGATTGCAAGCCAAGTCCATCTCCTTTTCAGTTTGGATTTACTCTTACTTCCACATGTACCACACCACATTGTGATCCTATGTTTTATAGGTAGTTGGTTGGGAGTCTCATGTACTTGACCCATACTCGCCCTGATATTTCATTTTCAGTAGGGATTGTATCTTGGTTTGCACATTCTCCTCATACGAGTCACTGATAGGATGTCAAAAGGATTTTACGCAATTTGCATGGCACTTCCCACTTTTTCCTACACTACACTAGGGGTTCTACTCATTTGGTAGGGTATATAGATTCAGATTGGGTAGGTTCTTTTGATGACAAACGTTCCACTTCTGGCTATCTTTTCTATCTTGGTTCTTCTCCAGTTTCTTGGGTGTGCAAAAAGCAACAGGATTTTACACTTTCATCTTCAGAGGCAGAGTACAGGGCAGTAGTTACAGTGAGTTAGCAGATTCTTTGGCTTTGCCAGTTATTGATAGAGTTTGGATTCCCACAGGATTCACCAATTATACTTTGGTGTGACAACAAAAGTGCAATTCACATTTCTTGCAACCCAGTTGAGCACCAGCGGACCAAGCATATTGAGATACACATCCACTTCATTCGTCAACACATTCAAGATGGAGTTCTTTTCTTGAAGTACATTCCAACTCAGCAGCAGGTTACAGACATCTTTATGAAGCCTTTTTTTATCACCTCACTACATTGAGTTACGTGGAATGCTTGGGGTTTCAGAAGTTGTTCTTGGGGGTGTTCGTGAGAACATCTTCCTTCTTCTTCTTCTTTCTATTTCCTTCCAGCATGATTCTTTCCTTCTTTTGGTTTGAAATTTCTTCATGGATATATTGTACATGAGTACCTCATCAGGCCTATTTTTCGGGACTCATACTGTGGACATGCCACTTCTATTTTGGCCCCTAACTTCACTTGAGGGGGGGTGTTAGAGTAGGTATTTACCTTAGCTCATGTTCACCTAGGTAATTTATTTACATTTATTGTATTTATCCTCACCCACTTATGTGTGTGGATATTTATTTTTATTTATTTAGATATTAGAATATATTATCTAGTTGTTAGGTATAGTTTTTTCCTAGATCTATGGTATTGACTAGATCCTTGATGTCTAGTTCTCTCATAAATCTATGGACTTGACTAGTTCTTTTATGACTAGTTCTTTCCATGATTTATGGCTTGATCTATGACCTTGACTGGTTCTTAGTTGTTATTACTTTCCTATATAAGAAAGGCCCATTCTCATTGTATTTCATTGAGTTCCAGAATAATATATGATATTGATGCTCATTTGTTTGCAAAGGTTTTATGTAAAGTTATTATGGAAAATTACTTTCATCTTATTGATCGTGGTGTTTGATTAACATCTATGTTCTTGGCTTGGTACAATTTGGTTATTGTTCATTTTAGAAGTTTGGTATCAAACCCCTTATTTGGCAATGTGTGAATGTGGAGTCTAAAATAATGGGTATATATGTAGGCACATAATTAAATTAAATATGATGAAAAATAATTTAGCGAGAGAGAACTTTAATGATCAGGTATTCTAGGCACAATGGTTTGCAAGATTTTCCAACAGTACTTTATTATATATAAATTCTATAAATTTTGGTTTTTGTTCAAATGTATGATTTATGATACTAATTTATAATGTCCTCTAGATTAAATTTTATGCTTCAAATGTTGCATGTGGAGACGACTATGTGGTTGACGATACTTTTCGTCAAACATGGAATCCTCCAAACACATATGAAGTCTCTATGCATGTTTTACAACAAGATAAACATGTTGTAAATGAAGAAGATGAACACTTGAGCGCACAAGTGAGGAGGATTAGAACAATACTAGATAACAATCTTGTTGGTCTCTAAACAAGTAATTTCTTACTATATTAGAGAAGATACTTGTGGAAACAACAAACTGATTAAGGGAAGCCAAATATCTTCCTTGTTAGGTATGCAAGATCCTAAGGCACAACCATTTAGACGTGTAGATGATGGATTCAACAGTACACTTCATCGAGATAGAGATAGAGAGAGAGAGAGAGATTTTATAGAGAAGTTGTTGAATCGAAGGTGCTTGTATTAAACAAATAAGAAAGCTAGTTTTCCTATTGTAAAAAATGTTCATGTATCACGTCCAGTACCATGGGAGGATGAATTACAAAGAGTTGCAAAATGAGATAGGGAAAGGGGGCTTGTTGAAGAACTTGAAGATGAGACCAAAATGAGTGAAATATAAGGGGAATTTTATGTAACAACTATTGTACTATATTGTTTGTATATTTTTCCTATTTTGATAGTCCATAAGGTCATATTCTTTTTTGTCATTTTTTCAAATAGTTGGTGTGCAATGTCAATACACGTATTTGATATGCAAATCTATGAGTGCATTTTTCACATATATATCCTTGAATTATATACTTTTATCTTGTAATTGTTCTTCCCTTATATCAATATCAATATTTTACCCTTTTAAAAAGGAGACTGCAATAATTATATTTTGTTTGTGTTGCATAAATTATATTATGTTTTTGTTGTAGAAATTATATCCATTCCCTCCTACTTTGATTATAATAGCTCAACAATGTATTACATTGTGACCCCTAACAAATGACAAATGAAAACATTATTCTTACAAGATATACTCATTATGTTGTATATAATTGTGATACCAAAATTTTATGTTCCTACAGGATCTATATCAAAGTAGGTTGTTGCTCCGCGTAGTATGTTATTGCCTCACTGACCTGCATTTTTAATGTTTGTTTTGCACTGCATAAAATTATAAATCTATTCAAAGTTGTTTCATTATTATTATTTTTTGTATAATTTCTAATTCATTCCCTCCTACTTTGATTACAACAGTTTAACAACATTTTACATTGTCACCCCTAATAAATGATGATCGAACACATTATTTTTACAAGATATAGTTAGCATATTGTGTAAAATTGTGATGCCAAAGTTTTATGTGCCTACAAGGTGTATATAAAAGTAGGTTTTTGCTCCATGTAATATGTTGTTGCCTCACTGACTTGTATTTTTAATGTTTTTTTTTGTACTTCATAACATAATGAATCTATTCAAAGTTGTTTCAATCAAAAAAAAATATTTTCAATTCATTCCCTCTTATTATCTTAGCAATGACTTAGAAACAAATCATAAAAAATGTAATAGACATATGGGACTTGTTTGGTTGCATTTCTAATCTAAAATAAGCCAAATAATATTCCCACACCTACAATTACATTTTCATCGTTCATCACAAATAAAAATTACACGTTCACCATCATTTTTACCATGAAATAAACCCACAAAAGCTATTGGTGCATTTTCAAAGAATTCAATTATATCTTCAATGTAAAATACATTCATTTATTTGATATAATGTACCAAAATCTCTAGAAACTAATGATACAAGTACACATAATCATATTGAATGAAATCTTCTCAACATGCCAAATTAATAAATAATATACTATATATAAAAAAATCATGTTATATATTATATATATATATATATATATATATAGAGAGAGAGAGAGAGAGAGAGAGAGAGAGAGAGAGAGAGAGAGAGATGAATATTGTTATTATGTAGAATTTTGGAAAACTACTTGTTACAATTTACAAGATTTGTTTTATAATAGTTTTGTGAAAAAAAATATAAATACGTATAAGCTTGTATATTATATTAATGAAAGTAACCAAACTCCTTACATTTTCCAAGTCATGTCAAAAGTAAGAGCGAAAAGATGGTTTTGGCATAAAATTAGGACTACATATGCATCTGATGTCGTTTTATAATTAAGGAGAAAAACAATAATATCAAACTTGATTTTTGCTTTGACATAGTTGAGTATCTTGGCAAGTATTTTACAAAAAATGATATAATTTATGGTAATAACACAACATCAATGAATTAAAGTTGAGAGTTCTTCAAATTTCTTTGTTGTTTGTTAATAGCAATGGAGTTTCATGCTTCGATCCATCCTTGAATTTGTCTTTTATTTCCTTTAATATCATCAGGTGTAAGGTGTGTGTGAAATAAAACAACACTCTTAATACCCTTGAATCTCTTTCACTGATATGTTTACAAACAATGGGCACATACCTAAATAAAACTATACAAACATAAATTATAAAATAAGTTTATCAAAATTATAAATAAGATATTGTGTGGTCACTTGTTGGGAAGAATGGATTCTTTCTAAAAGCTGCATCTCACTATCACCTCCACTATTATGTTTCTAGGAAAAATGAAGGATTATTTATGCAAATTATATTAGGAAATTAGGGATAAAATATGCAGAATAATCCCTCACAAAATCACAATAGTAGAAACTAATATGCAGAAAATGTTATAGATCTGAAATAAAAGTGTGAATAATAAAATAATAACACATATACAATATTTAATGTGGTTCACCCAATTTGAGCTACGTCCACCAAGAATCACTTGCTCAGATTTTATTACAAGCCACTGCTCTCTCAATACAATACCCAGATCTGTTTGGAGTTATGCTCAACAAACTCTATAGAATTCACACCCGAATTCAGACACATCTGCAATGTTACATTATCCCTACCATATTCTCAAAACCACATAAGTAGACAACTGCTTAAGTAGTTTTATCAAAATCGTGGGTATCAAAACCATCCCATAAACCTATGGGTCAAAAATCTTTCCCATATGAGAAAAGCACGTTTCTTGGTATATCTTGCACATTTTTCGAGACCAATTTTTTTTTCTCAGGGACTGCACCCCTGAAATCCCAACGAGAAAACTTTAGAAAGTGTATAATACTCTTAGTGTATGGTATGTTTAAAATTTTCACACATGAAAACAGGCTCCACAACCTAACAATCTCCCACTTGGAGACTAGTTTTCAAAAGTGAGCAAGCTTCATCAACCCTTCACTAGTTTCTGTGAAGACCAATCAAACCTTGAACACAACTTCAATTTTTCCCTTGTGACAAGTCCTTAGTTTCATCATGTCTTGCAGTTTACTGGTATGAATCTTCTCCAGCTTTAACTTCTCTTCCTCAAAAGTTTTCCTAATGAAATGGTACCTAAGCTATATATGCTTCAGTCCTAGAGTGGAAAGTAGAGTTCTTAGCTAGGTGTATAACACTTTGACTATCACTATGAAGTTCCCTTCCTCTTTCTTATGTCCCAAATCCTCAAGCAATTGTTTTAGCCAAATTTCTTTACTTACCTCAATGGCAACAACATACTCAGCCTTTGTGGTTGACAAAGCCACCAGCTTATGTAGCCATGAAATGCAACTCACTGCTATCCCACCTATAATGTAAATATAACCTGTCGTGCTCTTCCTTCTGTCTACATCTCCAGCCATATTTGAATCTACATAACCACACAAAGTGGTGTCAGATCCACTGTAACAAAAAACTATCCCCATGGTCCCTCTCAAATACACTTTACTATCTACCAATGATCCCTGGATCTCATAAATCTACTACCGATCCCACTGCAGGTTCATGATCTGCCAATATCTCTAGGATCTGTTTCATGGCATGGGAAATATCAGGCATGGTGCACAGGACATGCATCAAACTACCAACTGCTGATGAGTACAGGTACATTTCACATCTGGTTTCTCTCCTACTCTTTCTTGGGGATACTCCTTTGATAACTTGAAATGGCTTGCCAAAGGAGTTAAATTGGTTTAGTGTCCCACATATTAAACCGCTCCAATAAATTTTAATGTACTTTCCTGAGATAAAGTCAGCTTTTGTTCCTTCCTATCCTGATATATCCTCATACCAAGGATTTGTTTGGATGCCCCCCAAATGACTTCATAACAAAGGAGTCACTTAGTTTCGATTCTTGAGTACTTTTATTTCACTACATGTTTTTACCTGTAACCAACATGTCATCCATATACAGACACATGATGATATAACTGTCATCCTCAAATTTATTTATATATACATAATGGTTAGAATGAAATCTAATATAACCTTGCTCCATCATGAAGCTATTAAATTTCTTATACCATTGACGTGGAGTTTGTTTCAGGACCCATAAAAAATCTTCTTCAGTTTGTACACCATAAGTCCTCTTTACCTTTGACCTCATAGCCCTCTGGGCTGTTGCATATATAGATCCTCCTCCAACTCACCATGGAGAAATGTAGTCTGTACATCAAGCTACTCTAAGTTCAAGTCTTCTGTTGAACCTATTCCAAGAACAATTCTAATAGAATTCATTTTTACTATAGGAGAAAAAATATCATTAAAATCTATACCTTTTTTCTGTGCAAACCCCTTAACCACCAATCCGGCCTTGTATCTTTTCTTGCCTCCTTCTTGCTCTTTGACTCTGTACACCCAATTGTTTTGTAATGCTCTTTTTCTTTCGAAGCTTCACCAAATCCCAAGTGTTCTGGTTCTGACATGAGAGACCTGATGCTCCTCATCACATGGCTTGCTCCCACTTCTTCCTAGCATCTACCTAGATTGCTTCATTAAATTCTTTAGACTCCCCACTGTCAGTGAGTAATAAATAATAAAGATAAGGAGAAAAAGTTCGATAGGTTATCTTCTTACCCTAAAAGACCTCCTCAATAGAGAATTTTGGGGTTCATGTTGAGGAGGTTCTTGAACTGATTCATCTGTCACTTTCCTATCTAGAAGATCCTCTACCACTGCATATTGGGCTTTCTTGGATTCTTCCTTGTTTTCTAGTAATTACTGCTTATACATGACTTTCTCATTAAAGACCACATCCCTAGATCAAATGATTTTTTTGTCCTTAATAATCCAACATTTATATCCAAATTCATCACCACCATAACCAATTAAAGTACATTTTTTTTTGCTCTAACTTAGCCTTTAGCTTGGTCATATCATCCTTTTCTATATGAGAAAAACACCTCACATCCAAAGAATATAAGAAATGAATAATAAACTTTTTTACCATACTAATTGAAAAGCTTCTCAGGTATGCCTCCATCCAAGGCATTTGAGGGTCCTCTATTTATCAAGTACACAGTTGTGCTCACCACTTCTTTCTAAAAAGAAAGAAGCAGTCTTGCATGTAACATCATGCTCCTAGCACATTCCATTATTATTCTTGTTCATCCTTTTTGACACCCCATTCTACTGAATGGAGTTTTGGAACCATCTTTTACCTTGGATTCCATTATTTGAACAGTAATCATCAAATTCATTGCTGTAATGCTCCCCTCCATTATCTGACCTGAGTCATTTTAGCTTAAGACCTATTTCATTCTCTACCAAGGCTTTCCATTTAACACAAGTTGGTCAAATACTTCAGATTTGTTTCTAATACAATAAACCCAAACTTTCCTTGTTACATCATCTATAAAAGTAACATAATAATTCACCCCCAAGAGATGATAAGTTGAGTTGGCTTACATGGCACATCAGAATGTACTCAGCTCTAACTTACTCTCTTTTATTCTTAGGTCCTAACCTTGAGAAACCTTACTCGCTTCTATTTCCCATCATATGTAATAGCCTCACAAGAACTCAAAACTTGTTTCTGTATCATCGCATTGAAAATTCCTTATTTCATGATCTCCATTCCCTTTATGGATCATATGACTTCCTATAGTAGCCATAATGTTGGATCTCCTACCCCTTTGAAGCCACAAGATTACAAACTTAGTGTTATTGTGTGTCTAAATATCAAGGTTTCCAACCTTCTTACCTCTTTCCACCACAAGAGCATCCTTGGTAAACTTTCAAGAGTCCGCTATAAATATCACTTACAACCAGCACTTCCTCAATTCCCTGCCGATATCAAATTTCATCTTAATCATTCGCACCATGTCTCGACATCCTTCATTACGCCATGTATTCCCATTCGTAATTTCTTATACCTGAAACATAAACATTTTCTAACTATGCCTGCAAGGCTGATCATCACCAAGAAAAACATGCCCAAAATCCCTTGAACATAATCAACAAAATTGTGATGACCTAACATTTATCAAACATGGAAAGAAGCCCCCAACTCTAAAACCCAATATTGAGTAATATTTATGCAAAGCTTAAGAATTCAAAGCATGTTTACATACTTACCCATTGCCACATTTTCATCCTTGTGCTTTTCTTGATTACTCTTTAAGTCTCACTATGCTCCCAAAAACCCTTTTTTACATGCCCAATGCTTTCCAATGACTGTAAGCATACTATATTTGAGCTTTCCTCATTTTGACCTTTCTCAATCCTTCAATTTTCTAATTTCTCTATTCTTATAAACTCCCTCTAGTTTCCACTTGTCATTAGCATTCCCTAAAGTAGAAGATTCCTTCAGAGTACTTTTTCATCAAATTTCCTCACTTAGAATCACCCCTACAACATCCTCAAACTTCAACTTTGAGTTATCTAGAACCACATGTTTCTTACCGCCATTACCAAGCTATTCTAACTCTCAGGTAAAGATTTACAAAATTAATAAAGCCCTAACTTCTTCATCAAATTATATTGTAACCAAGCTAGCATATTTACAACCGTATTCAAATCATTTAAATGATTTGTACTGAACTCATTCTCATATATCTTCATATTAAACAATTTGATTTCATTAAAAATATCTTATTAGAGGCTTAGAGGGTTTTTCATACAACTTCCCTAATGCATCCATCAGTTCTTTTGTAGTCTTTTTCCTTTGAAACATTAAATAATACTAATCTCACTTTGGCATGCAAGACACAACTAGTCTTGTTGGTCAAGTGCATTCATATTGAGTTGAAATCCCATTTGTTGGGGTTAGCACATCGGTTGTACAGATAATATATCATATCTAAGCATACATGCAAATAAAAGTGGATATTCTACCAAAAGAAATATACAAAACAAAAGATATAAATCAACACCATATTTAACGTGGTTCACCTAGTGTGGGCTACGTCCACCAAGAAACAAGCCAATCTATTATCCAAAGCTTTGACAAGATATACAATTGAAGATTTACAATCTTCCACACCTCTTAGATGTATAGTACTTTCTTTCTCTCAAGCTTTTGCTTCTTCTCCAAGAATTCTCTCTCTCACAATTATTCTCACAATAATCAAGTTAAGTTCTTAATTCTTACTTTCTAAACCCTAGATTTCATGCTTATATAGGAATATACAAACTTAGGGAACTTAGCCATGTAATTACAATCAATAGATATTCTTTAATGCTAAAAATAGATCTAATTCCTGAGAGTTAATTAAAACACTCCCGCACAGGTAACCGATGTCGGTTATCCCTAACTGATGTCCTTCTTTCCTGACTTGCCTGACATAGGTGACTGATGCCAGTCATAGGTGACCGATGTCGGTCCCTCCATAACCGATGACGGTTACTGTGTTTTCTAACAAGTTTCACATTGCATGCTAATCTGAAGTAATTGAGCTCCACAACTCAACAATCTCCCACTTGGAGATTAATTACTACACCATACCTGTACAACATCATTCTTGGATCCTTCCTTAGCTTTGTTTCTTCCTCTTCAAGTCTCAAACTTGAAGACCAATAGAAGTGGAGTGTAGCTCCAACTTCTCCTTTGCTAATGGATTTGTTAGCATATCCGCATGGTTCTCGCTCGTATGAATCTTTCTAGATTCAATTTTCCATCCTCCAATACCTATCGTATGAAGTGATACCTCAACTGAATGTGTTTTGTTCTTGAATGAAACACTGAGTTCTTTGCCAAATGAATTGCACTCTGACTGTCACTGAACAATTTACAATCATATTTCTCCTTTCCCAACTCTTCCATGAACCTACTCATCCATATCATCTCTTTGCTAGCCTCTGTAGCTGCAACATACTCTACCTCTGTAGTAGACAAAGCCACAACCTTCTGCAATCTTGAAATCCAGCTAACTGTCGTCCCACCTACTGTGAAAATATATCTAGTAGTGCTCCTTCTATCATCCAGATCTCCAGCCATATCTGAATCAACATAGCCACATAATGAAATATCCAAACCTCCATAGCATAACTGCATGCTAGATGTCCCTCTCAAATACCTGAGTATCCATTGGATTGCTTTCCAATGCTCTTTACTTGGATTGGCCATATATCTACTCACAACTCCCACTGTCTGTGCAATGTCTGGTCTGGTACAAACCATAACATACATGAGACTCCTAACTGTTGAAGCATATGGTACTCATGTCATGTATTTGACCTCCTCATGTGATGAATGACACTGATCTTTGCTCAATTTGAAGTGTCCAGCCATAGGTGTACTAACAGGTTTTGCATTCTGCATCTTGAACCTTTCTAACACCTTGTAGATATAATCCTCCTGAGACAAATACAATTTCTTATTTTTCCTGTCTCTGTGTATTTGCATGCTAAGGATTCTTTTTGCAACTCCTAAATCCTTCATAGAAAATGTGTGAGCTAGCTTTCCCTTAAGCTCACCAATTTCCTACATACTAGATCCTACAATAAGCATATCATCCACATACAATAACAAAATAATATAGCTCCCATTTTCAAGCTTCTTGAAATAAACACAATGGTCAGATTCACATCTCAAGTAACCATGCTCATGCATAAAACTATCAAACCTCATGTACCATTACCTTGGAGTTTGCTTGAGCCCATATAGGCTCTTTTTCAACCTGCACACTAATTTCTCCTTACCCTTGACTTCATACCCAAGTGGCTACTGCATATAAATCTCTTCATCCAAATCACCATGAAGGAAATTCGTCTTCACATCTAGTTTCTCTAAATGCAAATCCTCTACTGCAACTAAACTCAATACAATACAAATAGAAGTCATCTTAACAACAGGAGAAAATATTTCACCAAATTCAATACCTACTTTTTGTGCAAATCCCTTTACTACAATCCTTTCCTTGTACCTTTTTTATCCACCCTCTTCTTCCTTGATCCTGTAAACCCACTTGTTTTGCAATGTCCTCTTACCTACTGGCAACTTAACCAAATCCCAAGTCTGGTTCTGTTCCAAGGATTCCATCTCCTCATCCATGCCATGCTCCCACTAGGACATGGGTCTTATCCTGCATTGCTTCTTCAAAATTCTTTGGTTCACCATTATCAGTCAATAATAAATAAAATAGAGAAGGTGTAAATATTTCTGGAGGTTTACTTACCCTTTGTGACCTTCTCACAGGATTTTGGGGTACTGGATGCTCATTTTGGACCTCCTGGACATTTGTATCCAAATATGTTAGTGACCGATGCCGGTCACCTGTAACTGACATCGGTTCTTCTAACCGATGCCGGTTTGATCTTCTGTAACCGATACTGGTTCTGCTGACCAATGTCAATCAAGGGTCAACTGACACCGGTTACTGTGTAACCCTGTCAGTATTATTTTTAAATTCAAGAGTTCATTTTCATTCACAAACTTCTCAACCGATTCATCCTTGGGTACCAAAATTTGATCCCTGTACATTCTCTTTTCATTCCATTCAACATCACGAATCCTAATAATTTTAGAATTCTCTAAATCCTAAAAACAGAATCTGAAATCACCAGATCCATAACCAATGAAAGTGCATCTCTTGGATTTTACATCCAACTTTTTCCTATTTTCCTTATCAACATGCACAAAAACTTCTGAACCAAAAAATTTAAGAAAAGAAAGATCTACCTCTTTTCCGGTCCAAGCTTCCTCTGGTATTCCTCCATCTAGTGAACTTGAAGGCCCACAATTAATCAAATAAACCGTTGTATCAACTTCTTCTGCCCAAAAACTGCAAGGGCAATCCAAAATGTATCCTCATACTTCTAGCACATTCCATGATTTTCCTGTTCATTATCTTTGCAACACCATTCTCCTGTGGTGTTCTTGGAACCATTATTTCTCTACGTATCCCATTCACTAAACAATAATCATTGAAAACCTTTCTATAGTATTCACCACCATTATCAGATCTAAGGAACTTTAACTTTGAATTTGATTCATTCTCAACAAGGGATTTCCATCTTTTAAAAGTCTCAAAAACATAAAATTTATGTTTAATACTATAAACACATACCTTTCTTGTAGCATCATCAATGAAAGTAACATAATACTGAGATCCTCCATGAGAAGCTACCGGAGTTGGTCCCCACACATCTGAGTGTACAAGCTCTAATTTCTGCTCCTTCTTAGTTGCCCCAACTTTGAGAAATATCACTCTCTTTTACTTTCCAAAGACATAATGCTCACAAAAATAAAGATCTAAATATTTCAAATATGATAACTTACCCTTAGCCTTTAAGATCTGTATTCATTTTTTACTCATATGGCCCAACCAGTTATGCCACATGCATCCATTTGAATCTGAAGTAGATAATGTAGAGAAGGAACCAGTAACACATGTAGATAAATATAACATTCCTACCTTCTTACCTCTTGGCAAAACAAAATCACCCTTGGTGACTTTCCAAGAGTCTCTTGTAAAAGTAACCATGCAACCATATCCACTTAGTTTCCTTGCAGAAATAAGATTCCTCTTGAGGCTTGGCACATGCCTCACATCTTTCAATACCCATGTATTTCCATTCTACAATTTTAGATGAACTTCCCCTTTTCAAGTAATACTGCAAGGTTCATCATCACCCAAATAAACATGCCCAAATTTCCCTAGACATAATTTATGAAATAACCATTAGTATGGGTTGCATGGAAAGAAGCTCATGATTCTAAAACCCATGATCCAATTCTATTATCTAAAGAAAGAATAAGAGCATCTTACATTACCTCTGTTGTAGCAAGATTTACTTCTTTACCTTTGTTTGGTTGTTGGTTCTCTTTGTCCTTTGACCAACAATCTTTCTTTGCTTGTCATTTCTTTCCACATTTCCAACAAGTAATTCCCTTATCTCTAGATTTAGATCTATCATCCCTTGACTTTGATTTCTCATCACTCTTACTCTTGGATCTCTACTTCTGCCTACCCTTACTTTCTACATTCAAAGCAATCACAGATGATGATTCCTCTGTACTCTTCCTGTGAATTTATTCATTCAATATTATACTAACCACATCATCAAACTTCAAAATATTATTAGCAAATGCTATATTACTAACAACCATTACCAAGTTATTTCAACTATCAGGCAAAAACATAAGAATAAAAATGCTTTCACTTCATCATCAAATAGTATATTAACTGATTTTAACTGATTTACAATAGATTGAAAATCATTCAAATGACTAGATGCAGATCCACCTTCATATATCTTATAAATAAATAGTTTCTTCATCAAATAAAATTTATTTGAAGCACTAGGTTTTTCATATAAATTAGCAAGAGATTTAATTAACCCTACCGTAGAAGTTGCTTCTGTAATATTGGAAGCCACAGATGCTGCCAGACTCAATCTTATATATCCCAAAGCCTTTATGTCAAGAATTTTCCATTTTTCACTAGTCATCTTCGTAGGTCTAAACTTCTCATCCAACGATAAATACAAATCTCTTTGATATAGATAATCCTCAATCTGCATCTTCCATAACTGATAATTTTGGTCGTCAAATTTCTCTACCTTGTATTTATTTTCTTCTGCCATTTTTATAGCTCCCACTCAATAAGAAAACCCTATGTGAGTAAATATTTCAACACACAAAACCCTTAAACAAAACTCTGATACCAGTTGTTGGGGTTAGCACACCGATTGTACAGACAATATATCATATCTAAGCATACATGCATGTAAAAGTGAATACTCTACCATAAGAAATATACAAAATAAGAGATATAAATCAACACCATATTTAACGTGGTTCACCCAGTGTGGGCTACATCTACCAAGAAACAAGCCAATCTATTATCCAAAGCTTTGACAAGTTATACAATCTTCCACACCTCTCTGATGTACAGTAATTTCTCTCTCAAAATTTTTCTTCTTCTCCAAGAATTATCTCTCTCACAATTATTCTCACAATAATCAAGCTCTTCTTAATTCTTGCTTCTAAACTCTAGATTTCATGCTTATATAGGTGTATACAAACTTAGGGAACTTAGCAATGTAATTACAATCAATAGATCTACTTTAATACTAAAAATATATCTAATTCCTGAGAGTTAATTAAAAAAATCCCACATAGGTAACCGATGTCGGTTAGCCCTAACCGATGCCGATTCCTTCTTTCCTAACTGATGTCAGTCCCTCCATAACCAATGATGATTACTATGTTTTCCAGCAAGTTTCACATTGCATGCTAATCTGAAGTAATTGAGTTCTACAACTCAAAACCATTCCGCATCCGTCATGCTTGAGGGTTTGTTCACCTTCTCAGACATTGGAATATAAATATCCTTCTGATAAAGGTAATCTCCCATCTACATCTTCCAAAGACTGAAATTATACCCGTTGAATTTATCAACCCTTGATCTTCCATCATCTATCATAGCTCCCACTGAAGATAAAAATTTCCTTGCGATTCAACACTTCCGCAAACCAAACCAGGCTTTAATACCAATTGTTAGGAAATTAGGGATAAAATATGTGGAATAATCCCTCAAAGACTCACAATAGTAGAAACTAATATGCAGAAAATATTACAGATCTGAAATAAAAGTGCAGAATAATAAAATAACAACACAAAGAGACAACATTTAACGTGGTTCACCCAATTTGGGCTACGTCCACCAAGAATTACTTGCTCAAATTTTATTACAAGCCACCTCTCTCTCAATATAATATCAAGATCTGTTTGGAGCTATACTCAACAAAATCTAAATAATTCACACTTGAATTCAAACGCATCTGCAATGTTACATTATCCCTACCATATGCTCAAAACCACATAAGTAGACAACTGCTTAAGTAGTTTTACAAAACCGTGGGTATCAAAACCATGTTCCAAAACTGTCCTATAAACCTATGGGTCAAAAATCCCGCCCATATGAGAAAAGCATGTTTCTCGGTATATCAGGCACATTTTTTGAGGCCAATTGTTTTTCTCAGGGCTGTACCCCTGAACCCTGGCGAGACAACAGTGGAAAGTGTATAGTACTTTTAGTGTATAGTCTTCAAACATTTTCATGCATGAAAACAGGACCCACAACCTAACAAATTATTTCCTACATTAACTTTAAGAAAAATAAAAAAAACATTTAAATATTTTTTATATTTGACTCATAGAAGAAATTAACAATGTAAATCTTAGTTTACTTTATTTACCAAATAAGAAGATCCATGAAATATATTATGTATGGATTACATGGAATCAAGAACATTGGATATGAATTTTATGTTTCTTAACTCGATGCTTTTTGGTTTTTCCTCTTCACTCTACAAACAATCAATTCATATAAATACCACATAATAGAATTAAAGAACATGATTGTTAAAATGAAAGAAAATTTAAAAGTAAAATAATTTTGGGGTGAGGGAAGCTCCTGTAAGCCAAGTTGGTATGCAGGTTACATAGTTTCATCTTGAATAATATGTTTTCATTATATAAAATATTATTGGGGGAAATGCACATGCCAACATCTACTAAACCTTACTTCTGTGTGATAAAAGATAAATACATAGAGGAATTCTACATAAGAATGCAATGGAAAAAAATGTTGGTGAACATGGGGATATTGAACTAAAAGAGGGAAAAAGGTTGAATGTTAAAGATGGTGTATGCAGTTCAATCATGTATTGGGAGGTAGGGGAAATTTAAACATTAGAGTAGAAAGGAAAAGCCTAAATTTTTCTTCTTTTCCTTGTGTCACCTATGCATGGTAAAAAATTGAATATGATATTTCACAATTCCATTTAATAATTTAATATATAATGCATCATTGATATAGTCAATCAATTGGAAAAAAAAATAATGTAAATCAAAACATAATGTTACCTTAATTACAACATTGTTGTCTGAATATTCATTCATCTGATGCAAACATGAAATAATGGATAAGTATACTTATAATAGAGATAAAATCAATCAAGTGTGCTAGAAACACAATAACATCAATAAAAATACAAATTAACACACCTTTGTCTCTTTTCCATCCTCTTTTTGGTTAATTTCCTTCAAGCAATTCTTTAAACTAGATGTAATATGCCTTCTTTGATTCACCAACATTATTTTCTTCAATATGGAAAATGCAATGGAGCATCAACTACATATGCATTTTCTATGCATATGACAGTGAAATCCCTTTCTAAAGTTTGTCCATGGCATTTTGTTCATGGTTTAGTTGCATGAATTTTTGTAATGCCAACCTTTTTTACATGGTCAGGGTCTGGGAACATAAAAATTGTTGGTGTATATGACCAGACTTGTCATCATTCGATCTCATGTCCACCTCGTTGGTTAGTCATCTCACTTGGTGAGAATAGGTCATATGTTGAAAATATCATAGGTTGAATATGTCAATAGGGTTGTGTACACATTTCATGCACATGATTTACACAACACTACTATATGTACCCCTTTTTTAAATTTATGAGCATGCCAAAAACTCCGTTGTCTTTCTCTATTGGATTCTTGCTTTGATTTGATTTCTTGATTTTTACGTGAAGCATTCATGACTCCATTGAAGTGTGACTGTGATTGATGTGTATGAATTTCTGAGTTGATCTTCATACTCCAATCTGACATGATATCGAAGTTTGGGTTTGGTAATCATGCACTCATTTGAATCTGGTTGTTTTTACTTCATTTTCTGGTTATTCGTGCTTCTCGTGTAAGATTTCAATTTTTTTAAAATCTTGTTAATAGATCTAGCCTTCTATTTTGTGGAGTTTTTTGTTGGTTTTTGTGTGGTGCATGTGCAGGTGATTTTTTGGAGTTTTAAGGAGTTTTCTAGCTAAATCTGGTTGGATGTAGCTATATTTGGAGGCATCGCTAAAATTAGAGGTTGGATCTTCATCTCTGGTTTTCAATTAATTTTTTTAATGTGAATTTTTTTTAGATCTCTAGTTTTTTGCTTCTTTCCTTTTGGTTTGTAAGTGAATTTTTTAGATTTTTGGCTATCATACTTGTCTTCCTCTTTCTACTACTTGGATTGCATTTTTTACATTATTTGAGCTCATTTTACATTACTCTCTCTTTTGGATTTGGTCTAGATAGTTTGTTGTTGGGCATTTTTTCATCTTCTTTGTCTGCGTGTGGGTTGGTTTTTCCCATGATTACATTAAGCTTAGGGTCCCTTTTCCTTCTGCTTTTGAGTTGCATTATTTATAGGCATGGATCTACCCCTGCACTATCTGGTTTGCATTTCCTTATAGATTTTTTTGTTGCATTGGTTGAGGCTTCTCTGTTTTGCATTGCTCATTGTTCTAGCTACTTTGATCATTACTCGGTCCTTCCGTGTTGTGCCCGCCATTTTAGCCTAACTGATTGTTCCCCGCTTTGACCACGAGTTTATTTATCATCACCCACTTTATTTCATTCATGCTTTTTTCAAAATTTGTCATGTGGTTTTGATATATAAGTGGTGGTTTTCTTAAATTAAAGTTGGGTCGATACGTGGCGGGTTTGTTAAGCGGTGGGGTGTTTTTAAGTTATGCGGTGGGTTTAATATTTATGTGGTGGTTGAATATTTAAAAAGGGAGGTGGTTTATATGTGGGGTGAGTTTTAATAAAGTAAGAGTGTTTTAATAAAGTGAATGTTTTTTATTTATTTAAGTGATCGATGGGCATTTTTATAAGGTAAATTTTTAATGTAAAGTTAAGTGGTGGTTTTTAGTTTTTTTTTAATTAATTCTCTTACTAGGTTCTATTTATTCTTAGGATCTAATTATTAATTAAAAAGAAGAATAATTTAATTAATCTCGATTAGGATTTAATTAATTAGGAACTTTAATTAATTCAATTTGCTCCTTAAATCATTTAGTAGTTTATTTTATCTCAAAATTAACGTTATAGTTTTTTTTAAGCATTTTTTTAATCGTCAGAATAGGCCTACTGACATTTTTAAAAGAGAAATTTTTAGTGTTATTAGACAATTTTTTCTACTAATCCATTTGCTAAAGTGTGTAGCGTCCCTCTTAGCATTCTTTCACCTTCTGGGAGCCTCTGCTGCATCCTAGAAGCCTCTTGGACTCTTTTTGAGTCCAATTTTCCACATTGTTATCACTCTTCTTCACTTTTAGGTTAGTGAGTGCGTCTGCCACAACCTTGTGGAAAGATAGCTTTATTTCCTTCTTTCTTACCTTTTTTTGCTTGTTCACTTATTTCGTTGCGTACCATTGAGCATATAATGGTCTCCACACTTGTGTGATATTTCACTAATTACAAGTTGAGTGACTGATCATCTCATACATTCTCCTTGTTCATTGTGTGTGGCTTTGCTTTTCTCCTTGTTCACTTATTTCGTTGCGTTGAGAAAGAAAAATGGTTTGATAAATGCAATGAAACATTTGAACTATTGTGTCTTTTTGTATCTCCAGAACTACGCTTTCATTTTAGTTTTTTTAATTAATTTTTTTACTAGGTTCTATTTATTCTTAGGATCTAATTATTAATTAAAAAGAAGAATAATTTAATAAATATTGATTATGATTTAATTAACTAGGAAATTTAATTAATTCAAATTTGCTCCTTAAATCATTTAGTAGTTTATTTTATCTCAAAATTAACATTATAGTTTTTAAAAGTGTTTTTAGCCTTTTTTAATCGTCAGAATAGGCCTACTGACATTTTTAAAAGAGAAATGTTTTAGTGTTATTAGATGATTTTTTCTACTAATTCATTTGCCAAAGTGTGTAGCGTCCCTCTTAGCATTATTTCACCTTCTAAGAGCCTCTACTGCATCCTAGAAGCCTCTTGGATTATTTTTGAGTCCTCTTTTCTGCATTATTATCGCTCTTCTTCACTTACGTGTTAGTGAGTGCGTCTGCCATAACCTTGTGACAAGATAGCTTTATTTTCTTCTTGCTTACCTTTTTGTGCTTGTTCAATTGTTTCATTGTGTATGATCGAGCATATTGTGGTATCCACACTTCTGTCATATTTCACTAATTAAAAGTTGAGTGACCGATCATCTCACATCGCAAGAATTCTTGTGTATAATTAGATGCACTACTGATAAAGTGTTGTAATCAGGGGGTGTTCATTACCTGTGGTTCTTTGATTGTTCACTAGTATTTTTTTGCGTCACTTTTATCTGAGCATATGGATGGTAATTTTACACTTGTGTGCTCACCCCATTTAACTATCATGAATGGACAGATGTTATGAGTCTCACTTTGATCAAACAAATACATTGTCCTTCAGTTCACTATGGGATTGCAAAATAACCTGAAGAAGACGCAGAGAAATAAAAATGGTTTGATAAATGCAATGAAACATTTGAACTATTGTGTCTTTTTGTATCTCCAGAACTACGCTTTCATTTTAGTTTTTTTAATTAATTTTTTTACTAGGTTCTATTTATTCTTAAGATCTAATTATTAATTAAAAAGAAGACTAATTTAATAAATATTGATTATGATTTAATTAACTAGGAAATTTAATTAATTCAAATTTCTCCTTGAATCATTTAGTAGTTTATTTTATCTCAAAATTAACATTATAGTTTTTTAAAAGTGTTTTTTAGCCTTTTTTAATCGTAAAATAGGCTTATTGGCATTTTCAAAAGAGATTGTTTTAGTGTTAATAGATGATTTTTTCTACTAATTCATTTACCAAAGTGTGTGGCATCCCTCTTAGCATTATTTCACCTTCTAAGAGCCTCTACTGCATCCTAGAAGCCTCTTGGATTATTTTTGAGTCCTCTTTTCTGCATTATTATC
The DNA here is from genome assembly GCA_019776745.2 of Taxus chinensis. Classification (NCBI taxonomy): domain Eukaryota; kingdom Viridiplantae; phylum Streptophyta; class Pinopsida; order Cupressales; family Taxaceae; genus Taxus; species Taxus chinensis. The sequence continues at coordinate 854,752,125 of CM034149.1, read as the reverse complement.
GCTCTTCTTCACTTACGTGTTAGTGAGTGCGTCTGCCATAACCTTGTGACAAGATAGCTTTATTTTCTTCTTGCTTACCTTTTTGTGCTTGTTCACTTGTTTCATTGTGTATGATCGAGCATATTGTGGTCTCCACACTTGTGTGATATTTCACTAATTAAAAGTTGAGTGACCGATCATCTCACATCGCAAGAATTCTTGGGTATAATTAATGCACTACTGATAAAGTGTTGTAATCAGGGGGTGTTCATTGTGTGTGGTTCTTTGATTTTCACTAGTTTTTTTTCTCACTTTTATCTGCTATGGATCCTAATTTTATTCTTTTGCTCACCCCATTTAACTATCATGAATGGAAAGATGTTATGTCTCTCACTTTGAGAAAACAAAAATTGTTTCAGATAACTATGGGATTGCAAAATAACCTGAAGAAGACGCAGAGAAATAAAAATGGTTTGATAAATGTGATGAAGCATTTGAACTGTTGTGTCTTTCTGTATCTCCAGAACTATGATTTCATATAAACACTACCAAATCTCTCAAGGAAGTATGGAATGCCTTAAAAAAATTGGGAAACAAGATGAAATGAAAGGGCATGAACTGGAAAATGAGTTGATAAGTCTCAGCCCTAGAATTTTTGACACTCTCCAAGAATTTTTCACCAAACTCAAATATCTTAGATTGCAACAAAAAAATTGTGGAATTGACAAGGGCTCACAGCTCATACTTTTTGTCCTTGCAAAAATTGGTCTAGACTATTCAATTTTCATCTCTACCTTCCATGCTAAAAAAAAGCACTTGGCATAAGTTGGACTATGCCCTCATTTGATGAGTTTTTCATTGATTAGACAAGAGAATAAGATAAGATAATTCAAATGGGTACTCTTAGATCCAAAAAATCTCATGCTCTCATTGCTAGCTATGAAAAACCTAGGGTTTCAAAAGAGTAGAAGCAAAACAATGAGGATCATAATATTAAAAAGGACCAATCCACCATAAAATTAGAATTTTCCACTTCTTCTTCTAGTTCTAAAAATCCTAAAGAATGATTCAAATGTGGGTACTGCAATGGAATACATGAAGAAGAAAAATGTTTGAAGAATAAGATTGACCTCCTCACGAGTATTCTGGAGAAGAACAACATAGGAGTTTTTGATTCTCTCAAGCGATCTTCATCATCAACTCATGAAATTTATAAGGCAGTGTTCATTTTAAGAGACCTTTAGGAAATTGAAGGTGGAATATCCCTGACGAATATCCCCAGAACCACTTTCACAAAATAGGTGATTTATTTGGGGTTTGTGTGAAAACAATTTTTCCTGGTAGAAGCTATAATTTTCAAATCGCACGACAACAATGTTATTGTCATGCAATACCAACATTTTTGTCATGTAGCAACAACTCTACTATCGCACCACATCAAATCTCTTGTCATATAATAATGTGATCTACACTTTTTGTATTGGTTCTTGAAGCTTCAAAAGTTCACAGTACTTGAATCCTTGATATGTTAGCACCTTAGTAAGATAGTAGTAAGTTACTAGTATAAGAGTAGTTTTCAAGGTTAGGCGAAGCTGAACCCTAAAAAATATTATACTGGAAATTTTAGGCGAACAGGGCATTGACCTGTTTCAAAAAATTCATCTTTTCAAATTTTCCTAAAATGGAATTTTCACCATATTACAAATATTCACCACTAAAAAAATCTCTATTCTAAGGAAAAAGACAGTGGAAGGGGGAAAGCGAAGGAAAAGGAAAAAGAAAAAAATCAACTAAGGAAATAAAAAAAGAAAGAGCTTTAGTTGTATTTGTGTCACCTACTCCTGCATGGGTGATTGATTTGAGTGCATCTCATCATATGGTCTCATCTGCCATTGAGTTTTCTTATTTAGAGTCATGTGAAATGTATTCTATTTGGCTTGGTGACAACACTTCTACACCAGTTTTTGGGAGAGGGTATGTTGAATTGAATTGTGGAATTTTCAATAATGTGTTTAATGTTCCTTCACTTTCAACCAATCTCATTTTATTATATTAGTTCATTCACCTCAGTCAGGGCATGCGAGTTAAGTTCACTCCAGATTTTATTTATGTTAGGAAGATTCATATAGACAATATTATTGCAGTTGGTACATTTGATCATCACACTCAACTTTACTCTTTTTATCACTTTGTTACTCCTTCATATTATTCATCAAATTCACCTAGACTTGATGATATTTCTTATATCACTTCTGATGATGATGAATTCTCTTCTAGCTTTGTTAATTTTCATAGTGATGGGGACCCACCTACGCCATCCAATTATCATCTACCACATATTAAGGATTTGTTTCTTTATCCACCTACTTCTAGTCCTTTATAGAATTTTCAGGGAGCAAGTAATTTGATTCAAGAATCATCAGACATTGAGCACTCTTCTATACAGTTGTAGGATATTCCACCCTCACTCTTTGCCATTTCTTCAGATTCATCATCCCTTCATGGAGTAGTTTGCACTTCCACCTCATATATGGAGCATAATTTCTTGAATAAAAACCACACCTTGTCACTTTGGGGATCTTCTTCTTCACTTGATACAAAGTGGTCATCGACATGTTCTTCGTCTTGGGAGGTTGGATATATTTATTTATGTCTTCTCTTCTTTTATAAATATTGCATTTGTATATGAGTACCTTATTAGGTATTTAGTTGTTGGGACTCATTTGATGCATATTTCTTAGGTTTTTTAGGGGTGTCTTTTATCTCTTGTAAGTGGATGTTTTTCCTTAGAGGTTTTTCCTCCATTACTTGAGATCCTTATTGTACATGGGTACCTTATCATCGTTATCAGGACCCATTCTTCTCCTCATTCTATTTTCCAGAAAGTTGTTGTTTATACATGGGTACCTTATCAGGCTTAGTAGTCAGGCCTCATTGACACATCTTTCTTATTTTTCTAAGGGATTTTTTCCTTCATTTTTGAATTTCCATGACCTTTACCTCAGCTTTGATGAAGGTGGGTATTGGTGTATATGACTATACTTGTCATCATTTGACATCTTGTCCACCTAGTTGGTTAGTCATATCACTTAGTGAGAATATGTCATAGGTTGAAAAGGTCATAGGTTGAGTATGACTCATATATGTACCCCCTATTTTCGATTTATGAGAATTCCAGGCACTCTGTTTTCTCTCTATTGGATTATTACTTTGATTCAATTTCTTGATTTTTGCGTGAAGTGTTCATGACTCCATTGAAGTGCAACCATGATCGATGTGCATGAATTTATGATTTAATCCTCATACTCCAATCCAACACTTACTCTCCTATTTTTAATTCCTAAGCAACCATGTCCTTCACCTCATTCCTTGGTTTAACAGCTTTCACCTCAAAAAATTTGGGAAAATCAATCACCTCAATTATTGGATCAACTATATTTTTCCCCTCATGATCCTATTTGTTGATGTTTTATTTATCATGCATATCATTTCCCTCACATTTCATAGTTCTAAATGAAATAGGTTTTATTTGTATAGGCATGTCCTATACCCATGCAATGGAAGTGTATACTTTGACATTATTCTCTTCCTCATCACCCTAAAGCGGTATAAACCCAATTTTTCAAGTGTATCAACATAATAATGAATTAGTAAACGAAATATGTAGGTATAAGTGAAAACTTAGCAATATGATTAATTTAGAAACACTTAAACATATAGAAAACAAAACTTACATTAGTAATTTACAACCCTACCTTATTTTCCATTAGAATTTTGTTTACATTCTTTTGTCATATCAATTTTTCCCCATCAACACCATTAGAATCCTATTCATGCATTCAAGTCATTAAAATTTTTAGACTCATATTTACACAAGATTTCAACAAGTTAATGCATGGAAAATGACACTTTATTATTCCAATAATGCTTCTAATGTTTTCAATAAAATATTGTTTCCTTACATTATCAACATTAATGGCTTCTTCTTGGATAATATCCTACACAAATGAAAAGTTATATTAATTTAAAACAACATACAAAGCAATGTGAATGATCAAAATTAAAATAATTTTAAATTTAAATTATAATAAAAATGGTAAATACCTTGTCCTTTTGTCCATTTAGTTCAAAATTCATACAATTGGTTTTCATCAAACCCATTTTATATTGCATTGTTAAAAGGATTTTTTCCTTATTTCCCCCCTCTTTTCTGCATTATCATACACCTCTATAAGCTTGGAAAGTAGATCTTTAGCTCGTTTTCTAAGTGATGAATTTTTTTTGCACCCCTTCTTCCTCACAATAACGCTCAATTAATCTAGATTTATACATATATTTAGAATTATTCAAGTTCAAGTCAACATTTCACTTTGAACAACCATTTTTTGCACTAATTTTTTTGTTTTCCTTTGATACTTCTTAGTTGCATATTTACCTAGCTTACACCTATGTAATGGAGGGATTCCATTGTGATCATTGAGATATTGATATTTGATGTCTTTCAAATGCCTTTTTATTCTTTGCATTTCATAGTTGCAACAAGGAAAAACCATGCATTTGAATTTTTCCCTCTTTCTAATCTTTTTTATAATTTTACACTTCTGCAAATACTAATTAACACCAATAATTAAATAGTTTATGAGTAACAATTTATGTGTAGGAAATTCCTATAACTCTTTAGTTGAAATTATTATGAAAACTTAAAAATATATGGACACTAAAAGAACAACAATTTAGAAAATTCTAATAAATCTAAGACATGAAAATATAAGTTGAATACAAATAAAAGTGTTTTATTCATGCAATTTTTTTAATATAACACTACTTATGTAGTCACAAAATCATACCATTTAGATATTATTTATCCCAGTTTCATACTACTATTCAGAAGGTTCTGTTAGTGCAAATTCATAGCACCCCTGGATGTTTTCTCATATTTCTAGTTTGATAATGGGCATCCAGTGTGATTACACAACATGGAATCTTTTCCCCAAGTGTGGGACTTGTAAAAATGGGAAAAAAAATCTCCAGATTAAAGATTGGTTCCTCTACTCCTCTGATCAGATGTATGCATGAAATTTGTAGAGGTTCAACTCAAAATCCTACTCTAATTTTGTGAAGGAGACAAGGATAGAAGAGAGAAAATAAGATAAAACTAAACTAACAAGGTGATACACCAAAGGAGTGATGGACATCTAGTTCTGAAAATTGACACAAATTATAAAAATGCAACACACATCATGCACAAATTGCTAAAATGTAATGAAGGATTTGAATGAAGCAAACAACACAAGAAAGGATTGAAAATTCATTCACAGAGCTTGCATTGTCATTTCCATTTTGAATACAGTGCATTACAACAAGGAGGTAGAAAACATGTTGTAGTCCTAAAAAAGGTCTGATATTCCACAAGTTCACTTGCCAGGGTGTAGGAGGGAGCTTGCAGATCATAAAAAATGTCCAACCCTTTACAAATGAGCCAAATTTAGCTTTTAACAATGAAAACCTGAGTTCAAGAAGGAGAAACATGGGAAAAATGAAATGAATGATTTAACCACCAACCAAATTCATCAAAAATAGTATGGGTACCCTTAAAAATTCATTCCCCAATATTTTCCACCATGCTGGAGAAGAATGGAAGCCATACTGCATTATAAATGGTGGTTGAATGTTGGTTCTACTCTTTTCCCCATGCCAAAGGTGTTCTTCTCATTTTTATTTCACTAAACTCAACCAAAAAACAAAATTGAAGATTCTATCATGTAGAGGACTTCAATAGCTTTCTAATGACACCAAAATCGAGAAAAATTGAGCTCCGAATCAAAAGATATGCCCCTCTAAAGATTTGGGGCAAAAACCGGGGCAAATATAGGGTCGGCGGGCTGAAACCTAAAAATTTTCGCCTTTTTTGAATTTGGGAAAAAATCCAAAAAAAAATCCATGCCCTACTGCTCCACTACCATGTGGCATCTTTCCATTGGTTCGTGGGTTCAAATGACCATTCTACGCTTTTTTGAACTTTGGAAAAAACTCCAAAATCACTCCGCGCCCCACTGCCACGTGGCAGACTCTGATTTGGCACGGGCCTGAATCAATTTTCTTTCTTCTGCGGGTCCGCGGGAACAAATTTTCCTTTGCGCCATTTGCAACACTTTGGAAAAAAATTCAAATTCCCCCGCGCCCCCGACCTCCACCAAGAATAGGAAGCATGGCACATTCCTATTTGCGTGCGGGGTTTAAATCAAAATTTTCATTTCCTCCTTGGTGGGCCTACGGGCTAGTTTTTTCCCTTGCGCCTACTACCATTTTGACAAAAATCCAACATTCACTCCACCCCTTTGACTCCCGCCAACCTTATGGACACGTGGCGACCTCCTATTGGTTCGCGGGGCTTCGGGCCAAAAATTTTCTTTGTGCCCCTACCAAACCCTTTGGAAAATTTTCTAACTTACCTCCGCTGATCCACCATTCCACCGCAACGTGGCACTTTTTGATTGGTTACGGACCTTCCTAGGGAAAATTTCCCTCAAAAACTCCGTCAAGTCATAACTTGCAAAATACAAGGAGTTAGAAGGAAAATTTTACCTTTCTAGAAAGGTGAGAAAATTCTCTATTTGATGAAGCCATTTCTAGATAATTTTGAGTGCTTAAAAAATAAAAAATTTGACTGAGACACAAGGAAGGAATGAAAGGAAAGTTAGTCAAAATAAGTAAGGGGCTTATTTTGGATAACAATTTTGGTGACTCAAAGGGGTAATTTGCCTGCTGGATGAAGTGACCAGCTGCCTGAAGCAATCCATTGGGCATGGAGTCATCAACTTAACTGCTTGGTACCCTCAACTCATTAGACAATTTCTAGAAAGAAGATTGTGAGAGTAGAATATCACTTTATTTGGAACATGGCCTGTAAAAATGCATCCTTGGGATAACAAAGATTGTGCCAAAGCACTTAGGGAAATGTAAAACTAAGCTACAACAAAACAATGTGCACAAGCACTTGGAGGAATGAAATTATAAGCTAATATGTACAAGGTGAGGAGTTTCCCTTCTAGTAGCAATGCTTTAGATGGATTCCATTGACTAGAATATGTAGTTCTTCACTATCTAATGTAGACAATTAGAAAGCATTGTTGTTCTTACATTTTGTGACCATGTAGGGGCAACTCCAAATGGCATCAAAATTTGAATGCCTTCCTGGCTTTGCTCGGTCTGCATCCCATTTCAACACTAAATCTCCAACTTGGAAGGTTCTAGCCTTAGTTTTCCTATCAAAGGTTCTCTTAATCAAGGCTTGGTCCTTTTTCATTGTTTGGGCTGCATGCTCTCTAATTTCTTGGAGTTTCATCAATTCTGCATATCTAACCTCCATGGGTTCAAACTCCAACAATTCCAATTGCTTCATGAGTTCCAACGTTGGCAACTCAAGTGACATACGTAAGATTGCCTCTCTTCCATAAATAAGTCTAAATGGAGAGTTACCAGTGGATCTCTTGGGATTTATCCTATCAGCCCATAGGGCTAATTTAAGTTTAGTGTGCCAAGTCCTCTTATTTTCATCAAGAGTCTTCTTGATGATCTTTAATAGGTTCTTGTTGGTAGAGTCATCTTGACCATTACCTTGAGGGTAATAATTTGATGAAGTGCTCAGGTAGATCCCATTCTTAACATCTCATTCAGTTACCTTTGATCCTATGAATGCCAATGCATTATCTGATATTATAGTGGTAGGTATGCCAAATCTAGTTACTATGCCTTCATAGAATTCTAGAATGTTAGATTCATTTGCCTCTTTGAGTGCCACCACCTTAGTCCATTTGGTGAAGTATTCTGTTGCTATTAGAATCCACTTGTGTCCTTAGATTGAGTTTTGGTTAATGAATCCAATGAATTCCAAACCCCAATGCATGAATGGTTGGTCAACTGAAATTGGGTGCAATGGAAGGGCTGCTAATCTCTCCTTGCCTGTGAAGAATGCACAATTTTTTCACCTCTTGATCCATGCATAACAATCATTAAACACCTTGGGCCAATAATAGCCAGCCTTCATAATCTTAAGGGCTGTCACTCTTGGAGTAAAATTACCCCTAGCTAATCCACCATGGAACTCTTCTAACATTCTCTTAATTTGATTTGTCCCACCGCATCTCAACAACACTCCATTTATATCCTTTTTGAACAAGACACCATCAACAAGTGCATATGGAATAGCCTACAATCTGAAGTGTCTTCTCTTGGTTTTGTTCATCTCTAGAGGGCATAGGCCTATTTGTAAGAAGTGCATTATGTCTTGGGTCAAGCAAGGAGTGGGCATACCACCATTCTCTTCTTGAACACCTCTTTGTTCTTGGTTGTCTTGCAACGCCAAAACAACATCCTTCCCATTGCTTGCTTCCATCAATTTTCTCAAGACCAGCTGCTCACACAATCCTTTTCCTCAAACCAGCATGGTGACTTTGATTTCAATGTCATACTCCATGGCACGAGTAATCCACCCGACATGTTTTCATTTAGGTCTTTGTTGAGGAAGAAGTCCTTAACTCCCACATGAGAAACCAACAGTTGAACCTTTTTGTTTGAAACTAGATGCTTAAATTTCTTCAAGATCCTAATCACTGTAAGAACATGCTTCTTAATTAAGGAATACCTCACCTCATAGTCTTCCAAGCTTAGGCTAAAGAAGGCAATTGGATGCTCTGCATTTTCTTTGTTCTGTTGTACTAAAATTGTAGAAATTGTATCATCACCTCCAAATGCATAAAGGATAAAGTCCTTAGAGAAATCTAGTTCAATGAGAGTTGGAGCTTGTGAGATAGCCTCTTTGATTGCCTCAAAACTTTCCTTACCTTCAACTGTCCATTTGAAAGCCATACTTTTCTTCAACATCATAGTTATTGGCTTGACAAGGGCTGTAAAGTCTGGAACAAACGTTCGAACAAAATTGATTCTTCCCAAGAATCTTTGAAGGGCCTTCTTGTGACTTGGTAATGGAAGTGCTTTTATTGCTTCAACCCTCTCTAGATCAATTACTAATCCCTCTTTGGAAATAATGTGGCCTAGGAGCTTTCCTTCATGAGCTAGGAAAATACATTTTTTGGGATTCAAGGATACCCCAAATCTTCTACATCTTTGGAACACTTGTCTCAAATGAAAGAGATGATTTTCTGCACTTTTAGAAAATATAGTAATATCATCTAGGTATATCAGCACTATTTTTTTGATTAATCCCTTGAACGCCATATCCATTTCCCTTTGGAAGGTGGCTCTAGCATTAGACAGCTCAAATGACATTTTCCTATATGCATAGGTTCCCCATTTGGTGGTGAAGGCTGTTTTGAACTAATCATCCTCCTTTACCATGATCTGATTATACCCTAAATAACCATCTAGCAATGAAAACCTCTCAGAGCCAGCAACAACTTGTAAAATATGCTCCATAGAAGGAAGTGGGTAATGATCCTTGAGGGATGCCCTATTCAAATCTCTAAAGTCTACACACAATATAATTTCTCCACTCTTCTTTCTAACTGGAACCAAGTTTGTAACCCAACTTGAATGCTTGATGGGAAATATGATACTTGCCTCTATTAACTTATTCAATTCCTTCTTCATGAGAGGCTCTATGTGTGGATTGACTGGCCTTTGTTTTTTTTCCTGATGGGTTTAACACTTGGATCTAATTCAATGGTGTGTTCAGCTAGCTTGGGATTGAAACCCATCAAGTATTCATAGCTCCAAACAAATATATTCAGGAACTCTTGGTAAAGTTGCATGAACTCATACCTTTCTTACTTGGTTGTCACTTTACCAATTTGAAGTGATTTGCCTTCTCCCACTGAGATGGGCACTGAATCTTCTCCTCTGAATTGGATGTTTGCTTTCTCCTTCCTAAATTGATCATTAGGATTAAAGATGGACTCCAAAGTGACAATTCCTTTTGGTAGTTTTTTGGTTCTCAGCTGTACCACTTAATCACCATACTGATGTTCTAACTTTTCCTGATTTTTGGTTGAGAACTCAACTTCTTCTTGTAACAAATTGATGATTTGTTGGTCACTTTCAAACACTTGCTAACTTACATTATTGTCTGGCACTGATGGCCTTACAATCACATGAATGTTTGGCTGCACTTTATCTTCCTTGATACTCTCCACAACATCAAAGGCTGCTCCAACTACTGCAAGCCTATCAATAGCTTGGTTTTCTTTCCTGGGGATGGAGTTGATGCCAAAGCCTTGAAAATCCTCAATGAGGTCCCACACCCTATTCTTATAACACTTGAGGAGATAATTCTTGGCAACATGCTGCCATTTAACTTGATTAACAATCAACTCACTGTCACTAAAGACTTATAAGTTTTTGATACCTTTCTTTCTTGACCAATGCAATCCTTGTATCAAAGCTTCATATTCAGCAGTGTTATTAGAACATGCAAACTGAAATCTAAAAGATGAATAATACTTAATGCCTTGAGGTGAAACAAGCATAGCTCCCCCTGCACCTTGTCTACGTCTTGATCCATCAAAGAACAATTGCCATACCTCATTGTCATCTTTATGGTCTGGCTTGGTGATGCTAGGAATAGGTTGATTTTCTTCATGCATGTAATAAACTCCTAGTTTAGATTCCTGTATTTCCTTGTAGGGATCAAAATCATGTACCTTGCTTGCCCATTCATCAAGATTCAAATCTAGGATGCCCCCAACTTTGGTGTCAACTTCATCTGTGCTTGGATAATCCTCTTGATCAAATGTTAAATAGTTGGCATTGATTGGGCTTGGAGTATGAGGCTCAATGTGAAAGTTTGCAATAGGTTCAAACCTGATTGTGACCTTAGTTCCATATCTAGTCTGGAAAAACATGTGTGACCAATTAGCAGATAAATAGCCTCCAATTCTAGCTATGAAATCCCTTGACAAACATAGGGCAAAAAGTGGTGGTAAATCTATCACTGACACATCTTGCAAAACAGTGACATTGGGGCATGCATGCAAAGTGAGGCTCAAATCTTTAATTACCCCTACTGTTGTTATTGTTGTCCCATCTAGTTGTACCACCCCTTTGGATATGACTTCATATTGGAGGCCCAACTGATCAACTATTTGCTTGGGCATCACAGAACTACTTGCCCCAGAATCAATCATACAATTGTGTACTAGTTTATCCCTAATAATCAATGAAACATAGAATGGAGGGGGATTAAAAAATTTACCTTGCTTTCCTCCATGCTTCCCTTCAGGCTGAGTAGCATTTGTGAGTACCTTCTCTTGCATATGAGCTTTCTGATTTGAAGTTGACCAATTCTTCATGGCAACTTGTAGTAGATCCCTTTGGCCTGGGATGGATAGTGATTCCCACATAGATATATTCACATTTGTCTTCCTCATTTGTTTAATGATGTTAAATGGGGATGAAACATATCTTTTCTGCCCCTTAGCCTATAGATTCTTTTCTTGTACATGGGCTGCAACAGCTAGCATTTGAGCTGGTCTAGAAGGTGGCTTGGGCTGTCCTTGCACATTTGGAACTGCATTTTGCTTGCCAACACTTTTTGGAGTGATGGAAGGTTGTGGATCACCTGGAGCTAATGACTGGCCTTCACCAATGTTCCTCTTCTTTGACCGTGTGTTAGCTGCTACATTCTGAGAAATTTTTTGATTCATGCCACAAAAATCTTTAGCTTGCCAATTCACAAGTGTGGTCTCATTTGGAGTTGTATTTTGCTAAGATGTTCCTTGTTGTTGGTTTGTTTCTTGACTCACCTCACTCTCTACGCCAGTTGTTTTCACCATCAAAGCTTGGTTCAAAGCACCATTGAAGCACATAGACTGGTTGTGAGGTTCATTGCATGGGAAACACCAATCATACTCTTAAGCTATATTATTTTGCACTAGAACTAAGGCTTTAGAGGTAGATGCAGCTTTGGGGTTATAGGGCTGAAATGGTCTATTGGCAGGAGGCCTTACTTGATTTTGATTTGCAGCCAGATTAGGTGGCCTATTAGGTTGAGTTTGAGACTAATAAGAAGGTTTAAAACTTTGGGCTTGCTGCCTCTTGAGTGTAACCAACTCATTGCCTAAATTTTGTAGTTGTTTCATGACTTCTTGAAGTTCATTTGAGGCACTAGAGGATGAAGTAGAAGTTTCATTTGAACTTTGATTTCTAGGAGTGGGAATAGGAGCTAAAGTAGGTGTTTGACTAGTGCTTGGGCTTTCCAAGCTTGGATATAAGGGCATGGGAGGCCTAGGCACTAGTTTACCAGCTTGGATCAAACAATTATCAGCCCTAATGACAATGCTATAAGTTGCAGGTATATTTGCACCTCCCATGGATTGAATTAACATAGAAATATCAGAATTTAAAGCTTTGAGATAGTATAAGAAAGAACCTTTAGTTGTTGGCCTTACTGCCACTAGAATTCTATCCCAGGTCCTTTGAAATCTAAAATTAAAGTTTGTTAGTTTCTCATTGGGAGCTCTTTTGATATTTGTCAGCTATTCCAATAGAGACAAATTATCTCCCTTTTCTCCAAACTGCTAATAGAGAGCCATGCACAACTAGTTCCAATTTTGGATAGAGCTTGCCCCAAGGCTCCTGAACCATTGTAAGGCTTTCCCTTTGAATGAAGATGCCAACAATTTGACAGCAATGTGCATCTCAACAATTTCATGGATTGCACAAACAGTAGCAATATCTTTGACATGATCACCAGGAGTGGTATGATTTTTCCCAATAAAATATGGAATGTTCTTCAATGCTACAACTGGAACTAGGTTTTTTGCATTGAGAGCAAGTGGGCTGCTGCCAGTGAAGTTGACATAAGGGTTGTGTTGTGCCATTCCGATTGGCCTGAGAACCCTTGTTGATTGGGTGAAAGGTCTACTAGGTGGAGGAGTTGATAGATTTTTGTTTGGTGGAGATGGAGACCTTTGAATTCTTCCCCTCTCTCTTCTTCATGGGGATAATTGCAAATATTCAGACAATCCTTCTTCTTTGGTCCTTGACCTTTTTTGGATCCTTCTCATGAATCTTCAAACTTGGACTGCTGAAACCAGTTGATTTTATCTCTTTGGAGTTGCCAGATCTGTAAATTAGGGTTCTTTTTAAGCAAGAAAATTACAACAAATGCACATCAACTTTTTTGTAATGAAGATGAAGACCTCTAAGGTCCCACTAAACGTGCCAAAAGTGTTAGTGAAAATTCACAACACCCCTGGATGTTTTCTCATATTTCTAGTTTGATAATGGGCATCTAGTGTGATTTCACAACATGGAATCTTTTCCCCAAGTGTGGGACTTGTAAAAATGGGAAAAAACTCTCCAGATTAAAGGCTAGTTCCTCTACTCCTATGATCAGATGTATGCATGAAATTGGTAGAGGTTCAACTCAAAATTCTACTCTAATTTTGTGAAGGAGACAAGGATAGAAGAGAGAAAATAAAATAAAACTAAACTAACAAGGTGATACACCAAAGGAGTGATGGACATATAGTTCTACAAATTGACATAGATTATAAAAATGCAACACACATCATGCACGAATTGCTAAAATGTAATGAAGGATTAGAATGAAGCAAACAACACAAGAAAGGATTGAAAATTCATTCACAAAGCTTGCATTGTCATTTCCATTTTGAATACAGTGCATTACAACAAAAAGGAGGTAGAAAACATGTTACAGTCCTAAAAAAGATCTGATATTCCATAATTCCACTTGCCAGGGTGAAGGAGGGAGCCTGCAGATCATAAAAAATGTCCAACCCTTTACAAATGAGCCAAATTTAGCTTTTAACAATGAAAACCTGAGTTCATGAAGGAGAAACGAGGGAAAAATGAAATGAATGATTCAACCACTGACTAAATTCATTAAAATAGCATGGGTACCCTTAAAATTTCATTCCCCAAGATTTTCCACCATGCTGGAGAAGAATGGAAGCCATACTGCATTAAAAATGGTGGTTGAATGTTGGTTCTACTCTTTTCCCCATGCCAAAGGAGTTCTTCTCATTTTTCTCTCATTAAAATCCACCAAAAAACAAAATTGAAGATTCCATCATGTAGAGGACTTCAATATCTTTCCAATGACACCAAAATTGGGAAAAACCAAGCTCTGGATCAAAAGATATGCCTCTATGAAGATTTGGGGTAAAAATCGGGTTGGCAGGCCGAAACCTAAATTTTTTCCCCTTTTTTGAATTTGGGAAAAATTCCCCAAAAAACTCTGTGCCCCGCCACTCCACTACCACGTGGCATCTTTCCATTGGTCCATGGGTTCAAATGACCATTCTACACTTTTTTAAACTTTGGAAAAAATTCCAAAATCGATTCACACCCCGCCGCCCCGCTGCCATGTGGCACACTCTGATTTGGCAGGGGCTTGAATCAATTCTCTTTCTTCTGCGGGCCCGCAGGAACAAATTTTACTTTGCGCCATTTGTAACACTTTGGCAAAACTATCAAATTCCCCCTACACCCCTGACCTCTGCCAAGAACAGGACACGTGGCACATTCCTATTCAGGTGCGGGGTTTAAATCAAAATTTTCATTTCCTCCTTGGCGGGTGTTGTCCACTAAAAATTCCCCTACTCTTAAGGAAGTAAAAATTTTAAATTTTTGAGTTTAAGTGTCTTCTCTGTTGTACTCAATGTTAAAAGTCGAGAAATTGAGAAAATCTACGTTTTTGGGTCATTTTGAGTGTTTTTCGGGCCTGTCGGACATTTTTGTCCCGCGTGTCCCAAGTTCAAACGGGCGCTCTGTTCCCCGATCAGCCGGTTTCCCCAAAGTTTTTCTTTTTCGGACCCATTGGAACTTCTTGTCCCAAATTTCCCAAGTTCAATTGGGCAAGTTGTTCCATTTTCAGCAGAATCACCCGAACCGCGTACTTCACGCTTTCACGTCCCAAATGTCCCAAGTTTTCCCGGACCCATTGTCACATTTTCGTCCGATCCGGCCGAGTCGCGTACTTCGCGCACTTCTGTCCCACATGTCCCAAAAGGCATTTGTGCGTCTTTTCCCCGCTTCACCCGAATCGGCCGAGCCACGTGTTTCACGCATTCGTGTCCCACATGTCCCGCATGTCCCAAAAGGCATTTGTGCGTCTTTTCCCCGCTTCGCCCGAATCAGCCGAGCCGCATGTTTTGCGCATTCGCGTCCCACATGTCCCAAATGAACCAAATGCCATTCGTGCTTATTTTTTCCCGCTCTACCCGAATATCTTGCTTATTCAAATTGGTAGGTATGTATTAAATGTGCATTCATTATCTTTCTCTCTCCTAATCGGCTATATAACGAGCGAACCCCCTATGCATTTTTCACACTGCTTCCATGCTATCCTTTGCTCGAACCCTTGCAATCTAAATTCCTGCGCATGTATCCCTTCCCTCTGTAATTCCTTCATGAGTTTAGTTTACGGCTCTACCCTCCAAATTACTATCAATATGAAGATCAAATTTCTGGGACAGGAACAAATCTCGCCACTAGAGTCTGCCGTTCCCAATATTGGGGACAGTGAAGCTCGTCATCTTGACTTTGGTGATTTTTGGGCAAGGATGGCAGATGCAAACCCTACACCAATGGCACAGATGATTCACGACAGTGGATTGGATTTCACTGGAGGTTTCCCAATCTTGGTGCAATGTGCTGATACAGTGCTTTCATGCGGAGCTCACTTCGACCCTGATTTGAGCGAATTGACCAACGTACACGGGGAACTCATCGCCAAATTAGATGCTGCTGCCATTAACACTACACTGAGGATTCCAGAAATGGATAATGCCATAGTTGTTTCCCAGAATCAAGCACAGGCCCTGTTCAATCAAGACAGCGACAAATACAAGGCGCGGGTGGTGAAGTCCTGGCTAAAGAACCCTAAGAAGGGAGCATCTCGTCTATCCAAGACTCTTTTCCGGGCTGATTTCAATGAAGAATTGTCAGATTTTATAATCCTACTGGCCCGAGTTATGGGCTTACCCTCTACTAATGAATTCCATTTCTGGATGTGCCCGCTCATCAACATGGTGTGCGAGGGAACTCAAAATATCAACTGGGCGGAAATCATCATCATGAACTTGGCGGAGCAACTGTCTAATGTATAACAAACGAAGAAGTTATACATGACTTCATACCTGATGTATAATCTAGCGGCATCAAGGCAATGGTTTGGTTTTTCTTACATTGATGCCCACAAGGATGATCCTGTATATGCCTACTACCCGCAGTTCACCCTAGAGACCAGCAATTGCAATTTCCGAAGGGTAAATGATGCTTTCACCATGTACGTGGTCAGGCTTCTTGAGGGTGACACTGCTAGAAGGTTTTCTGATGAAGCCATGAACCTGATATCACACTACAGTGCCTATTTTATCTGATTCAGAAAATTCTCCTATATCAGGCTTGCTGGCTATGAGAGCACCCCTTTGAGGCTTCCCATGTTCTGCAGTGATAAGATGGCTTTGATAAAAGTATGCAGGTAGTTAGACAAATTGCATAGAACCTGCAGAGACAAAAATATTATTGGTTTTCACTTTCCCATCTCTTTGGGAAATTACACTTGTAAAACAACCATGGACGCACAGAATATAGAAAGAGCCCTGGTTCCCATCACTGTTCATTTCTTCAAGCCAAGAACTTGCTTCGACTTGAAGAAGTTCATTGAATAGAACATCAAGATAATCTATCATCATAGGGCAGATACAGAAGACTATTGGGCTGACTGTGCAGATGATTTTGAGGCTAGAAGGAGGCACTATGGTAGGTTCTCTCTGCAATTGATCCAAGAAATCGGCTTGTACCAAGTTCCTGAAGGACTCCATGATGACAACTCTGATTTATACTCATATGAGTATGACAATGTGGTTAAGCACATGTCCTCATTGGAACAAGAAAGAGAAAGATGATCTGGCCGAGATCCTAGCTCCAGTCTTAGTCAGGACTAAGGTCTGGTTTGATAGGAAAGTTCGAGAGCTTAGAAGGTACTCACGAGAATCCTCCTCTAAGGATGTTTCAACACCAAGGAGGGAAGCATCAACTCCCATATCAAACACACTTGTGTAAACCCCTCCTGCCTCATCAACGTAAGGACTTGCAGCTTCCACTCCTTCTTCATCCACTCAAGTATACCAGAAGAAATTCAAAGAGGTTAAGAAGGAGCCTGTGGAAAAATATCCTCAAAGAAAGCAGGTAGAAGTCCCTTTGGGACCAGAGAACATCATTTTTCTTAGTGAAAGTAAAGAGAGTGAAGTGCTAGCCCCTACAAATGCTCCTGAAGCTCCAACGGATAAAGATAAGGAAGTCCAGAGCACTGAACTTCCAAGTGCTATTGATTCCTCTGCAGCAATTGTCTCAAGCGCCCCACTCACATCTCAACTTGAGACAACAGCTGTGCAAACCTTGAGCATCATGAGCTCTCTGTCTCTTGGCCCTCTTGCCCCTCCTATTGCTTCCTCTTCCTCTTTTGCATGGGTGCAACCTTTTGTCGACAGTAGAAAGAGGAAATCTTCCTCTCGGAGCTTAGGGCCAAATTTTGATGCTGTCGCAGCCTTGTTAGGCACTACTCCTTCTCGCACCAAAAAAGCTAGAATCACCTCCAGGATAGTGTCTGATGCTCAGGGTCAGCAATTCCTGGAGATTCCTAAGCCTACAGTAGATAAATCAGAGCAGGACTTACAGGCATATGACCTAGAACTCTCAAGGATTCCAATGGGAGAGTCTACTCCTGAAGGTGAGATCCATAATCTCTAGGAAACGGTCACAAGAGTCATTGGGAGGGTAGAGAAAGGGCAGCAAACTATTGAATAGTTGGAGAAACAAGCCTAGATTCTCACTGGTTTTATCAAATCTCTTTTGTCTAAGGACAAAGTTTTGGACCCTACCCCACTAACTACCCTTCCGCCACCTGTAATTTTGAGCCAAGATGAGATACAGAGTATCAAAGACATGCACAAGTATTCCGTCTATGGCAGAGCTATGGAGGCCATGGTGGAAGATATGCTTGTTGCAGGATTGAACTTCATCGATGAAGCTTTCAAACTCCATGGAAAGGTGAACAATTTGCAACAGAAGCTCTCCTCCACTATCGGGATCATAGATAAAGAGCTCAAACTCTGGAGCAGTTGCATAGTAGACCTCCGTCTCATGGGACAGACAGATGAGAACATTTTATTGGAAAATAAGGTTTTTGATGATGCAAAGGATAATCTGTCAAAGTCCTGGGTTTACAACGTGGAGTGGAAGATCAAAGTCTTGGAGGAGGCTTTGGGAGAGCTGAAGAATAGCTGGTAGAAGGGTGAGGCTTTCAAGACACTGGTTGTATCTGCTTTCAAAGATATACACTATCATCTTCAGGATGAAACTTCTGGTGTGCCTCTTTCCCTGCAAGAAATCAAAGCTCAATTCAGAGCTTTTGTCAAAGATAATCTATTCAAGGAAAGCTCCATTTCCAAAGAGAAAATGAAGGAGATCTGCTCTCTTCAATCTGCCATTGAAGAAGCAAATAAATACTATCATACTCATGTCAAGTTTGATAATGAAATGGAGAAGTGCCTTAGATTTTGGGCTCAGTCTACAGCCAACACGTCAGTCCCTCATGGCAGAGACATAGCCGAGGCATTGAAGAGATTCAGGCAGTGAATTTTGAAGTCAGTGGGTCCCTCCCATTCATAACCACATGTCTTCTTCTCCTTATTCTTCTCTTCTTTTCTAATTCTTTTTCTCGGATTCATTATAATAAGTTGAGGTATTGCGATTGGCAATCCTTAACTAATCTTTAGTTAAAAGAAGTGGTTACAAAGAGTAACTGATTTGTAAGCTATATAATGGCCTCTCCACGCCATTTTGAAGGAGGAAGAACTTGGCTTATTTTCTGAAAGTGTAAATAGATCATAAAGAAATCAATACAGAAGGGCTTTTCATTCTTTGTCTATCTGATCTCTTTTATCCCCTAGCTTTCATTTAATTTTGTGAAGATCATTTGTCTGTGTTATGTCAAGAAACTTTGTGTTCTAGCAGATGTTATTTACAGAACTTTGTGTCTTTAAATTCCATCTTATTTATATGATACAAATGATCTTGTGTCAATTCACTGTAACTTCGCATTCATAAAGAATTACTCTGTTATCTATAATTCTGCATGCTGCCTTTCTACTCATTCTCGTATTCTCATTCCTCGGTCATTTTGTAATTGATGATCATTATAGAAAACACTTTCGTAATATCCAAGTTCAACCAGAAAATCATGTTTTGTATATTTGTAAATAGGTTCGTTTCTGAATAAGGGAACCTCTCCCATTAAAGAAGAGGGACTTCTTGTCCCTTGACTGTTGCTCTTCGTAAAGTCCTATTTGACGGCCAACAACGGGCCCACGGGCCAATTTTTTCCCTTGTGCCTAGTACCGTTTTGGCAAAAATCCAACATTCACTCTACCCCTCTGACTCCTACCGACCATATGGACACGTGGCGGCCTCCTATTGGTTTGTGGGGTTTCGGGCCAAAAATTTTCTATGCGCCCCCGCCGAGCCCTTTGGAAAATTTTCTAACTTACCTCCACCGACCCACCATTCCGCCACCACGTGGCACTTTCTGATTGGTTGTGGACCTTCCTAGGGAAAATTTCCCTCAAAAACTTTGTCGAGCCATAACTTGTAAAATACAAGGAGTTAAAAGGAAAATTTTACCTTTCTGGAAAGGTGAGAAAATTCTCTATCTGATGAAGCCATTTCCAGATAATTTTGAGTGCTTGAATAATGAAAAATTTGACTGAGACACAAGGAAGGAAGGAATGAAAGAAAGTTAGTCAAAATAAGCAAGGGGATTATTTTGGATAACAGGTTCTTGAGTGAAGAAAGTATAATTAACCCCCTTCTTTTGGCCATCTTATTTTATTTTATTTCATCATTCCCAACCTTTTTCATCTATATGCCTAGACTGTTTCAATCATTTCTCGTTATTTTAGCCTCATATGGGGTGACCATATTAGTACTAGGGTACCTATGGGCATCGTGTTCCCACCATGGGTGTCATGGTCCAACCATGGTCACCTTGATCCTTCTTGAACTTTCCTACCACTTTTTGGGCTCTTTCTAGTTGTTTCTCCTTTCATCTTTTTGGTGTTCAGCCATTTTGGGGTTAATTATAAAATTAGATCAAGAGAACCCTATAAATATAAAGTTATGAGACCATAATGAGGGACCTAACACTAGTCATTACTATCATCCATCTATTGCATTAGATATCACTTGCATCCACATAGCTCCATCATCAAGACACAAGGCCAAGACATCTACATCACACTTTATAGGGGGAGGGATTCTATTCTATTCCATGCGAAAATGTTATTACTTTTTTTACATTTAGTTATTGCTCGCTACTTAACAAAGTACGATTGACACAAGAGCACCTAGGGAACATTATACACACACTCACCAATATTACATTTGGATCTAAAATGTAGTACAACGCTTAGTTAGTAAGCCCACCATTGTGGCAGGTAAGGTTAGTCCGACCCATTCATTTGCATTTTCCTTTCTTCAGGGCTTGATGTTTGTTTAGGGTTTTGCAGGTATTTCTATTCATCTTCGATTATTGGTGACATACAATACAAAGTAAAAAATTTGATGTGACACATAATGAGTGTTTCAAACTATTTGTTGAATGTGAATATCAGTTTAAGAGATTTTACATAGACCAGGGCACCCATTTTCAGACAATATCACCCATAAGTTCCCCAACCCCTCTACAGGTGCTCCAATCCAGCTAGATACTCCAAATCCATCCTTTTCGGAGCTCCTGTATAGTTGTTCTTGCTTCCAAATTCTCTAGTCACCTCTATGACACAATCCCGTGAGCATATTATATTCAGCTGAGTTTTTTCCTCTTCTCTCTCACACATCAGGGTTTTTATTAGTGTTTGGTTCATCTTTACATTCATTTACAACATATATTTTCTTTGTTTACAATTGTTTGTAGCTTAGATCAACTAGTATCTACACCAATTTTTTAGTTAATCATTTCGGTGAACTCAATTGCCTTCTCCCTTAGGATCCTCATTTTTCCTCTATTATGGGTCAAGTTTTTTTATCTGATTTAATTAATAAATACCCTAATTGTCATGTTTTTTTTCAAAAATCCTTAGACACCAAGTATTTTAATGACAATATGCCACCACATGAACTAATTCATATACTCGCTTTTCTATTTACCAACCCATGTGAATCTCCATGTAATCAACCCCTATTAGAATCAATTCAAGATCTACATGATTTATTTCAAGAGAACTTTTAGGCTATGGAATCAACTATTACATCCCACAAATATTGAATCCAATAGCTTAAGGATTCTTATCAATCACATGTTTGTGCTCATTCTACATATTATGTGTAATCTATGTCCACTACATGTCATCTAGTTGAACCTCAAGGCATGTCATTACCTGCGTCTCTTATGTTTGATCATAATACTACACCACATGACATTCTTACTTAGCTCCTTCGTCGGCAGTTGATCACTTTGCCACCTAATCATTTTTATCCTCCTTATCGGCTGGTCAAATGTCAAGGTCATACATATTTCAAATTTTATCATCAAATTAATGGACATAATGACAATAACTATTATGCTCTTAAGCGACAAATTGGCCACCTTAAGCATTATGGTCTTATTTCATTTGCTACACAAAATTATCCTACATGTTCATATCCAATTGCTACATCTCATTGGGTTCCTAAACCTAATTCATATATGTGTAATGAGCATCGTGTAATCACTTCTACTATTCTTTCGTGCTTCAATCAAGTGGTACCTACACAACCAAATCAAACTAATAAATCACCTCCCAAGGTCATTCCTCCATCACTTCCTCTTATTAAGTCTTCTTCCACATTGCCACCCCTAAGAAACTGCCTCTCAAAATCAATTTGACACCGCCTCCACTCAATTCTTCTACAACATTACCAAACATGCAACCACTTACTAAGCAAGACAAGAAAATTCGATATGGCCTCTTTTGAATTCCTCTATTCGACCTTGTATTTAGTCCTCATCCTACTCACCATTGTGATAATAGTATGCTTTCTTATGATAAATTTCACTCCATCACCTCCACAATATATGTCTTACATCATCTCGTAGCTCTACATCATCATAAAATTGGGGGCATCATACTTATTTCTCCCCCCTTATAACATTGTCAGGTGTCTCACATTTTTACTCTCATGTATCATCCTTCGCATCTAGTATTCTTTATGCATCATACACATCTTGATATACCCAACTTGTATCATCATTACCCTATGATGCATGCTCGTGCTACGGTTCACACTTGACTATTGAGGGCATAATACATTCATGAACCTCACATTATACACACAACACATTTCACACTCGGTGCATTCACGAAAAATTTCTCTAATGCACATTCATTACAACACACTTCCTTATGACACACACAGTTCCACAATTAATACTCGATTGCTGAGATCTAAATTTGAAATGAACCTCACCACACTCACTCACTCTCTATGTTGTACAATTTTTTGATCATATATTTCTAGCACACAATTCAAACCATTTCTCAATGAAGCACTCTTATTCTATGGTTCATTCTTGACTAGTAAGGAGGCATTTATAAATGAACCTCATCTCATTCATACTCATTCACATTCGCTTGGGGGTTACTCTGATCCTATCACACTCGCTTTGCATTCCACTCAATTTACACTCAAAACATACTACATATCTTGGCTACACATAATCTTGTTTTCTTATACTTTTTATATGTGCACTTTGTTTCACATGCTAGATAAATACTTTGTATGTCATTATCTTTATTGTATACACATTCATATTCATTTGGCCTCTAGTTGTGAATGAAAACTTTACACATATCCTTACACGTAGCATGGATGCTTGGCACTGTACCTCTTACCAGTCCCACAGTGGATCCTGGAATATCTACCTTCGTACACACTGCAGGTGCTATTGTTTCATTTCATACTATTTACTATTCTTACTAGCACATTATCTTATATCAAATGAACCTCACTGCATACATTTTTATTCACTCTAGCATGGCACGTGGGTTGCTATCATTCCATTTAGCATTCCATTTCATCCATCCATGACATACTTCATATTATCCACCATGGTTTTATTCTTTCTCACTTTGCTTGTTCATGGTCACTTTATTACATTATTTTCTCGAATTACTTGTATGTCATTTATCTATAACATTTTCACACATGTCTGTTCACAATGTATTTTTGGCTACTTGTGATTACAGATAGATGTCTCTTACACACACATGGATGATCACCTTCTACCCTTCTTACACTGGTCACTAGAGCATCCACATTATTCTTGTTATCATGTGCTATTGTTTCTTTTATGCTTAACACTTTACATTACTTGCCTTATATATGCTCTTGACATACTGGTTATGAATGCTAAGGGGTGCTTCAACGTTCCATCCTTCCTTTTTATGCAGGGATATTTCTTAGTGACATCACATGTTTTTTCTATTGTCTGCTATTATTTTTTGGCCTACCTTTGTTTGGGTGAACACTTATTTTTTTCAGGCAATGATGGCCTTCATGTGTGTCGCAACATCATGAGTGATGTCAACACATGTTTACAATTACAGATTTGTGTGATCTTAATTTGTCTTCTTGCATATTTACAACATTGCTTAGGAGCTTTCTTACATAGTGAGCTCCAAGGCTTGCCACCCTATCTTATCTATATAGCATGAGGAATTTACACTTGCCTTTGGCTAGGGATTGGTTGTTTTAAGGAGCGGTCAGATTGGTTTTTACCAATAACTTTCCAGATGTTATAACATACATGGGAGTTGCTCCTCTTTTTCCCCAAGGTATATTTATCTGGATCAAGGGATAGATGTTTCATGTGCCCCAAAAGAGGGGGACATCATGTGTGGATTTCTTACATACTAACACAAAGATGGGTTCGATTTGACCGGTTCGGTTCATTGGGTTAGATACAAGTGAGTGGGTTCAGACTAGTCTATGAACCCCATACACAATGGATTTTACAGTATATGGTGTCCCCATAACATTCTAGGAAGTAGTTACAGGATTAAGGTTACATGAGTGTGCGATTTACAATGAATTTGGAAAGTGATCATCAAATCTTCCCACAAAAATTGTAGGATAGTAAAAAGATCTCTTCATGTGAACAATGGAAGGGAAGTTGTTAGACTTAAGGATGAAGCAAAATATTCTCCCTAAACTTCTTTGGCCAAGGTGGCACTAAGATCACCCAAAAACCAATGTAGTAGAATAGGGATATCATTCGAGCACTCTATTCTCTCAACATGGATTGTGTGCACATGTTCCATTTACATTTACATAAGACTTAATGGGTAGTACGTGAAGATAAATGCATCTTTTACATTACGTTTTCACAATATACATAACATATTTGATTACTTGATCATTTTCCTCCTTGTAGGTCTAGTCATAGCCCCGAGAAATAAGTAGTCAAATGTGGGAAAACAAACAACAATGTCAACAACCAGGTTCCGATAACACACACTTTACTAACCGTGCTAGGTACATAACACACTCGCAAGAGTCTACGCATGCGTTTCATGCCCTAGGTTCACTCTTAACTTTTTATATGTATTTTTTCATCTTTAGTTTCCAAATAGTACTTCCATCTTCTTGTCATTCCACGGGGTTAAGAATTCACTAGTGGCTTGATGGGGGGATGGAGTGAGTGTGAAGATGACATTGGCTAGAGTGCCATAGACATGACCTAAGGGTATTTACCATAATTTTATGCTAACCAGCATAAAGTGTGTGGATCTCTAGGAGGAAAATTTTGCACTTTAATGTTGGAGGTAATTCATACAACCAAATTCACAAGGTTCTGTAAGTAGGTACTATTTAACCCGTCTTACAATCTTATGTGTTATCAAGTTAATCAAGTGACCTTTAAATCCAATGCCCAGTTAAAGATGATATTAATGGATGTTATGACAATAATGGATGCCTATATGCAAAGGGATTTGGATGGGGCATGGAAGGAATTTTTAGACTGGGAAGGAATTTTGAATCTCCATGTGTTGGTGATCTTTAATTATGGTGCTCAATCCATTTTTAGGTGTTTGGTATTTATAGGGGGGTTAAATATTTATGTTTGGGTTAAGTGGTTGGGACCTAGAATAGATCAACAATCACTCAGTGGTAGAAATGGGTTCTGATGGATTATTTAGAGGGATCACTTGTTATGTTAGCTTTATCGCCTAAGCCTAAACAACTAGGATTTTTATAACACTTCAAGGGAGATGTGTTTGTGAATTCTTGTTCATGGATTCCTAATTACCTTTTCCTCTATGTTTCATATTAGCGAACATATTTTTGGCTATACGATATGAAGAGAATGGGGAGGATGATGTCATGTGGTCATCATGAGATCTGGGGATTATAGTGCAACATCCGTTAAGAGGTCAGATGTTAACAAAGCTATGGCCAGGTGAGATTTCCTTTTTGGTTTTTAGTTTTGAGCGATTTTGGATACTTCGATGAGATTTGGATGGTATCGACAATGTTTGGATGTACTAGTGGGATTTATGATGGGTAGTGACATTTGATGTTAGGGATGAGATTGGGCCATAGAAAGGTTGTGGATAGAGAGGTACAAGAATAAAGAATTCCTTGGTTAATGATATTTTGGACATAAGACCTAAAGGTCCTACATGCAATGATTGGATGAATGTCCATGGTTGTGCATGGTCATTACTACCTCCAGATTTTCCAGTCACCTTTGTGACATAGTACCCGTGAGCATCTGTTATTGAGATGAGTTATTTCTGCTTCATCTGATTTTCACATTTAGGGTTACCATGATCATTTTGCATAGTTGTTTATTTCATTTTCATATGGTTCTTGTCACTGCACTTAAATGTGTGTATTTTGGTTATGAAAATTGTTCATAGCTAAGATTGAACTCAGTCAGATACTTCTTGCACACGGTTATTCCTTATTTTAGTTAATCAATATTCACTTGAGAAAAAAGGGTGACCTTGGTTAAATTGAGGAACTTTGACCATGTATTGCGTGATACCGATATGAAGATGTAGGTAGGCCCATAATGCAAATATATGGGTCCTATAACTTCCTTAATTCTTGACATTATCCGTATGTCGTTCATAGGTAGCTTTGGCTTGTGCGGATGTTTGTGCAATTGACCTTCACTCTCTAGCACTCTAAATTTTGAGACACATACCTAGACCATTAGTTATCCACATTCCAAAAGTGCCCTCAAGCCTTGTATAAGGAAGTGCAAGAAAACTCTTCATCTTCAGATTATACAATGAAAAATCCTGTTGAGATGTGGGTGACTTGTGTTGAAAGGAGAACCTCCAGAGCGGGCTGGTTCCTTGGGACCGATCACCTAAAACTAATTCTCCGACAGGATTAAGGGAGACAAATAACTTGCGGACGGGTAAAAATATCTTTATCCCATGATCTTTAAAGTGCTAAAAATAACCCTGTATTGTCCTATTTCTAGCTTGGTCACCCCACTATTGTCTACACTTTGGTCAACATTCACTATTTGTAAAGCTTAAGGTATTTGTGCCTAGGAACATTTGTCCCACGTAAGTTAAGGAAATTTAGTGTAACCTTGTTTATCCAATCATTCCCACACTGGTATGGATTCTAGAGCCATTGGATTATGCCCTGCATGCAATTACTGATCATTGGGTCAACCTATTTGGTTAAATGAGGTAACATTCATGGAGATTGGTCTTTTAATTCTTTTCAGCATCAAAATCATAACCAAAGCTTTGATCATCCCATTCTAAGTTATTTTAGCCATAAGATTTTGATTAACACCCCCTAACCATTTTAAACATTTCAAAGTGTAATCACTATAATTAAAAACTTACGTCAAATTTCGTACTTGACAGAATGGAAAATGTAGAACTAAATGGAAAAATACTCTATGTACCAAGATTAATGTAGGCCAAAGTCTAAAAGGTTGTGCAAAATCAAGTGAGTTAGGGTAAAACCCTAAAGCTTGTCTCATTCATATTTTGACTTTTTTTCTTTTTAAAGGTTTCTAGATGTTTTGCCATGGGGAAACTCTGTACTATAATTTTGCCATGGGCGGATCATTGATCCCTGATGAAAACCTATTCGTACCTAATGTAGGAGATCCATATGTAAAACCCTGTGTTATTTTGGTATCATTTTGCACTATGTATAATATTGAGGTTTTATAATTAAAACTTTACTATGTGGCTTGACAGATCAAATGTTGTCCGATATTCTTGTTATTAAATTTTCAAATATGGATTGAATGAAAATTTAATGAGTATTAATATTATATTTGAGAAATCATATGCTGATTCATCATAGGAGTTTAACTGTAGACTAACATGATGAAATCATTTATGTACTGGTGTAGAATTCACCTTACTAACGCAATACTCAGACTTTAGATGTAGCACAAGACTTGTCTAGATCACTTGGAATTTAGACTCACTTAAAGATGCTAGGGACCTTTCCATGGCAAAAGATATAACATGGATTTTACCAATGGATGACCTATTAATTGATACAAATTACATGGTCAGTTATGTCAATGCGATAATCAAGAAACGTGAACTACCACCTCGACCTTCATCCATATTACCTGATGACCATGCAATCATAACTTGAATTCAGTTGCTTGAAGACGTGATGTAGACAAAAAAAATGAACTTATGATCATCATGATTATAAGGAACCAATGTCAGGATAATGTAATATCCCTTCTGAGCAATGAATTGACTATTGTTATCCAAGTTTCACCCCTTCAGGCAAAATCATATGCAAGCGGAAGAAAATTGGACCTTGCAGGAGGTATCAATAATGGAGATGCAACTATTGTCTCTAAATCAATGGACCCCCCAAGAAAACGTTGAAAGTGAGATCATGAAGATCAAGATGTGAAAATAATGGGAGACATGGGATCGAGTTTCTCAAGTTTTTGCATTTTTGGCGCTTCGAGAAAAACCTAGGGCAGAGAAGTCCAGATGGCCCCAAATGTCCTGAAACATGAAATCACTGAACAGTCTAACATTCTCAGACTTTTGGAAAAATGGCTAACTAGTCTTATGCTAACATCTTCATGGTGCCATTAGTTGGAAAGAGATTTGCCTGAAAATAAAACTTAAATCTTGAAGTGGTGATGCAGTTCAGAAAGGGTGTTTCTAGACAAATTTTCAGGGGTTCAGAGACCTCGGGAAGCGTACATGTTCATGGAGCAAAGAATTTCATAAAATCCTAAAGTCTGAAAGTCCAAAATTTACAAATAGTACTTCAGGGTTTCAGAAGCACCTTGGAAATTGTGCCAGAAGCAGTAAGCAAAAATCCCAAAATCCCAAAAGTCTGACATTGATCACCTGATTTAAGACTTCAGAGTTTTAGGGTTTTGGACTTTAGAAGTTTCAGATGTCTCGAACCTCAAAATGTAAAAGGACCCCCCTATAACTGATCTACAAATCCCAAATTCTGAAAGTCTGAAATTTTAACACTTTCACAGTTTCAGTCAAAACTCTCAGTGTAAATTTGGCATAGGTTGAACAGTGATTCGAATTCTGAGAACAAAGGCTTGAAAGCCTGAAAATCTGAACATCTTAGGATTGTCAGAGGTTACATGCATTTTGGTCTCCGGAAAAGACCGATCTACCTTGTTCACCATTTTTTTACAGAATGATACCGCAAATTACTGATTGGCCATATCTTTTGACTGGGAGATCAGATTTGCACAAGAGAGTACATCTTATGGATATCTTTATATTAGTGGGACTAAGTTAAAAAAGGGAGTCAAGAAATATAGTCTCACCTATTTTTGAAGGTATCAAGCTGTCCCACCTACCAAAGTCAGTTGAACAAGGTGATAAGGCTTCCATTCTTGCCCAACAAGGAACAACACATGTTGAGGCATGGGTTTTACAGTTAGATTAACCATCATTGTTGCAGGTGAATTCAATCCTCATTTGGGGTGGTAATAATAGCAAGATTTGGATTTAAAATTGTTGGTGAGAAAATTTGTCTTGTGGAAAAATTGATGGGTTTTAAGCCAACATGCTATGGGAATCTAAGTTCCCTTTACTTGAACGATGCAGCTTTCGTAGGCACAAGCATGAAATATTGGGTTTGAATGGTGGTCTTTTGACCAAAGATCTTGCAGGGGCACTCCACTGACCATGTGGTAAAACTAGCAATGTCTCGCTAGGGAAGAAACTTTGTCTTGGAAAGGGGAA
Source organism: Taxus chinensis (assembly GCA_019776745.2). Classification (NCBI taxonomy): domain Eukaryota; kingdom Viridiplantae; phylum Streptophyta; class Pinopsida; order Cupressales; family Taxaceae; genus Taxus; species Taxus chinensis. The sequence goes on along the minus strand of CM034149.1, from coordinate 854,722,882 downwards.
GGGGAGTGGAAATGAAGGTAGGAGAAAACTAATGTTGTGAGTAGAATATCAGATGCCCACACACATTAATTAGAAATTTCATATACATGCATTTATAGTTGAGAAGAAAAAAAAATCCGCAGGAGAAGCTACAAGACCGAATGAAATTCATTGGTCGCAAGGTAACAAACAATCCGTTAGTCAAAGAGGTGAAAATTCCTTCTTTTATTATTGAAGCTAAAGCAGAACTTGTATAGAGCTTTGAGAATAGAGGAAAATATTGAGGAAGAAGGGAAAATAGAAGTAGTCTAGCATTTTCTGTCTTTTCCAGGTATAGAGCACTCTGGTCTTTTTTGAAATCAATCGCCAACCCCTTAGAATGGTTTTGAGGGGCCATTATATCCTTTTCCAAAATGGTTACAAATTTACAAATCATTTACGCCTCTTCAAATTCCTCCATTGCGAAGAAAACGCTCATGGCGGGTTCAAAAACTAGATCTTGCAACGTAAACATTACACTTGATTTTCCAGTTTGAATACAGACTATTTGATTTTCTCTATAACTTTGAAATCGGGCCGTCCACGTGGTAGGAAGAGATTGGAGTGGGTACGGGGGAAATCCCTTTTCATTTTGTGATTTTTAGAGATTTGGTAATTTGGAACAAATTGGCCCGCACCCCCACTTTGAATTTTCAACTGAGGTACATGGCACGTTTTCATTGGAAATGGGGTCGTGGCCTTTTTATCAACATTTTAACATTTTTTGGAAAAAGTCTCAAATCAAAAATTCCTCCACCAACCCGCTGCTCTGATTGAACTCTTGACACATGGCATCCTCTGATTGGAAATGGGGTCGCGACCCTTTTCTCAACATTTTAACCTTTTTTGGAAAAAGGCTCAAAAACATAAATTCCTTCACCAACCCGCTCTTATGCTTTGACTTTTCAACGGAGGGCTTCACCTTTAAATTTTTCCCTGTGGGCTCAAGCTTTTACTTTTTCCCTGATATCTTGATCGGGGCTACAGGTTACTTTTTCAACTTTTCACCTTTTTTACAAAGAAGCTCAAAATCTCAAATCCCCCCGATGGCACGCTCGTCCGCTTTGACTTTTTAATGGCGGGATTTGCCTCTTCAATGACTCCAACCACATGGCGATCTGGTGCTGATTTGGTAATTGACCCTTTTTGCCCCGCCTTCAAAATTGTGCTATTGTGACATGTGGATCTATCCGCTGAGCCTTCCATACTTAGCCGATTTTACCTTCATTTTGTACCTAGGACACGTGGAAAGCATGCTTTTAATTGAAGACTATCCCTTAGACCCTACCCCTGGAGTTGTGTAGTTGCGACACCTAGCTACTTTTGATGGATTTTGAAGTATGACCAAACTGCATCCAATCAGAGAGACCCACGTATCACTTCGGGATGCTAAGGAAAAATTTGAAGGGGAAAGAAACGCCCATCATTCCCGACTGTGGGAATAATACACAGAGGAAGGGAACTTCGTCATTTTGAGTCCAATTTTTGAATTTCGTTTGTGAACTAGAGGCATGGAGGAAAAAAAATGATTTGACGACCCAGGCCATAGAACAATTGAACAATTTCGATCACAAAGGAGATTGTAAAGAGGATATTTTGTGCACAGACCGGGAGATGGAGGATTTCTCAAAATGAGAAAAATAGAGATTCAAACAACACTAGGGCATAGATTTTGTTATTTCTTCAAACTTTCAACTTGGATTAAATACTTTAGGAGGATAAGAGATCAAAATTTTGAATTTAACTTGGAAAATGAAAAGTGGTTTTCGGGAGACAACAGCTAACTCTAGCTTGGGGACATGGCATGGACTGAGCATGACGAAGACATGGTATGAGGATCCAGAATCTCAATTTTTAAAACCGTGTAACATTGACCAGTGCCTTATCCATTGGGCCTTGTAGATTCATGTACAATTATGAGAAATAATGGAAGAAGGAGGAAACACACAACAAAAACAAAAAAAACTAAACCAAAACCACACAACAGAAAAGGTAAAAACACACCTAAAAAATCACCTATGGTATAAGGCGGGGGATAACCCACTTTCACCGATGATAAATTTTCAAGTATTTCCCACTTTGAGGCAATCCCAATGGTGTTCCATCCAAGTATGATAGGAGAAAAACATTCTCACCACAAGATCCATGAATTTGGAATGGGCCGAGCCATAATGAATCAAACTTTCCATGGCTTCCTTTTGGTTCTCTTCTCTTGTCCCATAGCAGGACAAAGTCTCTAACCTTGAATTCTCTTGCATTTTCCTTCTTGTCAAAGATCTTCTTCACTTTAAATTGGTGTTCTTTAATTCTATCCACCACTTGGCCTCTGCTTTCTTCCAGCTTCTCCAGGAAGAGGATCCTCTTGTCAATGGAGTCTTTGTATTAACCATCTTCTATTTCTTGCAGCAACTTGAGAGCTGGAATCTCAACTATGAGAGGAATCTTTGCCTCAACTCCATACAACATTTGTAAAGGTGACATACCTATTACCTTCTTAGGATTGATCCTATCGGCCCACAATGCATCATATAAATTCTTGTGCCAGTTCCTTTGATTCTCATCTAACTGCTTGCGAACAATGGTCACAATGTTCTTGTTGCTTGACTCAGATTGACCATTTCCTTATGGTTAGTAGTTATAAGATTGAGATAAGGAGATTCCAAAACCATAGCAAAACTCTGTGAGCTCCTTTGAAGAGAAATAGGTGGCATTGTCTACTACAATCTTCCGTGGTACTCCAAAACAGACAGTGATATTCTCCTTGATGAAGTTGTAGATTGTTTCAGAGTTGGCCTGCTTGGTTGGAATGGATTCCACCCATTTAGTGAAATAATCAGTTACAGTGAGTACATAAGTATGCCCTACACTTGAATGAGTATTCATAAAACCAATGAAATCTAGCCCCCACTGCTGAAATGGTTCTTCAATCACCACAAACCTGAGTGGCAATGCAGTTAGTTGTGGCTTCCCAACAAATTGTTGGCATGCTTTGCATTTGGAAACCCAATCCTGGGTTTCTAAAAATATTGAGGGCCAATACTATCTCCCTCTGAGGATCTTATGTGTGGTGACCATTGCTGAGAAATGTCCACCACAAGCTTGATCATGATATGCCTTGAGCAACTTCTCTTGCTGCTCCTTATCTAAAAACCTTAGGAAATAGCCATTTAGGCCTCTCTTGTAAAGTGCATGATTCCAGATCACAAACTTGGCTTCCTTTAGCTTGAGTGTCCTTCTTTTTTTGTAATCAAGATGAGGAGGGAATTCTCCATAAGTAAGGTAGTAAGCAATGTCAACATACCACTCATCAATAATGGTGACAAAGAGTGCCTGTGGACTGTCTCCTAAACAGGTTGAGAAAACATCATCTTTTTCTCCCTACTGATCCTTGAGGGCTTTATCTTCAGCAGTTATCTTGCACAAATCATTTCCTCTTACTAGATTAGAGGGTCTAATCTCCAAGTGATGCTCTTGGGTCTTTGCAATCCAACTTCCTGTCTAAGCCCCAGGATCTTGTTGAGTCAAAATGGACTTGATTGCATTTCCAGGAACCATCACCACTTTGTGAGAATTGAGAATGTAGAATTTGAAACTTTTAACAGCTTTGACCACTACGTAGGCATGTTTCTCCAATTGGATATACTTTAGCTCATGATTTTTCAAAGGAAAACTCATGAAAGCAATGGGTGCTTCCAAACCTTCATCATTTTTTTGAACAAGGACAATAGAGAGGGTATGTTCTGATGCATAGCAATACATGATGAAATCCTTGTTGAAATATAGAGATACAAGAGTTGGAGCTTTGGCAATGGCTTTCTTGATCTCCTCAAATGTTTTTTTTTCCTTCCTTATTCCACTTGAAACTTGTTTGAGGCTTCATCATGGAAGTTATATTATTAGTCAATTTAGAAAACTTAGGCACAAAACGATGAAGGAATTTTACCTTTCCAAAGAATGAATGAAATGCCTTCTTGTTGGTTGGTAAGGCTAGTGCTTGGATAGCTCTGATCCTCTCAGGATCAATGTGTGCTCCATGTTTGTTCATAATGTGTCCCAACAAATTACCTTCTGTGACTCCAAAAATGCACTTCTTTGGATTTAGATAAATTCCATGTTTCCTACACCTTGCAAGGAATTGCTCCAAATGACATATATGATCTCCCCTCTTCTTTGAAAAAACTGTGAGGTCATCAAGGTAAATGACAATGCAATATTTCAAATCTTTGAAGGCCAAGTCCATTGCTCTCTAGAAAGTGGCCCCAACATTGATCAAGCCAAAAGGCATTCTATTGTAGGAAAAAGTGCCCCAAGGTGTTGTGAAGGCTATTTTGTTGCAATCTTCTCCTTCCACCTTGATTTTGTTGTACCCTGAGAATCCATCAAGAAAAGAGAGCATTTCAGATCTAGTGTCTGCTTGCAAAATATGATCCATGATTGGAAGAGGGTAGTTGTCCTTGAGAGAGGTCTGATTCAATTTCCAAAAGTCTACACAAATCCTTATTTCCCCATTCTTCTACCTTACCAGCACAATGTTAGCCACCCGTGTTGAATGGTGGATGGGGAAGATGATTCTAGAATTGAGCATCTTTGTCACCTCTTCTTTGATAACATCAGAAATCTTTGGATTGTAGGGCCTTTGTTTTTTCCTGAAGGGCTTAGCTCCTTGCTTCAAAGGAATGGAGTGATGCATTTACTTTAGCTGAAAATATTTCAGTTCATCATAGGAATAGGCCAGGACATCTGAGTACTTTTTTAGCAGAGCAAAAACCTTCTCTTCTATTCTGGTGAACAACATTTACCAATGTTAACCATCCTTGGATTCTCTGAAGTTCCAATGTTTTCTTGATCAAAATAAGATGGACACCTAGAAGACTATTTTTCTTTCTCTTGGATGAACCTGTCATGCTTTTCAAAGAGATCTTCCAAAGAAACTAGGCCTTTGGGGATTTTGTTTCTTTTCAGTTTAATTACTCCCTCTTCATCAATTCCATTAATTCCTTCCTTCTCTTCTTTGGGGACTGATTCATGGTGTGTTTTTTCACTTCATTCAAAGAAAATATTATTGAAGTTATACCTTTTTTCTAAGAAGGCTAGGATCTGATTGTCATTATTGAAGACCTGTCAATGATTTGCATTATCTGGTATGCTGGGTCTGAACACCATCTCAATCATCACTTTATCCTTGCCAAAAGAAGGATGAGGTGTCACTAAGGAAGCTAACACTGTTAGAGAATCAACCTTTTCATTATGCTCCCTAGGGATAGCTTCAATGGAGAATGCATCAAAGGATTCAATGCAATCCCATACTCTATTTCTATAGTACCTAAGTATGGGGTTATTCACCTGATATTGTTGGCGGACCTACTTTACCACAACCCCCGCATCACCTTTACATCTCAACTTCTTGATTCACATGTCCTCTGCTACATTCATGCCTAAGAGTAATGATTCATACTCTACTGTATTATTTGTATTGTCAAACTGCAGCTTGTAGGAAAAAGGATATACCTCATTGGAGGGAGAGTATAATACTACACCAACTCCTGAACCTACTCTAGAATGAATGCCATCAAAATCCATTGTCTAAATGTGATCTCCTTCTTCCTCCATGAGGACTGGAAAGTTCTCTTACTTTTGTGATGTAAGGAAGTATTTTCCTAGCCCACAATCTTGAAAGAGGATGTTACCTCTTGGATCATCAAATTTCCTTACTGTGAATTTCATTTTCCTAACTAGCAACAACTTCTCCATTTATCCTTTCACTAGGATAGTTGTAGATGACCAATCCATTTTTATTTCTCCACCTAGATCTCTGCAAAAAATTATGCTCAATAGCATACCAAAAGAGGTTGGGATGTCTGCCACCAAGATGGTGAGGAGTATCTTCTTGTCCAGATAATCAGCTAGTACAACCTGAGCATCCTTGATTCTTCCTACCAATGGAACTTTTTTGGATTCCATTGAATAGCATGTGCCATTTTCCCAGGTCAAAGTAAGGCCAAGAGCATTTGCAAATTTTACTGGCATCACATTATCTGAGGCTCCAGAGTCTATGATGTAATTGTTCAATTGGAAGCCTTTGATGAGAAGTGACAGGTAAAAAGGCTCAACTCTGTTGGTGTTGGAGGAACTGAGGGATAACATGTTTTGAGAAGGTGGTATGGATGGTGTGAGTAATAGGACTTTAGATATTGGGCTTGAAGAAAATGGGTTACTACCACGAACTACCTTGATGAATCTATCAAATTGGGTAGGATGTGTTTCTAGGTATTCAATCTCAGAGAGTTGAACTTTGGTTTTGCTTGCATGCTCCACAAAGTCAAATGGAGTTATGGTAGATGAGTAAGAGGTTCCAGTTTAGAAGAGAATTTCTCATAAAAACTTTTTAGTTGGGAGAAGAATCAAATAACTTACTTGGCACAACAGTGTAATCCTTGATAACTGGTGAATCTAATTTCTCTTTGGCTGATTCCATGGAAGGTGGTAATGGTGATCCCCTGGTGATGATCTTGTTTAGTGGAGGCTTTAGAGATCTATCTTCTTTGTTCTTCCTACTCTCAATTGTAATTGCTGAGAGTGAAACACCATTCGTAGATTGTGTATGAGTGAAAACAACACATGAAAAACTTGGAGCATCTTCATCACTTTCCTCCTCATAAGCAACCTATTCAATCAGGCCATTATGCATGCCAATCTCTTCAATTTCAAGATAATTTTCATAGTCATCCATGCTTTCTTCTTTAGTTTCCTCAATGTCTTCTCCTTCTTCTGATTCCCCAGTGTCACAGATGGCATTGATTGGTGGTGCTTCAAGAGCAAGCCTACAAGAAGGTGGAGCAATTCTGGGTCTATCAAGAAGATTTGGTCTCCTTAGAGCATTCCTCATTGTGATTTGTGATAGATGTTTCTTCAAAGAAACTAGGTCATTTGCCATTTTTTGGAACATCAGATCAGTGGTGATTGAATTTGAACTCTGACCTTTTTGCTTCCCATTTGGTCCTTTCACTTTTCCAGAAAGAATTAGATCATCATCAATCTCAATTACAAAGTCTTTAGCTTCCCTCAATGTTCTTGGTTGGGCTCTTCTAAGGAAGAAACCAACTTCTGATGGCAAAGCACTGATGAAGAACCTTTTCAAGTTGTTTTAAGAGGGTACCACATCTTCTGGGATCCTTCTTATTAACCTATCATACCTTGCTACAAAATCTCTTATTGATTTAAAGGTATCCTTCTTCATCTGAATTAATTGGACCAGTAGATCCTGACAATCTTCTGTGCTCTTGAACCTGTGTTCAAAGGAACTTCTTATATCTTCCCAGCATGTGACAGATCTTGGGGGCAACATGTAGAACCATTTAGCAACTTTTTCTTGGAGTGACTCCACAAAGAGCCTAATTGAAACATCTTCATCTTCAACTCCCAACACTCCACAAGCAGTGATGAATGCTACTACATATTATTCTAGGAGCTAAGAACCACCCCCTTTGAATTTTGGGAAGTTCTTTCTTGAGCTTCTTGGGAGCTCATGAAGTGGTTGTGGAAGAGCAAGTGGACCAGTATTTCTTCCCCATGGTACGTTAGGCCTACGTACCTCACGCTCGTGATCACCCATCCTATTCCTATTTCTATCGTTCAGTCTTGCTAAGGCTGCTTCTGCTAGTGCTCTTTATTCTGCTTCAATTTGGAGTCTTTTTATTTCTTCAAGTTAAGACCTTATCTCCTCTTCAGATCTTACCTCTCTTTCAATCTCTTCAAATGTGGGATCAACTTGTCCTCCTTGCCTCAATTACCAGGTGTATCTTCTATCAGCCAGCTTGAAATTTTATGCTCTTCTCTGGGGTGTTGGAATTTGTCTTTGCCTTTCCAATTCAACAACACGTTCTTCTTCTAGTGCCAGAATCCTTATGGAGATCAAGTATTGATTGACACTTTGTCTATTATGCCAAATAGATTCTCTCATATCAGAAGCAATGTCTTCTTGGATGTGAAAGAGTAAATCAGGTCTCTCAATAGGAGGATTTCCTAGAATAGCCATGATTTACATCCATGTAGTTTGTGTGATTATTCAATCTCCATAAAATTTTCCTCTAGAATATTTTTTTTGTATTTTATGACCTTGAGGTTGCTTTTAGGTGCAGATGCTACAAAATATGCCCCACGGTGGGCACCAAAAACTATTGGTGAGAAATTTTTTCTTATGGAATAATTGGTGGGTTCCAAGCCAATGCTTTGGGAATCTAAGTCCCTCTACTTGAATGGTGCAGCTTCTGTATGTGCATGCGTGAAAAAGTGGATTTTAATGGTGGCCTTTCGGCCAGAGATCCAACAGGGGCACTCCACTGACCCTATGGCAAAGCTAGTAATGTCTCACTAGAGAAGAAACTTTGTCTTGGAAAGGGGAAGGGGAGTGGAAATGGAGGTAGGAGAAAACTAATGTTGTGAGTAGAATATCAGATTCCTACACAAACTAATTAGAAATATCATTTACATGCATTTATAGTTAGAAGAAAAACAAATCCCTACGAGAAGCTACAAGACCGAATGAAACTCATTGGTCACAAAGTACCAATTAATTCCTCAATCAAAGAGGAAAAAATTCCTTCTCTTATTATTGAAGCTCAAGCAGAGTTTGTACATAGCTTGAGAATGGAAGAAATTCGAGGAAGAAGAGAAAATATAAGCAATGTGGCATTTTTTGTCTTTTCCAGGTACAAAGCACTTTGGTCTTTCTTGAAATCAATCGCCAACCCCTTGGAATGGCTCTGAGGGGGCCATTATATCCTTTGCCAAAATGGTTACAACTTTACAAATCATTTACGCCTCTTCAAATTTCTCCATTGCGAAGAAAATGCTCGTGGTGGGTTAAAAAGTAAATCTTACAACGCGAATGTTACACTTGATTTGCTAGTTTGAATACAGACCATTTGATTTTCTCTTATAGCTTTGAAATCGGGCCGTCCACATGGTAGGAAGAGATTGGAGTGGGTACGGGGGAAAGCCCTTTGCATTTTGTGATTTTTTAGAGATTTGGAAATTTGGAACAAATTGGCCCACACCCTCGCTTTGACTTTTCAACTTAGGCACGTGGCACATTTTTATTGGAAATGGGGTCGTGGCCTTTTTATCAACATTTTAACATTTTTTGGAAAAAGGGTCAAAAACACAAATTCCTTCGCCGACCCACTACTCCGATTGAACTCTTGACACATGGCATCATCTGATTGGAAATGGGGTCATGAACCTTTTCTCAACATTTTAACCTTTTTGGAAACAAGCTCAAAAACAAAAATTCCTCCCCTAAACCTCTCTTATGCTTTGAATTTTCAACGATGGGCCCGAGACCTTGGTGGAGCCGCGGAGCATTCTAGAACTTTTAAGCTTTTGGAAATTTGGTTAAATTTCTAAAAGTGCCTCGATGGCCCGCTCATCTTCTTTGACTTTTCAATGGCGGGCTTCACCTTTGAATTTTTTCTTGTGGGCTCAAGCTTTGACTTTTTCCCTGATAGCCTTATCGGGGATATGGGTTACTTTTTAAATTTTCACCTTTTTTACAAAGAGGCTCAAAATCTCAAATCCCCCTGTTGGCCCACTCATTCGCTTTGACTTTTCAACGGTGGGCTTTTCCTCTCTAATGACTTTGACCACGTGTTGATCTATCGTTGATTTAGTAATTGGCCCTTTTGCACCACCTTTGGAATTACGCCATTGCGACACGTGGAGCCATCCACTGAGCCTTCCATACTTAGCTGATTTTACCTTCATTTTGTACCTACGGACATGTGGACAACTTGTGCTTAATTGAAGACTGTCCCTTGGACCTTGCCCCTAGAGTTACGTCATTGCAACACATGGCTACTTCTGTTGGATTTTGAAATATGACCGAACCACACCCAATCAGAGAGTCCCACGATCACTCGGGAATGCTGAGGAAAAAATTGATGGGGAAAGAAATGCCCATCGTTCCCGACTATGGGAAAAATACACAAAGAAAGGGAACTGCGTCATTTTGAGTCCAATTTTTGAATTTCCTTCACGAGATGGAGGTGTGGAGGAAAAACAATGATTTGGTGACCTAGGCCATAGAACAAGCAAACAATTTTGATCACAAAGGAGATTATAAAGAGGATATTTTGTGCACAAACCGGGAGATGGAGGATTTCTCAAAATGAGCAAAATAGAGATTTAAACAGCACCAGGGCATGAATTTTGCTATTTCTTCAAACTTTCAACTTGGCTTAAATACTTTAGGAGGGAGAGAGCTCAAAATTTTGAATTTAACTTGGAAAACGAAAAGTAGTTTTTGGGAGACAACAAAAATATTTAAATAAAAAATATTAATTTAATTAAAAAATATGGTGGGCCCCTTTTTCACTCCTAAAGTTTGCGACAGTTGGACATTTGGTCTCGCCTATGGGTCTACTCTGTTTCTTTGTGTTTTGGCTAAGTCCCCCCCCTTGATTAGCGGAGCAACTATGTTTGACCCTAGACCCGTGGAGGGCTTGCAATTTTCTGGGACCTTCCTCCAAAGTTGATCTTTAAAGTTACACCAAGCTGTTACATGGCACCTTCCGTTGGCTTTGCCCTGTTTAGAATTTTCAACGGCCGGTTCTGCCTTTGGGGTTCAAACCATATGAAGGCTTCGTGCTCATTTGGGACATGCCCTTTTGATTTTACCTTTAAATTTTCATGGATGAGGCACATGGAGGCCTCCACAGGCTTTTGGAAAATTTCAACGGTCGATGTCCCCTCTTTGGACCTAGGACATGTGGATGACTGACACTAGTTCAGGGTCTCTCTTTGTGCCACACCTTTGAAATTGCACCAATGAGACACGTTGCACCTTCCATGGCTCTATTCTACCTTCCTCATGTTCTACCCAAGTCATTTCTATTTGATAAAGGCTTTATGTCTAACCCGGGACACATGGAAAGCTTGTGCTCATTTAGGGAATGTCCCTTGTATCTCACTTCTGAAGCTGTGCTGAGGTGACACATGGAACCCTCCATGGGTCTATGACTTTTCAACGGCTGATGAGACCCCCTTTTAGACCATGACTATGTGGCGGGCTAACACTTGTTGGGGACTACCTTTTGGGCTTGACCTTTGGAGATGCACTAATGAGACATGTGGCGCCATCCATTGGCCCTTCTATACTTAGCCAATTCAGGCTAGCTCTATCCTCTTTTTGACTTCTACCACGTGGCGAACCCGCACTCATTTGGGAACCTACTCTTGATTCTTCTTTTGAAGTTACGCCAATTTGACACGTGGAACCTTTTAGAATTCCTTTGACTTTCTCTACAGCCATTGTAAATTTTTGAGACTTTGGACATGTGGAGGGTCTGTGCACATTTGGGGTATCCATTTTGATGTGCCTTTTGGAATTACACCAAGGTAACACATGGTGCCTTCCGCGAGTTCGTTGCTTTTCCCCAAGTTGACTCACATGCAAAGTCCTAAAAATTCGAGCCCTTTCTTCAATCTACTCCTATGAGCCTCTGGCCTTCTTTGATGTTGTTTGATCCTCCATTGTCGAGCCCGCATGCCCCTCATATTTGGGATCCATTGTGAGCCCGCTGGACTGAAACAACCCTTTTTATTTTCTTATGCAAGGTCATGTTTGACCAATTTTTCCTGGGGGAAAAATTGGGATAATAGTTTGATCCCCTTTGGTTTTCTTGGTGTCACCAATAATCCTCCATACGTGCTTTGACACTCTTGACAACTCACCTAGTGAATTAGAAACCAACTCGGAATCCTCATGACTCATCGTCTAACTCGGATCACAGAAACCACTATCCCTGAACTCCAAACACCACAATCTCCGAACCTCAAAAGGCATAATCTTCGAATCCCGAAAACCCAAAACTTAAAAATTTGGAGTTTTGGGCTTCAAAAAATTTGACTCGTTCAACGTTTCTGACCCCAAAATCTATGAAAGTCTGAAATGGAATTGTCTAAAAAGATTTTCTGAAACAAAAATTTGAAAGCTCAACTCAACTAAGCCTACCTTGTTCCAGAGCTCCTTTATTTTATGACAAGTCATGGATGGTTATTCCAAGCCATTTATTCTTTCAACAAGCTACGAGCTCTTTGCTCGACCACCTAAGCTCCACTTATAATTTGGCATGTTCCCTAGAGCAAGATTCTGATCTGAGCTACCAACAATTTCACAACCGGGATGACATCGAGTTTAATTTTCATTATGGTTGAGATTTGTTGAGTTCATCCTTAAGGCTTAGCTAGACCGAGTTATTCCTGGAGCTATGCATTGAGTTGACGTCTGAGCTCTCTATGAGGGCACGAGCTAGCTCCCTAACCTTGTTAAACACCATGTTCCAACTTTGAGCTCGAGAGACTAATTCAAACATAAGCTTAATAAAATTATTTTAATTTGTATTAATGCACTTATATGTTGATTTAGGCTCAAATGAGCTATGTTTGAAGTTCCTTATTCATATGTGCTATGAAGATCCATGGAAAGGCACCATGAAGGTATAGGAAAACTCTAGAAATTTTATATACCAAATTTGAAAATTTTATCCTATAGACCCTCATTTTTTATTTTTACCCAGGGGAAAAATGGACAACACCAACCTAACTGAACAGTTGGCTAATATGCATAGAACCCATACATTGTACATGACCTCATATCTAGTGTACACCCTTGAAGCATATATGGAATGGTTGGGTCTTTCTACTAATGACACCAATAAGAATGCTCCAGTATATCAGTATTATTTAAAATTGACCCTAAGAAACAACAATTATCATTTTAGGAGGGTCAATGATGCCTTAACAACATATTCAGGCTCTTAAAAGGTGATACAACCATAATATTTTCTAAGGAAGCTAAGTAATTAATATTCATTTATGGCAGTTATTACATTTAGTTCATAAATTTCTCCTACATCAAGTTGGCATTCTTTGAGAATTATCCCTACAAGCTCCCCATGTTCTGTAGTGACAAAATTTCCCTGGTAGAGATTTGAAGGCAGCTGGATAAGATACACAGGATTTGAAAAGACAAGAAGATAGGAGGTATACTATTTCCTATCACTCTTTCTTAGGTGCAACCATTTGTGGATAATAGGAAGAGGAAGACATCATCTCAAATTATTTCTCTAAAGTTTGATGTTGTGGCTCCTCTCCTAGGAACAACTCCTACACCACCTTCTAATAAATTTAAAACTACTTCCAGGTTAGTATCTTATTGTAAAGGCCATCAATTTTTTGAAATTGCTAAACCCAAAATTGATAAGGATGAGAAAGATTTAGTTTTAAGTGATTTGAAGCTAATAAGGATTCCTTTGGGAGAATCTACATATAAGAGTGAGGTACATAATTTGAAGGAAACAATGTCTAAGATAATTGAGAGAATGGAAAAAGGGAACGGTCCTAGGAGAAGCTTAAATAACATGTATAGGTTCTCTTAGATTTTAACAGATCTCTACTTGTAAGTGAAAAGGTAATTGATCCAACTCCTTTGAATGCAATTCCTCCCCTACGATCCTAACCAATGAGGAAGTTAAAGTTATTAAGGATATTCATAAACATGTTGCATATGGAAAATAAATGGAGGCAATGGTGGATGATATGCTAGTCTCAAGTCTAAATTTTATAGATGAAGCATACAAGGTATATGATAATTTTTTCTCAATTCAAGAAAGATTCACCACAATCATCACTGGTTTTTAAAAGGATACAAAACTATGGGTGGATTGTATACAAGATCTGAGGAAAATAAGTACAATTGATGAACAGACCCTCATTACAAATAAAGTAGTTGATGATTTAAAGAACAATCTCTCCAAGAAATGGGTGCATAGTGTGGACTAGAAAATAGAGGTCCTTGAAGAGAAAACTGATGAATTGAAGAACATGTTTCAAAAGGGTGAAGCTTTCAAGGCCTGTGTGCAAGATGAATTTAGAGACCTTCATTGCTAGTTCTTCAAATAAGACTTTGTCAGTAGAAACATAGTACAAGATATTAAGATATAATTCAAGAACCTCATCAAAGAAAGAATTTTCAAGTCTAAGGATATAAAGAAAGAGAAGGTGAAGGAAATTTGTGCACTGAGGACTATAATCATTATAGAAATCAAGGGTTTTTCACAAAATGTATATTTTTGGGAGGAAATGGAAGGTTTCTTGAAATTATAGAAAAATTCCATTGCCAACACCACCATCCCACGAGGCATGAAGATTGTTGGAACACTGGTCAAATTCAGAAATTAGATATTGAAGAAAAATACAATACATGCTTCCTCTTCGAATGTTCCTTCAGCTAGTGTCAAAGTCTTTATTTTAAACTCTCTTTTTATTGAAAGTTGGCATTATGTTAATGATGTATTTGTAATTAAGGCCAACTTATGATACTTTTGATTAAGTATTAATGAATAATTAAAAGAAAGTAAACAGAAAGGACTCAGTTTATAACTTCCCAAGTGGTTATAAAAGGTCTCATTAACCATCTTTATAGTGTTGGGATTTTTTTGATGGGCATGTAATATATAGAACTATAATCAATACAGAAGAATATTTCTTATTTTTTGTCTTATACATTCTCCTTGTTCTATTCTTTAATTTGTTCATGTGTTTTTGTTATATTCAAGTAAGAAACTTTGTGTTTAATCTGTTAGGTGTGGTGTAAAATAAATTTTTGTCTGAAGCATTTGCATCTCATAGATTATTTGAATATGTGCAAATTCATATGATTATTAAATTTCAATGCATGCATGAGTAGGATATTTCTCTGTCATCTATTTTTCTAAAAGTGTTTCTTTATTTCTCTCTCTTTATTGCATTAATTAGTGATCTTGGGTAAGCATGGAGAACACTTGTGTTCTTGATAGGTGAGAAGAGAACTTAGGATTTCCTTCCAACCAGTCTTTATTTTTTAATGTTGCTAATCCCTCTAATAAATTCTCATAATCCTCTTATCTTCTATATTGAGGATAGGGTTAATATAGGAATGATTCCGTCATCAAAATCCTCATTAAAATATTGATGGTTTGTACATTTGTAAATAAGTAGTTTTTCTTGTTTGTTTCTGTGTTCAATAAGGGAACCTCTCCCATAAAGAGGAGGTACTACTTTTACCTAAATGTTACTTATTTGCAAGTCAAATTTTACAACCAAATTTTTTTGGCACCCACTGTGGGGCACGTACAGTGTTGCCCACTAAAACAATTTTCAAATCAATAACAATAACATGCTAGTGGATAGAAGATATACATAAACCCAGAGAGCATAAGGTGTTGAAGATCTAAATTTTCAGTTACTATAAAAATGAGGCTTTATCATTACTCCAGAAAAAATTAATAGAAAAAAAATCCAAAAGTACTCCTCCCACCAAGGACATAGCTGCAATGCATGTTAATTTTCAAACACAATCTGGTCATGTTATCTAAGCTTTGGTGTTGGTTGGAGTCACAATTCCCTTACAAACAATTTTTCCTAGAATGGTTGCCAAACATTTGCCTTGGGGCCAAATATTTGGGTATTTGGCTCTTCCTCAACCATTACATGATCTTCCCAAAGGGAACATAAAGAATTTCCCAAAATTCAGAGGTGATGGGAAGGTGCACCAAGATGAACACATTGATGCATTTATCATGTCTTGCAGAGTTCTTGGAGTCAAGCATGAGGATGTTTCTATCAGACTGTTTGTGAAAACTTTACATGAAAATGTTGTAAACTAGTTTTATCATCTCCTAGCTAGTGTCATTACCAACTAGAACTCCATAAAAACATAATTTGAAAATCAGTTCAAACCTACTGAGGATGTACACGCTCTCTTGGCCCAGCTGTCATAGATAAAGAAAGAACCCTATGAGCCCATGCGATAATTTGTAGAAATATTAAACAATGTTGTCAATAAGATTCTAATATCCACTCGTCCTATGGGTCAAATTCAGAAATTTTTCTTCCTAAATTCTCAATTACCAGAAGCAAGTTATGCATTAAGAAGATCTAATCTTGCTACTTTGGATGCTGATCAAACACTTGCTATAAGTGTCAAAGATGATATGATAATGTCTGGGAAGTTGAAAAAGGATCCCCCCAAAGTTAAGGCTTCCCCTTCAGGCACTAATTATGAGTAGCTAGTACAAAAATTGGTAAATGACCTCATAGCAATAGAAAAGCAACTAGCTCAAAACTCCCCTTACAAGGATATCATGAGGAAGAATTTTCAACCTCAAAAACATTTGCCTCCTACCCATCCTAAAATGGAAATTGAAGCACCGCCCCTCAAGGTTCTAGTCAATGCAACATGTGAAGTTGAAGAACTAGATGATGAAGTAGAAGTTGAAGAATATGAGGAGCCCGAGGAAGAAACAGACGAGGTACTAGAAGAAGAAAATGATCCCCAAATTAATGTCCTTACCACCAAAGGGGTTGATGATGATGAAGATAATTATGATGAAGTAGTAGCAGCTATGAACAGTGAATCATATGTTGTTATGACTAAAGAAAAAATGAACAAGAAGAAAGAGGTGGTTCAGCCTTCAAAAAATTCCAAAGAGGTTCTGGTCACTATCCTATTCGTTGCAAAATGAAGAGCTCCTATCCCCACCATTTCCAATCAAAAGGTAAGTAACACTTCTACTTCTTCATCTTCTGTAGCTAAGAATAATGTATCCTCAACCCCTATGTCCAAAACAACCTTAAATGTAAAAAATGATAAGCCTAAGGCTTCCACCCCTTTTAGTACAGATGCCCCATCCACCTCAAGATATTTTGACATAACTGATCATATCAAGAAAGCTAAGATCCAAATTTCTAAACTTGAGTTTTATCAAACACACCCTTATTCCTTTGCCCAGGTTGTCAAGTTTGTTAAATCCAAACCTAACTCATCACCTAACAATTTCAAAGGCCTGTTACTTACTCCTAGCTCTTCACCTCAACAAAATTTGATGGCTACAACACCTTCCAAAAATGAAAATATTGAGCCCTTTTATGTTACATTGCTCATAGCCAAACACAGGCTTTGTAATTTTGTTATTGACTCAGGAGTCTCAGATAATGTGATGTCTGTTAAAGTTTCTCATGCTAGGTTTTACATTGACACACATTTGGCTCATGTTATTCTATGGAAATCAAGGATGTGCCACTTGTTGGGAGGATCAAGGATGCCTAAGTATCTTTTGTCCCTAAAGTAAAGATTCAAATCTACAATTCTAATAGCAGATATTAAAAGGAATGATAACCAGATCATACCAAGCCAAGAACACAGATGCTAATCAAACACCATGATCAATAAGATGAAAGCAATTCGCCAGAATAACTTCACACAAAACCTTTTCAAACAAATGAGCAACAATATCATATATTATTATGGAACTAAATGAAATACAATGAGAATGGGCCTTGCTTATATAGGCAAGGAATAACAATCTAAGAACCAGTCAAATTCGTAGATCAAGCCATAAATCATGGAAAGAACTAGTCATCAAAGAACTAGTCAAGTCCATAGATTTATGAGAGAACTAGACATCAAGGATCTAGTCAATACCATAGATCAAGGAAAGAACTATACCTAACAACTAGATAATATCTCCTAATATCTAAATAAATAAAAAGAAATATCCACACACATAAGTGGGTGAGGATAAATACAATAAAGGTAAATAATGTACCTAGGTGAACATGAGCTAAGGTAAATACCTACTCTAACAAGGATCAAGGATACCCAAGTAGCTTTTTTCGTGTTCCCAAAGTAAAGATTCAAAGCTACAATTCTAGTAGTAGATATTCCACCATCCTAGGGGATGTTACTAAGAAGAAATTTTTGTGGAGAAGTGTGAGGATAAATTAAAATGGATTGGTCACATGATCTCATCCCAATTAATGGAAAAATGAAGAAGTTACTTGAGATACAAAAATAATATATTGTGTAAAAAACTAACGATCCTAAAGCACAAGTTCTCTATGAAGACATTGGTCATGGTAACTATATGATCATGTTAGGAGATTAGATGAAGACCCATAAAGGTGTGATAGATGATCCTAATGGTGTTTGGATCCTTGAATTTTATGGTAGTTTCTCTTTAGCTAGATCTGGAGTAGGTTTGGTTCTATCTTATCCTGAAAAGAAATATTATCCTTTCTCCTATAATATCCTGTTTGAAAATATGAATAATACAACAGAATATGAAGCTCTTCTTCTGGGTCTAGAAATGGGGATAAAAAAATATTTGTGCACGAGGATATGCAAAATTCATTGTCAAACAAGTTAGAAGGATTTTTTAGGTAAAAAATAAAAGGCTAAAACATTACAAAAATATGGTATGGGATTCAACTGAATTATTGGATGCCTTCTCCATCAAAGTTGTACCTAGAGAAAATAATACTAAGGTTGATGCCTTGGCTATATCAGGGTCCTTGCTAATCCCTCATCCTAATTTTTTCCAAGAGAAGTTTACAATTAAAATGATACATAGACCAAGTGTGTCGGATAATGTGAATAATTGTTAGGTATTCAATGATGATCAACACTTTCTCTCTTTTCTTGAAATTAAGGAAAACTTCAGTCAATTTTATTTTAAAGGAAGTGAGATTTTTCTGTGTGAGTTAGTATCATCTTCTATAGTTGAAGGAGTTGAAGAATAATCTGATAAGGATGGTTTTATAAGATTGAAAGGTAATAAGATACCTAAAGGATTGGTGAGCCTAGAAGATTTGTTCAACAAACATGATAGGTATATCAAGTCAAAAGTATCACATGGGGCTCATCAATCCAAAAAGCATGAGAAGATCAAAATTGGGATTGAGGAGGAGCCCAAGCTTGTTAATATTGGCAAATGTTGCACTCGGGAGGAAAGGAATGAAATATTCAAATTGTTAAAAAGGTATTTTGATGTACTGGGTTATTGATATGATGATTTTAAATATTTCAAACCAAAGGAAATGCAACACTGCATCCCTCTAAAGCCAGGGATCAAGGGATTATGACAAAAGAAAAGATAATATAATCCTAAGATGTTCACCAAGAGCTTCAGAAATTGTTAAACGTGAGGATAATTTTCCTTATCCATCATTCAGCCTAGATTACCAACATTGTGCTTGTAAGAAAAAAGAATGGGGAGATCCAGATTTGTGTGGATTTTAGAAACTTAAATCAGGCTTCCCTCAAGGATAACTATCCACTCCCCATGATAGATCAAATCCTACAAGTTATCACTAGTTTAGAGATGCTATCTATGTTGGATGTTTTCTCAAGATATAACCAAATTGAAGTATATGTCCTGGATTAGCACAAGACAACCTTCACAACTCCCTAGGGTAATTTTGAATATAAAAGGATGCCATTTGGTCTCATCAATATTGGTGCCACATTTCAAAGGGACATGGACTTAGCCTTTGCTGATTGAAAGGGAAAATTCATTGTTATATACCTAGATGATCTGACTGTTTTCTCCAAGAAGAGGAAAGATCATTTTCAACATCTTGAGATTGTTCTCCAGAAATACATAAAGCATGGGATATCCCTAAATCCAAAGAAGTCTATCTTTGGTGTTACAGAGGGAAAGTTGTTTGGACACGTTGTTTCCAAATATGGGACCAAGATAGACCCATAGAGATTCCAGGATATTCAAAATATTCCTCTCCCTACAAGAAAAAATGGTGTACACTCTTTCTTTGGAAAAATAATTTTTCTAAGAAGATTTATCCATGATTTTGCAGAGTTCACTATGAGCATAGCCCAGATGATGAATGAGAAACAATATTTTTTTGGGAATTTGAAGGGAAGGATGCTTTTGAAAATATCAAGAGAGCTATTTCCAGAACACCCATCCTTGTTTGTCTATACTTTGAGAAGAATTTCATAATCTATTGCTATGTCAATGAGAATACTTTGGCAGCCATTTTAGTTCAAAAGAATCCTGAAGGGTGTGAACTTCCCATTGATTTCATGAGTTCTATTTTAAAAGCACAAAAATGGAGAAATATGCTTTTGTTGTTGTGAAGGTGGTCAAGAAATTTCACTTCTACATCAGCAATTCTCACTCAGTTGTCTTTGTTCCTGACTCAACTGTTAAATCAATACTCATGCAACAGGAATTTGAGACTAAAAGAGGAAAAATAGTGGAAAAAGTGTGATTGTGACTTGGATATTAGGCCAACCAAATTAGTTTTGGGTAAAGGCATTTGTGTATTAATGTTTCCAAAGGTTACGTCTCTAAAGAAGAAGATCTTGATATTCCCATTGTTCTCTTTCTTAGCTCAATTGATGAATGGTACACAGATATTGCTCATTTTATAACATACGAGAAGTGTTCAGCCCATTTGAATGCAAAAGAGAAAAGATATGTTAAATTGAGATATGCACAATATGTTCTTTGAGATAAATCCTTGTTTAAGAAAGAGATTGATGAATGATTTCTCAGTTGTGTGGATAATAAGCAACAGAAGAGGTTTCTCAGATAATTTCATGACCAAGATTGTGGAGGAAATTTTTCATCTGCTATGACAACTCAAAAAATCCTTTGGGTAGGGTACTTTTGGCCAACATTATTCCAAGATGTAAATAAGTGGGTAAACAAATGTGAAGCTTTCCAAACTTTTGTGGACAGACCCAAGCTAGCCACC
Source organism: Taxus chinensis (assembly GCA_019776745.2). Classification (NCBI taxonomy): domain Eukaryota; kingdom Viridiplantae; phylum Streptophyta; class Pinopsida; order Cupressales; family Taxaceae; genus Taxus; species Taxus chinensis. The sequence continues at coordinate 854,702,266 of CM034149.1, read as the reverse complement.
TTACCCCTCAAGCAAGTTATCCGGGACATCTAGTCTTACAACAACTTTAATATGAGGCTAGGTTTTCTCACTTTTGATATTTTCTATAACATCAAACAAGGCCCCAATTGCTTCAATTCTTTCTGTAGCCTCGTTCTTCTTCCTTGGAATGGAATTGATGCCAAAAGATTCAAAATATTTAGTAAGATCTCATACCCGATTCTTTTAGTTCTTTAGAAGATAATTCTTAGTAGTGTTTTTCCCTCTAATTTGGTTCACAATCATCTCACTATCTCCAAAAAATTACAAGTTCTTAATGCCTCTCTTTCTTACTCCAATGAAATCCATGGATCAAAGCTTCATACTCAACTATGTTATTTGAGCAAGTAAATTGAAAATGGAAAGTTGAGTAGTATTTTGTACCTTGAGGTGAAATCAACATAACCCCTCCTCATGCACCTTATCTACTTCTTGAGTCATCAAAGAATAGTTTCCATACCTCATTATAATATTTGCGATCTAGCTTGGTGATGCTAGGGAGAGGTGGATTTTCTTTGTGCAAGTGGTAAATGCCTAACTCGGCTTCTTCCATTTCCTTGTAAGGTTAAAAAATATGCCTCTTATTTTCCCATACATCAAGATTTAAGTCTATAATGCCTCCAACTTTAGTATCCAATTCATAAATTCTTGGAAAATCTTCTTGATCAAAAGCTAAGCAATTTACATTGATTGGGCTTGGTACATGAGGCTCAATATGAAAGTTTGAAATTTTTTCCAATATGATTTTATTCTTACATCCACACCTCGTTCTAAATAGCATACGTGACCAATTAGTAGAAAAGTATCCTCTAACTTTAGTGGTGAAGTCTTTTGACAAATACAATGCAAAGAGTGGTGGCAAGTTAATAACTAGGACATCTTGCAAGACTATGACATTTGGGCATGCATGCAGTGTAAGATGTAATTCTTTGAATACTCTAATTGTTTTCATTGTTGTTCCTTCCAATTGCACCACACCTCTAGAAATAAATTCGTATTGCAGGACCAACTGGTCATCTATTTTTTTGGGCATCACAAAACTACTTTATCTTGAATCAATCATGCAATTGTGTACAAGATTGTTCCCAATGATAAGAGATGTATATAATAAAGGAGGCTTCATGTTTTGACCTTATTAAAATCCTTGATTGCCTTATTGTGGATCTACATTACTGAAAACCTTCTCTTGACTCTTGAATGATTCATTTCATACAGACCAATTTGCCATGGAAGCTTGAAACAGATCTCTTTGGCCCAAGATAGCTAATGACTCCCACATTGAGATGTTTACATTTGTTTTCTTCATTTTCTCTATGATATTGAATGGGGATGAGCTATCCTTTTGCTGCCCTTTTCTATTCACAACTTTCTCTTGCACATGAGTTGTTACAAATAGTATGTGAGCTGGTCTAGAAGGTGGTTTGGACTGACTTTGCACATTCAGAGTTGCACTTTGATCCCTAACACCTTATAGAGTTATAGAAGGCTGAGAAGAATTTGGGTTAGATGAATTCCCTTCTTCAATATTTCTCTTCTTAGAATGTGTGTTAGTTGTCACACTTTGATAAGGGGCCTAATTTATTCCATAGAAATCCTCAACTTGTCAATTCACAAGTGTGGTATCATTTGGTGATGCCTCTTAACTAGCTTCCTATTGTTGATTCTTCTCTTGATTTATCTCTTGTTCCACACCAACTGTTTTCACCATCAATGCTTGATTTAAAGCATCATTGAAACATGTTGACAGATTGTGAGGTTGATTGCAAGGGAAACACCAGTCATATTCTTGTGCCATTTTATTTTTCACTGGTACCAAGGCTCTATATGTGGATGTAACATTATGATTATAATACTAAAATGGCCTATTGGTAGGAGGTTTTACCCAGATCTGATTTGTAGCTCAAGCTAGTGGCCTATTAGGTTGATACAGAGGTCTATTCGGTTGGTATTGAGGTTGGTATGATATAAAAATTTAAGCTTATTGCCTCTTAATTGTCACCAACTCATTACCTAAGTTTTAAAACTACTTTATGACTTCTTGGAGATCATTTGAGGTGCTATAAGAAGAGTTAGAAGATTCAATACAAATCTAATTTTTTGGGACAAGAATGGGAGCTAATGTAGGTGCTTGACTAGTGCTTGGATTCCCTAATTCTATATAAAAAGGCATAGGTGGCCTAGGTGCTAGTTTACCAACATGAATCAAATAATTTTCAGCTCTAATAACAATGTTATGGGTTATAGGTAAAGTTGTACCTCCCATAGATTGTATCATTATGGAAATATCAAAATTTAAAGCTTTTAGAGGTATAGAAAAGCACCTTTATTTGTTGGTCTCATGAAAAGTGGAATCTGGTTCCATGTCCTTTGGAATCTGAAGTTAAAATTAGCCATATGCTCATTCGGTGCTCTCTTGATTGTGGTTAACTTCTCCAATAGAGATAAATTGTCTTCCTTTCCCAAATTGACCACAAAGATTTATGTACAGCTGATCTTGATTGTTGATTGATCTTGCTCCTAGTCTCCTTAACCATTGTAGAGCTTTGCCTTTAAAAGAAGAATCCAATAATTTGACCAACACAGACATTTGCAACGTCTTGGATGTGATCAATTAGAGTTTTATGGTTCTCCCCAATGAAATATGGAATATTCTTCAATATTGCAACTGGGATTGGATTTTGTGCATTGAGAACAAGTGGGTTGCTGCCCATGAAATTTACAAAAGGATTTGTTGTGGTGGTGGTGGTTGATGAGCCATCTTGATTTGTTTAAGAACTCTAGTTGATTGAATAAAAGGTCTACTAGGTGGAGGTGTTGATAGTGTTCTATTTGGTGGAAATGGAGATATTTGAGATCTTCTTCCCCTTCTTCCCCTACCTAGAGATAACTACAAATATTAAAATATGCCTTCTCTAGTTTTTGACCTTGTTTGAATCCTTCTCATAAATTTGACAAGTTACGACTACTAAAATTACTCGGTTTTCCTTTTAGATTCGCCAAATGTGTTTTTTCAAATCCTCTTACGAGCTAGAGTTTACAACAAGATCACACCAATCTTGCTGCAATAAAAATGAAAACTTGTTATGGTCCCACTTGACATGCCACAACTGTCATAAAAAATCACAACACCCTCTAATTTCTTAGCATGTGAGTGTGTTAAGGAAAGTAGTGTGACTAAGTAACATGGGTACTATCTCCAAGTTGTGGGACTTACTACTTGAGATAGAGCTCCAAAGAAGACTGGTTATGTCGACACTAAAAAATTTCTCTGTAATTTCTATTTCATTAATGTATGTATTAGGAATAGGATGTTGTTAAGTATAATTAGTAGTGGCGTCTGATAGAAGATAATGCCATTGTTGGTACGGTGCCGCCAATAATGTATAATATAGTAACCATCAAATTACAGTAGGAATGTTTCGGTAAAAAATAAATATTTGTCGTAAGTGGTCCGGTAATGTTAAAATTTCAAAGTTAGGGTAAGTATAGAAGTAGGATCTACATGATTAGGAATTAGAAATATTATATTTGTAATAAGGAAAAGGAATGATGTCATAAATATTTTGTGTATTTTATTTGTAAAAAAGTCTAAAAAGGTTGAACCCATGTGAAATGATAAGGTTTATCTTATCTTAAAAGATAAGCTTACATGTAAAGATAATAGTTAAGGTATGAAATACGATTCGTCAAAGTAGATTTCTTATCCTATCTTAGAAGTAGGGTAGATAAGCCTAAAATTTCTATAAATAGAGAGTTCATCCCCCTCATTTAGCATGGAAGAAGTAGTGAGAAATATTGTATGAGGAAGTGTGTTAAGGAATCCATAATTTAGAAGGTGTGTTAGAGAAGCCATTAAGAGGTGCAATTATAAATTTTCTCCCATGGTTATTGTTAGAAGTCAAGTGGAGTTGGTAACACTTGAAATAATTCATGGGTGAGATTGTAATCATTTCATGTTGATAATATAATTAACACTTATATTTCAGATTTGTTATCATTCCTTTGTAAAATAGTCTATGGCATTCTTGTGTTATGTCTGTTATTGTGTTTCCAGATTACTACCACCAAACTAAAATCTGTGTATTAGTAAATAATCATAGCATGAGAAGTTCCTGGTGGATGATTATCATAGTGTCAGATTGGTGATGACATTTTGGTTCCGTTTCTGAGACCATTCCTCGTTGGTGGATTTTTTGGAGAGATATTCCCACTTAGTAAGAAATCATTGGGAGGGTAACCTTGTTTTTACTATGCATAGTAGTTACCATGGTAAAGTCACTTTTTACCATGAATAGTATTTACCACAGTAAATTCACTTTTTATCATGAATAGTATTTACCACAGTAACTTCACTTTTTACTGTGAATAGTATTTACCATAGTAACTTCACTTTTTACCATGAATAATATTTACCACAGTAAGTCAAGTTTTACCATAGTAAATATAAGTTTACCGTGGTCATTATTATTCTACTGTAGAAAGGTGTAAAGTCACTTTCTATTATAGTGATTCTAATTATTTGTGCACATAAGTCTTGTTGATTGTACTTGTGGGTTGGTATTTCACTGTGGTTACTTTTGAAAATGGGAAAGATTCTTATTTTTTCAGCCCCATCTAATGAAGTTGCTCCCTCTTTCATTAAATAATTTAAACGATCTTGCATTTTTAATGGTCTCATAAAAAGAGAACACTGGATTGAATTTTTTCCTACCATTTTAGATGGGTCAACCCTTAGGTGGTTTGAAACACTAGGTGATAATGTGAAAAATTCATGGGATTTATTAACTAAAATTTTTCTTGAAGAATTTGGTGAACAACAGAAATATGTAGATCTCATGATCAAGATCAAAAAGCTAGCCCAAGGAGAGAAGGAGAAGATCATAGATTATCATGCTCGTGTTGTAGATTTAAGGAGAAATCTCGATGCCAAGATCTAGAAGGAAGGATTAGCAGATGGGTTGATGAATGATGTGGATAATATCCTTTGTGAGAACTTCATTCTTGGGATGAAACTAGAGACCAGACAATGAGTGAAGTATGACCGCCCATCAACCCTTGAATAAGCAAAGGAGATTGCTAGAAGGAAAGAAGAAAGCATGGAAGAGGAGCCCAAATAATTTTTTATCAAGGCGGATCCTACATCAATACCTTTTGTCTAGACACCGCAACCACTTTTGGTGAGAAAAAAGATTCCCCCTAGTACCCCCACTTAGTATGAAGATCTCCTTAGAAATATGGGCCATTTCATTATTAATCTTCTTCAATGAAATGAATTTAGTTCCCAAAATTCCCAGGGAGAAAGGGGTCCAAAATGAAATATATCTGAAGTTGTATGTTATGGTTGTCATAAAAATGGTCATTATAAGTATAATTGTCCAGATAGATTTTCTACATCTAGTACAAGAGATAATGATAATGGAAAAACACCTATGAATTCTTTTGATGTAGTAGATAGGAGCATAAATAATGAAGTAGATGTGCTTGTAACAAAAAAAAGAAAGAAAAAGATAACCAAAATGGAAATGATCCTAAGAAGATGAAAGGAGAAACTAGTAAGAAACATAAGAAAATAAATTTGGGTGTGCATGATTTTATGATTTCACAGGGGCAAGGACCATGAAGGAGTGAAGGATGAAGACTTGGAAGGAATTCACATGCATTAAATAGTTTCACTTCACCAAAGTGTAGGATTTGTGAGATTAAAGCAAGAAAGATTTGTAGAGAAATGTGCATGCATATGAGAGCTCAAGATTCAAAAATGGAGTAGAATGGAATTGCTTGGCTTGGCTTGGCTTATCATAGATCAAAAGAGGTGGTGTACATATAGGGGAATGAATGTGTAACTCCCATGTAAGAGAATATTCCTCCATAATGGAGAAGAGGAGTTACTTTCCCAAATGGGAATGTAACTCCTATGACACACTTACACATATGACAAGATTCTCATAAGGGAATCTGTCATAACTAAGATGACACCTAGATCCATGTCCACCTAAGTGAGATGACTCACCCGAAGAGGTGAAATAAAACTAAATAAGTGAAGAAAATACCATCTACACCAACATCCCCTTCATCATAACTTACGATGAGGTGGTAAGCCATAAATGATAAATGGGTCTTGACACAACCCTTGATGAGGTTCCCACGTATAAGAAACTCTCAAAAATTGGAGTAAAAGGAGAAACCCCAGTGGAAAAAATCCCCCCAAAAGAGAGACAATTCCACTCTCTAATCTAAGAAAGATGCCAAAGATGGGTCCTGACCACAGAGGAGTTTATAAAGATACCTATGTATAAGGAGGAAATATCTCATAAAGAAGAAGAAGAGAGAAGAAGATGGAGACGAGAGGAATTCAGAAGATGCCATGGACAGATCTGAACTCTGTAGCTCTAGGAAGTCTCCTAGAATAATGTCGATGACGAGATTGTCTACCTCTAGACTGAAGAAGAGCCATCCACACTGAACTATGTGCCTACCCTTAGGAAGGAAAAAATGGACATGTTGGAAGTTCACCCACTCCGCAAAGGAAACTAAAGGCAGTAGCACAAATAACTCTAAGTATGGTCCATGAAAGTGTGACATAGGTCTAGTAAATGGGCACCAAGGAACTAAAGGTAATGCCATGTGAATAGAACTGTCAGAGTGTGAAGGGTGAACTCTTGTAGAAAGAATGTACAACTAATGTTAAGGCAACAAAACATCCCCCCACAATAGAAAATGGATCCACAAGCAAGGGTGGATCAATGAAGGTCTCTAGAAAAGTGGAAGTGGTATGAGTCCCAAAAACGGAACTCCTAACAATGGAGATGCCATGAACTCCTCTGAAATACGTGTAAATGGATGAGGAACCTATAGTACATCACAAGTGTACTCTACAAAAGATATGACCAAGGTAAGGTAAATACTCCTCCCAATGAGGGGTCTTAACAAACATAAGAGCGATGTCAGATAGGTATGAATCATCCAATGAAGTTAGAGGGGTGAAAGGGGCCTCACACACTAAAGGTGGAAATTAGGTGGGTGTGATGACTGTATGAGTCTATATAGGAGACTAATCAATATCTGATGAGATGTGGGGTGTGTAAACAGTCTTTAGAATAGTGTGAGAAGGAGGAGAAGAGTCCTCTGTAGTACTTTCAACATCAGAACTGGGCACACAATCCTCATCATCAGAAGTAGAATCAAGTGATTCTATGTCAGTAGAACTACCATCACATGAATAAGAGGGAGATCACTAAATCAGTAGCAACAACAATGGCAGTAGTATGTGAAGGGTCTCCATAGAGGGACTAAAGAATGCTTCAGACATAGTGTGGTGGATCTAAGTCTTCCATGTAAAACCAAAGAGATCTGGAGACATGCATCATCATGTGAACAAAAACATGGTCACAAGTGTTGATAAATTCTTGTCGATGATGATGATCAGTGGGTGCAGGAACTGGCCCAAGTAAGAAGGGTGAAATACCCTCATGAGAAAAGTAACGTTCCATGGAAGCACGTCAAGATGAATCATTCTCTCTCCCAGTAAGAAGTGGCAGAGGTTATAAAGTGATCCTACGACACTCAATTCTAGAAAGACCACCCTCCATGATTCAGAATCAAGAAGTGCATGGTGCACAAATGTAATTCATCAGACCTGGCCGATAATGCATCTGTGTGTAAAAACCCACCCCCCAAAATGTGGAACTTTATAAAGTAGTGCATTTATAAAAATGACATTGTCCTCATGTAATGTACAAAAAATCATGTAACTTTGACTAAATAAGCACTCAAAACCAAGTAGCAAGTCAAAAGTTATAGCGAGAAAATGATTCCAACAACTGATGGAAAATTCCAATAAGCTTTACAAATTGATTAAAAAGTTTCTGAAATAGGTCAAAAGGGTGTCGTGTGGGTACTCATTGGAAATGGAATCAAATTTTAGGTAGTGTTTGTTTTTCTTGTGAGGGGAGATTAACCCCTACTAACCCCGAACCTCACCCTCCATCTTTGACACACAAATGAAGGACATAATTACAAGAAAATAGAGCCCAAAAATATTACAATGCCTTCCTCAAAAAATTAAAAATGAGGGATTGTTTTAACCTCCAAACAATGTCTAAAAGGGATGGATTTACATGGATCGAGTTGAAGGCTATTTACATGAGTTGACAGCCGAGTTGGTGTGCTAGGTTGATGTGGTTCATCGAGATGAGTTATACATGAGTTATGGAGATAACCACCAAGTCAGGTGGTCATAAAACAAGATGTGACTATCCAAAGAGCTTGTGTGGGTCTAATGTGGGTGAGTTACCTTAAAATACACTGAGCTAGGATTTCAGACACCTAGTTAACACATCTAAGGTATGCAAGGCCCAAGTGGAGTGTAACTTCTTATTCGTGGTCCCCACATGGTGCCAAAAAGTTGTTGTGGTTAACAAACTGATTTGTCATAGATCCACATGCCACGAAGGTTAAATGCCAACTACAAAATGTGCATAGATATAATGTTCTATCAGAGTTGTAGTAGGACTAAAGGTTTGTAAGGGTAGGACAAAAGAACAGTTGACCATAATCCAAATATTGAGCACAAAATAAGTATCAGGTGAGCACATAGTTCAAATGCAAAACCATAGCACACCAAAAAACTAACTAGCAATGTAAGGTAGCAAGATGGTAGAGCACATTTAACAAAGGAAAAAACTAAGCCAAAATAATTTGAGCCAAGCACATGGGAGGACTCAATGAGCCATCAAACTAATGGCGGAGGTTCTAAAACAAACACAAGCCCAATAGCCAAATTGGCAAACTAATGTTGGCTTGTGAAAAACCATGAGAGGAAATTTGGAAGCCAAGATCTAGTTTGAGGCTGCAATGTAAAGGGAGTTTTCAGGAACCAAATGTGAGAGGTTGAGCTAGCACCAAGTGTTAGGGATGAGAAGGCAGGAGCTTCAGCAACCTTCCAACCTTTGAACCATAACTCAAAATGAACCTTTTGAACCTGAACACACGTAAAACAAATAAGGAGAAAAAAACTAAACACTAAAAAATATCAAAATATTTAAGTACATCATATGCAAAAGTGAGAGCTTGCACAAGTGTAGACACCTATAATCATGCCTAAGCAATTTAAATACTTAAATTGCGCTAATTATCCCCTTTTTCGCAAATCAACGACATATCATCAAAACCACTCATTTTCCCTCATATCATCATTAATTAATTACACTAAGATAATTAATTAAGTTGCCTATCCAACAAATACCCTAATTAATGACCTTCCATTAATAAATCACCCCTTCTACCTAGACTAATTAATTATTATTAATTAATTAGCTTTCCCTTCCATTTAACCAATAAATCAATATTTAATTAATTTAATCCCCTTATAATAGCCTAAATCATACTAATATTCCTCTAATTATCTTCTATAAGCTTACATCTACCTATTAGTTAATCGCCTTTGATTACTTAAAACACCCCCCAACTCCCATGACTTGCTAAGCATAAATTAAACCCTTCTAAAGTAAGGTTACCTTTAATAAAGAAACCTTATCCATTCCTAATCATGTTTTACCTTTATCCCACATTCATGAGAATGTGTTGAATCCTTTATCCTTTCAGCTATATAAAGATCCCTCCACCTACCTTTTTACTTACACCTAAACTCCTTAGAGAGCAAATGCAAAGCATATAGCAAAGAGACTAAGAGTTTGCACCTTGTTTTCTTGAGAGTTCATCATCTTAAAGAGTTAAGACTCTTTCTTAAAGTGCTTGGGTCATATGGGAGGTGTAAAAAGGGTCTTGTAGCCCAAATTTGATTATCCCCCATTCCTAGGTTCTTGGAGCATTAAGGACAATTGTTTTTGATAGCCATGGAACCTACCTAGGTTATTTCATTTATATTTTGTTAGAGAATAGAGGATATTTAGGTGTTTAACATAGTTAATTTCACCGTTTTGTATTGATAAATGATAGCATCTAATCCTTGATTAATTCTTATCATGATGGTGTTTATAATGTTTTTTAATTCTTACTAATTAAGACTATTTAGGTGTTAGTCTTTGTTTACATTAGCATTAGTTTAAAAACAACACTTGCACACAACAAGCAACTACACTGTGGAGCAATAATGGCAAGCAGTGTGATTCTAGTCCCTGAGATCTGATACCATAAAGGAGTGAAGGACGAAGACTTGGAAGGAATTCACATGCATCGAATAGTTGCACTTCACTAAAGTGTAGGATTTGGGAGATTAAAGCAAGCAAGCTTTGTAGAGAAATGTGCATCCATATGAGAGCTTAAGATTAAAAAATGGAGTAGAATGGAATTTCTTGGCTTGGCTTGGCTTGGCTTATCATAGATCAAAATAGGTGGTGTACATATAGGGGAGTGAATGTGTAACTCCCACGTAAGAAAATATTCCTCCGTAATGGAGAACAGGAGTTACTTTCCCAAATGGGAATGTAACTCATATGGCACACTTACACATATGAAAGATTTCATAAGGGAATCTATCATAACTAATATGACACCTAGATCCATGTCCACCTAAGTGAGATGACTCACCCGGTGAGGTAGAATAACACTAAATAAGTGAAGAAAAATACCACCTACACCAACAGACCATACTCCATCCTAGAAGATCTGTCTAAAAGGCCTACAAATATTACATATGGTTAACTTCTTGCTATGTCTTCTGAGAACAAGCGGGAGCTGCAAAGTGGACTCAATGCTCGGTGAAGGAAGGAGGTTTAGCTCCTTGTTTTAGAAGCAGATGTGGATCCCTACGATTCACAAGATGAGGTATTATGTAATGGTATTTAAATTCATGATGTCTTAGTAGATGGAGGTTCTTGAGTTAATCTAAAGAACAAGTTTGTAATGAATATTTTGGGATTAAAAATTGATCAACCCTCAACACTTATGTTAAGGTCATTAAATAAGGGAAAAAATAGACCAGAAGGTGTTTTTTCAGATGTGGAAATATCTGTTATGGGTTTTGTATGTATGGTATACTTTCAAGTGATGAGGAATTGTACCGTTGTATACCCAATGTTGTTGGGAAGTCCATAAGTAAGGAGAGTTCATGCAAGAAACAACTGGATTGAAAGATTCATGACACTTGGACGTGGTAGATAGAGGGTAAACATAAACATGATCCCTTTGCATCATAAGGCAGAACTTGTGGATTCAAGTGATGAAACTGATGATTGGACATCCTTTGATTTCTCTACTACCAGTGAAGTGGACACAAAAGATGAAGAAAGTGAGGTTGATGTTTCAATCATGGATATCCTTCCAGTCACACTGAATCATGGACCGATAAAATTATCTGAAGAAGGAAGTGATGATCATCTCCAACAAATAAATATCGGTGATGTTGTGATGGAGAGAGAGAAGGAATCCTACCTCCATCTCTTACAAAGGTACATACAGTTATTTACGTTTGATTATAAGGAACTCTGTTAAGTAAGTTAGGTATAAAATTCTATTGAGCAGGTAGATGGTGCTAAGCCCATAAAGAAAATGCCATATAGAATGAATCCTAATTTTTCCAAGAATGTAAAAGAAGAAATAGATAAGTTACTTGATGCAGGATTCATATTTGTTATGGATAATTAAGAATGGGTTTCTTCCATTATGATCTCAATAAAAAGAATGGGACGATACGCATTTTTTTTATTACAAGAATCTCAACAAGGTGACAAAGAAGGATCAATACCCTCTTCCATTCTCAGATCATATCTTGGACGAAATAGCTAGCAAGGAGTGTTATAGTTTTGTAGATGGCTATAGCGGATAAAAATAAGTTCGTATAGTGGACAAATATTAGTGGAAGATTACATTCACCACTCCTTGGGGAACATTTTCTTATAGAGTTACGCCATTTGAGTTGTGTAATGCTCTAGCAACATTCCAACACTTGATAAATAAGGTGATTGAACCTTACATTGGAAGATTCATCAGAGTATTCCTAGATAATTTTTGAATCTATGGGAGCAAAATGGACCACCTGCACCAGATGGAGAAAACATTTCAAAGGTTAGATGAAGAAAAATCCTCACTAAACCCTACAAAGTGTGTCTTTGGATGTTCTAAATGTGTTTTATGAGGGCTTGTTATATCCAGAGATGGTATTGGTACTGATCCTGATAAAGGTTCATAAATCAAAGAGTTACAATTTCCTATGACTAAAGTAAGTTGAGATCATTTTTAGGCCATGTGGGTTACTATAGAAGGTTCATCAAAAATTTATCAAATATTACATAGCCACTAACCCAATTATTGAAGAAGGATGTTACATATGAACGACAAAAAAAGGCACACGAAAATTTTAAACAGCCAAAGGAAGCTTTGGGGTCTTCGCCTGTTTTAAAGAATCCAAACTGGAGCAAGCCATTCATTGTGTATATTGATGCTTCAGAAGTATCACTAGGAAGTACTATGAGCCAAAAGGATGAAAATGGGAATAATCACCCAATTTACTTTGGGAAAAGGCAAATGAGCAGTACTGAGGTAAATTATACTATAACTGAAAAAGAGGCTCTAGCTATCATTTTTGTTGTAAACATTTTTAGAAATTACTTACTAAGGTAGAAATTTATAGATGTAACAGATCATCGGGATCTAAAATATATTTTAAATAAGCCTAACCCATCAAAAATGATATCAATATGGATAAGTTTGCTACATGAATCTGAATTTGATATTATAGATAGGCCACAAAAGAGTCATGTCAATGCAGATGCACTCTCTTAAGCCTATGATGGTTTAGGTTCATCTTATGATGATGATGATTTCCCAAATACAACATTTTTATCTGTAGACACAATCCCTAGTGAATACATAGATATTTGGAATTATTTGAATGATTTCATGTTTATTGATGGTGCCAATGTAAATATTAAGAGGAAGATTACTCAAGCCAGTCCTCCATATTCTATTATGCATGGAGTATTGTTTCGGATAGGTCCCAATGGACAGTACAAGAGGGAAATTGGATGTGATCAAGGTAAGGAGATAATGGAAGAATTCAAAAATGGTACATGTGGAGGAAATTTCTCTAGAAAACTTACAACAAGAAGGATCTTGGATGCAATTTATCACTGGCCAACTCTTTTTAGAGATTGTTATAATTATTGTAAGAGATGTGATATTTTTCAAACACACGGGAACCGTAAGACTTCATCAGCTCCATTATGCCCTATTATTCCACTTGGTCCTTTTGAGAAGTGGGGAATATATATTGTAGGTTTATTACCAACTACCCCATGCCAAAATAAGTATATTGTAGTTGCCACAAATTATTTAACCAACTAGGTTAAAGCTAGGCCCTTGAAAACAAATTTCATGGATGAAGTGGTAAGGTTCATGTATGAATGCATTTTCACTAGATTTGGTTGTCCATTAGAAATTGTAACAAATCAAGGAAGTGACTTCATTAATGAGATGGTAGAAGCACTAGTCAACAAGTTTTCTATTAAGCACAAGAAGGAAACAACTTACAAGCCAAGAACAAATGGACAGGTTGAGTAAAAAATTTATGTATTGTGTGAATTTATAGAAAAGATACAACTTTGTAGGTACATAAGTGGGATTAAAGGATTCATGCAGAATTATAGGAATATAGGGAAACATCAAAGTTAGTAACATGATACTCCCCATTTCAATTGGCTTATGTAATTTATCTTATTCTTCCTATTGAGTTTGATATTCCCACTGTAATAATTATGAAAAATTAAAGAATGGATGAAAGTGATTCGGTAAATGAAAGGTTGGTACATATTCATTTACTAGAGGGGATGGGGGAAATAGCAAATGATACAAGCTATAAGAAGAAAAATGAAGCAAAAAGAGTAATTTGATAAAATATCCTCTGGTCTCCATTTCAAGTAAATGACTTAGTTCTAGTATATGATTCCAGATATAAAAAAAGAAAGCAAAGAAAATTTCTTCCAAAATGGATGGGACCCTACAATATAGTATTTGTGCATGAGAATGATACATATTGACTTGAGGAATTAGATGGTAATCCCATTACAAAATGGGTCAACCACGAAAAGTTAAATAATTTCCAGGCACTGACTTTAGAATGTCCATAATAGTCTACTGTAAGGACGGAGTAGAAACTAGGGAGGGGGAATATTTCAACACTAAAATTTTTCTTCGTAATTTCTATTTCATTAATGTATGTATTAGGAATATGATGTTGTTAAGTATAATTAGTAGTGGCATCTGATAGAAGATAATGGTGATGTCTGTATGGCACCGCCAATAATGTACAATATGCTAACAGTTAAAGTATAATATGAATGTTTTGGTAAAAAGTAAATATTTGTCGTAAGTGGTCCGGTGATGTTAAAATGTCAAATTTAGGGTAAGTAGAGAAGTAGTGTCTACATGATTAGGAATTAGAAATATTATATTTGTAACAAGGAAAATGAGTGATGTCAAAAATATTTTGTGTATTTTATTTGTAAAAAAGTCTAAAAGCGTGGAACCCATGTGAAAAGATAAGGTTTATCTTATCTTAAAAGATAAGCCTACAAGTAAAGATAAGAGTTAAGGTATGGAATATGATTCATCATAGTATATTTCTTATCCTATCATAGAGATAGGGTGGATAAGCCTGAAAGTTCTATAAATAGAGAGGCCACACCCCTCATTTAGCATGGAAGGAAGTAATGAGAAATATTGTATGAAGAAGCGTGTTAAAGAAGCCATAATTTAGAAGGTGTGTTAAAGAATCCATTAAGAGGTGTAATGTTGAAGTTTCTCCCATGGTTATTGTTGGAAGGTAAGTGGAGTTGGTAACACTTGAAGTACTTCATGGGTGAGATTGTAACAATTTCATGTTGATAATATAATTTACACTTATATTTCAAATTTGTCATCATTCCTTTGTATCATAGTCTATGGTATTCTTGTGTTATATTTGTTATTGTGTTTCCAGATTACTACCACCAAACTAAAAGTTATACATTAGTAAATAATCATAGTACAAGGAGTTCCCAATGGAGAATTATCATAGTGTTGGATTGGTGATGATAGTAATGTCACTCATTTCCCCGCATACCCGCTTTTTTTGCACTTCACTCACTATGGGTATTTTTTTCTTCACATCCGAACTGTTTCACATAAGTTGAGCCTCCTATGCTACTTTTTTCTGACATAACACGCATTAAATGGAATCTTGAGCCATTAAATACCCTCATTAATTACTTCTTGTTGACATTACAGATGGGTTATTCATTCTTTTCACCGTCATAGTCATAACCAAAGCTTTACATATCCCATTCAGAGTTGTTTTAGCCATAGCGTAGGTCACCCCTAACCATTTTCAAAATTTTGAAGTGTTTTCACATCCTTAGAAGGCTTCCATTCATTCAAAAGTTGAAGGTAGAACTTTCCTAGTCCTTTGTGTACTTTTTGAGGCCAATCTAATAATGTGCCCTACCGTATTTTTGTTCCCAAAGCAAGTATCATCCTTTCTATTTATTCATCGACTCTCTGCTGCCATCATGAAGGTTTTCTATAAAGGCCACAAACATCTTTCATCCCTTGAAACCTCCATACCTAATATAGGAGATATAAATGTGCATCACTTGGATTTCAACAACTTTTGGGCACGAATCAATAACATGAATCCTCCACCTATGGTTAACACATCAAATATTTTGGGATAACACATGCAGGAAGTTTCCCTATCTCAAGTAAATGTGCATACACAATTTTGGTGTGTGTTTCCCATTTTTACCCTAATACACGAGAAATCAAAGACTCTCAGGGTCAGGTACTTTCCAAATTGGATGTGGGATGTATCAATTTTGATCTTGGAATTCAAGTATTTGAAGGTGCTAATGTCCTTTCCATGACACAAGCTCAACATTTGCTTGACCAATAACCTGATACATATAAGTACATGGTGGCTAAGTTCTAGTTCAATAACTCAAATAAAGGAGCTTCAAGATTACCTAAGACCATGTATTGAAGTGATTTCAAAGAGGAACTCTCTGACATCATCATTATCCTATCCAGGATAATGGGGCTCTCTGGAAGCAATGAATTTCATTTTTGGATGTTTCCTTTCATCAATATCATATGTGAGGGGAAAAAATTGGACTGGGGAGAAATCATTTGTACCAACCTAACTAAACAGTTGGCTAATGTGCATAGAACCCATACCTTGTACATGATCACATATCTAATGTACACCATTAGAGCATACAAGGAATGGTTGGATATTTTTCCAGATGAAACTAAGAAGAATGCTCCAGTATATGAGTACTATTCAAAATTCACCCTCAGAAACAACATTCATCATTTTAGGAGGGTGAATGATGCCTTCACAATGTACATAGTCATGCTCCTAGAAGGGGATACAACCAAAATATTTTTTGAGGAAGCTAAGCAATTAATATCCATTTATGGCAGTTATTACATTTAGTTTAAAAACTTATCCTACATCAAGTTGGCATGCTTTAAGGAATCTCCCTATAAGATCCCCATCTTCTGCAGTGACAAAATTTCCCTGGTAGAGATTTGTAGGCATCTGGATAAGCTACACAGGACCTGCAAAGAAAAGAAGATAAGAGGTATTAAATTTCCTATCACTCTAGGAAATTATACTTATAGGACTACCTTGAATGCTAAGAAAATTGAGAGAACAGTGGTTTCTTTCAATTTTCATTTCTTTCAAAGAAGGTCTTGTTTTGATATCAAGGGTTTAATTGAAAACAATGTAAGGATGGCCTTCCATCACGTCACTGATGTTGAAGACTACTAGGTAGATCTATCAGACAATTATGAAGCAAGGACAAGATACTATGGTCATCTTTATTTACAATAAATCAAGGATTTTCACATCTATAAGGTACCTAAATAAATGAAAGATAATGATGAAGATCTACAATATCTTAAGTTTTAAAAAACTATCAAGCATACTCCCCTTAAAACCATTGACTAGTTCAAGAAGGAAAAAGACAACTTGCAAGATATTATCAACCTAGTCTTAGTCAGGAGTAAGGTTTGGTTTGATAAGAAAAGTAGAGCCTATAGAAATAACATAGTGACATCCCCTTCTTAGGAAGCATCTTCATCTCAAAGAGATGCCTCTACCCCAACACCTGAGATACCAACTCAGAATGCACCTTCCCCTCCTAAAACTTCAACTGTGGTACATACCAAAAAGGGGAAGGTTGAAAGGATGGAAAAATTGAAAGAAGTAGTTGAAGAGGAAGGTAAGAAATTATCTCCTCCAAAGCAATCTAAGGTAGTATCAGATATTGAAATTTTTTTTTATCTCTATGGAGATGAAGAAGAAGAAACATGAGAACATGAAGAAAGCAACCTTGGAGGAGGCAGCATAGAAAAATAAGATGAAGATGAAGATGATAATAAAAATGATCATACCTCAGAAGATGAGATAGCGGTTTCCCTAGAATCATCAGTCAAATAAGCTCTAGTCATGGAAGCACTTGTTTCTAATATTCAGACATCTATTTTAGAAGTATTAGCTGCACAAACCTTGAGTACAACGGGCACACTTTCACTTAGACCTCTTGTTCCTTCTGCTTCTGGCACTTATTTTGCTTGGGTGCAACCATTTTTGGATAATAGGAAGTGGCATACCTCATCTCAAATTATTTCTCCAAAGTTTTATGTTGTGGATGCTCTCTTAGGCACAAATCCTACACCACCTTATAAGAAATTTAAAACTACTTCCAAGTTGGTATCTTATTCTAAATGTAATCAATTTTTGTAAAGTTCTAAACCCACAATTTATAAGGATGAGAAAGATTTGTTTTTAAATGATTTGGAGCTAACAAGGATTCCTTTGGGAGAGTCTACACCCAAGAGTGAGGTACATAATTTGAAGGAAACAATGTTTAAGATAAGTGAGAGAGTGGAAAAAGGGAAACCGTCCAAGGAGTAGCTTGAAGAACATGTATATGTTCTCTCATATTTTATCAGATTTGTATTTGTAAGTGACAAGGTAATTGGTCCAACTCCTTTGAATGCAATGCCTCCCCCTACTATCCTAACCAATGAGGAAGCTCAATTTATTAAGGATATTCATAAACATGTTGCATATGGGAAAGAAATGGAGGCAATGGTGGATGATATGTTAGTCTCAAGTCTAAATTTTATGCATGAAGCATACAAGGTATATGATAATGTTTTCTCAATTCAAGAAAGATTCACCATAGTCATCACTGGTTTTTAAAAGGAGCTAAAACTATTGGTGGATTGTATACAAGATCTGAGGAAAATAAGTACAATTGATGAACATAACCTCATTGCAAATAAAGTCTTTGATGATTCAAATAACAATCTCTCTAAGAAATGGGTGCATAGTGTGGACTAGAAAATAGAGGTCCTTAAAGAGGCAATTGATGAACTGAAGAACATGTTTCAAAAGGGTGAAGCATTCAAGGCCTGTGTGCAAGATGAATTTAAAGACCTTCATTGTCAGTTCTTCAAAGATATCAAGATAGAATTCAAGAACCTCATTAAAGAAATATTGTTCAAGTCTAAGGATATAATGAAAGAAAAGGTGAAGGAAATTTGTGCACTAAGGACTATAATCATCAGAGCAATCAAGGGTTTTTCACATAATGGATATTTTTGGGAGGAAATAGAAGGTTTCTTGAAATTCTAGAAAAATTCCATTGCCAACACCACCATCTCAAGAGGCGTGAAGATTGTTGGAACATTGGTCAAATTCAGAAGTCAAATATTGAAGAAAAATACCATACTTGCTTCCTCTTCGAATGTTCCTTCAGCTAGTGTCAAAGTCTTTATTTTAAATTCTCTTTTTCTTGAAAGTTGGTATTATGTTAATGATTTATTTTTTATTTAATGCCAACTTATGATACTTTTGATCAAGTATTATTGAGTAATTAAAAGAAAGTAAACTTAAAGGACTCAGTTTGTAACTATCCAAGTGGCTATAAAAGGTCCTAGCATTCATCTTTATGGTGTTGGGATTTTGTTGATGGGCATGTAATATATAGAACTATAATCAATACAAAAGAAGATTTCTTTATTTTTTTCTTATACATTCTCCATGTTCTTTTCTTTAGTCTGTACATTAGTTTTTGTTATATTCAATTAAGAAACTTTGTGTCCAATCTATTAGGTGTGGTGTAAAATAACTTTTTGTCTGAAGCATTCACATCTCATAGATTATTTGAATATATGCAAATTCATATGATTCTTAAAAGTTCAATGCACACATGAGTAGGATATTTATCTGCTATCTATTTGTCTAAAAGTGTTGCTTTCTTTCTCACTCTTTATTGTATTAATCAGTGATCTTGGGTGACCAGGGAGAACACTTGTGTTCTTGATAGGTGAGAAGAGAACTTAGGATTTCCTTCCAACCAGTCTTACTTATTTAATGTTTCTACTACCTCTAATAAATTATCATAATCCTCTTATCTTCTTTCTGTATTGAGGATATGGTTAATATAGTAATGATTCCATCATCAAAATCCTCATTAAAATATTTATAGTTTGTACATTTGTAAATAATTAGTATTTATTTTTTATTTTTGTGTTCAATAAGGGAACCTCCCCCATAAAGAGGAGGGATTATTGTCCCTTGACTATTTCTTTTTTTCAAGTCAAATTTTACCTTCAATGATGGTGGTTAAGGATTCTCGTAAAGGACTGAATTGGTTTGGGTTAAATAATTTGGAGGGAGTAGGAAGAAAAGGTGCGGGATTGGGTGGATAATGAGATGTTTTGGTTGATTTGGATTTGTTATTTTGATTAGATTGTTGTGGTTTAGAAGATAAATGGGATGGATTAGGCCAGGGGGGCAAACTGGATGGTTTGGGATCGGAGGCCGAATTAGATTTGGTTAGTTTTTGAGTATATGGTTTGGGCTTAGGATTAGATTTTTTGGGATTGATAGATTTAGATGAAGGGGATGGGTGTGTTATGGAGGTCACATTAGATGTGGTTGATGGAGGTGGTGTAATAACCACATTAGATTCAGTTAATTTAGAGGATAAAGTGGATGAAGGTGGTGTAGAAGTCTTATTAGATTGGGTAGGAGATGAAGTGGGGAGACGATTGGGATTAGATTTGTTAGGTTTGGGAGTTGGTGACTTCAGAGTCACTTTAGATGCTTTAGGATTTGGGGATGGGAGAGATGAAATAGGATTAGAGGATAGGATAGTGTGAGATTTAGGTGATAAAAGGATGGATTAAGATTGGATGTAGATGAAGAGGATGAGGGTGGTGTAGGAGCCACATTAGATAGTTTATTATTGGGGTTAGAAGGGGATGAATTAGGATTAGATGTGGATAAAGAGGATGAGGATAAGGGTGACTTAGGAGTCACGATTGATGAGATAGTTTTGACATTATTGGGATTAGGGAATAGAGGGGATGAAATAGGATTAGAGGTTGAATTTTTTGTTGGATTGGGACATGGGACTATTTAGGAGAAATTTTGTAGGATTAGAATGAGATGATGAAGATGAGGAGGATGGAGGAGTAATATGGGATGTGGGAGATAATAATTTAGGATTAGGTTATTGTGATTATTTTGGATATGCCAATCCGACTCGATGATAGGTTTGATGATGATTATATTTAGGTGTTGATATTTTGGGTGGTGGTGCATGAGTTTTGATGGGAGGAAGGTGTGGGTCATGATAATTGATAATGGATTTTGTGGTTGGAGTTTTGGATGGTTATGTGGGTTTGAGATTAGCAGCTAGATTAACAAGGACATAAAGGAGGACCTCTTGGTCTAGGTCAAAATTAGCGAGGGGGTAAAATTTGATGTAATTAGTTTATGGGGATAGGGTTTTATGTTGTTTAGGTTGATGTGTGGATTAATATTATTTGGGTTCTGTCAACACTAAAATTTTCCTCCATAATTTCTATTTCATTAATGTATGTATTAGGAATAGGATGTTGTTAAGTATAATTAGTAGTGGCGTCTGATAGAAGATAACGCCACCGTCAGTACGGTGCCGCCAATAATGTGGAGTATGGTAACAGTCAAAGTACAATAGGAATGTTGTAAAAAGTAAATATTTGTCGTAAGTGGTCCGGTAATGTTAAAATGTCAAAGTTTGGGTAATTAGAGAAGTAAGGTCTACATGATTAGGAATTAGAAATATTATATTGGTAATAAGGACAAGGAGTGAGGTCATAAATATTTTGTGTATTTTATTTGTAAAAAGTCTAAAAATGTGGAACCCATGTAAAATGATAAGGTTTATCTTATCTTAAAAGATAAGCTTACATGTACAGATAAGAGTTAAGGTATGGAATATGATTCGTCAGAGTGGATTTCTTATCCTAGAGATAAGATGGATAAGCCTGGAAGTTATATAAATAGAGAGGCCACCCCCCTCATTTAGCATAGAAGGAAGTAGTGAGAAATATTGTAGGAAGTGTGCGAAGGAAGCCATCAATTTAAAGGTGTGTTGAAGAAGCCATTAAGAGGTGTAATTGTAAAGTTTCTCCCATAGTCTTGGTGAAAGGCAAGTGAAGTCAATAACACTTGAAATACCTCATGGGTGATATTGTAACAATTTCATGTTAATATTATAATTTACTTTGATATTTCAGATTTGTCATCATTTTGTCTTATCATAATCGATGGTATTCTTGTGTTATGTTGTTGTTTTGTTTCCAGATTACATCCACCAAACTAAAGGCTATGCATTAGTAAATAATCATAGCACGAGGAGTTCCCGGTGAAGAATTATCATAGTGTCAGATTGGTGATGACATTTTGGTTCCGTTGCTGGGACCATTCCTCGTTGGTGGATTTTCTGGAGAAATATTCCCACTTAGTCAAAAATCAATTGGAGGGTAACCTTGTTTTTACTGTGCATAGTAGTTACCATGGTAAAGTCATTTTTGCCATGAATATTAGTAACCATGGTAAATTCATTTTTGCTGGGAATAGTATTTACCACAGTAAAGTCACTTTTTACCATGAATAGTATTTACCGCAGTAACTTCACTTTTTACCATGAATAGTGTTTACCACAGTAAAGTCAGTTTTTACCGTAGTAAGTCAAGTTTTACCATAGTTTACCGTGGTCATTTCTATTTTACTGTATAAAGGTGTAAAGTCACTTTCTAGTATAGTGATTCCAATTATTTGTGCACATAAGTCTTGTTGATTGTACTTGTGGGTTGGTATTTCACGGTGGTTACTTTTGAAAATGGGAAAAATTCTTGTTTTTTCAGCTCAATCTTGTATTTGTAATGGCCTTATAAGAAGGGAACAATGGACTGAATTTTTTCCTACCTTTTTGGATGGTTCTGCACTTAGGTGGTTTGAAACACTAGGTGATAATGTGAAAAATTCATGGGATTTATTAACTGAAAGTTTTCTTGAAGAATTTGGTGAACAACAGAAATATGCATATCTCATGATTGAGATCACAAAGCTATCCCAAGGAGAGAAGGAGAAGATAAGGGATTATCATGCTCGTGTTCTAGAGCTAAGGAGGAAGCTCGATGCCCAGATCTGGAAGGAAGGATTAGCGGATGGGTTGATGAATGGCGTGGATAATCTCCTCTGTAAGTACTTCATTCTTGGGATGAAGCTAGAGATCAGACAACGAGTGAAGTATGACCGCCCGGCTACCATTGAACAAGCAAAGGAGATTGCAAGAAGGCAAGAAGAAAGCATGGAAGAGGAGCCCAAAGAAATTGTTGCTAAAGTAGAGCCTACACCAGCACCTTTGGTCCATAATCCACAACCACTCCCGGTGAGCACAAATATTTCTCCTAGTACATCTACTGAGTATGAAGATATTCTCAAAAAGATGGGTTAGTTAACTATTAATCTTCTTCAAGGAAAAGAATTTAGTTCCCAGGGAGGAGATAGAGGTCCAAAATGAAATATTTCTGAAGTTGTATGTTATGGTTGTTATAAAAAGGGTCATTATAAGTATAATTGTCTAGATAGAGCTTCTACATCTGGTAAAGGAGATAATGATAAAGGAAAAGCACCTGTGAATTCTTTTGATGTAGTAGATAAGAGCAGAAATAATGAAGTAGATGTGTTTGTAACAAAAAGAAAGAAAGAAAAAGATAATCAAGATGGAAATGATCCTAAGAATATGAAAGGAGAAACTAATAAGAAACATAGGAGAAGAAAGGTAGGTGTGCAGGATTTTTTGATTTCACAGGGGCAAGGACTATACTCCATCCTGGAAGATCTGTCCAAAAGGCCTGCAAATATTACATATGGTCAACTCTTGGCTATGTCTTCTGAGAAGAGGTGGGAGCTGCGAAGTGGACTCAATGCTCGACGAAGAAAGGAGGTTGAGGTCCCTATTTTGGAGGCAGAGGTGGATCCCTATGCTCCACAAGCTGAGGTATTATGTAATGGTATTTCAATTCATGATGTCTTAGTTGATGGAGGTGCTGCAGTTAATGTAATGACCGAGTCTGTAATGAATATTTTGGGTTTAAAAATTGATCGCCCTTTAACACTTATGTTAAGGTCATTAAATAAAGGAAAAACTAAACTAGAAGGTGTAGTTTCAAATGTGGCAATATCTGTTATGGGTGTTGTATGTGTGGTAGACTTTCAGGTGATGAAAAATGGTACTGTTGCGTACCCAATGCTGCTGGGAAGACCATGGCTAAGGAGAGTTCATGCAAGAAACTACTGGAATGAAGGTTTCATGACACTTAGACGTGGTAGAGAGAGGGTGAAGATAAACATGATCCCTCGACATCATAAGGCAGAACCTGTGGATTCAAGTGATGAAACTGATGATTGGACATCCTCTGATTACTATAGTACCAGTGAAGTGGACACTGAAGATGAAGAAAGTGAGGTTGATGTTTCAGTCATGGATATCCTTCTAGTCACACCAACTCATGACCCCATAAAATTATCTGAAGAAGAAGTTGATGATCGTCTCCAACAAATAAAGATTGGTGATGCTGTGATGGAGAGTGAGAAGGAATCCTACCTCCAGCTCTTTCGAAGGTACATACACCTATTCACTTTTGATTACGAGGAACTCCATCAAGTAAGTTGGGTAGAACATTCTATTGAGCTGATAGATGGTGCTAAGCCCGTAAAGCAAATGCCATATAGAATGAATCCTAATTTTTCCAAGACTGTAAAAGAAGAAATAGATAAGTTGCTTGATGCAGGATTTATATTTGCTATGGAGAATTCAGAATGGGTTTCTCCCATTGTGATCTCAATAAAAAAGAATGGGAAGCTACGCATTTGTGTTGATTATAGGAAGCTCAATAAGGCAACAAAGAAGGATCATTACCCTCTTCCATTTTCAGATCAGATCTTGGACGAAGTAGCTGGCCAGGAGTGCTATAGTTTTGCTGATGGATATAGTGGCTACAACCAAGTTCGTATAACAGAGAAAGATCAGCTGAAGACCACGTTCACCACTCCTTGGGGAACGTTTGCTTATAGAGTTATGCCTTTTGGGTTGCGTAATTCTCCAGTAACATTCCAACATTTGATGAATAGGGTGTTCGAACCCTACATTGGGACCTTCATCAGAGTATTTCTGGATGATTTTTGCATCTATGGGAGCAAGTTGGACCACCTGCACTAGATGGAGACAACATTTCAAAGGTTAGATGAAGCACAAGCCTCACTAAACCCTACAAAGTGTGTCTTTGGATGTTCTAAAGGCGTTTTGTTAGGGCATGTTGTATCCAGAGATGGTATTGGTACTGATCTTGATAAAGTTTCAAAAATCAAAGATTTACCATTTCCTATAAATAGAAGTAAGTTGAGATCATTTTTAGGCCATGTGGGTTACTATAGAAGGTTCATCAAGAATTTCTAAAAGATTTCACAGCCACTAACCCAGTTCTTGAAGAAGGATGTTACTTATGAACTAGGAAATAAGGCATATGAAGCTTTTGGACAACTGAAGGAAGCCCTGGTGTCTTCACCTGTTTTGAAGAATCCAGATTGGAGCAAGCCATTCATTGTGTACACTGATGCCTCAGATGCAGCACTAGGAAGTACTTTGAGCCAAAAGGATGAAAATGGGAATGAACATCCAATTTACTTTGGGAGCAGACAAATGAGCAGTGCTGAGGTAAATTATACTATAGCTGAAAAAGAGGCTCTGGCTATCATTTTTGTTGTAAAGAAGTTTAGAAATTACTTGCTAGGGAAAAAAAATTTAGTTGTAACAGATCATCAAGCTCTAAAATATATTGTAAATAAGCCTAACCCATCAGGGAGGATAGCAAGATGGATAATTTTGCTACAAGAATTTGAATTTGATATTATAGATAGGCCAGGAAAGAAGCATGTCAATGCAGATGCACTCTCTTGAGCCTATGATGGTTTAGGATCATCTTGTGATGATGATGATTTCCCCGATGCAGCCTTGTTATCCCTTGACACAATCCCTAGTAAATACATAGATATTTGGAATTATCTGAATGAATTCAAGTTTCCTGATGGTGCTAATGCAAAGACTAAGAGAAAGATTACTCAAGTTAGTCGTCCATATTCTATTATGCATGGAGTATTATTTCGAATAGGACCTGATGGACAGTACAAGAGGGAAGTTGGACGTGATCAAGGGAAGGAACTGCTAGAAGAATTCCACAATGGTACATGTGGATGGCACTTCTTTGGATAACTTACAGCAAGAAGGATCTTGGATGCAGGTTATCACTGGCCCACTCTTTTTAAAGATTTTTATAATTATTGTAAGATAATTGATATTTGTCATACACATGGTAACCATAAGACTTCATCAGCTCCATTATGCCCTATTCTTCCACTTGGTCCCTTTGAAAAGTGGGGAATAGACATTGTAGGTCCACTTCCAACTACCTCATGCCAAAATAAGTATGTTGTAGTTGCCACAAATTATTTAACCAAGTGGGTTGAAGCGAGGCCATTGAAAACAACTTCCATGGATGAAGTGGCAAGGTTCATATATGAACGCATTGTCACCAGATTTGGCTATCCATTAGAAATTGTAACAAATTAAGGAATCCACTTCATTAATGAGCTGGTAGAAGCCCTAGTCAATAAGGTTTCTATTAAGCATAGGAAGGCAACAACATACAAGTCAAGCACAAATGGACAGGTGGAACGAACAAATTTTGTGTTATGTCAAATTCTAGCAAAAGATGCAGCCTTGCAGGTACATAAGTGGGATAAAAGGATTCATGCAGCATTGTGGGCATATAGGGCAACATCAAAGTCAGCAACAAGATACTCCCCATTTCAGTTGGCCTATGGCATTGATCCAGTTCTTCCTATTGAGTTTGATATTCCCACTGTGAGAGTTATGAAAAATGAAAGGATGGATGAAAGTGATTCAATAAAAGAAAGGTTGGTACATCTTTATTTGCTAGAGGAAATGAGGGAAATAGCAAAGGATACAAGCCATAAGAATAAAATGAAGCAGAAGGAATACTTTGATAAAAAGATCCGGTGGTCTCCATTTCATGTAAATGACTTCATTCTAGTATATGATTCCAGATACAAAAAATAAGACAGAGAAAATTTCTTCCAAAATGGATGGGGCCCTACAAAATAGCAACTGTGCATGAAAATGGTACGTCTGGAGGAATTTGATGGCACTCCCATTACGAAATGGGTCAACCACAACAAGTTGAAGATTTTTCAAGCACCAGAATAGTCTACTCCGAGGACGGAGTAGAAGCTAGGAAGGGGGAAGATGTCGACACTAAAATTTTCCTCCATAATTTCTATTTCATTAATGTATGTATTAGGAATAGGATGTTGTTAAGTATAATTAGTAGTAGCGTCTGATAGAAGATAACGGCGCCATCAATACGGTGCCGCCAATAATGTGGAGTATGGTAACAGTCAAAGTACAATAGGAATGTTGTAAAAAGTAAATATTTGTCGTAAGTGGTCCGGTAATGTTAAAATGTCAAAGTTTGGGTAATTAGAGAAGTAGGGTCTACATGATTAGGAATTAGAAATATTATATTGGTAATAAGGACAAGGAGTGAGGTCATAAATATTTTGTGTATTTTATTTGTAAAAAGTCTAAAAATTTGGAACCCATGTAAAATGATAAGGTTTATCTTATCTTAAAAGATAAGCTTACATGTACAAATAAGAGTTAAGGTATGGAATATGATTCGTCAGAGTGGATTTCTTATCCTATCTTAGAGATAAGATGGATAAGCCTGGAAGTTATATAAATAGAGAGGCCACCCCCCTCATTTAACATAGAAGGAAGTGGTGAGAAATATTGTAGGAAGTGTGCGAAGGAAGCCATCAGTTTAAAGGTGTGTTGAAGAAGCCATTAAGAGGTGTAATTGTAAAGTTTCTCCCATAGTCTTGGTGAAAGGCAAGTGAAGTCAATAACACTTGAAATACCTCATGGGTGAGATTGTAACAATTTCATGTTAATATTATAATTTACTTTGATATTTCAGATTTGTCATCATTCTGTCTTATCATAGTCGATGGTATTCTTGTGTTATGTTGTTGTTTTATTTCCAGATTACATCCACTAAACTAAAGGCTGTGCATTAGTAAATAATCATAGCACGAGGAGTTCCCGGTGAAGAATTATCATAGTGCCGGATTGGTGATGACAGTTCCTCAAGGAGGAGGTAAATGGGGTGAGGGGTAGGGATTGTAAAAGAGGAAATTGTGGATGGGTTTGGTTGATAGATGATAGTTTAGGGGGTGATTAATCGATGCATGATTTAAGATTGGATATTTGTTGATAAATATTTAGGGTGATTTCTATGATATTATGATCAATGTGGGACAATTTATTTGGATGAGGAGAGGATTTGTTAAGGTAGGATATGAAATTTGATATTTTTTTTATTAAGGTTTTGGATAGTGTGTGGGATAAAGTGATATGGTTGAATTTTATGGGTGGGGGATGATGCGATAACTTGGTTAATAGATTTAGAAAAGAGGCAGGGGTTTGGATGTTGGTTTGGAGAGGATGGGGATTGAGGATAAAGGTCATGGTTAGATAATATGTGTGGGGAAATAGTTTTGGATTTAGATTTATGGTGATGGGATTAGGATTAAGAATGATTCATTATAATGATGTTTGATTGATTAAAATTTTAATGTGATGAAATGGCTAAGGGTGTTCACAAACAAACAAAAAACATGCAACACACGCCCTAGCTATTCAATTGGGTTTGCAATCAAGCTATAACCCACTTTCAAACCACACACTTATGATGGTGGCATAATTGGGTCACTATCTATGTTTCAATGTGGGGTCAGCTAGTGAGTGGTCTTGGGGAGTGCGGCCTCATTACACTATAGTTCAATATGCGACTAAAAGGTTTCCTAATATATGATGCACAAGCTTTCTAACGGCATCCCCAATATACCTTGTGGTATGTGGGGCCCAAATTCATGTTGTAAGGATGGTGTCTAAGGCTTGAGTATTGGGACATGAAAGCCCCTCGCTTCACGTCACTCTTAAAATAAGTAAGCACTAAGCCAATAACGACTAGATAAATGGAAAAATGGTTAAATGGATCATGTTATTGAACAAATTTGACATCAAATATGTTAAAGAGAAATATATCAAAGGACAATTTCTATCTGACCAGTTAACAGAATCTCTAGTCCTTGATTCTACACCACTCACCACTTGGTTTCTAGATGAATCCATATGTACCGTTGCAAAGTAAGATACATGGACATTATACTTTGATGGATCTTTCATACATCATGAATCAGGAGTAGGAATTTTTTTATCACTCCACAAGGTAACCTAATTCTCCAGCTCGCTTTCCCTTGTACCAATAACATAGCTAAATATGAAGCACTTATTTCCAGTTTAAAAATGGCCATTTAATGGAATATCAAGCATATCAACGTCTTTGGTGAGTCACAATTAACCACTAAAAAAATTAATGAAAAATATGCTATGAAGGATGACAAACTAGTTCCCTACAAACAAATGGTCAAGCATTTCAAGGATTATTTCTAGCATATTTAGTTTGAGAAAGTCCCTTATACAAGTAAAAAAGAAACAGAGGCTATGTGTACCATCACCTCCCTCCTGGATATGCCCTTAAATGCATCTAATTTACAATTTTTGGTTGAGTAGCTAATGATCCCAACCTATGACATTCCTGAGTCTGAGATGGTATGTGATATTGTTGGTCCCAACTCTCCCTGGCACCACAATATCTACACCTACCTTCATGACCATACTCTTCCACCCAACCTCCCTCATAGCCATCACAAATCATTCATCCAAAGTGCCTCTCATTTCACTAACCTTGGTGATACCCTATATCATAGAAGCTTTGACGGAACTCTATTACGATGCATAAATTCCCTATAATCTGAATCATCACTTCAATAAGTTCACACATGAATTTGTGGCGCTCACACAAGTGGTATGGCCCTATCTAAGAAACTTGTGAGATCAAGTTACTATTGGCCCAACATGGAAAAAGATGCATGTTCATACATCCAAAAATATGTCCCATGTCAAAAGCATGCCAACCTCATCTATGCACCATCCCAAGCCTTACAACACATCACTACCCCATGACCTTTTCCTACCTGGGGTCTCGATCTCATGGGTAAATTAAATCCCACCTCCTCTAATGGTCACAAGTTTATTATTACTACAACATAATACTTAACTAAGTGGGTTAAAGCCATTCCACTTACCTATGTTCCTGAAAAACAAATATCCAAGTTTATCCTTAACCACATAATTTTCCGCTATGGTATTCCACATGTCCTTATTACAAACAACAAGAATTACTTTAAAAATCAAGAAGTATGTGAACTTTGTGACCATTTCCATATCAAGCTCAAATTTTCCACACCCTATCATCCTTAAGACAATGGCCAATCTGAAGCATTTAACAAAACACTAAAGCGTATTCTTGGAAAAATTGTGAATCAAGCAGGATGAGATTGGCACATGTAAATATATCCAGCCTTGTGGACCTGTCAAACCTCCATCCATACTACCACTGGTTCCACCCCACACTCCCTTGTTTTTGGTACTAAATAAATTTTTCCTGTTGAGATTGAGCTCCTATTCCCTCATCTCCATTAATGAAAAATATTATCGCATCCATCACCTTTAAGAACTCAAAATCCTAGATGATAAATGCCTTCAAGCCTTGGACCATCTAAAGTCCTACCAAAAATGCCTTCATCAACATTATAACAAGCACATAAAATATTGTGAGTTTTAATTTGGTGAGCTAGTGCTCAAGGAAAACCAACGTAACATTGATGTCGATTGAGAAAACAAGGGCAAGTTTGAACCTAACTGGCTCAGACCAGATGTTGTCATATCCAAATTCGTCTCAGGTGATTATAATTTGGCTACTCCATATGGGTATGAGCTGGAGGATCCCATGAATATCATGCATATCCAACGCTTTTATGCCTAAATATCTATTACTCAAAAATCAAAATAAAATATAAATCAACAAAAAGATAATAATAAAAATGAAAATAATTTGTCCAATGGTGAAAACCAGTTTGGTGGCACCTTAGGAAAGTATCATGGTGCAACTCATTTTCCGGCACTATGGTAAAATTAGGTCTAATGTCTACTAGTGCTCTATTATACACAATCAAGCACACTAGGGGAAAACACCCCTTTATCACTACATCCCTTTTATCCTTATTCACATTTTCATTCCTATCCACATTATCCATTCTCTAAATCTAGACTTCTTCTGATCCTTCCTACAAAGCAAAGGATTTTTTATGACTATGAATATATATCTCAATCCTAACTAAGATCGCATTGTCCACAATTAAACTTAGGGATACCATAACACTGAATTATATCCCTATTAAGTGTCAAGAAATGCAACCCTTGTAATATCTTGAGGCCTTCATTTCTCTCCATCCCCCCATCTACCTCCTACTAGTACTCATCCCCTTCTAAAACCATTTCCTTTTCTATCTACTATACTACCACATTTAATGCAATGGTTCTGTTGTAAATAGTTGTATAAATTTGAAAACATCTAGTATCCACTCTCATATGTAAATACCAACATCAAATCTATAACATTGATAAAAACATTACCATCCAACTATCATCATACATACATCAAAATTTATACCATCAACCATAATTTACATCAAATACAACCATAATCCCATCCATAAAAAAATACTACCCATCATCAACATACATCACTAAAATTCATCACCATTGATATAATTAACCATAATAAAATGAGTTAACATCCAAAATATCGTCACATCATCACTACACACACACACACACACACACACACACACACACACACACACACACACACACACACACACACACACACACACACACACACACACACACACACACACACACACACATATCAAATCCATCATCATAAATAACACTCTACACATCATATAAGCAATGTAATAATCATCATCACATCCCTAACATCATCATCATATACCATTCATAATAACATAACATTATTATCATAATCAACACATCATCAATCATTTCATCTAAACACCATACCATCATCACATCAAATTTACAAAATCATCATGATAAATATTAAATCATTATAGATCATCATCATCACAACAAATTAAAGTTATAAATTATCATCACATACATGACATTATATCATCAACATAAATTCAAATCACATCATCTCATCAAAACAACAACATAACACAACAATATCAAATACATCACCATGAAAAATATAACCATCCTAGTCACCACAAAATGTCTCATAACATGTACATGAAATAATACATCATCATACACCTCATCCAAAAATGGTAATCATCATCCATATATATATACATCAAAACTATGACCATGTTAGTAATCATCGAACATCTAATAAAATAAACATACATATAATACAATCCAATGGTGCTCATTATTATGTTGATCTACCACTAACATCCCTTGCTCTGCTTGGTGGAGGTTGTGTAACACTCACAATACTTCTAGAGGTTGTGGCTTGCCCTGATCTCCAACCAAATATATGTCCTAATCTCTATCCAAATCCATGTCCTTCTCTCTACCAATATACATGGTCTACGTAATGTATAGAATCCGATCTCTCCTACATCACAATATCCTCATAATAATGCATCTCCTCCATCAAATCTTGATATTGCTGCAATGATACAATGTATGTGGGACCCATCCTTCCTAATATCTGTGATGAACTCAAGGCTGCCGCTACTCTTTCTCCCTAAGATGTACCCTATGTCTCACACCCCTACTACTGCATCTAATGGGCCATACCTCTATCTATAAGTATCATGTTACTGGTGATATCTATCCTAGTTCTATAAATCATGATCCCACTCATGCTCTATCTGTATCACCTCCCCTTGTAATCGATTAATCTCAGGCTCCCTTTATCTCACCACCAATGTTAGCACACTCACTACTCATATCAAGTCTTCTACATATCTCACATGAGATACACTTCTATCCCACAATCCTAATATCTTCATGACTTGCGCATGACCCTCCATCTCCAACATGTCTTTTTGTTTATGTAGATTGGCACCCCCATCCCATAATCCACCTGGTCCTCCTGACCCTGATCCACCAACTCCCACATCCCCTGATCCACTTACTCCTCCTAACCCTGATGCATTCGATCCCCCTGATCTTGATCCTCCTCTACCAAATGACCCTATTATATCTGTTTGTGGTGTAAAAACCACCTACAATGGCCATGTAGTATCATCCACCTACATCACATCCATCTCTTACCTATTTGGACTCTGTGTAGGTGAATGAACAACTGACTACTGCACTGGTGGACCACCCAAAAGAATCATTGGCAATGCCCATTGTAATCATCCTCTACCTATCTCTACAATATGTATACCACTACCGCCTACCCCTATGGAATCCCCTTGTACCCCTGACAGTGACCATGTACAAACCCCATCCCACCAAGTGGACGTGTCAACCTCGTTGGTCTAACGCTTGCTCAACACTCATCATAACCATGTACGGTCCCTGGATCTTCCAATACTGGTAATGGTTCCCATGGAAAAACCTAAACATCATCCAAAAAAGCTTTCGCTACAGCTATAAGAATCATGACACCCCACTCCCTCACCTCCCATACAGTCCATGTGAATATATGATGACCCAGAGGAATGTCTTGCATAATACCAAAATGTCGTAATACGTGATCTGGCCGATATCGCTCCACTGTATAGGGCTGGCCCCTAACCAAATAATATAGAGTTTGAATCCTACTCAATTGTCTTTGATCTCCCTCCCATGCCTCACACTACCAGAATGGCCGTCAAGTAATATCATCTACATGTATCTCATCAATGTTTCACCTATACTAATCCACCTCACCTAAGTGCTCCCACCTACCTCTTGTCATACGTTGACAACTCCCCAGCCTAGTGGTACTACCAGATCCCAATAGGCCTACCCACGAAAATGTGGTCATAACTGCATATCTGTAATAAAATCCTTGCTCCAATGCTACCACCTCCTAGATAGGCTACTTTTTGTAGATCGTGATATTATCACGCTAATACCATCTCCTCTTACCACATGGCATGTACCATATCCATGAACCCAATGCTAAAATACCATCCTCCACCATCTGAGAATAGAATGTAGCATATCAATGAATACAATAGCAACAATACACGCTCCATGTACACCTTATCTAAAGTACACACCTAGGTCTATCTGTATCCCCTCATGGGATGCATCCTCTGTATTAGTCAACAATCAAAATCCATGCCTAGGCCTCAACCTATGTCAGACCACTAGCTCCCCCTCTACAGGAAGTTGGTAAATACATTAGACATCCTATAATGTCACCATCATCTCACCAATAAGAAACCAAAAGGTACTCATCTTCGAGTGTCACTGTTTCGCTAATGTTGTCAGAAAACTACGATTTTCCTACAAATAGAGCATCCTTGCCTCATGTATAATCCCCAATACATGTAACAACGATGCCTTGTCCTCGTCTACCTCTATATCCACATCCCCTAACAAATGTATTTGGGCAGCTGACTATCGGGCCCCTAAAATATTGGCTAAGTACACAAAGGCGCATGGGCGTGCAAGGAGAAGGTGCGCAAGGCGGGGTTCTAGGATGGTTTTAGAAGGGTTGTGTTATGCACCCGCAAGAAAAGGTCTCAGGACTTAACCATATTTTGTGTATCAGGCATGACATAACTGTGCATGCAGAGTGGATAAGGTGCCAGCCTGACGACAGGTTGGCCTAGGAAGGAATATGCCCTACGAAGAAATCTTCTAGAAGACCATCATGGAAAAAAGTGGAGAGCTCAGGCCTGGAGGAGCATGCTCCCATGGAGGACCACATTCAGACACTTGGCACCGAATCTGAGGCTGCATAAGGATGAGTTGGTACTTTGGGGTACCTATAAATACAAGCGCCTATAGAAGAAAAAGAGACACAGAGAGAGATCAATAAAGAGCAGAGCTCTGCAGAAATGCCACAAGGAGTTATATTAGGTTGGGGTTATAAAATTTATTTTTGAGAGATAAATGATATGGATCCAGTTATGATGCATGACTTCGGTCTGCCATAATGTTGTGTTTTGTAGTAAGCCTAATGAATGTAATGAGGTTACCAAGTTAATTGAATATGATCTTTTTTGGTTCGGATTCATACATGATTCTTCATAATTCATTTTCATGTATGTTTATAAGATGAATATGAATTCTTATGCATTTTCCTTTCTATTTTGATTCATTTCTTTAAGTCTGTCTATCTGTAATGACTGCAATGATCTAGATCCATTCTAAGCTCTATGATGTTCGCATGTTTCATTCCCACTCACTTTGTTTAAAGTTTGGATCATAGTTGATGTTTTCTCTCTCAAATCACATAAAAGAGATACTCGGTGCCTGCGCATGCCTCGGGTGAGCATCCAGCGCCTGTTGGGTGATAGGCCAACATGCATGGGATTCCCATGTTCTTTGGTGGGTGTAAAAATGACTACACCGACCGTCAATGCCTCACCTGCACAACATATAACTCAACCTACACACATTACATAACTCATATTAGCCTCTATATCTAAGTACCCCTCTTATCAAATTCCATTTTTCATAATTTACCCATTAACCAACTTATCCATTCCAAATATGCCACATAAGCGCCATTTGGTTAACATAAAGGTTATTTCTAAAAACCTGCTATTTATAATGAATAAACCATTTTAAGCACATATGCGCTATTCGAGAACAAATGTGCCATTATGCATCCCATTTTTGTACATATACACCATTTTCTATCACCTTTCCATCCTACTAAAAGTTCTACTATATTCAACATATGCACCATTCTATAACACGTGCACTAATCTGCAACATAAGCGCTATTATAAATGTTATTCTGAACCCAAAAGTGTTAATTTATATCCCCTCCCTACATTCAACAAAATGTACCACATATAAATAGGGACCCATAAAATTACATCATCATTCACATGTCATGCCCATAAAACAACATGACGTGGTAGGGATTTTCCAGTGTTGGAGGGATTCATGTCAATTGGCTATCAAGTGGAGGATGTTGGCGTACGTGAGAGGAGATCACCGAATCTGTCATATAAAAAATTGATTTCCACCACTTCCACCAAATCAAAAGGTTGAGGTGGCCACATTTATAGAGTTTTGGGAGGCACGCCACATGGTTTACTGCCATCTGTAACCATTAAGTTCATTAAACACCCAAACCAATAAGAAAAAAACCATTTATCCTGGTTCTGTTGAGGTGCCATTCACAACAAAGGTTTTTCTATTTTGGATAATACCAACTCACATTTGGCCCGCCACATGTCTGTGATTCCTAGGTTAGATTTTTACGTTGATATTTTTTTTGGAATATTTCAAATTGTAGAAAGGATTACAGTAAGGGTCTGTGATTTTTTAAACATCTCAAATAAATGGTTTAAGGAAGTATAGGCTAAGTTACAAAAATAATTTTAAAAATTACTCATTCATGGATTAACATTACAGTAGTCTTTCTGGAATGAGCCAATTGTTGTCGAGTCATAGTTTACAATAAATCTACAATGTCTGTAAACGATTTACCGTAGCCAAT
Source organism: Taxus chinensis (assembly GCA_019776745.2). Classification (NCBI taxonomy): domain Eukaryota; kingdom Viridiplantae; phylum Streptophyta; class Pinopsida; order Cupressales; family Taxaceae; genus Taxus; species Taxus chinensis. Next base: position 854,666,194 of record CM034149.1, on the reverse strand, counting down.
TCAGACATTTTATAAAGGAAGAAACCCAAACAAATTTTTAAAAAATATAAATAACTTATATTCTAAATTTAAATTTTTTGAATTATTGTAACTCTTAATTTAGAAAGGAATTACATTATATTTACTATAAAAATTTTCTAGGTTTCTTTCTTTTAAAAGTGAGAAAATAAGCTCAAATAAATAGTATTCAAACCATGTAGATTCTTTACAAACAATAGTAATTTAAAGCCATGTTTGATCCATCGTTGATTAATTTCCTTCTTTTATCTCTCAATCCAGATGATGTTAGCAAATTTAATAGATTGCAACATGCCAACAACTAATCTTACTCAATTGTTATGGTGAGTTACCCTATGTAATTCATTAATCCCTATAATGTTGGTGAGAGCTACCCTCTCCACAACAATTGTCATGATAATCACTATAAATATGTTAAGAAATCTACGTTTTCTTCCTATAAATCTCATATTTCTTGTCTTCCCTTGTCTGCGCTTCTCTAAAACTGAAAAACTTAACAAATTTTTTACCATGCCTCTCCTATCCTATAATACCAAAAATGTATGTTTAAACCCCAAAATAAAATTCTATCTAATGCAAGAACGCAAAAAATATGAAAGTGAAGATAAAACCAAAATATGAAATTATCATGAGAGTTCTCTTATGTCTTTGTGTTCCATTGACACGTACTAGTTTGTGACTACCCTCTTTTCATAAAATTCAAATTAACACTGTGTCTTAAAACAAGTGTTAAAATTTTAATTAATTTAGTGTTTCAAATGATATCACAATTATTCATATAATTTTATGTGTCATTTGATGACTTCTTTTATTAAAATTGTATAATCACCATAAAATAATAAAATTATTTATTTATCAAATCAAATATTTTCAACTTATAAATAAAAAACACTAAATAACTAACTTTGAGTTTGGAAAAAAACAAATATATAATATGTGAACTTTTAAAAAGATATTTTGAGTGGGCTATAAAAAAATTAATTATTAAATTATATGTGACTAGGGACCATGAAAATATCCAACTAAAAAATGATGGAGAATTATGATTGTGCATTTGCAATTGTATGCACTCATAGATTGGAGGAGATAAAATGATATATTAATTTCTTTTTTTCCCCCATAACTTAAATATTGATATATTGTGGATAATGATTTAATTAATAAAATAATAATTAATTCCCATAAGTCAAAACATGATGAAAAACACATTTTGGGTTTCATTGTGTTGAAAAACAAATTGTGGTTTTAATCGTTTTGAAAAACACAATTTGTTTTTTAGCACATTTGAAAAATACATTGTATTTTTCAACACGATCCAAAAACACATAGTGGTTTTCAACACATTGAAAAACACAATGGTTTTCTACATTTCTGGACTGATGTAATGAATATTTAGAGATTAACATGTGGAAAACCTTTGTGTTTTTTAGCACGTTGAAAAACATAATGGTTTTCCACACATTTTCAGTTATGAAATTAAAATTTTGTAAGTCACACTAATATGACCTTAATAATAAATTTCATAAAATCCCTACACTCTTCTCATTTAATTTAGAAAAAAATAGAATTATAACAAAATTATATTTGATCAAATTAATTAACGTTGGTGTAAGTAATATGAAATACAAATGATTTTTATCGATTGCTAACAAAATATTTTTAAGACAACGTAATTATAACTTAAACAATAATATAAATATAGTTAAACAAAATGAACACATTTAATGTTATAAGTGCTTGAGATGAGTCTTAATATTATCTATAAGCATAAATAAGTTCTAGATCTACATGTTGATATGTTTCTATCGTAAAAAAATATAAAAATTAAAATTACATTTGCATGTGATCTTCTAGCTCTTAGTTGTAATTTCATTGCTGTTAGTTGTGTTAAATGGAATAACATTAGAGTAAGTTTTATTTTAAATATTCATTATATTTGTAAATAATGCTAATGTGTAGATAATTTGTTGTATTTTAGTAATTTTAAGGTTGTGAATGTATGATGTAAGTTGAAGCAACAAAAATTCACTGTTTTCATACTCTCACTCTCATTTCAGTATATGGGGGCACGTGCCTCTGGAAAAAACCATGAATAGTTGTGTGTTGAAGGGTCTTGCCTCTTAGGATGCCACATCGAAACACCCATAGTTGGGTGGTAGATTGTGTTGTGCAGAGGTTTTTAAAGCTGCTCATCCATGAGAAATTATTCATACATCAATTTGTCTTGGATAGTTTTTCTGAAATTGTGTTTTCCTTTCCATATTTTTTTCATATTAGATTATGTGTATTAGTTTTGTCTTATAACATACTAACATTAATTGTATGCTTCTTTTTTCATGTGTGGTGTTTTATTTAGTTACATTTTTGTTAAGTGAATATGAATACCCGGAGCTTCATTCCTCCCGATCATGTTGGTAAAATGAAGATGTATAGAAATGTGAGCCTCCGCGTAAACTGAAGAAGATGGAAATTCCAAAAGAAAGTTTGAAATATGCCATAGTTCATAAAAACTTACACAATTTATAAATTCTATCTATATTTTAGACAATTTAGTATTTCATTGAATATTAGTTGTTCATAATCTATATTAGCAACATTTCTATATGTATTATGATTCAAAATTTTAGCACCATTTATAAGGCTCAAATAAAATGGTGAAAATTATACACATTATAATATTGAGTTTGTATTATCCACAATATTTGAAGTACATGCATTGTGGGAAATTTAATATTCTAGTTATTTCTATTTTTTTAATAATATACAGTAACAAAATATAAGTAAAACTATAGTTATATATAATCTACACTACTATAATTTACTCATGGATGATAAATCCTTAAACAAGGTAAAATTATTCAATCATGAATAATATACATCACCTCCAATTTTAACATTTTGTGTCAATAATCTACATAATAACCCAAATATTATATATGAATATTTTTATGAAACCAAAAATAATAACAATCATTAATCAATTCTACCTATAAATTATCTACAATAGATTAGTGCCTTCTCTAAAATATTATATAGATATTTCACAATATAATTAAAGTCAAATTTATGATTTTAAAATATCTATATTCTTAAAGTTTAATTATGAAAAAATATGCTTTCTTTTCATATTTTTAAAAATTAATCTTATCAGAATATAATTACTACTAGAAATAGGGTCATTTATCTACATTGTTATCCATAAAATGTGAGTTTGTTAAAAAATTGCGATTTACCAATATAAACAGATAGATTTTATAATATTTACTACGAATTAACATAATTTCATGAAAGGCAAATTAATTTTTTTCATAATTTCATAAAAGACATAATTTTTTTTGGAATATCCACATTTTTTAAATTTCATTGTGGATAAATCACATTTTTCAATTTTTTTTTTTTTAAATATTTACGTTCATGAATTTCAATTTGTAAATTCATTTTTTTGAAAAACATAATTATAGATGGATAAAATTTAATGGTTTTATTTTTTCACACTATATATGAAACACCACTTAATACTTTATCTTAATTATTATAATTGTTAATTTACACTATTGAAAGATGAAAATATGTTATATTTTTCTCTGATTATTTATCATGGTAGGAATGCAATTTATTTTTTGGCATTACTCTTATTAGCATAAGGGCCATGCTATGTTAATTTTTATGTTTATGTTCATGAGAAAATGTGAAGTGGAGGATTGCAACTATAAAATTAAAAAAATAGGTTGTCTTAGAAATCCCCACAAAAAGTCATTTTTCTATTATAATTTTTTATGAGAAAATTTTATTTTACATAGATATCAACATCTATTTCCCATGTTAGAATGAATATAGATGATCATGTTTTTGTAGTGATAGATGATCATATTGTGATATGCTTGTGCACTAGAAGCAGTAGGCGGTCCTGTAAATTGTTATTTTCCTTGCATTTGAATACCCTTGTAACGCCCTGATTTTTGTAAGTTATCATGGTGATTATTTTTTCATAATGTTGTAACTATTGAAATGAAGGCAAACATGTTAAGATATATTTTTGATCTTAAAGGAATGTGTTGCTAATCTGGACTCTTGTATACTGTAATTTGTTTACATGGGACAGCAGTAATTATTGCTTGTATGTTTGCTGATATGACAACAGATCGGTCGTATGTTTGATGAACTCTATTCGCTGATTGACAGCACACCTTGAATCAATTCCATTGATCCAAGGTATGTTGTGGCCTTCTTGTAATCGCTTTGCCGATTTACTTTTAAACCAGACTGAAGGTTGATATAAATGTTGCAGCACCTGATTTCAGGTATGAATAGCTGGCACGTAGATGCCAACGGAAAAGGTTCGATTCTCGAACCATACACTGTTGTAACGCCAGACCCCGTAAGGTGATAAAGGCCTGGATGCGGGTGGCTCAGGTATGTGGAACGTGGGACGAAATGTCCTGCATAGCGCTGAATTTGGATGTCAGTCAAAAGGACTTGATTGGAAATTGATTAATTAAGTGCTAGGGGATTAGACCCTAATCTACCCCTAAGTTCTACCTTATACCCTAACTACTATCCTATGTGGATTTTTTAAATTCTATAATGGTAAAAATAGATCTAAATCCTATTAACCTATGACCTAGATTTGAACACTATTATAAATCCTAAACTAATCCTAACCTAAGGAAGGGGACGCACAGACCCATGGGGATGGAAAGGATAAGGATGGAAGGAAATTTAATGGGCAATAAATGTGGTCCTTGCGTGGACAGATGCCAAGTTTGGGTCGGGGGAACAGGGAAAAGTTAGAGGGAATCTAGTTAGTCATGAGACTAAACTCTGTTTTCATGCAAAATTTGAATTTGGCAATTCGCCAACCTGAGTCGGCAGAGTGGCGTGAGGAAAAAGGAAAAGGCAGAGCCTTCAATGCATTTAATTTTCTTGGTCTTTGCGACCAGCCCGCCTTGGAAAGAGCATAGAGGAAATTTTGTTGTTCATTGTGTTCTTTCAGGTTTTTGGAAGTTGCTCTGCATTTGGTTTTTCATGGTTCTGTCGAACCAGTTGTGTTTGATTGTTATCTCTGTTTCTTTGGAAAATCTAAGGCTATTTTTGAGCCTGTAGTAGGAAGGTGATTGTTTGGGAAGCTCTGCTACTGCCGCCGTGGAAGGAAATAACTCCTGTAGGCGCGGTTTTCTTCGAGCTTCAAGGAAGATTATCAGGCATGTTAAGCCCTTCTCTTTAAACTGCTTGCTTTGCTTAAACGTCTCATTAAAACAACCCTGCTCTTCTGATGAAGGGGGTTTTTGGGTTTATTCGACTTTGCTGTCATGATTGAGATGATTTGGGTAGAGTCGTTTTTCTTTGCTGTTGTGATTTGAACTGTCTTTGCATAAGTATTGAGTTGGAAATACAAGCCTATGCTGTGTTGATTTGTTCGAAAATATTGGGGATTGTTTCTTTACTGAAATTATAAGGAAATTATGCTTATGAATACTTAGCTGTGCTTTTTCTTTTGTAAAAATGGATGAACACGAATTGGGTAATCGTGGAAGTTGAAGAAAGTAATTGTTCTTCTTACTGAAATTATAAATGAACTATGTTTTCTCCTTGCTGTGATGGAAAGTTGATTTTGTTGTGTTTTATGGATGCGGTTTGATCTTCGAGTTCGATACTGTTGTCGTGAATACGAACTTGGCTTTGAATTTCTGTGCAAACGAATGAAATACATGTGAATTAGCTTGCTGCTTTGAGACTGTTTTGACTGTACCAAGCTTGCGCATTTAATACCCTATGCGGGTTTGCCTTGATAAAGGTATTGTTATATGAATATTGTATTTCTGGGTTCTGCACATCATTGTGAAATAGAAGAATGGGATTTCGGGTTGAAATGTCTGTTGATAAGGAACTCGAACTGGGTATTTCTTTACAAATGGCATATTGAATGAAAATTGTACATGCTGTGTGAGTTTGTTTGACATTGTTGAACAATCGTTCTATTGTCAATATGGGGTTTGAGCTGTCATTATAAAATAAACATGACTTGGGTGTTCTTATTACATTTTGAAGAAAATGATTGTTTTCTTACTGAAATTATAAGGAAACGAGTTCTTCTTCTTTCTGTTGTTTTAGATTTTGAAAGAAATGGTAATTGGAGATTTATTGAGCATCATAGGTTCGGCTTGATGGAAGTGACAGTGGCATTTAGATTGTTTTCTGAGTGTTGTGTTTTTTTTTTGTACAAACGAAAGGATGAAATGATTCGTGTGATCTCTGATTTTGCACTGTCATTCAAATACGAACTCAACTTGAGTGATTCTTGTTGTGTTTGAAGAAAATGGGTGTTTTCTTATTGAAATAATTACAGGGATGAATTTTTCTCTTCTTGATGTTTGAGTTCTGGAAATAGCAACAATAGAGCTTTACTGTACAATACGGGTTGGACTTGTTGTAGGTTATAGCAAAGTGCAAATTATTATTTATGAACTGTGTGTGTTCATAGGTATAGAAAGTCGTGTGAATAATTGATTAAGCGACTGTATAACTGTTCATTTGGTTATAATACAGTGAAAGAAGTATGAATTCTTCTAGTACAGTAAGAGCATAGTATGCATTCTTTACATTGTTTGTTCTATGATGGATACAATGTTTTACCAACTTGTTTTTGGTATTCGTATGATCCTGATTTAAAGGAAGTATTGATAGGGATGATAAATTCTTCCTTGTTTTCATTTAAAGCTGAGTATGAATGGAATTATTCCTTGCTTTTGGAAAGTGAATTCTGAATGGATTTTGTAAGTTTCACTCTGAACTGTTATCTTTGATTGATGTCTCGTTTGGATTTAACTTTCAGTACAGTCATGAGGAAAGGAATAGGAGTGTGGATGGATAACTTGGAATAATGATCATTTCTTCTCTCATACAGTTGGAAATCTGTAATCATTAAGGAACAAATTTTATATGGCTTGGGATTAAGCATCTATATTCTATTGCTGTTTACTTTCTCATATGTACTTGATTGCTTGAAATCAAATGAGTTGCATGAACTGAAAGGAAAGTAATTGGATTTATATTTTTCAGTCAAATTTTATCCTTTGAATTTATTACTAATGAAAGGGAAGGAAATAGACAGCATTTAATGTTATAACAGTAGTATGCAAACGTGTGTTCCTAGTTTTTTTTACAGATGTTGTAATCTGGAACTGTTTGAAGGAAATTACTTTTGTAATGATTATTTAGGAAAGAGGACAGCAATCCTTTGACTGATTGGGATGGTATTTAGATGATTCAGTTGTCATGTTGTTCATTCTTTTTAATACTTAATTCTTGATTGATGTTCATATTAACGTTTCATAAAAGCAGGGTTCTTTTATTGAGACAGTTAATTAAAAGCACCTCATTTTAATGACAAGTGCTTAATATGCTCAGTTCAATGAACTGACCCGTGCAAGTAATTTTGCAGATGGAACTTGAGTAAAACGAAGACATGGTTGTTTTCTGATACTTCTTTTGATTGACTGAAGATGGATTGTATTTGATAGTTATTATTCCTCTACGAGGAATTGAGAAAAGAAGAAATTACATTCTTCTATCTTATGAGTTGTAATGTTGTTTTATATAAACAAAGTCCAGTAATTTGGACTGGCAAATGTATAGATTATGAAATGGATTGATGAATACAAATACAAGTGTGATATTTTAATGACTATATCAGTTTGATATTGTTGATTAAGTTGGGAATATAACATTATTTCTTGATTTGGAATTGTTCAAATGTTCTTGGATGGATTTAAAAGGAACTGACATCTATTCTTACCTAAATACAACTTTTACGTTGAAATGTGCAATTAGTTCATACTTGGGTTAAGATGAATTTTTAATTGACATTAAAAAGGATTAGGAAGAACATGTACTCATATCGGAAAGGTATTCAGGATTAGCTTGAAAGCTAAGGAATATCAAATAACTTAGGAGCAGCCGAACCTTGTATTCAGACTCCGTTAATAGCCTCGTATGTTAAATTCAGAAAGTAAGGATATGGGAAAAAACATATCCATGGTTAACAGACCTTAACTATGTAAGGTTAAGGAGAATAAATGAATAAATTCATTAAGAATTAGACCTCGTTTAAATGACGTCTAATAAGCTGGAATTCTGAATTTGTTTTCAGTTGTGGAAAAAACTTGGTTAAGTTTAATAGGTTAAACTTATTAAGTCTATCGGTAATGGGCTGCTTAATCCAAGGATTAAGAAAAGAACCAAGTAGAGAAAATGTAACCCTTCGGTATGAAGGAGAAGATGCATAGTAAGCTAGAAGACGGATTTAGTCTTTCTTAGCTACATACAACTGTAACAAGAACGAGGATAAAGGATCAACATGGCTGCTGAAAGTTGATCTTAAATATTAAGATCATAACCAAATCACTTGAGCTGGATGTGTACTCTTGATGGGAGGATTCCGTAGGACATTGACATACGCCAGTTATAGCATGGTGTCTTCATGAAGGTGGGGCCTTCATGACGACACAATGTTATAGCTGACATATTACAATGCCCTCCCGAATTAAATCATCAAGATTACATAAGCTGAATATTAAGTTCTTGGCTGGGGATAGGAGTGTGATCATGTATATGGAGTGACTCCGGAGGACTAAAGATAACTAGACACATGGAGTCGTCTAGGGATGACACCGTATGTCTGCGTATCTTTAGTTACCATGAGTAACTTCCTATACTCGTTCATATTGCTAGTTGGAGTTAGAGTTTGACCCTTAAATTGGAAGGACTGGTAGGGACCAGGAAAGACCATTCTAGATAACAGACGAAGTGAGGTGAAGGACGTATTCCATTGGTGTGTATCACATCCAGGAATATGATCATGCAAAGCATGTGAAAATCTTTGGCCAAAGTATCGCAAGTGCTGGTTGCGTTGTCCTAATCACCTAATTTAAGATGCAGGATGTCAGATGAATATCAGTAACAGATATTCAGATAGGCTTCTTAAATGGATCACTTCGATAACCGGAAACAGTAAGAGAACCTTGTATATACATTATACTATGCATGAATGAACATGAAGGATCGGTAAGTTGCCGAGTCATGAAATGAGAGATTGTTGAAACTCCGAGCCATGAAAATGGGAGATCGGTAGTTCTTCGAGTCATTTACAAGCAGCATATGGAATCTATTATATGATTGAATGGCACTGAATGTGTGTTCCATATTACAAATATGTGAACAGAGAACATTAGTTTTTAAAGGGAAATTGTGTGATCCAAACTACATTGTTTGGGCAGAGAACAATTATTAAAACTTGAACGTGTGTTTGAATTATATAATTCATAACAGGGAACGTTGTATTTAAAAATAAAAAATTTAAAATTTTTTCCCTTGTTCTAGTATCTTAAAATGGGGATGTTACATCTTGGTATCAGAGCTGAAGGTTGCAGCTCTTGGACCTAATGAGTCCACAATATTAATAAGGTTTACATTTTCTTATTGAACAGAAAATGGTCAGAACAAGAGGGAATGCTTGCGAACAACCCGTTACTGGGTGGAGAAGCAGCTACTGCTCAAAAGCTGGATGAAATCCTTGCTGCCCTACTAGATACGAGAGATCGTTTGACTGTTCTGGAACAGCAGTCAATGGGCAATGAAGAGGAGGAAGAAGAAGCTGATATAAATGATCAGCCACCTCCTGTGGACAACACCAATGGAGGGAATCCGGGTGTTGATAATAATAATGTAAATGCTCCTAATCATCCTGAAAATAAAAGGGCAAGATTAGCAGCTGAACTTACAAATGACATAAAGAGAATAAGTCCTCCAAAGTTTGATGGAACAACCCTTGGGGACAGAGCTGAGAATTGGCTCAGTGAAATGGAGAAATACTTTGCAATAAGAAACTTCTCCAAGAGACCAAAGCGATATGGGGAGCATATCAGCTTTCTCATGAAGCATCATCATGGTGGGACAACCGTAAGGTTGAGTTGAATATTGTCGAATCAGACATAACTTGGGATCAATTTAAGGGTTACTTTAGGCAACGATGGCTGCCTCAACTCTATTTTGATAGGAAAATGACTGAATTTCAGAACTGGTCGCAAGGAAGGCTGACGGTGACAGAATACTGGGAAGGGTTTACTAAACTCCTTAAGTATGTGCCGCAGAGTACCAAGCTGACGAGAAGTTCAGAATACGGAAATTCATAATGGGACTGAATCCCATCATTGGTGGTGAAGTGGATGTCCACGGCCCAACCACCATGGAAGGAGTTGTCGAAAAGGCAATTAGACAGGAACAGAAATTGAGAGCAATTTCTGCTCATAGGGAAGAGATAAGGAAGAAGATTCCCAATTCTTCTTCATCTCTCGCACCTAAAAGGGGACCTTGGAAAAGGTTTGGTGTGAAAAAAAAAATTGTTGTGGATAACAACAAGAAATCTGTGATGAACAAACCTGTAAATAGTGTGCGGAATAGCTTCACAAAAGTTAGTGGCAATGGACAAAAGTCCTATGGAAGCCAAAATGATAACTTCAAAGCTGGTAACAAATTTGAGCCTAGAAAAGGGCCAGTTGGAGGATGCTTCAACTGTGGAAAGGACCACTACGCGAATCACTATCCTCTGAAGAAGGATGATCGCAATCAGCAGCATAGGATACACGCTGCTGCAGTGGCTAACAGACAAGCTGAAAAGCAAGTTACGCCTATAGAAGTTCCGGGTAAGTTATTCGGTACACCTGTAGTCATACTTTTTGATACTGGAGCTACTGAATGCTTTATTTCTGCTAAACTTGCAATGAAATTAAAAAGAAAGGCTGAACGAATGGATAAGACATGGACAGTGCATTATGGGAATAATGTTGTCCATACAGTCGAAATGTGCCTTTTTGGGGCAATTCTTGATTTTTCCCAGTTTCTCCACCGAAGTTGACCTATATGTCACTCCTTTAGGATCATATGATATCATTATTGGAGTTAACTAGTTGGAAGAACATAAGGCAAAAGTTGATTGTTATGAAAAACAAATTTGTTGTTTTGATGACCTGCATAAAGCAGCAGTCATTCAAGGTGTAAAACGTGAAGTTGCAGTTAGGAAACTGACAACTATGCAACTAAAAAAGGCTAAAAATAGAGGCTGCACCTTGTATGCAGTAAAAATGACAGAAAATTCTGAGGAAGATAATGATTTCATGGAAAAAATATCCATTGTTAAGGGGTTTCAATGATGTGTTTCCAGGGAATTATCCAGGTCTTCCACCCAAACGAGATTTTGACTTTGCAATAGAAATCAAACCAGGAACTGAACCCATATCTAAGGCACCTTATAGAATGACCACCATCAAGTTGGTAGAGCTAAAGGCTCAGTTACAAGAACTTTTGACTAAGGGGCTGATAAGACCGAGCGTCTCACCTTGGGGAGCGCTAGTAATTTTTGTAAAGAAAAAGGATGGCACATTGAGGCTGTGCATTGATTACAGAATGCTGAACAAGGCAACTATTAAAAATCGATACCCACTTCCTAGGATTGATGATCTGTTCGATCAGATGTGAGGAGCATCAATCTATTCAAAAATAGATCTATCGATCTGGGTATCATCAGCTGAGAATAAAAGAGGAAGATATTCATAAAACAATTTTAGAACAAGGTACGAGCATTATGAGTTCACGGTGTTACCTTTTGGGTTGACCAATGCACCTGCCGCCTTCATGAATCTGATGAATAATATTTTTCAAGAATACTTAGACAAGTTTGTGCTTGTATTCTTAGATGACATTCTTATATACTCTAAAAATGTCGAAGAGCACCAAGAACATCTAAGGATAATGCTGGAAATTTTAAGAAAGAGGAAGCTATATGGTAAACTGTCTAAATGTTCCTTTTATGATGCAGAGGTGCATTATTTGGGACACGTTATAAGAAAGAATGGAATAGCTGTAGACCCTTCAAAGATCACAGCTATAACTGAGTGGCCTGCACCTAAGAACGTGCACGAAGTGAGAAGCTTCATGGGCTTGGTAGGATACTATCGAAAGTTCGTGAAGGACTTTTCAAAAATTGCTCCCCCAATCACTTCACTGGAAAAGAAGGATAAGAAATTTGTCTGGATGGACAAATGTGAATCTACCTTTAAAAATTTAAAGGAACAATTAACTACAACACCTATTTTAACTATACCAGATCCAAATGGAAATTTTATGGTTGTAACGGATGCATCAGGGGAGGGCCTTGGAGGTATTCTGTTATAGAATAACCATGTTATAGCTTATAAAAGTAGAAAGCTTAAGTTACATGAACAGAATTATGCTTCACACAACCTAGAGCTCGCTGCCATTGTTCATGCACTTCAAATGTGGAGGCATTACCTTTTAGGAAAGCCTTTTGAGTTAAAAACTGACCATCTGGGGTTGAAGTATATTTTTACTCAGCCAAATCTGAATGCAAGGCAGCAAAGATGGTTAGAATTTATGTCTCAGTATGATTTTGATGTAAGCTACATCAAAGGTAAGGAAAATAAAGTGGCAGATGCTCTGAGTCGAAGGAAGCATATCTCTGCTCTTATAATGTTAAGAACTCAGTTTAAGGATGAGGTGAAAGATGCCTTGGAATCATATCCTTATTTCCAGCAAGTCAAAACAGCACTTGCTGTAGATCCAAAGGATGTCAGGTATAAGGGATTTTGTTTCGACAATGAAGGAATTTTGAGGTTTGAAAACAGGATATATATACCTTTGGCAAATGAATTAAGAAGGAAATTGTTAATTGAATTTCATAATTCACCTTTTTCTGGACACCCTAGCATTACGAAAATGCTTGCTGATCTGAAGCAGCAATACTTCTGGAAGGGAATGAAAAAGGATGTGGTGGAATTTGTAACACACTGTTTAGAATGTCAGCATGTTAAGGTGGAACATATGCATCTCGCTAGATTATTGTATCCCCACAGCATTCCACAGTACAAATGGCAAGTGATAACGATGGATTTCGTTCAAGGATTGCCTATGTCAAGAAATAAGCATGATATTATCCTGGTTGTCATCGACAAATTGACCAAAGTGGCACACTTCATTGCTGGTAATTTGAAAGACAATGCACCAGTGTTAGCAAGAAGATTTGTACATGAAATTTTCAGATTGCATGGAATACCCGAATTAATCATATCAGACAGAGATCCAAGGATGACATCAAGGTTTTGGGAAACGCTTAATGCGGCCTTGGGAACTAAATTAAACTTCAGCTCTGCATATCATCCGGAGACGGATGGACAGACCGAGAGAGTTAATCAAGTTTTAGAGGACATGTTAAGGATGTATTGCATGGACCAGCAGTATAAATGGGAGGAATACCTTCCACTGGTTGAATTTGCCTACAATAATACATACCATGCCTCTTTAAAAATGGTGCCCTTTGAAGCATTGTATGGAAGAAAATGCAGAACCCCTGTCAGCTAGGACAGCGTAGAGGACAAAGAGGTAATTGGGCCAGAAATTCTTACGGAAATGGAACAAGCAAATCAAAATGATTCGGGAACATCTAAAGGAGGCTGCCAATAGGAAAAAGAGTTATGCAGAATTAAAGCGGGTTGTATAGGAATTATAAACTGGGAGAGAAGGTCTTTCTTTGAGTGAAGCTGAAAAAGAGCTCAATAACTTTTGGCAAGGCTGCCAAGTTGTTGCCACGATACATGGGACCTTTTGAAATTGTTGAAATAATCAACCCTGTAGCTTATCGTCTAGCATTACCTCCTGCTTTATCTCAAATGCATGATGTTTTTCATATTTCTTTGCTTAAGAAATACATAACAGATTTATCACATGTGCTGAATTAGAATTCCTTGCAGGTCCAAGACCCAGGAATAATCATGGTTAAGCCCATTCGAGTGTTGGGAACTCGCCAGTTGTACTTAAGAAATCGCGAAGTGAATCAATGTAAGGTCCAGTGGGACCAGTTCAGCAAAGAAAGTGCAACTTGGGAAAATCTCGAAGAAATGAGATCTGCTTTTCCATACTTGTTTGATCGAAATTGAAATTCGAAAAACTGATAATTCTACCAAATTTAGACAATTATTGGTCTATTTTACAGTTGTCTTAAAACACAGTTTTTAAGAGTGAATCTATTTTTGGTATGAACTTATAAATGGAAGGACAATAACTGAACTTTGTCCTAGAAACTCCTTGATTTGGTTAATTTGATCATCGGGATGATGATTCTTTAAGAAGGGAGGAATGTAACGCCCTGATTTTTGTAAGTTATCATGGTGATTATTTTTCATAATGTTGTAACTGCTGAAATGAAGGCAAACATGTTAAGATATATTTTTGATCTTAAAGGAATGTGTTGCTAATCTGGACTCTTGTATACTGTAATTTGTTTACGTGGGACAGCAGTAATTATTGCTTGTATGTTTGCTGATATGACAACAGATCGGTCGTATGTTTGATGAACTCTATTCGCTGATTGACAGCACACCTTGAATCAATTCCATTGATCCAAGGTATGCTGTGGCCTTCTTGTAATCACTTTTCCGATTTACTTTTAAACCAGACTGAAGGTTGATATAAATGTTGCAGCACCTGATTTCAGGTATGAATAGCTGGCACGTAGATGCCAACGGAAAAGGTTCGATTCTCGAACCATACACTGTTGTAACGCCAGACCCCGTAAGGTGATAAAGGCCTGGATGCGGGTGGCTCAGGTATGTGGAACGTGGGACGAAACGTCCTGCATAGCGCTGAATTTGGATGTCAGTCGGAAGGACTTGATTGGAAATTGATTAATTAAGTGCTAGGGGATTAGACCCTAATCTACCCCTAAGTTCTACCTTATACCCTAACTACTATCCTATGTGGATTTTTAAATTCTATAATGGTAAAAATAGATCTAAATCCTATTAACCTATGACCTAGATTTGAACACTATTATAAATCCTAAACTAATCCTAACCTAAGGAAGGGGACGCACAGACCCATGGGGATGGAAAGGATAAGGATGGAAGGGAAATTTAATGGGCAATGAATGTGGTCCTTGCGTGGACAGCGCCAAGTTTGGCGGGAACAGGGAAAAGTTAGGGGCATCTAGTTAGTCATGAGACTAAACTCTGTTTTCATGCAAAATTTGAATTTGGCAATTCGCCAACCCGAGTCGGCGGTGGCGTGAGGAAAAAGGAAAAGGCAGAGCCTTCAATGCATTTAATTTTCTTGGTCTTTGCGACCAGCCCGCCTTGGAAAGAGCATAGAGGAAATTTTGTTGTTCATTGTGTTCTTTCGGGTTTTTGGAAGTTGCTCTGCATTTGGTTTTTCATGGTTCTGTCGAACCAGTTGTGTTTGATTGTTATCTCTGTTTCTTTGGAAAATCTAAGGCTATTTTTGAGCCTGTAGCGGAAGGTGATTGTTTGGGAAGCTCTGCTACTACTGCCGTGGAAGGAAATAACTCCTGTAGGCGCGGTTTTCTTCGAGCTTCAAGGAAGATTATCAGGCATGTTAAGCCCTTCTCTTTAAACTGCTTGCTTTGCTTAAACGTCTCATTAAAACAACCCTGCTCTTCTGATGAAGGGGGTTTTGGGTTTATTCGACTTTGCTGTCATGATTGAGATGATTTGGGTAGAGTCATTTTTCTTTGCTGTTGCGATTTGAACTGTCTTTGCATAAGTATTGAGTTGGAAATACAGCCTATGCTATGTTGATTTGTTCGACAATATTGGGGATTGTTTCTTTACTGAAATTATAAGGAAATTATGCTTATGAATACTTAGCTGTGCTTTTTCTTTTGTAAAAATGGATGAACACGAATTGGGTAATCGTGGAAGTTGAAGAAAGTAATTGTTCTTCTTACTGAAATTATAAATGAACTATGTTTTCTCCTTGCTGTGATGGAAAGTTGATTTTGTTGTGTTTTATGGATGCGGTTTGATCTTCCAGTTCGACTGTTGTCGTGAATACGAACTTGGCTTTGAATTTCTGTGCAAACGAATGAAATACATGTGAATTAGCTTGCTGTTTGAGACTGTTTTGACTGTACCAAGCTTGCGCATTTAATACCCTATGCGGGTTTGCCTTGATAAAGGTATTGTTATATGAATATTGTATTTCTGGGTTCTGCACATCATTGTGAAATAGAAGAATGGGATTTCAGGTTGAAATGTCTGTTGATAAGGAACTCGAACTGGGTATTTCTTTACAAATGGCATATTGAATGAAAATTGTACATGCTGTGTGAGTTTGTTTGACATTGTTGAACAATCGTTCTATTGTCAATATGGGTTTGAGCTGTCATTATAAAATAAACACGACTTGGGTGTTCTTATTACATTTTGAAGAAAATGATTGTTTTCTTACTGAAATTATAAGGAAACGAGTTCTTCTTCTTTCTGCTGTTTTAGATTTTGAAAGAAATGGTAATTGGAGATTTATTGAGCATCATAGGTTCGGCTTGATGGAAGTGACAGTGGCATTTAGATTGTTTTCTGAGTGTTGTGTTTGTTTTTTTTGTACAAACGAAAGGATGAAATGATTCGTGTGATCTCTGATTTTGCACTGTCATTCAAATACGAACTCGACTTGAGTGATTCTTGTTGTGTTTGAAGAAAATGGGTGTTTTCTTATTGAAATAATTACAGGGATGAATTTTTCTCTTCTTGTTGTTTGAGTTCTGGAAATAGCAACAATAGAGCTTTACTGTACAATACGGGTTGGACTTGCTGTAGGTTATAGCAAAGTGCAAATTATTATTTATGAACTGTGTGCGTTCATAGGTATAGAAAGTCGTGTGAATAATTGATTAAGCGACTGTATAACTGTTCATTTGGTTATAATACAGTGAAAGAAGTATGAATTCTTCTAGTACAGTAAGAGCATAGTATGCATTCTTTACATTGTTTGTTCTATGATGGATACAATGTTTTACCAACTTGTTTTTGGTATTCGTATGAGCCTGATTTAAAGGAAGTATTGATAGGGATGATAAATTCTTCCTTGTTTTCATTTAAAGCTGAGTATGAATGGAATTATTCCTTGCTGTTGGAAAGTGAATTCTGAATGGATTTTGTAAGTTTCACTCTGAACTGTTATCTTTGATTGATGTCTCGTTTGGATTTAACTTTCAGTACAGTCATGAGGAAAGGAATAGGAGTGTGTGGATGGATAACTTGGAATAATGATCATTTCTTCTCTCATACAGTTGGAAATCTGTAATCGTTAAGGAACGAATTTTATATGGCTTGGGATTAAGCATCTATATTCTATTGCTGTTTACTTTCTCATCTGTACTTGATTGCTTGAAATCAAATGAGTTGCATGAACTGAAAGGAAAGTAATTGGTTTATATTTTCAGTCAAATTTTATCCTTTGAATTTATTACTAATGAAAGGGAAGGAAATAGACAGCATTTAATGTTATAACAGCAGTATGCAAACGTGTGTTCCTAGTTTTTTTTACAGATGTTGTAATCTGGAACTGTTTGAAGGAAATTACTTTTTGTAATGATTATTTAGGAAAGAGGACAGTAATCCTTTGACTGATTGGGATGGTATTTAGATGATTCAGTTGTCATGCTGTTCATTCTTTTTTATACTTAATTCTTGATTGATGTTCATATTAACGTTTCATAAAAGCAGGGTTCTTTTATTGAGACAGTTAATTAAAAGCACCTCATTTTAATGACAAGTGCTTAATATGCTCAGTTCAATGAACTGACCCGTGCAAGTAATTTTACAGATGGAACTTGAGTAAAATGAAGACATGGTTGTTTTCTGATACTTCTTTTGATTGACTGAAGATGGATTGTATTTGATAGTTAATATTCCTCTACGAGGAATTGAGAAAAGAAGAAATTACATTCTTCTATCTTATGAGTTGTAATGTTGTTTTATATAAACAAAGTCCAGTAATTTGGACTGGCAAATGTATAGATTATGAAATGGATTGATGAATACAAATACAAGTGTGATATTTTAATGACTATATCAGTTTGATATTGTTGATTAAGTTGGGAATATAACATTATTTCTTGATTTGGAATTGTTCAAATGTTCTTGGATGGATTTAAAAGGAACTGACATCTATTCTTACCTAAATACAACTTTTACGTTGAAATGTGCAATTAGTTCATACTTGGGTTAAGATGAATTTTTAATTGACATTAAAAAGGATTAGGAAGAACATGTACTCATATCGGAAAGGTATTCGGGATTAGCTTGAAAGCTAAGGAATATCAAATAACTTAGGAGCAGCCGAACCTCGTATTCAGACTCCGTTAATAGCCTCGTATGTTAAATTCAGAAAGTAAGGATATGGGAAAAACATATCCATGGTTAACAGACCTTAACTATGTAAGGTTAAGGAGAATAAATGAATAAATTCATTAAGAATTAGACCTCGTTTAAATGACGTCTAATAAGCTGGAATTCTGAATTTGTTTACAGTTGTGGAAAACTTGGTTAAGTTTAATAGGTTAAACTTATTAAGTCTATCGGTAATGGGCTGCTTAATCCAAGGATTAAGAAAAGAACCAAGTAGAGAAAATGCAACCCTTCGGTACGAAGGAGAAGATGCATAGTAAGCTAGAAGACGGATTTAGTCTCTCTTAGCTACATACAACTGTAACAAGAACGAGGATAAAG
This sequence comes from Taxus chinensis, assembly GCA_019776745.2. NCBI lineage: Eukaryota > Viridiplantae > Streptophyta > Pinopsida > Cupressales > Taxaceae > Taxus > Taxus chinensis. The sequence goes on along the minus strand of CM034149.1, from coordinate 854,647,580 downwards.
GATCAACATGACTGCTGAAAGTTGATCTTAAATATTAAGATCATAACCAAATCACTTGAGCTGGATGTGCACTCTCGATGGGAGGATTCCGTAGGACATTGACATACGCCAGTTACAGCATGGTGTCTTCATGAAGGCGGGGCCTTCATGACGACACAATGTTATAGCTGACATATTACAATGCCCTCCCGAATTAAATCATCAAGATTACATAAGCTGAATACTAAGTTCTTGGCTGGGGATAGGAGTGTGATCACGTATATGGAGTGACTCCGGAGGACTAAAGATAACTAGACACACGGAGTCGTCTAGGGACGACACCGTATGTCTGCGTATCTTTAGTTACCATGAGTAACTTCCTATACTTGTTCATATTGCTAGTTGGAGTTAGAGTTTGACCCTTAAATTGGAAGGACTGGTAGGGACTAGGAAAGACCATTCTAGATAACAGACGAAGTGAGGTGAAGGACGTATTCCATTGGTGTGTATCACATCCAGGAATATGATCATGCAAAGCATGTGAAAATCTTTGGCCAAAGTATCGCAAGTGCTGGTTGCGTTGTCCTAATCACCTAATTTAAGATGCAGGATGTCAGATGAATATCAGTAACAGATATTCAGATAGGCTTCTTAAATGGATCACTTCGATAACCGGAAACGGTTAAGAGAACCTTGTATATACATTATACTATGCATGAATGAACATGAAGGATCGGTAGGTTGCCGAGTCATGAAATGAGAGATCGTTGAAACTCCGAGCCATGAAAATGGGAGATCGGTAGTTCTTCGAGTCATTTACAGCAGCATATGGAAACTGTTATATGATTGAATGGCACTGAATGTGTGTTCCATATTGCAAATATGTGAACAGAGAACATTAGTTTTAAAGGGAAATTGTGTGATCCAAACTGCATTGTTTGGGCAGTGAACAATTATTGAAACTTGAACGTGTGTTTGAATTATATAATTCATAACAGGGAACGTTGTTTAAAAAAAAAAAATAAAAAATTCCCTTGTTCTGGTATCTTAAAATGGGGATGTTACAACCCTCTTTTATACAAGTGTTTTTTTAATTAGCCAAAAATTTATACTCTTTCAATGATTTAAGATGGTATTCATGATGATGATGATCAATCATAACTCAAAATTCATTTTGGAAAGTATGAAATAATTGTTTCATTAACGATGCCAACTTCATGCAATATTTGTTAGGATGGGAAGGAGGCCCAAATGGAAAAGCATGTATAGTCTTCTTGTCCAAGTGATAACAGAGGAAAAGATTCAATTTTCAAATGAAGACTTGGAATGGACCCCAATCAGGGAAGAGCCTAACATTGACCTTTGTGCAGCCATCCTACTTGCAAGACTATAGGAATTTGTAAAGGGAGAAGGTTCCGTAAAAAATTTTGAGAAAAATTTCATCCGCACACATCACAGATTATTTGATATAATTGACCCTAAACCACATAAAACGAAGACATGTTCTTGATTCGAACATTTTCTAACACTTATTTTTTATACATGATTTTTGTAAAAATTTGATGTTAATGTTTTTAATTACAACTACTAGTGTTCATATGGTATTGAGGACAATAGATATAATCCAAAAACAGATGAAAGAGTGAGCAAGTATAAAATTAAAAGGGGTTTCCAATGTCACTTCGATGTGAAGGTTTTGTATGGGATACTGATAGTAACAATAATAATATATAATAATTTATTTTTTTGCGATGTAAACAATGAGTGTTGTCATGGTGTACACAAAACTACGATTAACAACCCTCGTGTTGTTATTGCCCCATACTTTTCAAACAAATGCAATAGTTACATTGAGAGTCCATTCTTGATGGGTGTTCCCATGGACACATTGTATGGAAAACATATAGAGGATCCATCCTTGGTGGGTATGTTGAGCAAGAGGGACCAATTCATGACAAGAAAGGATGTGATGAATGCTTGGAAAAGATTTCACTCTAAGAGTTTTCAAAAGCACATTGATGATGTCATGAGCATGAACTTATGGCATCTAGACGAAAGGGACATTTTTTTCTACTATCAACAATCGAATAGAACCGATATTCCATTCATTATGGGGTTTCAAACACCATAGATGTGTGAGAGAATGGTTCAACATTCGCAAATTTTCATAATCTCCATGGATTCAACATTTGCTACGAACAAATATGGTGTGAGTAATTGAAATAAATTTTGAAATGATTTGTTATTTATGTAACATTAATAATTTTCTCTTTCTATTATATTAAACTTCATGATAAACTTTGATGTCATATTCCTTGCAATACCAATTATACACCTTACTTGTTTTTGATGAGCAAGAGGCTGGGGTTCCCGTAGCATGGGCCATTTCATCGAGGAATAGGATTGAATACATTTACGAGTGGTTGGTGGAAGTCTATAACTGAGGAAAAATTCTTCGTGTTGATTGGAATATCAATGCATTCTTTACGGATGATGTGTCAGCCGAAATAAGCCATGAGGTGTGCTTTTGGTTTTCACGTACTTTTATGCCTATGGCATGTGTGTAGGGCATGGTTTAAAAATGTTTATAAGTATTATAGCAAGGAGTCGAGGTGGAAGATTTTTGAGAGATTAGGTACCATCATGTATGGTATGGGAATGCATGAAGATCAAACCTTTCGAATGATTCAAGACTTCTTCAAAGAATTCAAATAGGAAACTTAATTCCTTGAGTACTTCAAGAAGACATGGTGTGAGAGCAAAGGACATATTAGTGAGTACAACCATTCACGCATTTCCTTATTAATTTTCATCTTAAATAATTACAAGTGGTTTATAGTGTCACTAATACTTAATCTATGTGAATTGATAGCTACGTGGGAAAAAAAAATTAGAAACTTCACCCATGTAAATAAGGAAACAAATGCATCCATCAAGGCCTACCATTGTTATTTGAAGACCAGATACTTGCGTGATAGACAACAAATGCACTCTCTAGATGTACCATTTGTTCTATACACTTATGTACAAGGTGGAGCCTTTTTACAAACACAAGAGGAATTCATAACAATCTGGCTTCTTGACCAACTTCAGAAAAGAAAGACAACTATTGATAGTGATTGAAAGAAAAAAAAACATTCTAGATACATATTGCATTGTACTTCATTCTGATGGTGATGAATTGTGGGTGAGGAGCCAAACAAATAGAAACACTTGGTATTTGGTAAGGCAATGTGGTGCCTTGGATATATGTGAATGTGCCTGGGCTACCAAAGGAAACACATGTAAGAACGTGTTGAAGGCATTGTACTTTCACATGTGATGTTTGTCAATGTCATTTTTTCAAGCACCGGAAGTGGTAGGTAATTCAATGTGATCATATGTGCTAAGTATCCATGTCAAATGCTAAACATAATTCATAACAAAATAAACATTATTTTGTAACTGTGTTCCATTCACGTGTAGGAGTAAGTGCATATGCAGAGACAAGCTCAGTAAATGAATGCATGTTCCTAGATGGCCCCTCCTCACCACATCAATAGTCACTGATACTTGATGGTAATTCCTTTTCATAGGCAACTGCTACGAATGAGGGCAGTATGAAATTTTTGTAGCATCTAGGTAGGAACAGCCAACAATACTTGATGGTAATGCACTTATTTTAATTCATACAATATTTATCAACACACATTTTTAATGGTGTTTGTATTTGCAATGTTGTTTCTTGTGTGAAAAAAACTGAATTTATGTTACATTCATGTGTAGGTGACAATGTGTATTCATAATCGAATGTTATGAATGATTGTAGTAGCCAAAATATTCCCCTGTCCATAGAACAATGGTCGACGTGCATGGATGGTATGATGTTGGTTTTTAATTATATAATGAGGTTAAAAAATATTGTGTATAAATAAATAGCTTTCTATAGTGTTTGATATGTCACAAGTACTCCTGAAACAGTTCGGGCAGGTGGGTTGATGTTAGAAAGTAATTCAAATTCTATTTTAAACACTTCTAGAGTCATCTTGCAGTCAATGTTGGATACACCACCGAGTACAGATGGACAAATAAAGGCATATTTTGAATGTGTTATGAGGTTTATGAGAGACCTAGAAGCATCAAATGCATTAGATTTTACTTTCAAAGGAGATGTCAATGAGACAACCATCACCCACATGCACCCATAGTTTAGTGGGAGTAAAAGACATTTCCACGGTACAAATAAGAGGACAATCATTGTTGAAGATTTGAACAATCATGGTGAAGAATATGAATGCTTTAAATTTCTTGACAACAATTGTGCAAGGAGGAGAGAAACCAAACAAGGGGAACCTACAGGTAAAACATTGAATTATTGGTGTCGATGTGAATTTGCAAGAAACTTTAAATTTTGAGGCAAAGACTAACATAATGATCATTTATTTTACAAGTGGCTTGAATATAGATGAAACATATCTATGTTGTCGCTTATACTTCAGCAATTTAGTGTCTACGCAAAGTGAGTATTGAATGTCCTTAATTACAATACATTCTTTTATTATATGTATGGTACAAAGCCATGGATATTTTGTTTAATATATAATGTTATGTGTTGTAGATGCAGAGGATATGAAGAAAGATGTATCATAGGAAAGAGCATGTTGAGTTGTGGAAAGTAAATGCATGGAATGAAGAGCAAGCCTATCTTAGAATTCAAAACATATTAAATTCATTTATATGATAATGTGGATATGATTTTCATATCATGCTCTAGGGGTTGGTTTCAACCCATATAAATACATTCCTTTTGATGATTCTAAGAGTATTTAAATTATGTGTTTTATGGTCTTAGCTAATCTAGGACCACTCTTGTAATTAATATTTAGTAATCAACACTCTAAAAAACAAACTATGGTTTTCAACACGATGAAGAATGCAATGGTTTTTCACTTTTATGGAATGATGTAATTAATATCCAGTAATTATCATGTGGAAAACCTTTGATGTTTTCATCTCGTTGAAAACCACAGTGTTTTTTCAGTACGTTGAAAAACACATTGTGTTTTGTAACTCTAAAAAAACACACTGTTGTTTTCAACATGGTGCAAAACGCAAAAAAAATCCATATTTGTAGTATGATGTAATTAATATCAAATAATTAGCATGTGAAAAAACTTTGTGGTTTTCATCTCTCTGAAACCCATAGTGTGTTTTTAAGTACGCACACTATGTTTTCAGCACTTTGAAAAACGCAATGTGGTTTTCAAAAAGGTACAAACCATGATGTTTTTCCACCTTTTTGGAATGATGTAATCAATATTAAGTAATTGACATGTGGAGAACTTGTGTTCTTTTCATCTTGATGAAACAAAGTGTGATTTTCAAAACGTTGAAAACACACTGTGTTTTTTAGCACTTTGAAAAACGTAATGCAATTTTCAACAAGGTGCAAACCATGATGTTTTCCCACCTTTTTGGACTGATGTAATTAATATTAAGTAACTAACATGTGCTAAACCTTTGTGGTTTTCATCTTGTTGAAAAGCACAATGTGTTTTTTAGCACTTTGAAAGACATAATGTGGTTTTTAACAAGGTGCAAACCACAATAATTTTCCACCTTTTTGGACTGATGTAATCAATATTAAGTAATTAGCATGTGGAGAACTTTGCACCTTGTTGAAAAACACAGTATTTTCCACCTTGTTTATAAAATTTCTGAAAAACACACTGTGTGGTTTTCAGAAATTTTATAAACACAATGTGGTTTTCAACAAAGTGTAAACCACGAAGCTTTTTCATCTTTTTAGACTGATGTAATCAATATTAAGTAAGTAGCATGTGGAGAACTTGTTTGCTTTTCATCTTGTTGAAACACACATTGTTTTTCAACACTTTGAAAAATGCAATGCAGTTTTCAACAAGGTGCAAACCATGATGATTTTCCACCTTTTGGACTGATGTAATCAATATTAAGTAATTAGCATGTGGAGAAATTGTGTGTTTTTCATCTTGTTGAAAAAAATAGTGTGTTTTCCAGCATGTTGAAAACACACTGTGTTTTTCAACACTTTTAAAAACACAATGCGGTTCTCAACAAGGTGCAAACCACGATGTTTTTCCACCTTTTTGGACTGATGTAATCAATATTAAGTAATTATCATGTGGAGAACTTGTGTTCTTTTCTTCTTGTTGAAGCACATAGTGTGTTTTGTAGAATGTTGAAAAACACACTGTGTGCTTCAACACTTTGAAAATTGTAATGTGGTTTTCAACAAGGTGTAAACCACGATAATTTTCCACCTTTTTGAACTGATTTAATCAATATTAAGTAATTATCATGTGTTAAAACTTTGTGTTTTTCATCTTGTTGAAACAAAATTTGATTTTCAATACTTTGAAAAACGTAATACGGTTTTCAAAAAGGTGCAAACCATGATGATTTTCCACCTTTTGGACTGATGTAATCAATATTAAGTAATTATCATGGGGAGAACTTGTTTGTTTTTCATCTTGTTAAAAAACACAGTTTGTTTTCTAGCATGTTGAAAAACACACTTTTTTTTCAACACTTAGATACTAGAACAAGGGAAAAAAAAAATTTATAAAACGTTCTCTGTTATGAATTATATAATTCAAACACACGTTCAAGTTTTAATAATTGTTCTCTGCCCAAACAATACAGTTTGGAACACACAATTTCCTTTTAAAACTAATGTTCCCTATTCACATATTTTCAATATGGAACACACATTCAGTGCCATTCAATCTTATAACAGATTCTATATGCTGCTGTAAATGACTCGAAGAACTACCGATCTTCCATTTTCATGGCTCGGAGTTTCAACGATCTCTCATTTCATGACTCGGCAACTACCGATCCTTCATGTTCATTCATGCATAGTATAATATATATACAAGGTTTTCTTAACCGTTTCCAGTTATCAAAGTGATCCATTTAAGAAGCCTATCTGAATATCTGTTACTGATATTCATCTGACATCCTGCATCTTAAATTAGGTGATTAGGACAACGCAACCAGCACTTGCGATACTTTGGCCAAAGATTTTCACATGCTTTGCATGATCATATTCCTGGATGTGATACACACCAATGGAATACGTCCTTCACCTCACTTCACCTGTTATCTAGAATGGTCTTTTCTGGTTCCTACCAGTCCTTCCAATTTAAGGTCAAATTCTAACTTCCAATTTCCAACTAGCAATATGAACGAATATAGGAAGGCACTCATGGTAACTAAAGATACGCAGACATACGGTGTCATTCCCAACGACTCCATGTGTCTAGTTATCTTTAGTCCTCCGGAGTCACTCCGTATACGTGATCATACTCCTATCCCCAGCCAAGAACTTAATATTCAGCCTATGTATTCTTGATGATTTAATTCGGGAGGGCATTGTAATATGTCAGCTATAACATTGTGTCGTCATGAAGACCCCGCCTTCATGAAGACACCGTGTTGTAGCTGGCATATGTCAATGTCCTACGAAATCCTCTCATCGAGAGTACACATCCAGCTCAAGTGATTTGGATATGATCTTAATATTTAAGATCAACTTTCAGCAACCATGTTGATCCTTTATCCTCGTTCCTGTTACAATTGTATGGAGCTAAGAGAGACTAAATCTATCTTCTAGCTTACTATGCATCTTCTCCTTCATACCGAAGGGTTGCATTTTCTCTACTTGGTTCTCTTCTTAATCATTGGATTAAGCAGCCCATTACCGACAGACGTAATAAGTTTAACCTATTAAACTTAACCAAGTTTTTCCACAACTGTAACCAAATTCAGAATTCCAGCTTATTAGACGTCATTTAAATGAGGTCTAATTCTCAATAAATGTATTCATTTATTCTCCTTAACCTTACATAGTTAAGGTCTATTAGCCCTAGATATATTTATCCCATATCCTTACTTTCTGAATTTAACATTCGAGGCTATTAACGGAGTCCGAATACGAAGTTCGGTTGCTCCTAAGTTATTTGATATTCCTTAGCTTCCAAGCTAATCCTGAATACCTATCAGTTATGAGATCATGTTCTTCCTAATCCTTTTAATGTCAATTAAAAATTCATCTTTACCCAAGTATGAACTAATTGCACATTTCAACTTAAAAAATGCATTTAGGTAAGAATAGATGTCAATTCCTTTTAAATCCATCCAAGGACAATTGAATAATTCCAAATCAAGAAATAACATTATATTTCCAATTTAATCAACAATATCAAACTGATATAGTTATTAAAATATCACACTTGTATTTGTATTCATCAATCCATTTCATAATCCATACATTTGTCAGTCCAAATTACTGGACTTTGTTTATATAAAACAACATTACAACTCATAGATAGAAGAATGTACTTTCTTCTTTTCACAATTCCTCGTAGAGGAATAATAACTAACAAATACAATTCATCTTCAGACAATCAAAAGAAGTATCAGAAAACAGCCATGTCTTCGTTTTAATCAAGTTCCATCTGCAAAATTACTTGCACGGGTCAGTTCAATGAACTGAGCATATTAAGCACTTGTCATTAAAATGAGGTGCTTCTAATTAACTGTCTCAATAAAAGAACCCTGCTTTTATGAAACGACAGTATGAACATCAATCAAGAATTAAGTATCAAAAAGAATGAACAGCATAACAACTGAACCATCTAAATACCATCCCAATCAGTCAAAGAATTGTTGTCCTATTTCCCACATAACCATTACAAGACGCAATTTCCTTCCACAGTTCCACATTACAACATTTGTAAAAACTAGGAATACTAGTAAACATACTGCTGTTATAACATAACTGCTATCCCTTCCCTTTCCTTACATTAGTAATAAATGCAAAGGATAAAATCTAACTGAAATGTAAACCAATTACTTTCCTTTCAGTTCATGCATCTCATTTGATTCCAAGCAATCAAGTACAGACGAGAAAGCAAACAGCAATAAATATAGTTGCTTATACCCAAGCAATTACAAAATTCGTTCCTAAACGATTACAGATTTCCAACTGTATGAGAGAAGAAATGATCATTTTTCCAAGTTATCCATCCACATTCCTATTTCTTTCCTCATGACTGTCTTAAAAATTGAATCCAAACGAGACACAAATCAAGATAACAGTTCAGAGTGAAACTTACAAAATCCATTCGGAATTCACTTTCCAACAGCAAGAAATAGTTCCGTTCATATTCAGCTTTAAATGAAAACAAGGATGAATTTATCGTCCTTATCAATACTTCATTTAAATCAGGCTCATATGAATACCATAAACAGGTTAGTAAAACATCGTATTCATCATAGGACAAGCAGTATAAAGATGCATACTATGTACTTACTGTACTAGAAGATTTCATACTTCTTTCACTGTATTTTAACCAAATAACAGTTATACAGTCCACGTAATCACTTATTCACATGACCTTCTATATCCATGAACGCATACAGTTCATAATAACAATTTGCACATTGTTGTTACCTACAGCAAGACCAATTCATATTGCACAGTAAAGCTCTATTATTGCTATTTCCAGAACTCAATCAGCAAAAGAGAAAAGATTCATTCCCTTAACTATTTCAATAAGAAAACATCCATTTCCTTCAAATACAACAAGAATCAGTCAAGTCGAATTCATCTTTTTTTGAATGACAATGTAAAATCAGAGATCTCCTGAAACATTCCAAATATTCTGTTTTACAGAAAATACATAGCACTCAGAAAACAATCTAAATGCCACTGTCACTTCCATCAAGCCAAACTTATAAAGTTCAATAAATTCCCCAATTACCATTTCTTCAAAATTTAAAATAGCAGAAGAAGAACTCGTTTCCTTTTTAAATCCAGAAAAGAAACGATATCAAAACAGCTCAAATCGCACAGTATGCACAATTTTATTCAATATACCATATGAAAAGAATGCCCAGTTCGAGTTCTTTCTCGATCAACCATTTAATCCTGAAACAACATTCTCCTATTTCCTAATGAGGTACAGAACTCAAAATACAATATTCATATATCAATACCTCTATCAAGGCAAACCCGCATAGGGTATTAAATACGTAACAAGGTACAGTCAAGACAGACTCAAACAACAAGATAATTCCCATGCATTTCATTTATTTGCACATTGAATTTCAAAGCCAAGTTCGTATTCACGAAGACAGTTTGAATCAGAAGATCAAACCGCAACCATAAAACGTAATAGAATCAACTTTCCATCACAGCAAGAGAAAATATAATCATTCATACAGTTCAAAAGAAAAATAGTTACTTTTTCCAACTTTCACGAATACCCAAGTCGTATTCGTCCATTTCTTTACAAAAGAAAAAGCACAGCACACAGAATATGACTATCACTTCCATCAAACGAGCTCATAATGCTCAATAAAACCCAAATGCTATTTCCTTCAAAATCCAAAACAGCAGAAGGAAGAGGAACTCATTTCCTCAAAAATTTCAGTAAAGAAACAATGACAATCAACTCGCACAGCTAATACGTTTCATCACTCAAGTTCATATTGGCAAAAGAATGATTGCACAACAATGAAAACAACTCATACAGCCTGTACAGTTTCATATAAACATTTACAGAGAAATACCCAGTTTGAATTCCCCAATACTGTCAAACAAGCCAACACAGCATGTTTGTATTTCCAACTCAAATTTATGCAAAGATAGTTCAAATCACAACAGCAAGAAAACAATTCTACCCAAATCATTTCCAAAATGACAGCAACAAAATCAACTAAACCCAAAACCCGTTCAGAAGAAGAGCAGGGTTGTTTTAATGAGACGCTTAAACAAAGCAAGTGTTTTAAAGAGAAGGGCTTAACATGCCTACAAATTTTTCCTCGAAGCTCAAAGAAAACCACGTCTACAGGTGGTATTTCCTTCCACGGTGACAGCAACAAGCTTTCCAAACAATCCCTTCCTCTACAGGCTCAGAAAACAGCCTTCAATTTCCAAAGAAACAGTGATAACAGCCAACACAACTGGTTCGACTGAACCAAGAAAAACCAAATGCAGAGCAACTTTCCAAAAATCCGAACAAACACAAATGACCAACAAAAATTCCTCCATACTCTTTCCAAGGTAGGATGGTCGCAAAGACCAAGAAATTAAATGCATTAAAGGCTCTTCCTTTTTCCTATTTCCTCACGCCACTGCCGACTTGGGTTGGCGAGTTGCCAATTTCAAATTTTGCATGCAAACCAAGTTTAGTCCCATAACTAACTAGATACCTCCACCTTTTTCCTGTTCCCGCCAAACTTGGCACTGTCCACGCAAGGACTCACATTTATTGCCATTAAATTTCCTTCCATCCTTATCCTTTCCATCCCCCATGGGTCTGTGCGTCCCCTTCTAGGTTAGGATTAGTTTAGGATTAACAATAGTGTTCATACCTAGGTCATAGGTTAATAGAACTTAGGTCTATGTTTCACCATTAGAATTTAAAAATCCACTTAGGATAGTAGTTTAGGATGTAAGGTAGAACTTAGGATTAGATTAGGATCTAATTTCCCCTTAACACTAATTAATCAACTTCCAGTCAAGTCTTCCCGACTGACATCCAATTCAATGTTGTGCAGGACATTTCGTCCTTCGTTATACATGCCTGAGCCACCCGCATCCAGGCATTTATCACCTTACGAGGTCTCACGTTACAACAGTGCATGGTTCGAGAATCGAACCTTTGTCGTTGGCATCTACGTGCCAGCTGTTCATACCTGAAATCAGGTGCTGCACATTTATATCAACCTTCAGTCTGTTTTAAGAGTAAATCGACAAAGCGATCACAAGAAGGCCTCAACATACTTTGGATCAATGGAATTGATTCAAGGTGTGCTGTCAATTAGCGAATAGAGTTCAGCAAGCATACGACAAATTTTTTGTCACATCAGCAAACATACAAGCAATAATAACTATTGTCCCATGTAAACAAATTACAGTATGCAAGAATCCAGATTAGCAACACATTCCCTTAAGATCAAAATATATATCTTAACATGTTTGCCTTCATTTCAGCAGTTACAACATTAAGAAAGTAATCACCATGATAACTTACAAAAATCAGGGCGTTACATTCCTCCCTCCTTAAAGAATCATCGTCCCGATGATCAAATTAACCAAATCAAGGAGTTCCTAGGACAAAGTTCAGTTATTGTCCTTCCATTCATAAGTTCATACCAAAAATAGATTCACTCTTAAAAATAGTGTTTTAAGACAACTGTAAAATAGACTAATAATTGTCTAAATTTGGTAGAATTATCAGTTTTTCGAATTTCAAATTTGATCAAACAAATGTGGAAAAGTAGATCTCATTTCTTCGAGATTTTCCCAAGTTGCACTTTCTTCGCTGAACTGGTCCCACTGGACCTTACATTGATTCACTTCGCGATTTCTTAAGTACAACTGGCGAGTTCCCAGCACTCGAATGGGCTTAACCATGATTATTCCTGGGTCTTGGACCTGCAAGGAATTCCAATTCAGCACATGTGATAAATCTGTCACGTATTTCTTAAGCAAAGAAATATGAAAAACATCATGCATTTGAGACAAAGCAGGAGGTAATGCTAGACGATAAGCTACAGGGTTGATTATTTCAACAATTTCAAAAGGTCCCACGTATCGTGGTGACAACTTGGCAGCCTTGCCAAAAGTTATTGAGCTCTTTTTCGGCTTCACCCGAAGAAAGACCTTCTCTCCCAATTTATAATTCCTATCAACCCGCTTTAAGTCTGCATAACTCTTTTGCCTATTGGCAGCCTCCTTTAGATGTTCCCGAATCATTTTGATTTGCTGTTCCATTTCCGTAAGGATTTCTGGCCCAATTACCTCTCTGTCCTCAACGCTGTCCCAGCTGACAGGGGTTCTGCATTTTCTTCCATACAATGCTTCAAAGGGCGCCATTTTTAAAGAGGCATGATATGTATTATTGTAGGAAAATTCTACCAGTGGAAGGTATTCCTCCCATTTATACTGCTGGTCCATGCAATACATCCTTAACATGTCCTCTAAAACCTGATTAACTCTCTCAGTCTGTCCATCCATCTCCGATGATATGCAGAACTGAAGTTTAATTTAGTTCCCAAGGCTGCATTAAGCGTTTGCCAAAACCTTGATGTCATCCTCGGATCTCTGTCCGATATGATTAATTCCGGTATTCCATGCAATCTGAAGATTTCATGTACAAATCTTCTTGCTAACACTGGTGCATCATCTTTCAAATTACCAGCAATGAAGTGTGCCACTTTGGTCAATTTGTCGACTACAACCAGGATAATATCATGCTTATTTCTTGACATAGGCAATCCTTGAACGAAATCCATCGTTATCACTTGCCATTTGTACTGCGGAATGCTGTGGGGATACAATAATCTTGTGGGATGCATATGTTCCGCCTTAACATGCTGACATTCCAAGCAGTGTGTTACAAATTCCACCACATCCTTTTTCATTCCCTTCCAGAAGTATTGCTGCTTAAGATCAGCAAGCATTTTTCGTAATGCCAGGGTGTCCAGAAAAAGGTGAATTATGAAATTCAGTTAACAATTTCCCTCTTAAGTCATTTGCCAAAGGTATATATACCCTGTTTTCGAACCTCAGAATTCCTTCATTGTCAAAATGAAATCCTTTATACCTGACATCCTTTGGATCTGCAGCAAGTGCTGTTTTGACTTGCTGGAAATAAGGATCTGATTCCAAGGCATCTTTCACCTCATCCTTAAACTGAGTTCTTAACGTTATAAGAGCAGAGATATGCTTCCTTCGACTCAGAGCATCTGCCACTCTATTTTCCTTGCCTTTGATGTAGCTTATATCAAAATCATACTGAGATAGAAATTCTAACCATCTTCGCTGCCTTGCATTCAGATTTGGCTGAGTAAAAATATACTTCAACCCCAGATGGTCTGTTTTTAACTCAAAAGGCTTGCCTAAAAGGTAATGCCTCCACATTTGAAGTGCATGAACAATGGCAGCGAGTTCTAGGTCGTGTGGAGCATAATTCTGTTCATGTAACTTAAGCTTTCTGCTTTCATAAGCTATGACATGGTTATTCTGTAACAGAATACCTCCAAGGCCTTCTCCTGAGGCATCCGTTACAACCATAAAATTTCCATTTGGATCAGGTACAGTCAAAATAGGTGCTGTAGTTAACTGTTCCTTTAAATTTTTAAAGGAAGATTCACATTTGTCCGTCCAGACAAATTTCTTATCCTTCTTTTGCAGCGAAGTGATTGGGGCAGCAATTTTTGAAAAGTCCTTAACGAACTTTCGATAATATCCAGCCAAGCCCATGAAGCTCCTCACTTCATGCACGTTCTTAGGCGTAGGCCATTCGGTTATAGCTGTGATCTTTGAAGGGTCAACAGCTATTCCATTCTTGCTTATAACGTGTCCCAAATAATGCACCTCTGCATCATAAAAGGAACATTTAGACAGTTTACCATACAACTTCCTCTTTCTTAAAATTTCCAGCACTATCCTTAGATGTTCTTGGTGCTCTTCGACATTTTTAGAGTATATAAGAATGTCGTCTAAGAATACAAGCACAAACTTGTCTAAGTATTCTTGAAAAATATTGTTCATCAGATTCATGAAGGCGGCAGGTGCATTGGTCAACCCAAAAGGTAACACCGTGAACTCATAATGCCCGTACCTTGTTCTAAAAGTTGTTTTATGAATATCTTCTTCCTTTATTCTCAGCTGATGATACCCAGATCGAAGATCTATTTTTGAATAAACTGATGCTCCTCGCATCTGATCAAACAGATCATCAATCCTAGGAAGTGGGTATCGATTTTTAATAGTTGCCTTGTTCAGCATTCTGTAATCAATGCACAACCTCAATGTGCCATCCTTTTTCTTTACAAAAATTACCGGCGCTCCCCAAGGTGAGACGCTCGGTCTTATCAGCCCCTTAGTCAAAAGTTCTTGTAACTGAGCCTTTAGCTCTACCAACTCGATGGTGGTCATTCTATAAGGTGCCTTAGATATGGGTTCAGTTCCCGATTTTATTTCTATTGCAAAGTCAAACTCTCGTTTGGGTGGAAGACCTGGCAATTCCTCCGGAAACACATCACTGAAACCCCTTAACAATGGATATCTTTCCATGAAATCATTATCTTCCTCAGCATTTTCTGTCATTTTTACTACATACAAGGTGCAGCCTCTATTTTTAGCCCTTTTTAGTTGCATAGCTGTCAGTTTCCTAACTGCAACTTCACGTTTTACACCTTGAATGACTGCTGCTTTCTGCAGGTCATCAAAACAACAAATTTGTTTTTCATAACAGTCGACTTTTGCCTTATGTTCTGCCAACCAGTTAACTCCAATAATGATATCATATGATCCTAGAGGAGTGACATACAGGTCAACTTCGGTGGAGAAACTAGGCAAGTCAAGAATTGCCCCAAAAAGGCACATTTCGACTGTATGGACAGCATTATTCCCATAATGCACTGTCCATGTTTTATCCATTCGTTCAGCCTTTCTTTTTAATTTCATTGCAAGTTTAGCAGAAATAAAGCATTCAGTAGCTCCAGTATCAAAAAGTATGACTACAGGCATACCGAATAACTTACCCGGAACTTCTATAGGCGTAACTTACTTTTCAGCTTGTCTGTTAGCCACTGCAGCGTGTATCCTATGCTGCTGACCGCGATCATCCTTCTTCAGAGGACAGTGATTCGCATAGTGGTCCTTTCCACAGTTGAAGCATCCTCCAACTGGCCCTTTTCTAGGCTCAAATTTGTTACCAGCTTTGAAGTTATCATTCTGGCTCCCATAGGACTTCTGTCCATTGCCACTAACTTTTGTGAAGCTGTTCCGCACGCTATTTACAGGTCTGTTCATCACAGATTTCTTGTTGTTATCCACAACAATTTTGTTTTTCACACCAAACCTTTTCCAAGGTCCCCTTTTAGGTGCGAGAGATGAAGAAGAATTGGGAATCTTCTTCCTTATCTCTTCCCTGTGAGCAGAAATTGCTCTCAATTTTTGTTCCTGTCTAATTGCCTTTTCGACAACTCCTTCCATGGTGGTTGGGCCGTGGACATCCACTTCGCCACCAATGATGGGATTCAGTCCCATTATGAATTTCCGTATTCTGAACTTCTCGTCAGCTTGGTACTGCGGCACATACTTAAGGAGTTTAGTAAACCCTTCCCAGTATTCTATCACCGACAGCCTTCCTTGCGACCAGTTCTGAAATTCAGTCATTTTCCTATCAAAATAGAGTTGAGGCAGCCATCGTTGCCTAAAATAACCCTTAAATTGATCCCAAGTTATGTCTGATTCGACAATATTCAACTCAACCTTACGGTTGTCCCACCATGATGATGCTTCATGAGAAAGCTGATATGCTCCCCATATCGCTTTGGTCTCTTCGGAGAAGTTTCTTATTGCAAAGTATTTCTCCATTTCACTGAGCCAATTCTCAGCTCCGTCCCCAAGGGTTGTTCCATCAAACTTTGGAGGACTTATTCTCTTTATATCATTTGTAAGTTCAGCTGCTAATCTTGCCCTTTTATTTTCAGGATGATTAGGAGCAATTACATTATTATTATCAACACCCGGATTCCCTCCGTTGATGTTGTCCACAGGAGGTGGCTGATCATTTATATCAGCTTCATCTTCCTCCTCTTCATTTCCCATTGACTGTTGTTCCAGAACAGTCAAACGATCTCTCGTATCTAGCAGGGCAGCAAGGATTTCATCCAGCTTTTGAGCAGTAGCTGCTTCTCCACCCTGTAACGGGTTATTCGCAGCATTCCCTCTTGTTCTGACCATTTTCTGTTCAATAAGAAAATGTAAACCTTATTAATATCGTGGACTCATTAGGTCCAAGAGCTGCAACCTTCAGCTCTGATACCAAGATGTAACATCCCCATTTTAAGATACTAGAACAAGGGAATTTTTTTTTTTATAAAACGTTCTCTGTTATGAATTATATAATTCAAACACACGTTCAAGTTTTAATAATTGTTCTCTGCCCAAACAATACAGTTTGGAACACACAATTTCCTTTTAAAACTAATGTTCCCTGTTCACATATTTGCAATATGGAACACACATTCAGTGCCATTCAATCTTATAACAGATTCTATATGCTGCTGTAAATGACTCGAAGAACTACCGATCTCCCATTTTCATGGCTCAGAGTTTCAACGATCTCTCATTTCATGACTCGGCAACTACCGATCCTTCATGTTCATTCATGCATAGTATAATATATATACAAGGTTCTCTTAACCGTTTCTGGTTATCGAAGTGATCCATTTAAGAAGCCTATCTGAATATCTGTTACTGATATTCATCTAACATCCTGCATCTTAAATTAAGTGATTAGGACAACGCAACCAGCACTTGCGATACTTTGGCCAAATATTTTCACATGCTTTGCATGATCATATTCCTGGATGTGATACACACCAATGGAATACGTCCTTCACCTCACTTCACCTGTTATCTAGAATGGTCTTTTCTGGTTCCTACCAGTCCTTCCAATTTAAGGTCAAATTCTAACTTCCAATTTCCAATTAGCAATATGAACGAATATAGGAAGGCACTCATGGTAACTAAAGATACGCAGACATACGGTGTCATTCCCAACGACTCCGTGTGTCTAGTTATCTTTAGTCCTCCGGAGTCACTCCGTATACGTGATCATACTCCTATCCCCAGCCAAGAACTTAATATTCAGCCTATGTATTCTTGATGATTTAATTCGGGAGGGCATTGTAATATGTCAGCTATAACATTGTGTCATCATGAAGACCCCGCCTTCATGAAGACACCGTGCTGTAGCTGGCGTATGTCAATGTCCTACGGAATCCTCCCATCGAGAGTACACATCCTACTCAAGTGATTTGGATATGATCTTAATATTTAAGATCAACTTTCAGCAACCATGCTGATCCTTTATCCTCGTTCCTGTTACAGTTGTATGGAGCTAAGAGAGACTAAATCTATCTTCTAGCTTGCTATGCATCTTCTCCTTCATACCGAAGGGTTGCATTTTCTCTACTTGGTTCTTTTCTTAATCATTGGATTAAGCAGCCCATTACCGACAGACGTAATAAGTTTAACCTATTAAACTTAACCAAGTTTTCCACAACTGTAACCAAATTCAGAATTCCAGCTTATTAGACGTCATTTAAACGAGGTCTAATTCTCAATAAATGTATTCATTTATTCTCCTTAACCTTACATAGTTAAGGTCTATTAGCCCTGGATATATTTATCCCATATCCTTACTTTCTGAATTTAACATTCGAGGCTATTAACGGAGTCCGAATACGAAGTTTGGTTGCTCCTAAGTTATTTGATATTCCTTAGCTTCCAAGCTAATCCTGAATACCTATCAGTTATGAGATCATGTTCTTCCTAATCCTTTTTAATGTCAATTAAAAATTCATCTTTACCCAAGTATGAACTAATTGCACATTTCAACTTAAAAGTTGCATTTAGGTAAGAATAGATGTCAATTCCTTTTAAATCCATCCAAGGACAATTGAATAATTCCAAATCAAGAAATAACATTATATTTCCAATTTAATCAACAATATCAAACTGATATAGTTATTAAAATATCACACTTGTATTTGTATTCATCAATCCATTTCATAATCCATACATTTGCCAGTCCAAATGACTGGACTTTGTTTATATAAAACAACATTACAACTCATAGATAGAAGAATGTACTTTCTTCTTTTCACAATTCCTCGTAGAGGAATAATAACTAACAAATACAATTCATCTTCAGACAATCAAAAGAAGTATCAGAAAACAGCCATGTCTTCATTTTAATCAAGTTCCATCTGCAAAATTACTTGCACAGGTCAGTTCAATGAACTGAGCATATTAAGCACTTGTCATTAAAATGAGGTGCTTCTAATTAACTGTCTCAATAAAAGAACCCTGCTTTTATGAAACGACAGTATGAACATCAATCAAGAATTAAGTATCAAAAAGAATGAACAACATAACAACTGAACCATCTAAATACCATCCCAATCAGTCAAAGGATTACTGTCCTATTTCCCACATAACCATTACAAGACGCAATTTCCTTCACAGTTCCAGATTACAACATTTGTAAGAACTAGGAATACTAGTAAGCATACTGCTGTTATAACATAACTGCTATCCCTTCCCTTTCCTTACATTAGTAATAAATGCAAAGGATAAAATCTAACTGAAATGTAAACCAATTACTTTCCTTTCAGTTCATGCATCTCATTTGATTTCAAGCAATCAAGTACAGATGAGAAAGCAAACAGTAATAAATATAGTTGCTTAAACCCAAGCAATACAAAATTCGTTCCTAAACGATTACAGATTTCCAACTGTATGAGAGAAGAAATGATCATTATTCCAAGTTATCCATTCACATTCCTATTTCTTTCCTCATGACTGTCTAAAAATTGAATCCAAACGAGACACAAATCAAGATAACAGTTCAGAGTGAAACTTACAAAATCCATTCAAAATTCACTTTCCAACAGCAAGAAATAGTTCCATTCATATTCAGCTTTAAATGAAAACAAGGATGAATTTATCGTCCTTATCAATACTTCATTTAAATCAGGCTCATACGAATACCATAAACAGGTTAGTAAAACATCGTATTCATCATAGAGACAAGCAATATAAAGATGCATACTATGTACTTACTGTACTAGAAGATTCCATACTTCTTTCACTGTATTTTAACCAAATAAATAGTTATACAGCCACGTAATCACTTATTCACATGACCTTCTATATCCATGAATGCATACAGTTCATAAATAACAATTTGCACATTGTTGTTACCTACAGCAAGACCAATTCATATTGCACAGTAAAGCTCTATTATTGCTATTTCCAGAATTCAAACAGCAAAAGAGAAGAATTCATTCCTTTAACTATTTCAATAAGAAAACATCCATTTTCCTCCAAATACAACAAGAATCACTCAAGTCGAGTTCAGCATTTTTTTTTTGAATGACAGTGCAAAATCAGAGATCTCCTGAAACATTCCAATCTTCCATTTGTACAGGAAAACACAGCACTCAGGAAACAATCTAAATGCCACTGTCATCTCTATCAAGCCGAACTTATAAAGTTCAATAAATTCCCCAATTACCGTTTCTTCAAAATTTAAAACAACAGAAGAAGAAGAACTCGTTTCCTTTTTAAATCCAGAAAAGAAACGATATCAAAACCAAATCGCACAGTATGCACAATTTTATTCAATATACCATATGAAAAGAATGCCCAGTTCGAGTTCTATCTCGATCAACCATTTAATCCAAAAACAACATTCTCCTATTTCCTAATGAGGTACAGAACTCAAAATACAATATTCATATATCAATACCTCTATCAAGGCAAACCCACATAGGGTATTAGATACGTAAGCTTGGTACAGTCAAGACAGACTCAAACAACAAACTAATTCCCATGCATTTCTCCATTTATTTGCACAAAAATCCAAAGCCAAGTTCGTTGTTCACGACTACAGTTTGAACTAGAAGATCAAACCGCATCCATAAAACACAACAAAATCAACTTTCCATCACAGCAAGAAGAAATATAGTTCATTTATAAGTTCAAAAGGAAAATAGTTACACAACCAAAATTTCCTTAACTTTCACGAATACCCAAAATCGTATTCGTTCATTTCTTTTACAAAAGAAAAGCACAACAATAAAATATTACTATCACTTCCTTCAAACCGAGCTCATAATGCTCAAATAAAACCCATTTATGCTATTTCCTTCAAAATCCAAAACAGCAGAAGGAAGAGGAACTCATTTCCTCAAAAATTTCAATAAAGAAACAACTTCAAACAACTCACACAGTTAATACATTCCATCACACAAGTTCGTATTGGCAAAAGAACAATTGCACAACAATGAAAACAACTCATACAGCCTGTACAGTTTCATATAAACATTTACAGAGAAATACCCAGTTCGAATTCCCCAATTTTGTCAAACAAACCAACACAGCATGTTTGTATTTCCAACTCAAATTTATGCAAAGACAGTTCAAATCACAACAGCAAGAAAATGATTCTACCCAAATCATTTCCAAAATGACAGTAAAATCTAATAAACCCAAAACCCGTTCAGAAGAAGAGCAGGGTTGTTTTAATGAGATGCTTAAATAAAGCAAGT
The DNA here is from genome assembly GCA_019776745.2 of Taxus chinensis. Classification (NCBI taxonomy): domain Eukaryota; kingdom Viridiplantae; phylum Streptophyta; class Pinopsida; order Cupressales; family Taxaceae; genus Taxus; species Taxus chinensis. Next base: position 854,626,430 of record CM034149.1, on the reverse strand, counting down.
GTTTTAAAGAGAAGGGCTTAACATGCCTACAAATTTTTCCTCGAAGCTCGAAGAAAACCACGTCTACAGGTGGTATTTCCTTCCACGGCGACAACAACAAGCTTTCCAAACAATCCCTTCCTCTACAGGCTCAGAAAACAACCTTCAATTTCCAAAGAAACAGTGATAATCAACCAAACACAACTGATTCGACTGAACCAAGAAAAATCAAATGCAGAGCAACTTTCCAAAAATCTGAACAAACACGAATGACCAACAAAATTCCTCCATACTCTTTCCAAGGCGGACTGGTCGCGAAGACCAAGAAATTAAATGCATTAAAGGCTCTGCCTTTTTCTATTTCCTCACGCCACCACCGACTTGGGTTGGCGAGTTGCCAATTTCAAATTTTGCATGCAAACCAAGTTTAGTCCCATAACCAACTAGATACCTCCACCTTTTTCCTGTTCCCACCAAACTTGGCGCTGTCCACGCAAGGACTCACATTTATTGCCATTAAATTTCCTTCCATCCTTATCCTTTCCATCCCCCATGGGTCTGTGCGTCCCCTTCTAGGTTAGGATTAGTTTAGGATTAACAATAGTGTTCATACCTAGGTCATAGGTTAATAGAACTTAGGTCTATTTTCACCATTTATAGAATTTAAAAATCCACTTAGGATAGCAATTTAGGATGTAAGGTAGAACTTAGGATTAGATTAGGATCTAATTTCCCCTTAACACTAATTAATCAACTTCCAGTCAAGTCTTCCCGACTGACATCAAATTCAATGTTGTGCAGGACGTTTCGTCCCACGTTATCACATGCCTGAGCCACCCACATCCAGGCATTTATCACCTTACGAGGTCTCATGTTTCAACAGTGCATGGTTCGGGAATCGAACCTTTCTCGTTGGCATCTACGTGCCAGCTGTTCATACCTGAAATCAGGTGCTGCACATTTATATCAACCTTCAGTCTGGTTTAAGAGTAAATCGACAAAGTGATCACAAGAAGGCCACAACATACTTTGGATCAATGGAATTGATTCAAGGTGTGTTGTCAATCAGCGAATAGAGTTCAGCAAGCATACGACAAATTTGTCGTCACATCAACAAACATACAAGCAATAATAACTGTTGTCCCATGTAAACAAATTACAGTATGCAAGAATCCAGATTAGCAACACATTCCCTTAAGATCAAAATATATATCTTAACATGTTTGCCTTCATTTCAGCAATTACAACATTAAGAAATTAATCACCATGATAACTTACAAAAATCAGGGCGTTAACACATAGTGTGATTTTTAGCACGTTTAAAAACTCACTGTGTTTTTTAGCACTTTGAAAAATGCAATGCGGTTTTCAATAAGGTGTAAACCATGATGGTTTTCCACCTTTTTTATTGATGTTATTGTTATCTAAATTCAATCCCCAGGTAAATTTGGACAACGGAACGAGCTTTCATGAAAATAGAGCCAAAGGGGGGAGCTTACTAAATATTTCGATATCCTCCTTGCAAACAAGAAATGACAAATTTGATGATTTGTCTAAAAGGCCCTTAGCACCTTCACACAGCTCCCCAACTTATTGGAATGCAAAGGAATTCGGAGGGAGGTTGAAAAGGTTAAAATTTTTCCTAGTGTCCTCAATTGAGTTACTGGTGCAATGATAGGTGATGCATTGCATATGAGATCGAGCTACATATATTTGGAGGAGCTTTTAGCCCATCGAGATAGTGGTTGAGCTCGCCGAGATGGTTAGAAAGCCACCAAGTTAGTTGCATGTTGTTCACTGGGCTGCCTCATTATAACCGAGCTAGAAGTAGCTCAAGCGAGCTAATCCAATGACTGAGTTGGGATCGTGCCAAGGAATAACTGATTGAGACATTAGATGAGCTCATCGAGCTCATAACTGAGCTACCTTGGTGGTCTGTAGGGTCAAGTTACCCAAAGGAAAACTCTTGAACCAAATTTCTCGAGTCGAATGGAGAGCCAAGCCATAAATTCACCAAACCGTCTTGAAAGCCCATCAATCTGCGGAATTAGGACCTAATATTTCATGAAGAATAGGGAAATCTTGGGCCTAGCAATTAATGGGTAAAATAGTCATAATTGGCCGAGACAGTTGTGTTTTGTGCCAAACTATTCAGCTACTCAGGAAAACCTTGCCTCATGGACGAGCCGACTACAAAGAAGAAGAAAAATAATTTGAACAACACTGCAAAGTGGAGGCACGTCGAGCTTTAGTCACAATGGTTAGTGGGTGCATAATGGGGATCCCGTAGAGCCATTCTGAGCAGGGTCAAGTCATAAGACTGATTCGTTTCATAAGACTGAGCTCTTACGGGAAAAGATCAAGTTAATTTTCATCCACAATGGCAACCATAGCGAACCAAACTAATTACCATATCAATTGAACAGGTTCAGGATCACAGTTTGATGAAGGAAAGCTACAGTAGACATATATACAGTAAGATGTCTAAAGAGCAAGTCATTGCAATGGCTCGAGCCATGACAAGGAACTTAGTAGAATCAGGACAAAGATTTCGAGGTTGGTTCACCGAGACAACTCGGTGAACCAAGTCTGAGATCGAGGCGCAGCATTTGTGCGGTGAGTCCATGGAGTTGTTACAAGGAGCGAAAAACATCGCCCGAGCGGCCCCAAATAATTCAGGACATGCGGGCGCGGAAGACCTGAACTCACCACAGTGGACGTGTTGTGTGGGGATGGTGGGGTTAGAGATCCCAAATGGCACATGGGAAACTTGTGCACGGAAAACGTGAAATGTCCACAATTATTATGTGCGGGACGAGGGAAAATTCAAGTTCCCACTTGCAGCATCAATGAGCGGATGGGGAACCCCTTGCGGACCCAAAGAATTCGAGGGAACGCTATGTCGGTCGGCATGGAAGAAAGTGGTCCAAGTAGCACGGGACATGAGTTCGATAAACACTCAAATTCACCATAAATAGGATATCACCGACTTATGGTGTTGAGTCAAGTCAAAACCCAATGCACAAGGCATGCACATGGAGGGTAGAAGGAACTCCAACGTGCGTGTCGAGCGGGTAAGTCGATCTCAATGCAAAACTAAGGAACCCAACACATGGAATGATGAGTTGGCGAATGTTACAAGGATGACTTAGTGGGTAGGTGAAGTATTAGGTGGTGATGAGTTGGAGAGATAAGGGTTCAGTATGCATTGAAGGTGAAGGAAGTGCTCAACGGTGTAAGGTAAGAGCCAACTCAGTCTAGTTGGACGAGCTGACAAACATATAAAACATCAAAATCATTCAACCCTTCCTTCAATGTTAAAAATGATGAAATGAAGTGCCCTGCCATGTTTTAAATTCCCAAATCATTTAAATGAGTAAAATAACATTAGAAAAGAGAAAATATTTAAAATGATGATTTCCAACAAAGGAATTAATTCATAATCCTGTGAATATCAAGCAAGCCTGGCAATCCCAAAATAGTTGCCTCTGCTCAAAAACTCATAACTTGAGCATTTCTCGATGGAATTGCACAAAATTGGTCTCATTGGAATTTTGGTTCTGAGACCTTCATACATGGATCAATAAATTCTAGAATTGATGGTAAATTTTACAAGAAACATACCCAGTTCTAAACAAGGACCCTCAAAGTGGCTAGGAGTGCAATTATTGGGAATGGGCAACAATTTTCTCTCACTTCAAGTTACATATTAATCAAAGAAGATTTTTAAATATTTTGTATCATGATTTCCACCCACTTTGCATAATTTATAATTGGTGTAAGGGTAAAATCCGAGTTTTCTTATTTCTCTCTCCCCTCTTTCATTTTCTATAAAGTGAAGTTTTCTCTCATTTGTAAGGGGGATAATTCTAGTAGCAAAACTCTATCATTTTTGTTTTGTGAAACCAATGTGTGGAATGCCTTTATAGAGAAATTTTTACATGATGATCCTTGCCTTTCTCTTGTAATATAATGATCTACGCATATCATGAAGCAATATAATTATACTTAACAACATCCTATTCCTAATACATACATTAATGAAATAGAAATTTTAGAGGAAAATTTTAGTGTCGACAGAACCAACCTTCTCTGGAGGTCTATCTGAAGTAGTAAGTCCCACAACTTGGAGATAGTACCCATGTTACCTAGTCACACTACTTTCCTTAACACACTCACGTGCTAAGAAATCAGAGGGTGTTGTGATTTTGTGATGACAGTTTTGGCATGTCTAGTGGGACCATAAGAAGTTTTCATTTTTATTGCAGCAAGATTGGTGTGATCTTGTTGTAAACTCTAGCTCGTAAGAGGATTTGAAAGAACACATTTGGAGAATCCAAAAGGAAAAATCAAGTACTTTTACTAGTCGTAGATTGTCAAATTTATGAGAAGGATTCAAACAAGGTCAAAAACTAGAGAAGAAGGCATTTTTGAATATTTGCAACTATCTCTAGGCAGGGGAAGAAGGGGAAGAAGATCTCAAATATCTCCATCTCCACCAAATATAACACTATCAATAACTCCACCTAGTAGACCTTTTATTCAATCAACTAGAGTTCTTAGACAAATTAGGATGGCTCATCAACAACCACCACCACAACAAAATCCTTTTGTGAATTTCATGGGCATCAGCTCACTTGCTCTCAATGCACAAAATCCAATCCCAGTTGTAATATTGAAGAATATTCCATATTTCACCGGGGAGAACCATACAACTCTGATTGATCACATCTAAGACATTGCAAATGTCTGTGCTATACATGAGGTTAATGAAATGGATGTGGCTGTCAAATTATTGGCTTCTTCTTTTAAAGGAAAAGCTCTGCAATGGTTAAGGAGCCTAGAAGCAAGATCAATCAACAATCGGTATCAACAATGTATAACTCTTTGTGGTCAATTTGAGGAAAAGGAAGACAATTTATCTTTGTTGGAGCAGTTAACCACAATCAAGAGAGTACCAAACAATCATATGGATAATTTAAACTTCATATTCCAAAGGACATGGGACCGGAGTCCACTTTTCATGAGACCAGTAGCTAAAGGTGCTTTTCTATACTTCTAAAATATTTAAATTCTGATATTTCCATGAAGATACAATATATGCGAGGTAAAACTTTACCTGTAACTTATAACATTGCTATTAGAACTGAAAAATTATTTGATTCAAGTTGGTAAACTAGCACCTAGGACGCCTATGCCTTTTTATCCAGAATTAGGGAATCCAAGCACTAGTCAAGCACCTACATTAGCTCCCATTCCTATCCCAAAAAATCAGATTTGTATTAAAGCTTCTAACTCTTCTTCTAGCACCTCAAATGATCTCTAAGAAGTCATAAAGTAGTTGCAAAACTTAGGTAATGAGTTGGTGACAATTAAGAGGCAATAAGCTTAAATTTTTATATCATACCAACCTCAAGACCAACCGAATAGACCTCTGTATCAACCTAATAGGCCACTAGCTTGAGCTACAAATCAGAGCCGGGTAAAACCTCCTACCAATAGGCCATTTCAGCCTTATAATCCTAATGTTACATCCACATATCGAGCCTTGGTACCAGTGCAAAATAACATGGCACAAGAATATGACTGGTGCTTCCCTTGCAATCAACCTCATAATCAGTCAACATGTTTCAACGATGCTCTAAATCAAGCATTGATGGTGACAATGATTGGCATGGAATAAGAGACAAATCAAGAGGAGAATCAGCAGCATGAAGCTACTCAAGAAGCACCTCCAAATGATACCACACTTATGAATTGACAAGTTGAGGATTTCTATGGAATAAATTAGGCCCATTATCAAAGTGTGACAACTAACACATGGTCTAAGAAGAGAAATATTGAATAAGGGAATTCATCTAACCCAAATTCTTCTCAGCCTTCTATCACTCTACAAGGTGTTAGCGATCAAAGTGCAACTTTGAATGTGCAAAGTCATTCAAAACCACCTTCTAGTCTAGCTCACATACTAGTTGTAACAGCTCATGTGAAAGAGAAAGTTGTGAATAGAAAAGGGCAGCAGAAGGATAACTCATCCCCATTTAATATCATAGAGCAAATGAAGAAAACAAATGTAAACATCTCAATGTGGGATTCATCAGCTATATCAGGCCATTGACATCTGTTGTAAGCTTCCATGGAGAATTGGTCTATATCAAATGAATCATCCAAGAGTCAAGATAAGATGTTCACTAATGCAGCTCCACAAGAAGGAAATCAAGGAGTTCAACAAGGTAAAAAAATGAAGTCTCCTCTATTCTATATATCTCTGATCATTGGGAACAATCTTGTACACAATTGCATGATTGATTCAAGAGAAAACAATTTTGTGATGCCAAAACAAATAGATGATCAATTGGTCCTAAAATATGAATTCATTTCTACAGGTGTGGTGCAATTTGAAGGAATAACAGTGAAAACAATTGGATTAATCAAAGGATTATGTCTTACACTGCATGCATGCCCAAATGTCACAGTCTTACAAGATGTCTCAGTTATTGACTTGCCACCACTCTTTGCATTTTAATTGTCAAAATAATTCACCGCTAAAGTTAGAGGCTAATTTTATGGTGATTGGTCACATATGCTATTTAGAATGAGGTATGGAGCTAAGACTACAATCATATTGGAATAAATTTCAAACTTTCATATTGAGTCTCATGTACCAAGCCCAATCAATGTAAATTGCTCAACTTTTGATCAAGAAGATTGTCCAAGAATTTATGAAGCAGATACTAAAGTTGCAGGAATTCCATACTTAACTCTTGATGTATGGGAAAATAAGAGGCATGTTTTTTATCCTTTCAAGGAAATGGAAGAAGCCAAGTTAGGCATTTACTGCTTGCACGAAGAGAATCCACCTATCCCTAACATCACCAAGTTGGATCGCAAAGATTATGATGAGGTATGGAAACTATTATTTAATGACTCAAGAAGTAGATAAGGTGCATAAGGAGGGGTTATGTTGATTTCACCTTAAGGTACAAAATACTACTCAACTTTCCATTTTCAGTTTTCTTTCTCAAATAACACGACTGAGTATGAAGCTTTGATCCATGGGTTTCATTGGGTAAGAAAGAGAGGCATTAAGAACTTGTAATTTTTTGGAGATAGTGAGCTGATTGTGAACAAAATTAGAGGGCAAAATGCTATTAAGAATTATCTTCTAAAGAACTAAAAGAATCAGGTATGAGATCTTATTGAATATTTTGAATCTTTTGGCATCAATTCCATTCCAAGGAAGAAGACCGAGGCTATAGACATACTTGCAGCAATTGGGGCAGCGTTTGATGTTATAGAAAATATCAAAAGTGAGAAAACCTAGCCTCATATCAAATTGGTTGTAAGACCAGATGTCCTAGATAATAATACTAGTTGGAAAGTCTTCAAAACTGATTAGCAAATAATATTTTTTTACAACAAGAAGATGAGCTCTCCCTTAGAAACCAAGACAAGTTGGAACAATAGTATGGTGACCAAATGGTTTAATTGAGAACAAACAAATTTCTAAAGGGATTTGTGACTTTGGAATCAATCTTCAACCCCAATGATCAATTCTGAAAAGAAAAATAAAACATTCAAGTAAAGGGTGAAGACTCAGAGCCTATCTCAGTAGAGAAGGTAAGATGTTACAAATTAACGAGGTAAGTACTTAGCAAGAAAATCTAAATTTATCCAACTTTGTCAAGAGTTTCTTGATGTATTTGTCTAGAATTTAAAATATTTGAGAGGCTTAAATCCAAAATTAACACAATATACTATTGAATTGGATCTAGAATCCAAGCCCATCAGGCAAAAGTAAAGGTCGATGAATCCTCATATTAAATCTCTCATGTGAAAATAATTGAATAAGCTAATAGAGGATAACATCATATTTCCTATCAAGCACTCAAGTTTTCTAGCAAACTTGGTGCCAGTGAGAAAGAGAAATGGAGAAATCAGACTATGTGTGGACTTCTGTTATTTGAATAGAGCATCACTCAAAGATCATTATCCACTCCCTTCAATGGAGAAGATCTTACAAGTAGTATTTGGTTTTGAAAGGTTCTCATTGTTGGATGGATACTCAGGTTATAATCAAATTATGGTGAAAGATAAAGATCATTTCAAGACAACCTTCACTACAAAATGAGGCACTTATGCGTATAGGAAGATGCCATTTGGACTGGAAAACATCAGAGCAATGTTTTAGCGAGCTATGGATATGGTGTTCAAAGGCCTAATCAATAAGATAGTGCTCCTTTATCTAGATGATATCACTATGTTCTCAAAAAATGCAGCAAACCATCTTTTTCACCTAAGGCAAGTATTTCAAAGGTGTATAAGATTTGGAGTTTCCATGAATCCAAAAAAGTGTATCTTCTTGCACATAAGGCAAGTTTCTAGGCCACATTGTTTCAATGGAAGGATTGACAATTTGTAACATCCCCATTTTAAGATACTAGAACAAGGGAATTTTTTTTTTTAATTTTATAAAATGTTCTCTGTTATGAATTATATAATTCAAACACATGTTCAAGTTTTAATAATTGTTCTCTGCCCAAACAATGCGGTTTGGAACACACAATTTCCTTTTAAAACTAATGTTCCCTGTTCACATATTTGCAATATGGAACACACATTCAGTGCCATTCAATCTTATAACAGATTCTATATGCTGCTATAAATGACTCGAAGAACTACTGATCTCCCATTTTCATGGCTCAGAGTTTCAACGATCTCTCATTTCATGACTCGGCAACTACCAATCCTTCATCTTCATTCATGCATAGTATAATATATATATAAGGTTCTCTTTACCATTTTCGGTTATCGAAGTGATCCATTTAAGAAGCCTATCCGAATATCTGTTACTGATATTCATCTGACATCCTGCATCTTAAATTAGGTGATTAGGACAATGCAACCAGCACTTGCGATACTTTGGCCAAAGATTTTCACATGCTTTGCATGATCATATTCCTGGATGTGATACACACCAATGGAATACGTCCTTCACCTCACTTCACCTGTTATCTAGAATGGTCTTTCCTGGTTCCTACCAGTCCTTCCAAAATAAGGTCAAATTCTAACTCCAACTAGCAATATGAACGAGTATAGGAAGGCACTCATGGTAACTAAAGATACGCAGACATACGATGTCGTTCCTAAACGAATCCGTGTGTCTAGTTATCTTTAGTCCTCCGGAGTCACTCTATATATGTGATCATACTCCTATCCCCAACCAAGATCTTAATATTCATCTTATGTAATCTTGATGATTTAATTCAGGAGGGCATTGTAATATGTCATCTATAACATTGTGTCATCATGAAGGCCCTACCTTCATGAAGACACCTTGCTGTAGCTGGCGTATATCAATGTCCTACGAAATCCTCCCATCGAGAGTACACATCCTGCTCAAGTGATTTGGATATGATCTTAATATTTAAGATCAACTTTCAGCAACCATGCTGATCCTTTATCCTGGTTCCTGTTACAGTTGTATGGAGCTAAGAGAGACTAAATCCATCTTCTAGCTTGCTATGCATCTTCTCCTTCGTACCGAAGGGTTGCATTTTCTCTACTTGGTTCTTTTCTTAATCATTGGATTAAGCATCCCATTACCAACAGACGTAATAAGTTTAACCTATTAAACTTAACAAAGTTTTTCACAACTGTAACCAAATTTAGAATTCTAGCTTATTAGATGTCATTTAAACGAGGTCTAACTCTCAATAAATGTATTCATTTATTCTCCTTAACCTTACATAGTTAAGGTCTATTAGCCCTGGATATATTGATCCCATATCCTTTCTTTCTGAATTTAACATACGAGGCTATTAACAGAGTTCGAATGCGAAGTTCGGTTGCTCCTAAGTTATTTGATATTCCTTAGCTTCCAAGCTAATCCTGAATACCTAGCAGTTATGAGATCATGTTCCTCCTAATCCTTTTTAATGTCAATTAAAAATTCATCTTAACCCAAGTATGAACTAATTGCACATTTCAACTTAAAAGTTGCATTTAGGTAAGAATAGAAATCAATTCCCTTTAAATCGATCCAAGGACAATTGAATAATTCCAAATCAAGAAATAACATTATATTTCCAATTTAATCAACAATATCAAACTGATATAGTCATTAAAATATCACACTTGTATTTGTATTCATCAATCCATTTCATAATTCATACATTTTCTAGTCCAAATGACTGGACTTTGTTTATATTAAACAATGTTACAACACAAAGATAGAAGAATGTACTTTCTTCTTTTCACAATTCCTCGTAGAGGAATAATAACTAACAAATACAATTCATCTTCAGAAAATCGAAAGAAGTATCAGAAAATAGCCATGTCTTCATTTTACTCAAATTCCATCTGTAAAATTAGTTGCACGGGTCAGTTCATTGAACTGAGCATATTAAGCACTTGTCATTAAAATGAGGTGCTTCAAATTAACTGTCTCAATAAAAGAACCCTGCTTTTATGAAACGTTAATAAGAACATCAATCTAGAATTAAGCATCAAAAAGAATGAACAACATGACAACTGAACCATCTAAATACCATCCCAATCAATCAAAGGATTTCTGTCCTATTTCCCACATAACCATTACAAGATGCAATTTCCTTCGACAGTTCTAGATTACAACATTTGTAAGAACTACGAATACAAGTAAAAACATACTGCCGTTATAATCATAACTGTTATCCCTTCCCTTTCCTTACATTAGTAATAAATGTAAAGGATAAAGTCTAACTGAAATGTAAACCAATTACTTTCCTTTCAGTTCATGTATCTCCTTTGATTTCAAGCAATCAAGTACATATGAGAAAAGAAAACAGTAATAATATAGATGCTTAAACCTAAGCAATACAAAATTCGTTCTTAAACGATTACAGATTTCCAACTGTATGACAGAAGAAATGATCATTATTCCAAGTTATCCATCCACATTCCTATTCCTTTCCTCATGCCTGTACTGAAAATTGAATCCAAACGAGACATCAAATCAAGATAACAGTTCAGAGTGAAACTTACAAAATCCATTCAGAATTCACTTTCCAGCAGCAAAGAATAATTCCATTCATATTCAGCTTTAAATAAAGACAAGGAAGAATTTATTATCCATATCAATACACCCTTTCAAGCAGGCACATACGAATACCAAAAACAAGTTGGTAAAACATCGTATCCATCATAGAACAAGCATTATAAAGAATGCATACTATGTACCTACTGTACTAAAAGATTTCATACTTCTTTTACTGTATTCTAACTGAACAAACAATTATACAGTCACTTAATCAATTATCCACATGAATTTCTATATCCATGAACGCATACAGTTCATCATTAACAATTTACACATTGCTATTACATATAGCAAGCCCAATCCGGATGTACAGTGAAGCTTTAGTGCTAGTTCCAGTATTCAAATAGCAAGAGAGAAAAGAAAATCATCCCTGTAACTATTTTAATAAGAAAACATCCATTTTCTTCAAGCATAACAAGAATCACTCAGTCGATTTCATTCTTTTTTTTTTTTTGAATGACAGTGCAAAATTAGGGATCCCACGAAACATTTCAACCTTCCATTTGTACAAAAGAAAACAACACTCAGAAAAATAATCTAAATACCACTGTCACTTCTATCAAGCTGAACCTATAAAGTTCAATAAATCCCCACTTAACATTTCTTCAAAATTTAAAATAGTAGAGGAAGAAGAACTCGTTTCCTATTAATTTTAGAAAAGAAACGATGCCAAAACCAACTCGCACAGCATGCACAAATTTTATTCAATATACCATATGAAAAGAATGCCTAGTTCGAGTTTCTTCTTGATCAACATTTAAATCAAAAACAACATTCTCCTATGATTTCAATGATGTATAGAACTCAAAATACAATAATCATATATCAATACCTCTATCAAGGCAAACCCGCATAGGGTATTAAATACGTAAGCTTGGTACAGTCAAGACAGACTCAACAACAAGCTAATTCCCATGCATTTCTCCATTTATTTGCACAAAAATACAAAACCAAGTTCTTGTTCACAACTACAGTCCGAACTGGAAGATCAAACCGCATCAATAAGACACAACAAAATCAACTTCCCAATCACAACAAGGAGAAAATATAATCATTCATAAGTTCAGAAGAAAAACAGATACTTTCTCCAACTTTCACGAATACCCAAGTCGCATTCATCCATTTCTTTTACAAAAGAAAAAACACAGCATGCAGAATAAGACTATCACTTCCATCAACCAAGCTCATAATGCTCAATAAAACTCATTTATCATTTCCTTCAGAATCTAAAACAACAGAAGGAAGAGGAACTTATTTCCTCAAATTTTAGTATAGAAATAACGTCAAACAACTCGCATAGCATGCACAATAACATAGTAAAAAGAATGAATTTCCCAATACTGTCAAGCAAACCAACACAGCAAGGTTGTATTTCCAACTCAAGGAAATATGCAAAGGCAGTTCAAATCACAACAACAAGAAAATGATTCTACCCAAATCATTTCCAACATGACAAAAAAATCGACTAAACCCAAATCATCTCAGTCATGACAACAATCAAATAAACCCAAAACCCCCTTCATCAGAAGAGCAGGGTCGTTTTAATGAGATGTTTAAGCAAAGCAAGAGTTTTAAAGAGAAGGGCTTAACATGCCTGGTATTCTTCCTCGAATGCTCGAAGAAAACCACGTCTACTGAAGGTATTTCCTTCCCCGGCGATAGCGACAAGTTTTCCCAACAATCACCTTCTGCTACAGGCTCGAAAATAGCCTTCAATTTCCCAAGAAACAGAGATAGCAACCAATCACAACTGGTTCGACTGAACCAAGAAAAACCAAATGCAGAGCAACTTCCCAAAAATTTGAACAACACAATAAACAACCAAAAAAAATTCCTCCATACTCTTTCCAAGGCGGGCTGGTCACGATGACCAAGAAAATTGAATGCATTAAAGGCTCTGCCTTTTTCTATTTCCTCATGCCACCGCCAACTTGGGTTGGCGAACTTCCAAATTCAAATTTTTGCATGCAAATAGAGTTTATTTCCATAACTAACTAGATACCTCTAGCTTTTCCCTGTTCCCGCCAAACTGGTGCTATCCACGTAAGGACCTTCATTCAATGCCATTAAATTTCCTTCCATCCTTATCCTTTCCCATGAGTCTGTGCGTCCCCTTCCTTAGGTTAGGATTAGTTTAGGATTAACAATAGTGTTCAAACCTAGGTCACCGCCTAGTTCTTAGGTTAATAGAACTTAGGTCTATTTTCACCATTTATAATTTAAAAATCCACTTAGGATAGTAGTTTAGGATGTGAGGTAGAAATTAGGAGTAGATTAGGATCTAATTCCCCCTAACACCTAATTAATCAACTTCCAAACAAGTCCTTCCGACTTTCATCAAAAATTCAGTGTTATGTAGGACGTTTCATCCCACGTTAAACATGCCTGAGCCACCCGCATCCAGGCATTTATCGCCTTACGAGGTTTCATGTTTCAACAGTGCATGGTTCTAGAATCAAACCTTTTCCGTTGGCATCTACGTGCCAGCTATTCATACCTGAAATCAGGTGCTGCACATTTATATCAACCTTTAGTCCAGTTTAAGAGTAAATTGACGAAGCGATTACAAGAAGGCCACAGCATACCTTGGATCAATGGAATTGATTCAAGGTGTGCTGTCAATCAGCAAATAGAGTTCAGCAAGCATACGACAAATTTTTCGTTACATCAGCAAACATACAAGCAATAATAACTGTTGTCCCATGTAAACAAATTACAGTATGCAAGAATCTAGATTAGCAACACATTCCCTTAAGATCAAAAATATATCTTAACATGTTTTCCTCCATTTCAGCAGTTACAACATTATGAAAAATAATCACCAAGATAACTTACAAAAATCAGGGCGTTACATTCCTCCCTTCTTAAAGAATCATTGTCCCGATGATCAAATAAACCAAATCAAGGAGTTCCTAGGACAAAGTCCAGTTATTGTCCTTTCATTCATAAGTTCATACCAAAAACAGATTCACTCTTAAAAATAGTGTTTTAAGACAACTGTACAATAGACTAATAATTGTCTAAATTTGGTAGAATTATCAGTTTTTTGAATTTCAAATTCGATCAAACAAATGTGGAAAAGCAAATCTCATTTCTTCAAGATTTTCCCAAGTTGCACTTTCTTCGCTGAACTGGTCCCACTGGACCTTACATTGATTCACTTCGCGATTTCTTAAGTACAACTGGTGAGTTCCCAGCACTCGAATGGGCTTAACCACGATTATTCCTGGGTCTTGGACTTGTAAGGAATTCCAATTCAGCACATGTGATAAATCTGTCACGTATTTCTTAAGCAAAGAAATAGGAAAAACATCATGCATTTGAGACAAAGCAGGAGGTAATGCTAGATGATAAGCTATAGGGTTGATTATTTCAACAATTTCAAAAGGTCCCACGTATCGTGGTGACAACTTGGCAGCCTTGCCAAAAGTTATCGAGCTCTTTTTCAGCTTCACCCGAAGAAAGACCTTCTCTCCCAATTTATAATTCCTATCAACCCGCTTTAAGTCTGCATAACTCTTTTGCCTATTGGCAGCCTCCTTTAGATGTTCCCTAATCATTTTGATTTGTTGTTCCATTTCCGTAAGGATTTCTGGCCCAGTTACCTCTCTGTCCTCAACGCTGTCCCAGCTGACAGGGGTTCTGCATTTTCTTCCATACAATGCTTCAAAGGGCGCCATTTTTAAAGAGGCATGGTATGTATTATTGTAGGCAAATTCAACCAGCGGAAGGTATTCCTCCCATTTATACTGTTGGTCCATGCAATACATCTTGTTGGTGTCGAATCACAGCACCCCTGGGACTCTGCAACACGATGGGTTGAGAATCTCAGTGCGATTGCACAACATGGAGCTTTTCCCAAGTGTGGGACCTTGCAAAATTGGAAAAGCTCTCCGGATGAAGGCCGGCTGCTATTCCTCTGTTCAGATGCACGAATAAAACATAGAGGGTTTACTAAAAAACCTAATCTAACTTGCCAAGGAGACAGGGTAGAGAATGCATAAAAATAAAACCTAAACTACGGAGGTGATACACCGAGGAATGTTGAACACTCGCTTTGTAAATTTAACACAGACCACAGAGATGTAATACAAACATCATGCATAGGCAACCAAACCGCAATATGAGATCAAAATGGCAAAAACGAATACATGAGAGGGTCAAAAATTCAATCACAGACATATATATATTATTGCTCAAGAGTCGATACAATACATTGCAGGGGCCAAGAGGCAGAAGAAGAACTGGTATTACAACCCATATGGGAGGTTAGAAAACTCCACGAATTCTCTAGCAAACAAGGGAAGAAGGGGGCCTGCAAAACGAAAATGTCCAACCCTTTACAAAGAGCCTCTCCTTACCATTTATATGAGGAAAAATGAGCGAGAAGAGAATGATTCGAATTCTGCCCCAACCACCTCCAAGACTGCACCTAACTCATCTCATCATGGCGGTAGGTGAGATCCCCAACAACCCAATAGTGGCGAAGTATATTTTACATTTTTGAAGAACTTGTTCCCACCTAATTAAATATATCCAGTCGTATTTGGGTAGAGGACGCCGAGAGCTTTCCGAAAAGTCCAACCTTGTGTGAATTCGAGCTCCCTGTGAAAAGTTATGGCGATCTGAATATTTCCCACATCAGGGGCTTCTGCCTGTCGGGTTTGGGGTTCTCCTCTGCATTTGCATCGGGTTTGGAAGATGCCTCGACATGTGTTTGATGCTTGTTTTTTCCCAAAACCCGCTTCTACCGGTATTTCCAAGATTTCCTTTGTTTCGGGGTCAGAAAATTGACCTGCATGCGCATCGGGTTTGGAGGGTGGCTCGACATGTTTCCACCCCATGCTTTTCCGAAATGATTTTCTGACTCCAAGACCCGATTTGCCTAGGAATTGTTTCGGGTTTGCGGAACTCTCAAGCATTGGGACATCCTTTGCGATTGCATGCTTCATGTCTCATGTTTCCTGAAACCCGAAACCCGAATTTCTTTGTGTCGGGTTTTCCAACCCCTCCGACATGTTTTCCTTTGTGTCGGGTTTTCCAACCCCTCCGACATGTTTTCTTTTGTGTCGGGTTTTCCAACCCCTCCGACATGTTTTCTTTTGTGTCAGGTTTTCCAACCCCTCCAACATGTTTTCTTTTGTGTCGGGTTTTCCAACCCCTCCGACATGCTTTCTTTTGTGTATCTATATTTACCCGGGGGTAAATATATACAACACATCCTTAACATGTCCTCTAAAACTTAATTGACTCTCTCAGTCTGTCCATCTGTCTCCAGATGATATACACAATTGAAGTTTAATTTAGTTCCCAAGGCCGCATTAAGCGTTTGCCAAAACCTTGATGTCATCCTCGGATCTCTGTCTGATATGATTAATTCTGGTATTCCATACAATCTGAAGATTTCATGTACAAATATTCTTGCTACCATTGGTGCATCGTCTTTCAAATTACCAGCAATAAAGTGTGCCACTTTGGTCAATTTTTCGACTGCAACCAGGATAATATCATGCTTATTTCTTGACATAGGAAATCCTTGAAAGAAATCTATCGTTATCACTTGCCATTTGTACTGCGGAATGCTGTGGGGATACAATAATCCTGCGGGGTGCATATGTTCCACCTTAACACGCTAACATTCTAAGTAGTGTGTTACAAATTCCACCACATCCTTTTTCATTCCCTTCCAGAAGTATTGTTGCTTAAGATCAGCAAGCATTTTTGTAATGCCAGGGTGTCCAGAAAAAGGTGAATTATGAAATTCAGTTATAAATTTCCCTCTTAAGTCATTTGCCAAAGGTATATATACCCTGTTTTCGAACCTCATAATTCCTTCATTGTCAAAACAGAATCCTTTATACCTAACATCCTTTGGATCTGCAACAAGTACTATTTTGACTTGCTGGAAATAAGGATCTGATTCCAAGGCATCTTTCACCTCATCCTTAAACTGTGTTTTTACCGTTATACGAGTAGAGATATGCTTCCTTCGACTTAGAGCATCTTCCACTCTATTTTCCTTGCCTTTGATGTAGCTTATATCAAAATCATACTGAGACATAAATTCTAACCATCTTCGCTGCCTTGCATTCAGATTTGGCTGAGTAAAAATATAATTCAGCCCCAGATGATCTATTTTTAACTCAAAAGGCTTGCCTAAAAGGTAATGCCTCCACATTTGAAGTGCATGAACAATGGCAGCGAGTTCTAGGTCGTGTGGAGCATAATTTTGTTCATGTAACTTAAGCTTTCTGTTTTCATAAGCTATAACATGGTTATTTTGTAACATAATACCTCCAAGGCCTTCTCCTGAGGCATCCGTTGCAACCATAAAATTTCCATTTTGATCAGGTACAGTCAAAATAGGTGCTGTAGTTAACTGTTCCTTTAAATTTTTAAAGGCAGATTCACATTTGTTTGTCCAGAAAAATTTCTTATCCTTCTTTTGCAGTGTGGTGATTGGGGTAGTAATTTTTGAAAAGTCCTTAACGAACTTTTGATAATATCCAGCCAAGCCCATGAAGCTCCTCACTTCGTGCACGTTCTTAGGTGCATGCCACTCAGTTATAGCTGTAATCTTTGAAGTGTCAATAGCTATTCCATTCTTGCTTATGACGTGTCCCAAATAATGCACCTCTGCATCATAAAAGGAACATTTAGACAGTTTACCATACAACTTCCTCTTTCTTAAAATTTCCAGCACTATCCTTAGATGTTCTTGGTGCTCTTCGACATTTTTAGAGTATTTAAGAATGTCATCTAAGAATACAAGCACAAACTTGTCTAAGTATTCTTGAAAAATATTGTTCATCAGATTCATGAAGGCGGCAGGTGCATTGGTCAACCCAAAAGGTAACACAGTGAACTCATAATGCCAGTACCTTGTTCTAAAATTTGTTTTATGAATATCTTCTTCTTTTATTCTCAGCTGATGATACCCAGATCGAAGATCTATTTTTGAATAAATTGATGCTCCTCGCATCTGATCAAACAGATCATCAATCCGAGGAAGTGGGTATCGATTTTTAATAGTTGCCTTGTTCAACATTCTGTAATCAATGCACAGCCTCAATGTGCCATCTTTTTTCTTTACAAAAATTACCGGCGCTCCCCAAGGTGAGACGCTCGGTCTTATCAGCCCCTTAGTCAAAAGTTCTTGTAACTGAGCCTTTAGCTCTACCAACTCGATGGTGGTCATTCTATAAGGTGCCTTAGATATGGGTTCAGTTCCTGGTTTTATTTCTATTGCAAAGTCAAACTCTCGTTTGGGTGGAAGACCTGGCAATTCCTCCGGAAACACATCACTGAATCCCTTTAACAATGGATATCTTTCCATGAAATCATTATCTTCCTCAGCATTTTCTGTCATTTTTACTGCATAAAAGGTGCAACCTCTGTTTTTAGCCCTTTTTAGTTGCATAGCTGTCAGTTTCCTAACTATAACTTCGCGTTTTACATCTTGAATGACTGCTGATTTCTGCAGGTCATCAAAACAACAAATTTGTTTTTCATAACAGTCTACCTTTGCCTTATGTTCAGCCAACCAGTTAACTCCAATAATGATATCATATGATCCTAAAGGAGTGACATACAGGTCAACTTCGGTGGAGAAACTGGGCAAGTCAAGAATTGCCCCAAAAAGGCACATTTCGACTGTATGGACAACATTATTCCCATAATGCACTGTCCATATTTTATCCATTCATTCCGCCTTTCTTTTTAATTTCAATACAAGTTTAGCAGAAATAAAGCATTCAGTAGCTCCAGTATCAAAAAGTATGACTACAGGTGTACCGAATAACTTACCCGGAACTTCTATAGGCATAACTTGCTTTTTAGCTTGTCTGTTACCCACTGCAACGTGTATCCTATGCTGTTGATTGCGATCATCCTTCTTCAGAGGAAAGTGATTCACATAGTGGTCCTTTCCACAGTTGAAGCATCCTCCAACTAGCCCTTTTCTAGGCTCAAATTTGTTACCAGCTTCGAAGTTATCATTCTGGCTCCCATAGGACTTCTATCCATTGCCACTAACTTTTGTGAAGCTGTTCTGCATACTATTTACAGGTCTGTTCATCACAGATTTCTTGTTTTATCCACAACAATCTTGTTTTTCACACCAAACCTTTTCCAAGGTCCCCTTTTGGTGCGAGAGATGAAGAAGAATTGGGAATCTTCTTCCTTATCTCTTCCCTATGAGCAAAAATTGCTCTCAATTTCTGTTCCTGTCTAATTGCCTTTTCAACAACTCCTTCCATGGTGGTTGGGTCATGGACATCCACTTTGCCACCAATGATGGGATTCAGTCCCATTATGAATTTCCGTATTCTGAACTTCTCGTCAGCTTGGTACTGCGGCACATACTTAAGGAGTTTAGTAAACCCTTCCCAGTATTCTGTAACCGACAACCTTCCTTGCGACCAGTTCTGAAATTCAGTCATTTTCCTATCAAAATAGAGTTGAGGAAGCCATCGTTGCCTAAAATAACCATTAAATTGATCCCAATTTATGTCTGATTCGATAATATTCAACTCAACCTTACGGTTGTCCCACCATGATGATGCTTCATGAGAAAGCTGATATGCTCCCCATATCGCTTTGGTCTCTTCGGAGAAGTTTCTTATTGCAAAGTATTTCTCCATTTCACTGAGCCAGTTCTCAGCTCCACCCCCAAGGGTTGTTCCATCAACTTTGGAGGACTTATTCTCTTTATATCATTTGCAAGTTCAGCTGCTAATCTTGCCCTTTTATTTTCAGGATGATTAGGAGCAATTACATTATTATTATCAACACCTGGATTCCCTCTGTTGATGTTGTCCACATGAGGCGGCTGATCATTTATATCAGCTTCATCTTCCTCCTCTTCATTTCCCATTGACTGCTATTCCAGAACAGTCAAACGATCTCTCATATCTAGTAGGGCAGCAAGGATTTCATCCAGCTTTTGAGCAGTAGCTGCTTCTCCACCCTGTAACGGGTTATTCATAGCATTCCCTCTTGTTCTGACCATTTTCTGTTCAATAAGAAAATGTAAACCTTATTAATATCATGGAATCATTAGGTCCAAGAGCTGCAAACCTTCAGCTCTGATACCAAGATGTAACATCCCCATTTTAAGATACTAGAACAAGGGAATTTTTTTTAAAAAAAAAAAAACGTTCTCTGTTATGAATTATATAATTCAAACACACGTTCAAGTTTTAATAATTGTTCTCTGCCCAAACAATGCAGTTTGGAACACACAATTTCCTTTTAAAACTAATGTTCCCTATTCACATATTTGTAATATGGAACACACATTTATTGCCATTTAATCTTATAACAGATTCTATATGTTGCTGTAAATGACTCGAAGAACTACCGATCTCCCATTTTCATGGCTTAGAGTTTCAACGATCTCTCATTTCATGACTCGGCAACTACCGATCCTTCATGTTCATTCATGCATAGTATAATATATATATAAGGTTCTTTTTACCGTTTCCGATTATCGAAGTGATCCATTTAAGAAGCCTATCTGAATATCTGTTACTGATATTCATTTGACATCCTGCATCTTAAATTAGGTGATTAGGACAACGCAACCAGCACTTGCAATACTTTGGACAAAGATTTTCACATGCTTTGCATGATCATATTCCTGGATGTGATACACACCAATGGAATACATCATTCACCTCACTTCACTTGTTATCTAGAATGGTCTTTCCTGGTTCCTACCAGTCCTTCCAAAATAAGGTCAAATTCTAACTCCAACTAGCAATATGCATGAGTATAGGAAGGCACTCATGGTAACTAAAGATACGCAGACATACGATGTCGTTTCTAAACGACTCCGTGTGTCTAGTTATCTTTAGTCCTCTGGAGTCACTCCGCATACGTGATCATACTCCTATCCCCAACCAAGATCTTAATAATCAGCTTATGTAATCTTGATGATTTAACTCGGGAGGGCATTGTAATATGTTAGCTATAACATTGTGTCGTCATGAAGACCCCGCCTTCATGAAGACACCGTGCTGTAGCTGGCGTATGTCAATGTCCTACGGAACCCTCCCATCGAGAGTACACATCCAGCTCAAGTGATTTGGATATGATCTTAATATTTAAGATCAACTTTCAACAACCATGTTGATCCTTTATCCTCGTCCTTGTTACAGTTGTATGGAGCTAAGAGAGACTAAATCAGTCTTCTAGCTTGCTATGCATCTTCTCCTTCGTACCGAAGGATTGCATTTTCTCTACTTGGTTCTTTTCTTAATCATTGGATTAAGCAGCTCATTACTGACAGACGTAATAATTTTAACCTATTAAACTTAACCAAGTTTTTCACAACTGTAACCAAATTCAGAATTCCAACTTATTAGATGTCATTTAAACGAGGTCTAATTCTCAATAAATATATTCATTTATTCTCCTTAACCTTTCATAGTTAAGGTCTATTAGTCCGGGATATATTTATCCCATATCCTTACTTTCTGAATTTAACATACGAGGCTATTAACAGAGTCTGAATGCGAAGTTCGGTTGCTCCTAAGTTATTTGATATTCCTTAGCTTCCAAGCTAATCCTAAATACCTATCAGTTATGAGATCATGTTTCTCCTAATCCTTTTTAATGTCAATGAAAAATTCATCTTAACCCAAGTATGAACTAATTACACATTTCAACTTAAAAGTTGCATTTAGGTAAGAATAGAAATCAGTTCCCTTTGAATCCATCCAAGGACAATTGAATAATTTCAAATCAAGAAATAACATTATATTTTCAATTCAATCAACAATATCAAACTGATATAGCCATTAAAATATCACAATTGTAATTGTATTCATCAATCCATTTCATAATCCATACATTTGGCAGCCCAAATGACTGGACTTTGTTTATATTAAACAACGTTACAACCCATAGATAGAAGAATGCACTTTCTTCTTTTCACAATTCCTCGTAGAGGAATAATAACTAACAAATACAATTCATCTTCAGACAATCAAAAGAAGTATCAGAAAATAGCCATGTCTTCGTTTTACTCAAATTCCATTTGCAAAATTACTTGCACGGGTCAGTTCATTGAACTGAGCATATTAAGCACTTGTCATTAAAATGAGGTGCTTCAAATTAACTGTCTTAATAAAAGAACCCTGCTTTTATGAAACGTTAATAAGAACATCAATCAAGAATTAAGCATCAAAAAGAATGAACAACATAACAACTGAACCATCTAAATACCATCCCAATCAGTCAAAAGATTTCTGTCATATTTCCCACATAACCATTAGAAGATGCAATTTCCTTCAACAGTTCCAGATTACAACATTTGTAAGAACTAGGAATGCAAGTAAAAGCATACTGCTGTTATAATCATAACTGTTTTCCCTTCTCTTTCCTTACATTAGTAATAAATGCAAAGGATAAAATCTAACTGAAATGTAAACCAATTACTTTCCTTTCAGTTCATGCATCTCCTTTGATTTCAAACAATCAAGTACAAATGAGAAGAGCAAACAACAATAAATGTCGATGCTTAAACCCAAGCAATACAAAATTTGATCTTAAATGATTACAGATTTCCAACTATATGAGAGAAGAAATGATCATTATTCCAAGTTATCCATCCACATTCCTATTCCTTTCCTCATGACTATACTGAAAATTGAATCCAAACGAGACATCAAATCAAGATAACAGTTCAAAGTGAAACTTACAAAATCCATTTAGAATTCACTTTCCAGCAGCAAAGAATAATTCCATTCATATTTAGCTTTAAATAAAGACAAGGAAGAATTTATTATTCATATCAATACTCCCTTTCCAGCAGGCACATACGAATACCAAAAACAAGTTGGTAAAACATCGTATCCATCATAGAACAAGCATTATAAAGAATGCATACTATGTACCTACTGTACTAAAAGAATTCATACTTCTTTCACTGTATTCTAACCGAACAAATAGATATATAGTCACTTAATCAATTATCCACATGACTTTCCATATCCTTGAATGCATACAGTTCATAATTAACAATTTGCACATTGCTGTTACCTACAGCAAGCCCAATCTCGGATGTATAGTGAAGCTCTAGTGCTAGTTCCAGAATTCAAACAGCAAGAAAAGAAAAGAAATTCATCCCTGTAACTATTTTAATAAGAAAACATCCATTTTCTTCAAGCATAACAAGAATCACTTAGTCGAATTCATTCTTCTTTTTTTTTTGAATGACAGTGCAAAATTAGAGATCCCACGAAACATTTCAACCTTCCATTTGTACAGAAGAATACAGCACTCAGAAAAATAATCTAAATACTGCTGCCACTTCTATCAAGCTGAACCTATAAAGTTCATTAAATCCCTAATTAACATGTCTTCAAAATTTAAAACAGCAGAGGAAGAAGAACTCGTTTCCTAATAATTTCAGAAAAGAAACGATGCCAAAACCAACTCGCATAGCATGCACAAATTTTATTCATTATACCATATGAAAAGAATGCCCAGTTCGAGTTTCTTCTCGATCAACATTTAAATCCAAAATAGCATTCTCCTATGATCACAATGATGTACAGAACTCAAAATACAATAATCATATATCAATACCTATATCAAGGCAAACCCGCATAGGGTATTAAATTCATAAGCTTGGTACAGTCAAGACAGACTCAACAGCAAGCTAATTCCCATGCATTTCTCCATTCATTTGCACAGAAATACAAAACCAAGTTCTTGCATTCACGAACTACAATCCGAACTGGAAGATCAAACCGTATCAACAAAACACAACAAAATCATCTTTCCAATCAAGGCAAGGAGAAAATACAGTTCATTCTATAAGTTCAGAAGGAAAACAATTACTTTCTCTTAACTTTCACGAATACCCAAGTCGTATTCGTTAAATTCTTCTACAAAAGAAAAAGCACAGCAATGCAAAATATGACTATCACTTCCATCAAACTGAGCTCATAATGCTCAATAAAACTCAAATGCTATTTCCTTCAAAATCTAAAATGCTATTTACTTTAAAATCCAAAACAGCAGAAGGAAGAGGAACTCATTTCCTCAAAAATTTCAATAAAGAAACAACTTTAAACAACTCGCATAGTTAATACGTTCCATCACTCAAGTTCGTATTAGCATAAGAACGATTGCTTCAATAATGAAAAACAAACTCATACAACATGTACAGTTTCATAACATACATAACGAATTCCCCATTACTGTCAAACAAACCAACACAGCATGGCTGTATTTCCAACTCAAATATATATGCAAAGATAGTTCAAATCATAACATCAAGAAAATGATTCTACTCAAGTCATTTCCAACATCACAGCAAAATCGACTAAACCCAAATCATCTCAGTCATGACAGCAATCAAATAAACCCAAAACCCCCTTCATCAGAAGAGCAGGGTTGTTTTAATGAGATGCTTAAGTAAAGCAAGTAGTTTTAAGGAGAAGGGCTTAACGTGCCTGGTATTCTTCCTCGAATGCTTGAAGAAAACCGCGTCTACAGAAGGTATTTCCTTCCACGGCGACAGCAACAAGCTTCCCAACAATCACCTTCTGCTACAGGCTCGAAAAAAAATAGCCTTCAATTCCCAAAGAGAACAGTGGTAACAACCAAACACAACTGGTTCGACTGAACCAAGAAAAACCAAATGCAGAGCAACTTTCCAAAAATCCGAACAAACACAAATGACCAACAAAAATTCCTCCATACTCTTTCCAAGGCAGGGCTGGTCGCAAAGACCAAGAAAATTAAATGCATTAAAGGCTTTGCCTTTTTCCTATTTTCTCATGCCACCGCCGACTCGGGTTGGTGAACTTCCCATTTCAAATTTTTGCATACAAACCAAGTTTAGTTACCATAACTAACTAGATACCTCCACCTTTTTCCTGTTCCCGCCAAATTTGGCGTTGTCCACGCAAGGACCTTCATTCAATGTCATTAAATTTCCTTCCATCCTTATCCTTTCCATCCCCCCCGATGGGTCTGTGCGTCCCCTTCCATAGGTTAGGATTAGTTTAGGATTTATAATAGTGTTCAAACTTAGGTCATCGCCTATTTCTTAGGTTACTAGGATTTAGATCCATTTTCACCATTTAGAATTTAAAAATCCACGTAGGATAGTAGTTTAGGATGTAAGGTAGAACTTAGGAGTTAGATTAGGATCTAATTCCCCCTAACACTTAACAAATCGATTTCCAGTCAAGTCTTTTCGACTGTCATCTAATTTCAACACTGTGCAGGACGTTTCGTCCCACATTACACATGCTTGAGTCACCCGCATCCAGGTATTTACCACCTTACGAGGTCTCATGTTTCAATAGTGCATGGTTCAGGAATCGAACCTTTTCCGTTGGCATCTACGTGCCAGCCATTCATACCTGAAATAAGGTGCTGCACATTGATATCAACCTTCAGTCCGGTTTAAGAGTAAATCGACAAAGCGATTACAAGAAGGCCACAGCATACCTTGGATCAATGGAATTGATTCAAGGTGTGCTGTCAATCAGCAAATAGAGTTCAGCAAGCATACGACAAATTTGTCGTCACATCAGCAAACATACAAGCAATAATAACTGCTATCCCCTGTAAACAAATTATAGTATGCAAGAATCTAGATTAGCAACACATTCCCGTAAGATCAAAAATATATCTTAACCTGTTTTCCTTCATTTCAGCAGTTACAACATTATGAAAAATAATCACCATGATAACTTACAAAAATCAGGGTGTTACACAATTGATCTTGAGAGATTTGAAGCCATCCAAACTCTACCATTACTGAGTCACAAGAAGGCTCTCCAAAGCTTCTGGGGAGAATAAACTTTGTCCTCATATTTTTTTTCCTGATTTTTCCACTTTGGTGAAACCATTGACATGATTTAAAGAAGAGCCCTGCATTCAAATGGGCAGCAAAATGTAAGGAGAGTTTTGATGCCATTTGGACTGTCAAATGCCAGAGCAATGTTTTTTAGCGAGCTATGGATATGGTGTTCAAAGGGATGATCAATAAGATAGTGCTTTTTTATCTAGATGATATCACTATGTTCTCAAAAAATGCAAAAAACCACCTCTTTCACCTAAGGAAAGTATTTCAATGTGTGTAGAAGATTTAGAGTTTCCATGAATCCAAAAAAGATGTATCTTCTTGCACATGAAGGAAAGTTGTTAAGCTAGATTGTTTCAAAGGAAGGATTGACAACTGATCCCGAGAGAGTTGAATCTATCCAAACCTACCATTACTGAGTCACAAGATTGCTCTCCAAATATTTTTGGGGAGAATAAATTTATCCACATTTTGTGCCTAATTTTTTCCACTTTGGTGAAACCATTGAACATGATGTGAAGACGAGCCTTGCATTCAAATGGACAACGGAAGGCAATGAGAGTTTTGATGTCATTAAGCATGCAATATCTCAAGCTCTGACTCTTATCAAAACCTAGGTTTCTATAAAGATTTCATACTCTATGATTTCAGAGGTTCGGAAACATCTCTACCATCTTGTTACACCTGAATAAAGATATTTTGGAGCATTCTATAGAATTCTTCAGCCAGAGCAAGGAAGATTATGAGGTGAAGTATCATTTATTGAAAACACATGTCTTAGATGTCATTAGAAGCCTGAAGAATTTTAGATACTTGGTCTCAAACAATAAGATTCAATTGTTAGTATATCATACGGGGGTCAAGGACTTTATTTTGAATAAGGGTTTAAATGAGAAGAGAGCGGGTTGAATCATGTAACATCCCCATTTTAAGATACTAGAACAAGGGAATTTTTTTTTTTTTTTAATAACGTTCTCTGTTATGAATTATAAAATTCAAACACACGTTCATTTTAATAATTGTTCTCTACCCAAACAACATAGTTGGATCACACAATTTCTTTTTAAAACTAGTGTTCCCTATTCACATATTTACAATATGGAACACACATTCAATGCCATTCAATCCTATAACAGATTCTATATGCTGCTGTAAATGACCTCGTGGAACTGCCGATCTTCCATTTTCATGGCTCGGAGTTTCATCGATCCTTCATTTCATGACTCGGCAAAAACCGATCCTTCATGTTGTTTATGCATAGTATCTATATACTAGTTCTCTTAACCATTTCCGGTTACCGAAGTGATCCATTTAAGAAGCCTATCTGAATATCTGTTACTGATATCATCTGACATCC
Source organism: Taxus chinensis (assembly GCA_019776745.2). NCBI lineage: Eukaryota > Viridiplantae > Streptophyta > Pinopsida > Cupressales > Taxaceae > Taxus > Taxus chinensis. The sequence goes on along the minus strand of CM034149.1, from coordinate 854,599,184 downwards.
TGCATCTTAAATAAGTGATAAGGACAACGCAACCAGCACTTGCGATACTTTGGCCAAAGATTTTCACATGCTTTGCATGATCATATTCCTGGATGTGACTTGGCTGAGTAGGAGCTAAACGAATCCGTAGTAAGTTACGTGAAAGTATGAAAAAAAAAATATAACTGTTTTTTCCTCTTAAGTTATCTATGGATTTCGTATTTCCTTGTTGAAGCATAAGGTGGTTTCACTGTGTTATATAAATACTGTTTGGTCTTCCTATACGGACTGTCGACCCAATTACAACTTGATTGTATTCTATGCAAAGAATGATTATATTTCTTTATACTGTAATGGAAAAATTGGGATCTAACTTGTCTTCTGAGCCTGCTCTGGCTGTACCGAGCTCATACAATTAACACCCGATTCGGGTTTGCTTTTATAGAAGGTATTGACAATTAAATATGAGTTGTTTGTGGTATTGGATTGAAACGGTACAGGCTATGAGAGTTTGTTTTTCGATAAGAACGACTGTTCTGTTATCCTATAATGAGCTATCTTGTTTAAGATGAACACGGGTTGGGTGTTTGATTTCGTTTTTGAACAAATGATTGTTTCTTAGTGAAATAAAAGGGAATGAATTCGTCTTCTGTTGCTGTTCTGAAGAGGTGAAATTTATAGTCCATATGAATATTAAATTGCTGTAGGTGAACAGCAATGAATAATATGTTGTTTTGAACGGGATACGTTCATAGGATCAAGTAATCCTGTGATTTATTAACTGCATGATTGAAGTACTAATTGTCTGATTAGTATGCAGTGAAAGAAATATGGTTTCTTTTATTATGATAAATACATGGTATGCAGCCTTATATTGTTTGATCTTGGAGGTACCTAATGTTTGTTACTAACCTGTTTTGGATCTTTAAATGAGTCTGACTCCAATGAAGTATGGTATGGATGCCGAATTCTTCCTTGTTTTCATTTAAAGCTGATTATAAATGAAATTGTTCTTGCTGCCGGAAAGTGAATTCCGAGTGGATTTTGTAAGTTTCACTCTGAACTGTTATCTTGAATTGTCCTTCGTTTGGCTTCCACTGTTAGGACAGTCATGTGGAAAGAAATAGAGATATGAATGAATGACTTGGAAAAATGATCTTTTCTTCTTTCATTCAGTTGGAAATCTGGAATTCGTGAATGATAAATTTTATAGTGCTTAGATGGGAGCAACTATATGCATTGCTGTTCGCTTTCTTGTCTGTACTTGAATGCTTTGAATTTAATATGCTTCATGAACGGAAAGGAAAGTAATGGATTTATATTTCAGTTAGTTTCATCCTTTGCATTTGTTATTAATGAAAGGTGTGGAAAGGATAACTGGATGCTATATAGGCAGCAAGCTACTTGTATTCCTAACTTTACAAATACTGTAAATTGATACTTGCAATGATTATGTGGAAACGGGACAGCAGTCCCTTGGCTGATTGTGATGATATTTGATAGTCAGTTGTTATGCTGATCTTCCCTTTGTGCCTATTTCGAGATAGATGTTTTGCAGTAGTTTCATAAAGGCAGGGTTCTTTTATTGAAACAGTTAGTTGAAGCATCTTATTTTTAAGGATAAGTGCTTAATGTGCTCAGTTCGTTGAACTGACCCGTTGCAATTCATTTTGCAGATGAATTTGATTAGAAGGAAGACTTGGCTGTTTTCTGATACTTCTGATTGTTGTTAATGAATTGTAATTGTTGTTTTTATTTCCTCTTGAGGAATTGTAAAAGCAGAAAATACATTCTTCTGTCCATGAGTTGTATGGATGCTTTGTATAAATTATACCCAATCAGCTGGATTGGCAAATGTACAAATTATGACTTGAAATATTGAATACAGTTACAAGTGTGATATTTTCAATAATTATATCAGTTTGATATTGCTGTTTAAATTGGAAATATGGTGTTATTTCCTGATTTGGAATTGTTTCATTATCCTTGGATGGATGTTGAATTGAAACTGATGTTTATTCTTACTTAATTACAACCTTTAAGTTGAACAATGCAATTAATTCATACTTGGGGTAAAGATGAATTTTGAATTGACATTAAAAAGGATTAAGAAGGATATGATTTTATAATCAGAAGGTATTCAGGATTAGCTTAGGAGCTAAGGAATATCAATTTAAACTGGGAGTATTCGAACTTCGTTTTCGAACTCCATTAATGATCCCGTTTGATAAAATTCAGAATAAAGGTTATTGGATACATATATCCATAACTAATGATCCTTAACTATATAACGTCGAGGGGAAATAAATGAATTCATTTCTCAAGGAATAGACCTCGTTTGAATGACGTCTAATAATTTAACATTATGAAATTAGTTGCAGTTGGAAACATCTTGGTTAAGTTTAATAGGTTAAACTTATTATGTCCGTCGGTACGGACTGCTTAATCTAATGATTAAGAAATTAACCAAGTAAGGGAATGTAGCCCTTCGATATGAAGGGGACGATACATAGAAAACTAACGGACGGTTTAGTCCCTCTTAGTTATAGACAACTGCAACGGCAACGAGGATCAAGGGATCAGCGTGGATGCTGAAAATTGCTTTAATTGATAACTCGTAGCTAAGTCACCTGGGCAGGATGTGAATTCTCGATGGGATGAATTCTGCAGGACATTGGCATACGCCAGCTACAGCAAGGTGTCTTCATGAAGACGGGGGTCTTCACGACGACACAATGTTGCAGCTGACATATAGCAATGCCCTCCCGAATTAAAACATTGAGAATACATAGGCTGAAAGTGTAGATCTTAGCTGGGGTGGAGATAGGGTATGATTTGGTATACGGAGTGACTCCGGATTACTAAAGATAATCAGACACACGGAGTCGTGGGGTAACGACACCGTATGTCTGCGTATCTTTAGTTACCAGGAGTGCCTTCCTATACCCGTTCATATTACTAGCTGGAATTGAAAGTTTAAAACTGACCTTAAACGATGAGGACTGGTAGGAGCCAGGAAAGACCATTCTAGATAACAGGTGAAGTGAAGTGAAGGACGTATTTCGTAGATGTGTATCACATCCAGGAATATGATCATGCAAAGCATGTGAAAATCTTTGGCCAAAGTATCGCAATTGCTGGTTGCGTTGTCCTTATCACTTAATTTAAGATGCAGGATGTCAGATGAATATCAGTAACAGATATTCAGATAGGCTTCTTAAATGGATCACTTCGATAACCGGGGAAGGTTATGAGAATAAGTATATAAATATACTATGCATAAACAGACATGAAGGATCGGTTGTTGCCGAGTCATGTACATGAAGGATCGGTTGTTGCCGAGTCATGAAATGAAGGATCGTTGAAACTCCGAGCCATGAAATGGAAGATCGGTAGTTCATCGAGTCATTTACAGCAGCATATAGAATCTGTTATGAGATTGAATGGCATTGAATGTGTGTTCCATATTGTAAATATGTGAACAGGGAACATTCGTTTTTGAAAGAAATTGTATGATCCAAACTATGTGGTTTGGGCAGAGAACAATTACTAAATCTCGAACGTGTGTTTGAATTTTATAATTCATAACAGAGAACGTTATTTTTTAAAAAAAAAAATTTTCCCTTGTTCTGGTGTTTTAAATTGGGGATGTTACATAACTCATACATCCTGTATAATTTTATCACAAAATACCATATAACAAAAGAACATTCGCACAACAGTAAAAACAACCCACACACTCTACCAGTTCTTTATATAACACTTAAGCAGAGAAAAACCCATCTCGGATTCCCAAATACCATCAACAACCAATACAACAAGTTCATATTCCAACTCGATTCATGCAAAGACAAATCAAAGCATAACAACCAGAAATGATTTTACTTATCATTTCCAAAAAAAAAAGACAGCAAGAATTGGCTAGATCCAAATCGTGTCAACTCGACAACAATCACATAAACCCAAAACCCAAGAGCAGGGTTGTTTTAATGAGGCGTTTAAACAAAGCAAGTATTTTTAAAGAGAAAGGCTTAACATGCCTGTGATTTCTTTTCCAAAACTCGAAGAAAACTACGTTTTCCGAAGATATTTCCTTCCGCGGCGATAGCACGAGCTTTCCAACAATCTTTTCCTCTTACATGCTCAGCAACAGCCTCTAAATTTCCAAAGAACAGTGATAAATCCAAAGAAACTGGTTCGACTGAATGAAACAAAAAAACCAAATGCAGAGCAACTTCACAAAATCCGAATCGACACAATGAACAATCAAATTTCCCTCATACACTTTCCAAGGTGAGCTGGTCGCGAGGACCAAGAACATTTAATGCATTAAAGGCTCTGCCTTTTTCCAAATTTCCACGCCACTACCAACTTGAGTTGGTGATCTCTAAATTTCAAATTTCACATGCAAAACTAAATTTGGTTCCATCTCCAACTAGATACCTCCGCCACTTACCTGCCCCGCCAAACTGGCATTGTCCATGTATGGACTCCCATTTAATGCCATTGAATACCCCTTCATCCTTATCCTCTCCCTCCAAGGGTGTGCGCGTCCCCCTTTAGGTTAGGATTAGTTTAGGATGTTTATTAGTATTCAACCTAGGTCATAGTTTAGTTTTAGGTTATTAGGACTTAGGTTTATTTCCCTCTTTTTTTGTAATTTAAAAATCCACTTAGGATAGTAGTTTAGGATGCATGTTATAACTTAGGATTAGCTTAGGATTTAATTCCTTCTAACCACTAACATTAATCAACCTCTAATCCAATCTCTCAACTGATACTCATATCAATGCTGTGCAGGACGTTCCGTCCTTTGTTTCACATGCCAAGGCCACCCGTGTCCAGACATTTCCTGCCCCACGAGGCCTTAAGTTTGACAGTACAGGGTTCAAGAATCGAACCTTTATCGTTGGCATTTACATGCCAGCTACTCATACCTGCAATCAGGCGCTGCACATTTATATCATCCTCAATTTCGGTTAAAAAGTAAATCGACACAGATTTCACAAGAAGACCACAACATACTTTGGATCAATGAAATTGATTCAAGGTGTGTTGTCAATCAACAAAGAGAGTTTAGCAAGTATACGACAATTTGTCGTCACATCAGCAAACACACAAGCACAATAACTACAGTCCTATGCAATAAATTACATCATGCAAGAATCCAAGTTAGCAACACATTCTCTTAAGATCATAATATATCTTAACATGTTTTCCTTCATTTCAGCAGTTATAATAGTATGAAAAATATTCACCAAGATAACTTACAAAATCAGGGTGTTACAAATCACTCGTGTGATGGAGTATGAAATTGAGAAAAAAGTGACCAAGATGGTCTGTGGCAAGGGATTGTGTGAGAAACTTTTCTCCAAACAACATGCTGAGTTAAATGATGAAAAAGAATTTGTCCTGGTGCTACAAAATGAGCAAGAATAGTCAGCTGATGGTGCACCCACTCCATGTTGGACTCAAGATTTGGTGCATTATCTTCAAACAGGTCTATGCCCTTCAGAATTGACGAAGCAAGGAGAATTTAATTTATATTATAGTCCATTCCATATATGTTTATTAATGGTACCTTATTCAAGAAAGATGTGAATGGAGTTATCCTAAGGTGTGTCCTAACAAATCAGATTGAGAAAGTTTTGTACGATTTCCATGACGGAGAAGCGAGAGGTCACTTTTCTCTTCGAGTAACACCTCCCGAGATCATGAAAGCTAGTTATTATTGGCCTACAATGTTTAGTGATTGCTACTCATGGATTAAAAAGTGTAAAATATGTGTAGGGAAGGAAAAACTAGCAGCACTACCACTTCATCCAATCTTAGTGGATCAACCCTTCATGTAATGGGGATTGGACTTCATTAGAGTCATCAATCTGAATTCAAGCCAAGGCGACAAGTGGATACTCACGGCAAAGTATTTTTTCACCAAATGGACTGAAGCGGTGGCACTCAAGGAAGCAAATGAATCTACCATCTCATAATTTTATGAAGGCATAGTGACCATATTTGGTGTACCTACTACTATCATATCAAATAATGCATTGGATTTTCTTGGCACAAAGATCATTGAGTGGGTTGTTAGAAATGGAATATATCTCAACACCTCATCAAAATATTACCCTAAGGGTAATGGCCAAGCAGAGTTCATTAACAAGAAATTGTTGAGAATTATAAGAATAAATCTTGATGAAAATAAAAGAACTTGACACACAAATCTCAAATCAGCCTTGTGGGCTGATAGAATCACACCCAAAAGGTCTACAAGTAGTTCTCCATATGAACTGGTATATGGAAAAGAAGCGGTGTTTCTTATATCACTTGAGTTTTTGGCATTGGAGATCATGAAGCAATTGGAATTAGCTGATTTTGAACCCATGGAAATCAAGTATGTGGCCCTGATGGAATTGGAAGAAACATGAGAGCATGTAATGCAAACCATAGAGAAAGATCAAGCACTGATCAAGAGAAGCTTTAACAAGAAAGCTAAATCTAGGACATTCCAAGAAGGAGATTTGGTTCTTAAGTGGGATGTTGATCAAGAAAAACTGGGCAAGCATTCCAATTTTGTTGCCATATGGAGTGGTCCCTACATGATCATAGATTGCAAAAGTATCAATGCCTTCCGACTGGCTAAGTTGGATGGTAAGGAACTGCAGATTCTAGTCAATGGAATCTACCTCAAACATTGCTACTAGAAGGAATATTTCTCACCCTTGTACATATTATCTTAGGATTTTTCATTCCTCCAAGTGCTTACACACATTGTTTTTGTTGTTAGAATAGGTTTCAATTTCCCTAAGTGTCATGTGCACATACTCTATTGTTTCTAGTGATGTTCCTATGTAGTTCATCATGCTTCCAGAAGGAGAAATTGTAGGAAGTTTATGGTTGCAGGAACTTCAAATAAAAACAAATGCATATCAAATAAAATCAGTTAGAGAGGAGATTTAATTATTCCTTTCAAGAACAACTGCAGATAGCTTCTAGTGCCCTTATAAGCAATCAAAATATCAGCCAACAGTCCATTTAGAGTAGCTCTACCCAACATCATTCCAAGCAGTGTGCCGAAGATGGAACATTTAGAAGAAGAAAGAAAATCATACTTTAATAGAGTTCCATGATGTCCAACCCGACAAATTTTTGACTCCAATTTTGTAGTATGCTTCACCTTGCCAAGAAAATTAGTCTCGACAAAAAATTTAGATGTGGAGGCATCAATTAATGGTGTTCATAATTCATCTTCACAGATCACATTCGTGGGGAATGGATGGAATTCAAGTTTGAAGACAATTTTCCACTCTCACAAAATAAATTTCAAGATTTTCTTAAAAGAGTTGGGAAATGCAAGTAGCAATGTTTCAACATCCCAAGGGTCAAAGTTCATAAGTTGTGTCAGCTCGTGATTGATCACGCAGATTCCATACCCAATAGATAGCTACAAGCAGTTGGTCACGCTTCATCTAGTAGGAAGATGGAGTGCGAGTCGCCAAATTTTTTATCCAAATTCAACCCCCAAGTAAATTTGGACAATGGAATAGGCTTGCAAGCAAAAAAAAGCCAAATGAGGGAGCTTACTAAACAGTCTGAGATCCACCTTGTGAACAAGAAATAATAAATTTGATGATCTGTCTAAAATCCCTTTAACTTGAAGTCACATAGCTCCCTGACTTGTTGGAATGCAAAGGAATTCAGAGGAGAGTTAAAAAGGTTTAAAAAATTACTAGTGGCCTCAATCGAGTTACTAGTGCAATGATAAGCGATGCATTGCATATGAGATCGAGCCACATTTATTTGGAGGAGCTTTTAGCCCGTCGAGCTAGTGGTTGAGCTCACCGAGATGGTTAGAAATCCACCAATTCGGTTGCATGTTGTTCACCGGGATGCCTTGTTATAACCAAGCTATAAGTATTTCGAGTGAGCTACTCCCATGACCAATTTGAGCTCTAGTGCCAAGGAATAAGTGATCGAGACAATAGATGAGCTCATAGAGCTCATAACCGAGCTACCTCGGTGGTTTGTAGGGTTGATTTACCCAAAGGAAAGCTCTTGAACTGAGCTTCTCGAGTCGAATGGAGAGTCAAGCCATAAATTCACCAAATCATCTTGAAATATAATCAAAAAATAGAATTAAGACCTAGCATGTCATGAAGAATAGAGAAAGCTCGGGATTTGAAATTAATGGGTAACATAGTCATAATTGGCCAAGACAATTTTGTTTTGTACCAAACTATTGAGCTACTCAGGGAAACCTTGCCTCACAGATGAGCCAACTACAAAGAAAAAGTAAACTAATTTGAACAAGAATGTAAAGTGGAGGTATGCCAAGATTCAGTCACAATGGTCAATGGGTGCATAATGAGGAGCTCACAGAGCCATTCTGATTTGGGTCAAGTCAAAAAAACCAAGTCATTTCATAAGGCTGAGCTCTACCAAGAAAATATCGAGTTGATTGTCATCCACGACAATAACCATGGTGAGCCGAGAATATTACCATACAAATCGAACTAGTTTGGGCTCACATTTTGATGGAGGAAATCTAAAGTAGACAGGTATACAACAAGATGTCCAGGGAATGATTTGTTGCAATGGATCGAGCTGCGATAAGTAACTTAGCAGAATCGGGACAAAGATTAGAAAATTCGGCAAAGGGGAGTTAGTCGGCTCTGTGAATTCTCAAGGGAGTGATTGCATTCGATGCGGATTTGGAAGAGTTGGGACAGTTGTGCGCCAAAAACCTGAAATGCCCAACTCTCATTCAATGTAGAGAAGGTGGAGGATCGTGGCCCCCTTGAACTTGGGTCGTATAAGACTTTGAAAGTGAAATACCCACGGGAGAGTTGTGCAGGGAAGTCAGATATGCATGCCCAAGTGGCCCGAGGGTGGGATGTGCGGTTCGATCCCGGGTTTCCCGTACTACATGCATTGCGGGGAATAGGCCGGTGAACGGCACCTCACGGGGTCAAAAGGGTGTGGCAAAACGGGCTCGGGCCAATGCAAGAGTTTGTGAAGAATAAATGTTTTGGCCAATGCAAGAGTTGGTGGAATGCGAGGAAGTGGTGTGAGTGGCACGAGACATGTCTTTCCCGGTGAGCTGATACGCCTGTATAACATGGTGAGATCGGTATATGGGTAGATCAATGGTCCGTTCAATGCATGTCGAGCTGGATGCCGAGTCATATATAAAAAACCTACCACATGCAGGTAAGCATAGAATTCTGGAGGTGTTTTAGATAATGATGCTCAGCCAATGTGAACATGGGGTTCGGCAAATGGGTAATGCAATCCCAATGCAAAGACTATGTCACATCGAGGTGTCGAGGTGATGAGATGGCAGGGAATTTGTTAAAATGAGGACTCAGTTGGTAGGTGAAGTGTTAGGTGGTCCCCGATGTGACAGAGGAGAGTAGATGGCGGTATAAAAATAGATGAGCTCTGACAGGTCCAAGGAAGGGCTCAATAGTGTAAGGAAAGTGCCAGCTCAGCCGAGTTGGTCGAGTTGGCTATTGTTTTAAATACATCAAAAGCATTCAACCCCTCATTTAATGTTAAAGGAAATAATTAAATCAAGGTACCCCCCAAAATTTTTAAATGCAAATATCATTTAAATTGAGGCATTAAAAAACATTACATGAAGAGACATAAATATTTAAAATAATTATTTCTAGCAAAGGAATTAATTCACACTCTCGTGAATATCAAGTAAGCCTAGCAATCTCCAAATCAGCTGCAATCTACTTTAGAAGTTCATAACTTGAGCATTTCTCGAATGGAAATTGCACAAAATTTATCTCATTGGAATCATGGTTCCATGAGACCCTTTGCACACAGGAATAAATAAATTCTGGGAATTTATGGAAGCATTGATGGTGAGTATTATAAGAAATAGACTCAATTCCAAACAAGGAACCCCCAAAGTGGTTGGGAGTGTAATTAATAGGCATGGGTAGTAATTTTCTCTCACTGCAAGTTGCATATCAATCATAGATGACTTTTGAAGGATTTGTATATCATGATTTCCACCCACTTTGGGTACTTTGTAATTGATACAAGAGGAAAATCCGAGTTTGTCTTGTTTCTCTCTCTCTCTCCTCCATTTTCTATAAATTAGAAGTGTTCTCTCATTTGTAAGGGGGAATAATTTTGGTAGCAACAATCTATCATTTTTGTTTTGTGAAACCAATTTGTTACAAGACCTTTATAGAGGACTTCTTACATGATGATCCTAGCCTCTCTCTTGTAATAGAATGATCTATGCATATCAATGAAGAAATAGATATGCAAGTTGTGGATGTATCTTCCCTTGTTGTGTTTATTTGCATTCTTCTTACCTCTTTATTCTTGTTGTAGTTGTATATGTGTCTCTTTACTCATTGTGTAGAGTTCATTATAGTTGTGCTTATATGTAAATGATGTTGTGAATGTTGCTATTAGACTGTGGAGAATTTTCATCACCCTTTCTAATCTACATTTTGCTCCCATTTTCACACATTGGAGAGTTGTTCTCACACCCTTTTCTTGGTGCATCACCTTTGTAGTGTAGATTTCTTTCACTTGCATGTTATTTCTCTCTCCTTGGTCCCTTAGAAGTTATAAGATAGAAATAGTCATTATTTTTCCTTCATTAAAGTTAGTTTTTACTAGATTAGGAAGAGGAATCAACCTTCTCTGGAGGTCTATCTCAAGTAGAAAGTCCCACAACTTGGAGATAGTACCCATGTTACCCAGTCAAACTATTTTCCTTAACACACTCACATGATAAGAAATCAAAGGGTTCTCTGATTTGGTTATAACAGTTATTAATATTAAATAATTAGCATGCAATCTTTGTGTTTTTCATCTTGAAACACACAATGTGATTTTCAACACGTTGAAAAACATTTTGAAAAAAGTAATGCGGTTTTCAAAAATTGCAAACCACGATGATTTTCCACATTTTTTCACTAATGTAATCAATATTAAGTAATTATCATGTGTTAAACCTTTGTGCTTTTTGTCTTGTTGAAAACCACAATGTTATTTTCAGCCTGTTGAAAAAACACTGTATTTTTCAGCACTTCGAAAAACATAATGTGTTTTTCAACAAGGTGCAAACCACGCTGCTTTTCCACCTTTTTAGACTGATGTAATCAATATTAAGTAATTATCATGTGTTAAACCTTTGCAGTGTTCATCTTGTGTGAATGTGTTTTTCAGCATGTTGAAAAACACATTATGTTTTTCAGTACTTTGAAAGATGCAATGCAGTTTTCAACAAGATGCAAACCACGATGCTTTTCCAAAATTTTTTATTGATGTTATTAATATTAAGTAATTAACCTATGATAAACATTTATGTTTTTCATCTTGTTGAAACACAGTGTGTGATTTTTTAGCATGTTGAAAAACACACTGTGTTTTTCAACACTTAAAAAAATGCAATGTGGTTTTCAAAAAGTTGTAAACCAAGACACTTTTCCACATTTTTGCACACATGTAATCAATATTAAGTAATTATCATGTGCTAAATTTATTGTTTTTTTTTAAAACCACATTGTGATTTTTAGCCCGTTGAAAAACACACTGTGTTTTTTAGCACTTTGAACAAAGGCAATGCGGTTTTCAACAACATGTGTAAACCATGATACTTTTTCTCCTTTTTGTACTAATGTAATTAATATTAAATGGTAGATATAGGTTTTTTTTTACAATCAATATTAAGTAATAACATAATAAAAATTGTTCAAGTATTTTGTGGGTGTTACAATTTTTTTAGCAAAAGGTAGATATAAATTTTTAAAACACTCACAATATACAATGAGGTTTTCAATAAGGTGCAAAACATGATGGTTTTTCCACATTTTGGACTAATACAATGAATATTAAGTATTTACCATGTGCTGAACCGGTGTTTTTTTCATCTTGTTGAATAATAAAATATTAAAATTTGTTCAAGGATTTTATGGGTGTTATGATTTTCTAAACAAATGGTAGATATAGGTTTTTACAATGCTCACAACATACATCACCTAGAATGATTTAGTAATATTATTTACTCTTATAAAAACTAAAATATATTATGCATACCAACTCCAAGGTTTTAATATAATTAGTTGAAAAATAACATACTAAAATTTGTTCAAGTATTTTGTGGGTGTTGTTATTTTCTTAAGAAACAGTAGATATATGTTTTTTACAATACTAACAATATACATATCCTAATATGATTAGTAATATTATTTACTCTTATAAAAAATAAAATATACTACGCATAACAACTCCAATGTTTTAATATAATTAGTTTGAATAATAACATACTAAAATTTGTTCAAGTATTTTGTGGGTGTTATGGTTTTTTAAACAAAAGGTAAATATAATTTTTTACAATACTCACAATATACAAAAAAATTAGTTTGACGTATTCAAAAAGTAAGGAAATATATAAGTAAGTTTAATATATGTTTAAAATGCATCTTTTGATTTCAAAGACTGCATGAACAATGAAATTTCATCACAAAGTTGTATATTCATTTACTAATTATGCCTTTGGTGGGAAGTGACTGGTACATTGTCAACATTTGACGCCTTGGCCTCCATATACAACTTATTTCATTCTTCCTTGTGGCGTTTGTGGATTTTAAGAACAAAATTAAATCTTGCTACTTGATTTTTGGAAACTTTTTTGTTTGAATCACACGTTGTCTTACAATTCTTAATTTATACTTCCAACTCTTCGATATCAATCTCTAACTCCATCTTCCTCAAGAAATGATCTTCTACTCATTCCAATAAATTTTTTTCACACTTGGTTTTATAAAACTCTACCTTCTTCGTCAAAAGTTACATTTCTAATTCCATACGTAATGGTGGTGAAGTCTCATCTTCTTTTCCAACACCCCCATCTTCATGTGTAAGCCTCTTCGCACACTTTCCAAACACATAAGTGGCATTATCAAATGCTTCATAGTCTTTCAGTTCCTCCACACATGTAGCCTTGTGATTTCCATCCTTCATTTCTCTAGCCATTTAATTACACCTACATTTAAACAACCAATTTATATATGTTAGCATTCAAACATAATTACAAAGAAAATAATGCACTTATACTCAACAAAATATTTTTATAGATGAAATTATATATGAAAGTTTAGTAAACACGTAAAACCCACGTAGGCATATATGGAAGAAGAATGAAACTATTAAACCATAAACCGTAAACCGTAATCCATAATCCATAGTCATATAACATCTTGTTCTTAAATACATTAACCAAATAAATAGTGATAACATCATACTATATAAAACTCTAGCAATCAGGGTCTTATTAATAAGCATTGGAATACAATAAATGGAATGTCACATAATAAAAATAAAAACCATCTAATACACTATAAACAAAGTGTAAATGGATAACTCTATATAACCCAAAAACCATAAAATAAACCATAAACATTATTCCATAATTGTTAATCCATAACCACAAAACAATTCATTAATTAATATAAACCACAAACAATATTCAATATATGATGAATGTTATACTAAATCATAAACGTCAAACACGAGTACATAAACACATTAAAGTAACAACATCATCATATATACATCTAGAGTAATCAATGTCCTCATAAGTAATGTTATACAATAAACGTTGGCATCTCCTCCACTGCCTATTGGAAGCAATAGATAATATTAAATCATAAAATATAACACGCTTCTTGTTGTCTCTATGAACTAAATTAGGTGTGATCCCAAGGAAGGGGGGGCCTCAAATGTCTGCATTCGAGTATGGTACACCCTCTCAACTACAATCTATACCGTATCATCCTGAAAGTTAACCATTTAGTAAATAAGTCAACATAGATAAATCATTCAGTTAAACACATAAATAAACTAAATCATCCATTAAATCTACTTTCCTATGGTGGAGGAGTGTTCATTCTCATATCTATAACATCCCATATCGTAAACCCTTTTGACTCACTCTACCAAAGTGCTTACAAATGTCGTAGGGGTAGGGCATTGGAGTAGTAGGAACAATGGCCTCATAAATGATGACTTTTACAATCTCTATGGGTATTCTCATGCCATGACACACCGCATGCAAGATATTATCAAAAACAACTCCTCTTGCAATGACTATATCATTTGACATTAACTTCACTTTTACCTTGTCAGGAAAAACCTAGAATAACAACAATCTCAATTGCATTAATAATTTTATCTTAATTTTTACCAAAAAAGAATAAATAAAAGCAAATGAGAACATTAAATAACTTATCGGTCCAACTCCCTCCTCTCTCCTCCCATTAGCACCATCATTTGTTCCCCTCTCCTCATGCCTCCACTCGTCACCCTCTCTCTACTCTTCAACTGGCAAGGAATCTGCATCTCCGTCAATATTCATCTTGGCATCTTGTACCTCAAGTGAATTAATCTCACCAATAAGATCAAGACCAAAGGATGAATGTGAAGGGAACATCTCATCAAAAACTGTCCACCTACAGCAATCGAGTCATTAAGGAAATTGAAATATCAACAACATAAGGCAACATATAATTCTCACATGAATGCTAAGTGTTTGTTACCTTTTTCTATTTCATACTACTAAGTGAGTCTCTTTGTCTGCATAGGAGTTAACTCAGGGGACTATCATAATCCTACGCACACCATCAAAAGGATTTAGTACACTGTACACATTATTTTCCAAGATTGGATAATCAATTGAAGTTGATTTTGAATTAAACATGAAATTTGTATTGTAAGTGTGTTAAATGATAATATAAGATTAATGCATCAAAACAATAACATTACATTATGAAAATAAATTTGAACATCCAAATATAAACTCATGCAATTATAATATGTGTCTTCTTGTTCATAACATGAGTTTGTACTACAAAGTGAAAATCTATATCAAACAAAGGAATAAGTAACATTTTCCAAATAAATGCATTGCATTTTTACAAAATACATAATCACTCAGTGCACATGTGACAAATTTCAGTGCAGGCATCCTCATTGCAATCATTGTCACACTCATATGAGTCGCAATGTGTTTCTCTCCATTGTTAAAACCCCCACTCATCAAGCTCTTCTAGATGACAATCAACATCATCCCACCAGTCAAGAACATTTGTTGATAAGTCAAGTCAGTTGCCATTCGGAGGTAGGTGTACGACGAGTGTGATTTCGTGGTACTACCTAAGGTATTGTCGCCAATTTATACTACATAGATTTTTTTAGTCGATCCATCTACCAATGAATGTTTCTATCCTAGTGAATCTGAGCATCGAATAGAAAATGTACAACCATCCCTGAGATGATAAACCATATCTACTAGTTCCATATTTTTTAAGACCAATTCTCCATTCAAAATACAAAAAGTCATTTGTTTTGCCCTATTTGGTCCAATATTGAAAGGGGTGGATGTGTTGTATAATTTATCAACGTTATGGAGGCATTGTGAACCTCATTAGCTTCCATGGTTGGGATTCTTCTTAATAAATTCCATACTCATATTTTTTAATCATCCATCTATATAATATGTAACAAAATATCCATATTAAAAACCATATTCATATATTTACATAGATATTACACAATATATGAACAATGAAATAGATTAACATGGTATTATGAGAAACAATGAAACAGATCGACATGGTATTATGAGGAACCATTGAATATGTACAAAATTATCCTTGTCTAAATATTTTTTCATCCCCAAGACATGTTCATAGGTTCTAGAAAGTACTACTATTAGTACTTCCTAGCTTCCACATCCTCCTAGTCTTTAAGAGTAACAAGTTCAAATAGGTAACTTGGACTAGGTCATCCTAGGTAAGATTTTAGGAATAGTTGAGTGAGAAAACTAACAACAAAATATATAAATATAAAAAAACACCCTAACGTGATCTAGGGGTTATATAAGAAAGTCAAGATAAATTACTAAAACATTGTATTCCTTATATTACACCATTGGAATATATTTTGGATATCTATTATTATAAAAAAAAAATTATACAGTTAAGTGGGAGTATCTTAATCAAAATTTCATCCATTTTTTCATCTCTATCATATTATGGTAATTAGTAAATAAAAGGAGTAAGGGGGTCCCTCACCCCTTTCTACTAATATGAAAAAATTATAGTTTACACAAAATATTATTTTTAAGGAAACAAGTCATGGAGAAAACTTTGCAATATATATAAGAAACATTTTATGTTGGGATTAAAAGAAGTTAAACCAAATCAATCCTTAAATTAATTTCAAACAAGGGATTATTATGGAAGATATAGAAAATGTACAAGATGTAGAAACTACAAAAGAAGGAAATTAAATCTTGTAAATATTAAATAAGGAGTTCTCATCTAAATTAAAAGAGGTGAACATGGAGAATAAATGCATACTTTTGTGCTCTAAGTACATTCTTATCCTTAAAATTATTACTTTCCTTATAAATAATTCCATAATAGTGAGTCTTAATCTTTATGTAAAAAAATTGTTCAAATCCATTTTCTAAAAAGGTATTAAACACCCACCCTCTTACTATGTAACCTAAACACCATATCTCTATAATCTTTCCCTTTTGAAGAAATTTTTCCTTTTAAAACTAAACTCCACTCATTGGATTCAACTAAGTGTGAAGAGATTTCATTTAAGAAGGGGTTGTGAATATTTTCTTAAATGTTACCATTACACATTAACGTATCTATATTGACTTAATGTGTTAACAAAAAATGTTTTTAACATAAATGTATTTAAAACATCTAAACTTGTTATAAATTATATAAAAATTAATAATTTTAAAACTATAATCAATTATAACACATTTTAATAAAATAAAAAATATTAAATTTTATAAAATATTGGTTGGTTCAATCTAATTTTGTAGAGAAAAAATTATATCTACCTTTAAAACTCCACATAATAAATACTATTTACCATTCATATTCCACATAATAAAAATTATTTCAATTTTTAAAAAAAAATCAAAATGAATAGTATAAATAATTTCAAAATATCTAATTTTAATAATAATTTGAATTAATACTAATTAAAAGTACATATTTAATTTTTATGCTCATGTGAATCAAAAGTATCATCTAATTACAAAATGAAAGACAAATTAAATAACAATTAACCTTTTTTTATAATTTGAATATTTATATAAGCTTTTTAAAAATATGTCGAAAGTTTTTTAGTACAAAACATAGAAAAGCATAAACTATTTTTTCTTGTATTTAGCAACAAACTTGGAGTTGCTTCCTTGTGCAATGTTTGTTGCATTATTTTTAGGATATGTGGTTGGTTTCAAAATTTCTTTTGGAACTCCCATCTTCTTCAATTTATGTGGAGGCTCATATTTTTGTGTATCCTCAATGTGTCATATGAAATTTGTATCCTAATGGGAGCCAAATGGTTTGAATTTGGAGAGGTATATAAGGTTCGTGATATTTTCAGGCCTTAACCATCACTATAATTTCCGGTTTAGGCAGTACCGAATCTTCCTGCAATGATACTACATTCACGAAAAAGGTGCACCTCCTAAATGCATCCTTCCTATGGAATTTTGGAGTTGTTATAGTTATCGTAATAGGATCAGGAGGAACATGAAGCTCCTGGTATTCATATTCACTTAACAAAATGTAACTAAATACAACACCACACATGTCAAAAAGAAGCATACAATTAATTTCAGTATGTTATAATACAAACTAATATGCATAATCTAATATGAAAAACATACATGGAAAGGAAAACACAATTTCAGAAAACTATGCAAGACAAATTGATGTATGAATAATTTCTCTTCGGTGAGCAGGCTTTAAAAACCCTCTGCGTATGCACGGTCTACCACCCAACTATGGGTCATATCGATGTGGCATCCTAAGGGGCAAGCCCCTTTAACACACATGATTCCCATGGATTTGCAAGAGGCATATTCCCCCATATACCAAAATGAGAGTGAGAGTATGAGAACAATAATATTTTTCTTGCTTCAACTTATATCATACATTCACAACCTTACAATTACTAAAATATAACAAATAATTAAAAAAATTTGTATACAAATTATCTGCACATTAACATTATTTACAAATATAATGAATACAAAAAATCAAACTTACTCTAATGTTATTCCATTTAACACAACTCAGAGAAATGAAATTATGAAAAAGATCACACAATTATATTATAAAATTACGCAATGTTTAACTTTAATTATATTATGAATAAAATAATCATTAAAACTAATAATATAATGGCATAAACATGCTTTTGAATCATACAACTTGGTTCATAAACTTTTAAATTAGGACAACCAATAATATTCATAAAGAAGAGTAAATTATTTTCTATGCATTCATCATGTTATTAACAATCAATAGTATTTATTAGATCAATTCACTGTTTTTAATGTCTCAATTCTAGGTTTAAGAATGGTTAAAAGTATAAACTTTGTCCTCTCAAGCACTATATCACTCTTTCAACACCCTATTTTGTCCCTTCACCTTCAATATGTGTTAATACAACTAATAATACGATCCATGAGCCTAGAATTTTTTAACTTACTCTCCCTTAGTCTAAATTGTCATGTTCTTCTTCTTTCATGTGTCAAGCTTCTTATACAATCCATTGGTCTCGGGTTCACAATTAATTGACCTTTATCAGATTGGTTCAAATAGATCATTCAACATCATGTGTTTGGGAGGGACTTATTTTTTGGGAAACATTGTATTAAAAAATATTATATTCGGTTTATATAAGGGCTCCTAAGCCATTACAACGTGTTGATTCGGTTTATATTTAAGGAGTATGAACAATGAGGTTCCTAAGGGACAAATCGAAATGGGGACTAGAAGGTACCGCTATAATCAATATTTACATTAAAACATTATTATTTTATTAATTGAACAATTATACATAGTAAATCAAAAAGAATGCTTGTATATAGCTTTCTTCTTAAGCAAACATGCATTCTAAGTCATTTAGCATCAATAATCCATATACACACATGCATTCTAATTCATTTATCATCAATAATACATTTAGGACTTTTACATTTTCCAGGATTTAGCAATCAAATGAGAATCGAAACATTATGAGAATAAATAAGTCTATTGAGCATTCTAAATCAATAAAAAAGGTTTCTCTACACCCTATGGGTATGAATATGGATGAGATGTGTTGCATGAAACTGATGTAGAAATAAGAATATTATAAAGGCATAACATAACATTTATAGGTAATGAATAGGTTCTCCAATCTATTTTTTTGCTACTCGATAAAGGATAGGCTAAAATATGAATGATTTCCTAGTTCTAAAGTAGCCTTAGGATTTCCTAGCTCTAAGATTTCCTAGCACCCACTAGCCATTTACAATATGAACAACTATTGTTCACCCAATTGTTCCTACATTTCATTGTTATTGTAGTTATAGCCTACTGAGTGCTATGTTGTGTACAATTATGGATGCATAATTATGAAAATATCAAAGTGACCTCCACGGTCGATGTTATTATACAAGTATTGTTCATGTTCTTTTAGTATATAACATGTATTTTTTCACTTAACTTTGCATTCATTAGTTTGCATTTAGAGATTTCATATCAAAACCATCTTATTAAAAACCACCTCAATCTAATATTTTCAGCAGAATTATCATATAATTTCATCTTATGCTAAGAATTTATAATTTTTGGAATTAAATTATGTAAATATAAAAATAAAGGTTAAATAAATAAGAGGAAATTGATAAAATCTTTGCATGATTATTTATAATAAAATAAATCATTATACTAACCCAATTTTAAACCAAAAAACAATATCTAATCAAAAAAATTGAAAGAGAGGATTGTTAACACATTAGTAGTCTCAAGAAAACTTAGAATCATTTAGTTATTTTGTTAGTTGATTTAGTTAGCATTTAGTTTATTTAGATAGCATTTTCTTTTGAACTAGTCTCTAATAATATATTTGTGTCATTCTATAGTTTGTAGAATAAAATTGTTCATGTGAATTTGGGCTTTTGGTGTGTGGGGGTAAATGTTAATCACTAAATATTAATAAATTAACCAAACCTAGGCATATAGCCATACCTTAGATAAGCATGTTTAATATCAAAAGATATTATACAATATAAGAAGTCTATAGTGTACAACATATGAAATATATATGTTGTAAATAACATTAATAATTAAACTATATGGCATTACTACTAAATAATATTTACAAATGTAGATGAGTTCATCTTATTAAGACACAATCGTGTATGATAAAAAATAAGAAATAGTTGAAAATTTCGTTGTTGAAAAACACAACGTTTTTCAACATTTTTCAAAAACAAATCCCTATCAAATTTATGACATGTCATCCTTGGGATCAACATATGCTAAACATACTAAATTAAAAAATATCAAAAACTACCATACTAAACTAGACAAACTTTAAAATTTGGAATCTACCATACTAATGTGTAGAATCAGCCAGTGTTTTAGAAAAAAAATATAGGTAACGATTAAGGGAAAATGATACAACGACAAACATAAGGGATAAGGAAAAAATTAATAAATAGTAACATCAATAAATCCGAGTCAAGAAATTTTGTTCTTTTAGATGTAGAATTCTTAGAAAACATACATTATTCTCTACTGAAAACATGCATTCGACAAAATGTGTTCTAGGTATTTTTCTATTTAAGAATCTTATTTTTTTTGTTCATCCTTTCATTGTCAATGTAAAGAAGCTCTATTGTAAAAATATATATTTTTATCACTTTATCTTTAATAAGAAATTTGCATTTGTGCAATTACTACATTGAATCAAGACGCCATGAAAAAATTTCCATCATAGGAGATCTTAAAGGATGGAAATACAAGCATATGGACATTCGTGGATACCTTGCAATTCTTGAAATCATATAGGCTGTATCATTTGCAAATTTTTGAAATATAGAAACAATGTAATTTGAAATATAATCGTGTTTCCCTCAATGCAATCAGATTACATAGTTCTTTGAGCAGATCAAACAATATCAATATTATAAGGCCGCATCTAATAGTAAATGTTTTATAGATGATCTGACACAACACACAAACAAGTTCATCAAATGTTGTTCTCTAGAGTTGGAATTTTGAGAGATGAAGTATTTGGGATTTTATATTAAGTTCAAGCCCTACTGCTACTGATTATAATTAGAGCATGGTAAAAATGGAGAGGCCTATGAAATTTCTTTCAAGATGGGTACTTCAAAGCTATGGGCTAAACAAACAGGAAAACTAGAAACCAAAACACCTCCTGAACGGGTGGAGATTGGAATTATGGATTTTGTTTCTTTCCTTTTGAGATAACCAATCTCTTACCTACACCAATAAAATAAGTACTCACGTGTTCATATCAACAATATCCCATTTAAAGTGATCTAAAAATGCAAGCAATTACCTCAAACTTGGTGTGTCCCCACATAAGATATGTATCATGAAGAAACTATACAACCATAAGAGTATAATGTAAGGCTTACTATTGATTTCTAAGAAGCTCCATCATAGGGGTATCTATTCTAGTTATCATAGGGGCATTGCTCAGACCTTCCCACTAGAAAACGACATGTTTATCATCATGTCTCTAGCTCTAACAACCCAATATAAATCCAGGTTTCAAATGCTCTTACATAAGGCATCTGTCACAAATAGGGGAGTACACTGAAAAACTTAGGACACCATTTGGCTGATAATCTTCATCCAGGGGGTATATCTCTATTTTACATGCAAATATCCACCTAAGTGTTTAAAAAATATGTTCTAAAAACCCTTCTCTCAATAATCATCAGCCATAATTTTCTTGTTATTATGGAGAAACCTATTTGTTAATGAGGAAATCAGTTTCAATTTAAAGAACTGTATTTTTCTACCATTATGGAGAAACCTATTTGCTAATGAAGAAATCATTCTGACATAAGACAGATCTTCTTTTCTACTATTCTAGAGAAACTTATATGCCAAGCGAATAAGGGAAAGGCCCAAATCATTATACAATAAACATTAAGGAGTTTTTTAAAGGAATGTTTTCTTATTGTGAATGGTGAAGGCTTCCTTTGCTTGATCCCCTACCTCCCCACACACACCGACTCCGACTCCGCTCGATTTCACATGAATTCTCTATCTGAACCACAAAATTCTCCCCAAATCTAAGATTAAACGTCTAAATGCCTGCACAGACTGCCCTTACACAACCCAAATAGAGCATGAAAAAATGTAGTGTGTTGTGTATTGTTGAATCATGGTCATTGTTGTTTTCATTGATGTCAAGTGGCATTGATGGCATAATAATGAAATGAGACCGTGTAAAGAATTTCAAGATAGTCTCAGTGCTCTACAAGCTTAATTTTTGAGGCGGGTGTCCAATGGAAGCATGGACATGGCAGGTATGGCTGGATAAAATGTGGTATAGGTCAGGTATGATGGTGTAAGAATGATAACAAGCTTGTACAATGAGTAACAGGTCAAAATATTGAAATCACAGTTGTAACTGGCTTAATTAGGCATATAGTTTTAGTGACTAAAGAGATATGAAAGCACAATGCAGATCATGAAATTGTTACAGAATCATGGAAGCAGATTTGGTAAGGTGTCTACAATGTGTTTGAGCAATTTCAAGGCTAAGTTCATCTTCTGGAGTCAAAACTCATATTGCACAGAGAAGTGGACTTGAGAACTAGTTGTGTTCTCAAAGGAAAATGAGACTTGGTAGATCTTCATAGGAAAACTTGGAGCTAATTACCATATGAAAGGTGTAGAGGGTTGTCTTGCAATGCTCCATGTCAAATTTCATCAAATTTGAAGAGGAATTTTTGAGTTATTCAAGTTTTATTAAAACTACGTTTTTGAGAAGTGCATTTGAAGCAGTCTGGATTCATAAGGGTCAAAAAATGTTATGGAGACTCCTTCAGATAAATCATAGAAGGAATTTTTGGAGTAAATTTTTCCATAAATCATGTGCAAAAATTTTCAAGTCGATTGGAGGTGATATTGAAAAGATATGAGCATTTTTGTGAAGAAGTTTTTTTTGCTCTCATGGACTGTTTTATGAGCTAATAGGAAAAAGGGTAAAAATTGATCTCCATTGAATAATTTGGCCTTTGCAATCATATTTGGATGTGTTTGATGTATTTACATACTTATTAGGTCATGGTTCACTGCTTAATTCTTCAATCTTAGCTAATACTTCTAATGCCACTCTTCTCAAAGGGAAGTCATATTGAGTCTACCTTTTCGCTCTTAAATGAGAACCATTAAGCTTGCACAAAGGTCAATAACATGAATTTCATATGGTGAGTTTTCTCCTTCAATATTGTTTCATTGCAAATTATAGCAATGGAGTGTAATGGTGCTTCCCTCTCTTCTCTAGGTGGAATGGTCATAACTGCTCCCCATCATAGATTAACTAGATTGTATCATATGATCATCTGGTTATTCATGAAGAATGAATCTTGTCATATATTCTTGTTAGCTCCATTTCAAGTTTCCTTGAAAAATCTATCAATAGTATTCTTAAGTCTCTCTCACCATGAAAATTTCCAGTCAATGTTCTTATTCTTTCTCTATAACTGTCAAGTATGAGTGCTCAAAAGCATACATTTGATGTAAACTACATTGAACATTTGTCTTAAAAAACCTAGACAAGGTTATCAAATCCTATTCATCAAGATCTCAAGAAACATTTGAGGCTAAAAGGTTTTTCAAAAGACCTATCTCAAGTCCTTGTTGCTACAACATTCTTATGAACAGGTTTTGCCTCTTTTGCAATTGCATATTTTTAATTGTGGGAGCATTTGAAAAATATTTAGTTGAAAAAGATGATTGAAATGTTTAGAGGAGTAATTCACCATGTTTTAGGGCATTGAAATTTGTCTATCCATCAAAATTTGTGAAATAAAATGAATTGTTTATGGTCTCGGGCTCTGCACAGTTGAAGATACCCTATCCTAAGGTTTCACAAAGAAGTTTTTGCTCGAATATCTCTAATGAACTGTCCAAAAATCACCAAACTTGGAAGAAATGTCTATGAGGTGATTCCTAATAAATGTAAAAAGAATTTTGTTGATTGGTCAAGTGTGCTTGGATATTTTTGTAATAGAAAATCAATAAAATGTGCATAGTCTGTGTTGTTGACAGGGTCTTAAGTGTTTCTATGAAAATTGAAGCAGTGGAGCTCATTCTTATGGCTTGTTCTAGGTGGTGAGAATTTTAATGAACATAGTCAGAGCCTTTGTGTATTTGAAAAACTTTCATATCTTCCAAAATGTAAAAGAACCTTGTGAAAGTGTACTATATGAGTGTGTATCTAAGAAAAAATGAAAAGGTGAACAATGTTGAAGATGCAGGACATTATTTCAAATGAATGTTGGATCCCTAAGAAGACCAAGGAGACTTTGAAATGGTTATTATCACTATTGAATGCACTCTTAAGTCACACGGACTAGAGGTTAGACACAAGGAGGATTTCATATTGGATAAGAAGAGGATACCTGACAATTCTTTATATGTTTGAAGTTTGAGAAACCTTTTTGAAGACGTTTAAAGGTCTCCTTATTGCCAAATGTCTAATGCATCCTCTCATTTAGAAATGAAAGGTCAGAGGATAACATGAAGGAGCTCAAGGTCTTGATAAGGAGGTTGAAAATCAAGAAAAATTCCTTTGAACTCTCAAAGTGAACTGAAAGGTCAAGGGGTGAATGATGGAGTTCTATAGTTAAGTATGAAAAAAAAACATATCAAGGCATGGGACTGTGAAGGAAAAATATGCAGAGACGTGATCAAGCATAGTGTGTGCTTGAAAAGATTGAAGACACAAGACAAGTTCTAAGGGGTGTGCATGTTCAGTTATAAGAGTACATAGGAAGTTATGTCTAAGTTGCTAACAAAGATAGGACACCCATTCGTTAATAAAAATTAATGCTTTCAGCATGCTGAGATTGATTGAATAAAGTGAGAAAACTGTGAGACTGAGTTGAAAATATGAGGAAAACAATAATTGTTGAATATACTGAAGAAAGTAGTGAGTCATGTGGTGAGGTTTGAGTGAATAAATGTAGAGTAACTTGATGAATAGGTTGATGCCTTGAATGTCCAGTGAGCAGGGTGAAGTATGATGGAAAGAATGCAGGTATATGTGAATGAATATACTTCCTGTATTATACGAGTGATAAATGAACAACAAGTAGGTGATTGCAATTAATGTATGAATCAGGACAATGAATCAGCAACAAGGAACATAGGTTTTCCAAAATTGAAAGTGATCAAATTTAGGGATACATAAGACAAATAGTGACACTATTAGAATCATGAGAGGTGAAAGAAAGAAGAACAACTAAATGATCAAATTGACTGAGAAATAAAAACTGCAGAATCAGATGATTAGATGAATTGTGGATCAATGAATGAATGGAGCTAGAAAGGTGATCATAATCTGTTGATATAGCAACAAGAAACTATATGATCAAATTGTAAAATTGTAAATCTATACTTCCTAAGTGGGTGTTTGGGATACATAGGAAGTTGTTCCTTGCAAGCAACAAATTGCTAGATCAGCTGAGTGGGTGCTTGGCTACCTTCAATGGGTGCTTGAAGGACTGAGAAATGGGTGCTTCTTAGGTTGAGTGGGTGCTTAACCAAACTGGAATTCATTGTAAACAAGGAATTGGTGTTCCTAATAAAAGCTTTGATTCTACGTGGGTTTTTCTCCCTTTAAGGGTTTCCCACAATAAACTCTGGTGTCTTGTATACTTATGTTCTTGTATGCATCTTAATTTGTGTTCATGGTTTGATTGCTAGTTCTTTTCAAGAAGTTTTAATTGAAGCTAATTTTATCACCACTGATTCACCCCCCCCTTTAAGTGCTTGTGATATCTAACACGTATCATGCCTTGTTTTCCCAAATAGCCCAAATGGTTTTCTGTGGCCGCGTGTATTTTTCCTTTCTGATGCGATCATTTTTTGGGCAGTCCTATCATTTTTTAGGCAGGGATTTGTGTTATACACCATTCAATGATTCAAATTTGAATCCACTCAAATGCCTGAGGGTCAAGAACCACATGACGTCATGCTTTCCAACTCATGTTGATTGCAAGGCGTCGGGTTTCCAAGGTGCACCATGGTAACGTCAGCAATCCGGCAATCAATATGTGGGATGGGCCATCGAGTCATGGTGGGGAGGGAGACCATGCATAGGTGCATTTTATGTGGAGGATAGTTGTTGGATTTTAAGCACATATGTGCTAATCCATAACAAAAGTGTCATTCTGCATCCCATTTTTGTACACATACGTCATTTTTTATCACCCTTCCCATCCTACTAAAAGTGCTACTATGTTCAACATATGCACTATTCTATAACACATCCGCTAATCTGCAACATAAGCGCTATTATACATGTTATCCTGAACCTAAAAGCGCTAATTTATATCCCCTCCCCACATTCAACAAACACACTACTTTAATGAATAAAAGTGCTAAACTATACCAAATGCACTACAATATATCATATGCACTAAACCTAACCCCAACCCGCTGCAAATGCACTAAACTAAATCCCAACCCCCTGTAAATGTGCTAAACCATATCCCCTTCCCCCACTTAACACATATGCGCTACTATTTATCACATATACGCCGTTTTTGACACATATGCGCTAAATGTGCGCCTATGCACCAATTTAAAACCTTGAACTAAAAACTAACCAAAACCCCCTAGAAACACCTCAAAAAACATAAAACTACAAAAAAGCAATTATTCACAAGGTACTCACTAGTGCCTCGACAGCTCCTAATCGATAGTACGTCCTCACTTCATCCACATGGTAGTTTACAATCCTCTTGTAGGCCATCTCGTTCTCTCAAGGGCTCTCATTTTCAAACTATGCATTGTGAAAATGACCCGTCTCGTGGACCCCGAATTGCTTTTATACCTGCTGTGATGGCCTATAAACTTCCAGGCTCTCGTTCTCTCACCTCGTGTATATGATTTTCATCCTGTTTCTTCCTACCTTCGTTAGATTTCCTCCTATATCACCTAAAATCATAATAAAATCAAAAAATCGTAAAAAAAAATCGTCAAAAATTAAAAAAATCATAAAAACATAAAAAATTCAAAAAATCATAAAAAAACATTAAAATTTCAAAAAATCATAAAAAAACACAAAATCGTACAAAAATAAAAAAAATTGTAAAATTTTCAAAAAATCGTAAAAAATAAAAAAATTACAAAATCGTCAAAAATTCATAAAATCGTAAAAAAATCATAAATAATTCAAAAAAATCATAAAAATTTAAAAAAATTGTAAAACTTTCCAAAAATCATAAAAACACATAAATTGTTTACAATCCAAACAATCAACCAAATTAATCCCATTTTGTTTGTCTCCACTTGTCTACATTTCAACCGATGATACGAGGCCTCTTTTCTTTCTTCTACATGGTCCAATGATATGAGGACCATCTTTTTTGTACTATTTTTGGTCGATGATACGAGGCCACTTTTCTAGTTTACTAATATTGTCCAATGATATAAGGACACAGACATTTGGCAATTCCAATCACTGCGGGTTTCATACCCTAGTACACTTTTCCATGTGTTGTAATAATCACACCACTAATGATGATATCTGTGGGTACTTTACAATCAGCACACTCCCCCCCTTTTATCATCATCTATAATCCTCTCATAATCCACATCATCATTTAACTCGCCATCCAATTTTATCATATTTTTCTCTAATCAATCATTCAATCTTCAAATCCACCATCTTACACCCCACTAACTGGGGCATCCTATACTCTCAACTTCTCACTCTATCCCCCTTTAATCATTTACAATCCCTACCCTTCTCATACTTTGGCATCTTCACATCCACACCCCAAAATTCTCATTTTTGACTGGGGCACCTTATAATACCAACTCCCCAAATACCATCTCCCTCACTGGGGCATATTCTAATCCACCAATCCTAAATATTCACTCTTAACTCCTAATCCTCTCATCTCCTATTCTTCTAATTTATTAGATCTCCTTCCTCTAATCCTTCTATCCATCTAATATTTTCTATTCTTCTCATCCCCTCATCCTTCCTCATCTATTCGCTAAGGTCTCTCCTCTTTTCGAGAGGTTACCCAGCTCATTCCTCCCCCCTAACCCCTCGAGGGGGCATCACCTCACCATATAACCTATCTTCCCTTCTTTTATTTGAACTATCATTTCTCCACAATAAAACTTCGAAGAGGGGAAAAATTGTAGACATATAAAATGTTGACATGATCATTTAACAAATAATCACATTCATTTTACAATATTAATCCCTTTCATATCACTAATCATATAATAATTATTTAATTAATTATTATATTCCAACTATTTCTATTATCCATTTCAAAATATCATCCTACCCTTAGTCATATTAATAATTCATTAATATATCAAAATCCCACCAACTAATCTCCATTAATTATTTATAGGAATTTAAAATTACCATCCACCTACCACCTACTCTATGCCTACTCTAGAACTACACTCTCCATCTAATCCCCCCACTAAACATGATTAATGGCACTTAATCCCAAGCTAAATGATCCTCTAAATCTAGTGGCTTCTATTTCTAGAAGCCTCTACTATTTTCCCTCTTTTAATTTCAAATGTTCAAATAATTTGCCTCCCTCCATTGAATTTTTAGTTTAGTGGAGAGTTCCTTCAAACTCTAGAATTTTCTAATTCTACATAATTCTTCACTCTCATGCATTTTGCACCATTGATCCATGTCTTACATGGATAAATCTCAACCCTCCATTTATTTATCCTTCAACTATAAGTAGTGATGCCACCTTCAATGCACACCACATTAGAACAATTGCAAGTATATGTTGTCAAAATCCCCAAGCAAACTATCAAACACTGAGCATTCTAATAAGCAAGAATTATTCATCTTAAGAAGGGAAAGTGTTGTCAAATCAAATCCAAAAATTTGAAGCAAAGGTAATGTTAGTGCAGAATCACAGCACCCCCAAATGAGTTCTACAGGTATGTTTTTCTAAGGCAGACTCATTTGGTGTGATTGCATAACATTGAATTTTCCCCAAGGTGTGGGACCTTGAAAAAATGGCAAAGCTCTCCAGATTGAAGGTTGGTTCCATATTCCTATGTTTAGGTGCATACGTGAGGATTTGCAGAGGATCTATTTCTTATACTTGGTCTAAACTTGCCAAGGGGACATGGATAAAAGAATACAGGAAATAAGAAATAACTAAACTACCAGGTGATGCACCAAATGAATGATGAACGCTTAGTTTACCTTTGACACGAACCAATAAAATGCATACAATAAACAAGCAAAAATATCCAGATTTGTAATGAGAGACTAGATAGAAGAAAAAGAAACAAGAAGGATCTAAAATCGATCACAAATGTATTTTATTGCTTTATAGATTGATACAATTTGTTACAAAATAGCTGAAAGGCAAAAACGTATTACAATTTTAATGGAAAGCTTGAACCCCACAAATCCTTTGCTAGAAGGAGAAGGGAGCCTGCAAAACTAAGAGTATCCAACCATTTACAATGAATCCTACGCCCAAATTTATAGATTCGATCGGAGAGAAGAGAGAGAGAGAGAGAGAGAGAGAGAGAGAGAGAGAGAGAGAGAGAGAGAGAGAGAGAGAGAAGCAGGAATACGCAGGTCAAAGCTCAACCACCATTGTTAATGCTTATGCTAAAATATTCCTTTGAATCCATCTTTACTACATCGATCCTTGGTTCAGCATCTTGGAGGGAGAGGAAATAGTGGAAATAGATTAAATCCGATCTGGTTGTTGAGATTGGCGGATCCTACATTAAAATCTTGAAGATGTTTTCCTCCATTTCATTTACCTAACCTCCTCAAAAATAAAGTCTCATACCTCCATTGCATGGGTGAGGCCGAGATATTTCCAATGGTGTCAGATTTGCAATATTTCAAGCCCTGAGTCGAAAGATATGCCCCTTCAAATTTTGTATTGAATCTGTACAAGTGGGCGGGAAAACTAGTTTGAAAAATTAGCCCCTCTTTAATATCAGACACGTGACAATATTTGGTTGGCTGGGAGATGCGCTCTAAATTTTTCCTTTATGCCTTTTGAATGAAAGGCAAACTTTAACTTTTTTCCTTGACTCCCCACCTTGGCTTTGATTCGGGTCTAAGTGCTGACTTTTTCCTTGGGCGGAGTTGCAGGCCATTTTGTAACTTTTACCCCTTTTTGAGGTAAAGGGAAAAAATCAACTTTTTCCCTGATGCCCCACTTTCCTCTGGGACACGTGTCAGTCTGGCACTCGTTTGGAATCCTTCTCTTTATTTAATCTTTGAATCAACACCATTAAGACACTTGGCAGCCTCCGCTGGCTTGTTTGTGCATTGAATATTCAAATGACTATGCCCCCATTGGAATGACATGTGGAGGCACCACACTTGCTTGAAAATATGGCCTAAAGTTTGCCTTTGGAGAAGCGTCATTAAGACACGTGGCTCCTTATACTGCCTCTCCCATACTTAGTCATTTTTGGACTCTTCCTGAACTGTTTCGAGCCCAAGGACTTGTAATCTTCGTCATTTCTTCTTCTTCCATTTTTTTGTTCCTCTGTAGCATCTCCCATTTTTTTCTAACCCTGTTATTCCATTGTTGAGTTTACTTGTAACTTGCAGAATGAATTTAAGGCGTAGAAACGGCCCGAAAAATTCATTTCTTTCTGTATAGGATCCTTTGCTCTTTCTTCATCTCTGTCACTTCATTGCTGAATCTTTTTTTACAACCAATTTATAGGATTAAAATGATTTCTCTCGGTTCCTTTTATGTGGGTTCATGATTCAATCCAATATTTAGCTCGGGTGAAATATTGATAACAATTTGGTGACTCATGGGGACATCTTCTTGCTAGATGAAGATATCAGTTGCCTTGTCGTATCTGTTGGGTATGGAGTCAAGAATAACAGGCTGATACTATTTCTACCTCTGGTTCCCGATCCCGACCACCTGCACTCTCAAATTTCATAAGAAAATCGCGCAATGAAGATTTCTGAGAGTAGAAATTTGTTTTAACCTAGGGCTTCATCCGTCTCTCTGAACGAACTGCATAAGAGAAACAAAACAACACCATGACTATGTACAAAATTGAAATCATACGTGCTCCAAATGGAACATGCAGAGTGTGCAAAGCACTTAGGAGAAAATCAATCTACACTACAACAAGACAATGTGCAGAAGCACTTAGAGGAAAAGAAACTAAGCTAATATGTATAAGGTGAGAACCTTCCTTCTAATAGTAGTGTTTAAGATATATTCCATTCACTGGAATCTGTAACTCTTTTCCCTCTTATGTAGACAATTGGAAAGCATTACTATTTTTGCATCTTGTTATCATTGTAAACACCCATAATTATGCCCAAGAAATTTAAATACTTAAATTGCACTAATCATCCCCTTTCTCACAAATTGACGACATATCGTCAAAAGCGCTCATATTGCCTCTCTTTGTCGTTAATTAATTACAATACGCTAATTGATTAAGTCACCTATCTAGCTAACAACCTAATTAACGACCTTCCATTAATTATTTACCCCTTCTATCTAGACTAATTAATTATTATTATTTAATTATCCATTCACTTCATTTAACTAGTAAATCAATATTTAATTGATAATCCCCTTCTAATAGCTTAAATCATACTAATATTCCTCTAATTAGCTTCTATAATCTTACATCCACCTATTAGTTAATCACCTTTGATTAATTAAAACACCCCCCAACTCCCATGACTTGCTAAGCATAAATTAAACCCTTCTAAAGTAAGGTTACCTTTAATAAAGCAATCTTATCCATTCCTAATCATGTTTTACCTTTATCCCACATGCAAAGGGATGAAGTGTTTCCTTTATCCATTGGGCTATATAAGGAGCCCTCCTTCTACCTTTATACCTACACCTAAACTTCTTAAGAGAGCAAATGCAAAGCATATAGCAAAGAGACTAAGAGCTTGCATTTTGTTTTCTTGAGAGGTCGCCATTGTTAAGAGCTAAGCTTCCTATTCTTGCATTCTTTAAGGATCAAACAAGCAATTTTTGATTTCCATTAGAGCTAAATAGGTCCATGCATTTTGTTGGTAATCGAGGAGAGTAGATATTTTAAATAGCATGCTAGTTTTGATCTTATGTTTTCAAAGTTATAATGCTAGTTTAGATCTTGTTTAACTCTTTATCTTGATGGTGCTTATGCTTTGTTTTAGCTAGATTGTAGAACTATTTTAGGTGGTAGTTCTTGCTCCATTTGATTTAGCATTAAGAAAAGTACACATGCACACATTTGACACGCCTGGTGGGACACTTAGTCCCAGGGAATTTTAGTTTAGGTTTCATTGTTTTGGATAATTTTTTATATGCACATGTAGTAATTAATGTCCATTTTCTTGGAATTTTTGCTAATTTGATGTGTAAATTCATGTTCATAGCCATCATTTTAATGGGTAATTGTCACTCTTAAGCTAACTTGTTAAAATTTGAGATATTGTGAGTTTTCTTGTGTTTTTTACCGTATTTTGGTTGCAGGTTTGGCGCAAGCACATTTTTAGGAGTGCAAGCATGGTTTTTGTGGCACACACACCTCTCTGATGGCATAGGAACATTGTCAAAACCTAGTTCTTTATTTACCGACTCTAGCGCATGCATGCTAACCCCGACGCACACCCCATAACCAGCACGTAGATGCACTAACCTGGGCATAGACATCGTTTCATATTATACCTTCACTACATTTTAAAATCTATCAGATCAGCACACACACCCTAACTAGAGCACACACGTTGTTTTAGTGGCGTGGACACATTTTTGGTGACACGGACGTTCTGTTAGAATCTGGGACTGTTTCATAAAGTAGTGGCGCACATGTTTTCCCGGTAGCACACACGCTTTTCCGATGGCACACACATTTTTCCGGTGGCACGAGTGTTCTGTCTGTTTGTCTGTCTGTATATCTCAAAGGTGGCACATACATTGTTTTTATGGTGCACACGCCTCTCTGGTGGCGTAGGTGCATGGTAAGCAAAAAATACATAGAGTGGCACATGTATTGATTTCGTGGCACACACGCCTCTCAGGTGGCGCAGGTGCACTATAATTCAAAAAAATACAGAGTGGCGTATACACCCTAACCCGTGTGCAGACACTAATAAAGGGGCGCAGGTGTCATTTCAAATTTTAAAATTAATGTGTTGAGGTTCTAACATTCTTGCAGGTTTTATCTAATCATATACTTGTCTTTGCAGGCTATTTTTACTTGTTTGTACTCGATTAGATATGTTTTTACAATGTTTACTTATAGGAATAAGATCGTGTATGCTCTTCCCTCGCATCCCTTGGGGTGATCTTGGGAATTAGATACAATTCTTAAATCCTTTTGGTGCTTTGAGGTTGTTAGGAATATTTGAGTTGGAATTGGTTAACTTGGCGTAGTTGAATTAAAGTGTTTTTCCATTTGATGTCTTTTTGGATTGTGAAGACATCACGTATGCTCTTCTCTTGCATCCTTGGATGATCTGGAGAATCAGAAATGGTGCCTTCTCTTTTGATGGAAAACTACTAAAGATCATCATACAAGACCAAAACGCCATCACTTGTCAAAGAACAAAGGAATCAAAACAAAATTCAAAAACTACTAATATAGTTGTTATACAGGCCGCCAAACGGTGTTCGAGAAAACCACGTCTAATTAAAAAAGATAAAACGAACAACATATTCAAAATATTATGTTGCAGGTTTCAGAAAAGGGTATGTCCCTCTCCACTCAACTGGAACATAACCCCTTTGGCATAACGTCTTAAGCTACAACAATGGGGGTGGTTCTAGGAACCCCAAAGTAGTCCACACAAGAGGGAACCTTGTGGAAAAAAGGGGAAGTTCTCCGTACTACCTATCTGACTAGTGATTCCTTTGTGAGATAGAGTTACAAGTTATCCCTACATGACCCTTTTAAGTACACGATGGATGCATTTACTGCCCACTGTGCTTGAAGGGGGAAAAGTTGAGATAATTCCAAACTAGTCAGTGTGACTTTTTGGGTAAATCATCCCACTCGTGGATAGTATTTGTAACACCTAGGATGATAGAACCACCTAAGAAACTATACTTTTGGCAGGAGCCCACTTTGACCATTCTAAAACAGTGTTGAGTTGTGAACCATATTTGTATTGTGAAACGTGTGACGCCTTACTTTCGCTTAGTTTTTTCTTGCCTTAGGGCGAGGTGAAGCTCTACCAAAGTGAAGCCAACATTTTTCATCCCTATTTTGATTTTGCTTCCTTCACATTATTTTGAAACTTTGTTGATCAAAAGAAGGGTGACTACCTTTGTGTTACCAATCGACTGTTTTTGTCACTTTTATGTCCGTTTACGCCCATCCATGTTTGCAGCTAGGTAATTTAAACGTCTAAAGTGTGTAGAGACATATTCACATCATTGGTGGCCATTGTGATCTGGATACCCATATCAAGGTCATCATTGTAGTTAGGCGTGGTTCATCATCTTGAACTTCCTTAGAAGGTTAACTTGTTTGTATCGTATCACTACAATTTTGATATTTATGACTTGTTTCTTGTAAACTTGACATAAATATATATATTGTATATATATATATATATATATATATATATTGTAAGGTTATGCTATGCACATTTTTAACTATTCCTAGCTATACTTTGAGATCTTTAGTTTGATTCTATTAATACCTCGATTGTCACATTCATAGACTGTATAGGGAGCATTAGAAAGTATCAATATGAAGAATTATGCCCCTATCCTTTTGACAAGACAATGACCCTTCAACCCTTTCCTAATAAATTTGATTTGCCAAAATTAGAAAAATATAAAGGGAAAGGAGATCCATGGGATCATGTCAAAGATTTCTATATGGCACGTAAAGAGGTGTCTTATAGTGACAATTATCTCATCAAACTTTTCCCCAAGAGTCTCGGAGGACAAGCCTTAGAGTGGTTCACACGTTTACCACTAGGATCAATTTTCACCTTGCCAGAATTGGCAGAAAGGTTCGTGTGTCACTTCTCATACAACATAGAGAGTGATGTCACCGTGGTAGATTTATGTGGCACCAAGCAACGCCCTAATGAGACTTTTTCCAGCTTCCTCCAATGGTGGAGAGGGATAGCTAGTTGCTTCCCTTGCGCTTTCCCTGAAAAACAATGGGTTAGTATTTTCATTCCCAACCTAAACCCAAATATAGCTTTCCACCTCCAAATGCATTGTGTTCTCACTTTTGAGGAGGTCATCGAAAAAGGGGTTCAGATAGAGAAATATCTCATTGCCAAAGGCACCCTCAAAACCCAATCTAGAGATAATCAAAATGTCAAATCCACGGAGAAGCCGAAGGTCTTTAACAAAAATAAAAATGTGGTGGGAGATGGGATCACTGATTCCAAACGTGTACAAATAGTCCAAACTGGTCAACCTTTTAAATTGACAAAGGGACCAATTCAACCACCACCAAAGTGAAGAACGTTCACCTCTCTTAATGAACCTTTGTCAGTTATACTAAAACAATTGGATGTGGCCCACATGATGACATATCCTATGATGTAACCATTTGACGAAAATGTTCTAAAAACTTCATGGTACAAGGAGCATTAATATTATGAAATACATCATGTCAAAGGACATAAGATAGACAAATGTCTGTGAACTCATCATTATATTCAGGACCTCATTGACAACGGGGAAATAGAGGTGGATAACCCAGGAAAAACATAGACACCTAACAAGAAGATGGGGAAATATAAAGAACCATTCCCCAATCATGATAAGTCAGAGAAGTCAAAGCCAGATCGGGGAGAGTCATCTCAAGGTTATAAAGCAGCGAATTACTTGTACACCAAAAGAGACAACAATCATTATGATTCACTTATTGAATGTATTCACTCTCCTACTGATCATGTCAACACTATCTGAATCAAGGGAAAGGACTCTGCTGTGGTAACAAGGCATGCCCGCTTTCTGATTCCAGAACCTTCTCCGTCAACCCCACAAACTGGTAAATATAACCTTTTAGAACAACTTGAGAAGACGCCTACTAAGATTTTGATCTTAGATCTTCTTAAGATATCCAATGTGCATAAAGACATTATATACCAAACTCTTCGGGGTCAGGAGCGCCTTTAGAGGTCGATCCTACACACCTTCACACCGCATTGGAAAACATCATACCAAATGTACATATTTCCTTCAACCATAGGGAGATCCCTACTGAGAATCCAACACATAATATTCCTTTATATATTGAGGTAGTTGTCACCCACAGGAAGATCAAACGGGTGCTTGTGGATAACGGATCTGGGTTGAATATTTACACACTCAAGTTGGTTAAATAATTAAGACATACTGAGGAAGATCTTAAGTCCAATATCAGCACTATCACCGCATACAAAACACAGAAAGGGAGTCAGCAGGCATAATCATGTTGCCCATGGAGGTGGGTCCCACTTGCCATCAGACAAAGTTTCATGTCCTAGACTTGGAACTCTTATATAATATGCTTCTAGGCCGACCATGGATTCATGCCATGCAGGCTGTGCCATCAACATTTCATCAATGCATTAAATTGAAGCATGAGGGACACACCATTACAATACAAGGAGATTCAAATCCCTTCGCTCAATGTAGAGCTCTCAATAGTTTTACACGAAATGGTACATACGCATGTCCCTCCACTGATATAGTTGTCCCTCTCTAATCTGAGGCCATGGAATCCTGGGTGGATTTGGATTCTCTCAGTTCTTGTGCTCATGATGCGTCTACTTCAACATCTCCTTTTGATTCCTGGGAGATGAAAATTCTTGAATATGGCTGCAGATAATATAATGTACAGCAAGTGCTCTTAGTTTCAGACATCTCATTGTCACCCAAGACTAGAGGCCGACCCAACAATCACTTCTGGAGACCTAGAAATGAACACACCATTGTGTCATTCTTACCTGGAGGCTTGTTAGCTAAGGATAAATTGCTATATCCACCTACAACTTGGGTCCCAGAGGATACCCAACCATCCTGTTATTGAACCCCGGAATATGATAAATCCAGCAAAATGACGTACTCCATGGGCTACAAGGGCCTAGGAAATGAACAAGGATAGAGGGAGCTAGTACCTCTGCCGCATTTCAAAATAGAAAGATATGACATTGGGATTCGCCCTTATGGAGCACACCCCAATGATCAAGATGCTACTTGTTCCGAATGTGAGGATAGCTCTGACTATCTCAACAGTGATATAGATTCCCATTGTAGCCAATATGAGGATCTAGCTTCCACAAACCTATTCATGAACAACGATTTCCTAACCATAATGCTCATGGAACCAACCCTTGACCTTGTTTACCCTTCCCTTATTGAATGGGACCAACAACGTCGCATGTCGCTAGATTTATTCAAGAATGACGAAGCTATCACAGAGTTCATGGGCATTTGGGATACAATTCCCATTAGATACCACACGAAGGGTTTCTTTATTGACTTGGATACCTGTGTCTACTTCGGTGAGGAGGTTGAGCTTCATGGTCAACAAAACTTAAAGAAAAGTGGGGGAAAAAGTTCTAACGTAAAGCCTCAGCAAAAATCAAAGTTTGAGTCGCACAGTGAAAACCTCTTTGAGGCACTGGCCAACAAACAAGTAAAAAAATCAAAGGACAAACAAAGTGACCATGCCAAGGATGAAAATCTCATGGAGAAATCCTTGGATGAAGATCTCAACCTTCCTCCCGATCCTACGTGCATGGAGGACTTATCAAAATTACTAGTCAAAGAAACCATTGATGTTAATATTGGTACAGAAGAAGATCCCAAGATAGTAAAATTGGGAGCATCACTCTCTGCTAGAGAACAGAAGACCTTCACTATGTTGTTGTGAGAGTTTATAGACGTGTCCGCATGGTCTTACAAAGACATGTTAGGCTTAGATCCAACTTTGGTCATGCACAACCTAGTTGTGCATAGAGCTAAGCCTATAAAACAGAAACTCCGAAAGATGCACCCAAGAGTGGCCTTACTGGTTAAAGAAGAGTTGGAAAGATTGCTTGCGGCAGGACTCATCCGATCTATTGATTATCCTAAATGGATATCAAACATTGTTCCTGTCTAGAAAAAACCTTTTGGTATCTGAATCTACATGGATTTTAGAGACATTAATAAGGATTTCCCTAAAGATGATTTTTCATTGCCAAATATTGACATTATTTCTGACTTAACAGCAGGATACAAGATGCTATCTCTCATGGATGGATTTTCCGGATACAACCAAATCAAAATAGTTGAAGAAGATCAGCAAAAAATAGCTTTTACGACTCCTTGGGGCACCTTCTATTATCAGGTGATGCCATTTGGCCTCAAAAATGTAGGAGCTACTTATCAGCAGGCCATGATAGTAATTTTTCATGATATGATTCATGATATCATGGAGGATTACGTGGATGACATCCTGGGAAAGTCTAAAACAAGAGAGGATCACCCTGTCATTTTGCGGCATATATTTGAATGCCTATGAGAATACAAAGTTAGGCTGAATCCAAAGAAGTGTGTCTTCGGTGTGCTATCAGGGAAACTGTTGGGCTTCATTGTATCAAGATGAGGTATTGAGGTAGACCCTGATAAAGTGTCTGCTATTACTGAAATGCCTCCACCTAAGAATATCAAGCAAATGCGCAGCTTACAAGGGAAAATTCAAGCCATTCTCTACTTCATCTCCCAGCTTGTAGATAAGTGTCACTCATTCACCCACTTGCTTAAAAAATATGTTTATTTCATCTAGGGACATGAGCAATAACAAGCCTTTGCTTTGCTTAAACAATACTTGGCTAATCCACCTGTCCTCATGTCTCCAACTCCTGGAGAACCTCTCTTGCTAAATATTTCTGCTACACAATTTGCTATTGGTGCGGTGCTCACCCAATATGACCTTGGTCATAAGGAAAAAGTGGTGTATTATCTCAGTCGCACCCTCATCGCCTATGAGCTCAACTACCCACAAATTGAAAAAGCTTGCTTGGCTGTAGTTTTTACTTTTCAAAAACTTTGACATTATCTATTGAATACCAAAACCAAGCTAATATCCAAAGTTGACCCACTCAAGTACTTATTGTCTAAACCCTCCCTCACGGGTAGAATGACTAATTGGATCATTCTACTCAGTGAGTTTGACATAGAATTTTTACATCAGAAATTGGTTAAAGGACAAGTACTTGCTGACCAGCTAGTAGAAGCACCTTTGCAAGGCACTGAACCTCTGAATCTGGATCTGCCAGATGCCTCTTTGCTCTACATTGAAGAATCTATCGTATGGCAGATACATTTTCATGGGTCCTTTACATTTCACGGTTCAGGTGCAGGAGTGGTCCTTATTACTCCTTCTGGTGATCCTATACCGTAGGCTTTTCACCTAGGCTTCCCTTGCATAAACAACATTGCAGAGTATGAGGCACTTATTGTAGGAATGAAGCTAGCTATCAAGTGGAATATTCATCATGTCAAGGTTGTGGGTGATTCACAGTTAATTATCAAACACGTTAATGATGAATATAAAGTTAAGGATGACAAGCTCATACCTTACAAAAAACTAGTAGAAACTCTAAAGGAGTACTTTATGCACATTACATTTGAACAAATCCCAAGAGCACAGAATAGATCAGCAGATGCCATGGTGATAGTGGGTTCTATGCTTCGTATTCCACCAGGGAATAATGACATGCCATTCTTTGTAGAAAATTTATGTCAGCCCACGTATGACATGCCAGAATCTTGCCTGGCTTGTGATGTTGTTGGTCCCAATTCCCCGTGGTATGAGCCCATCTTTAACTATCTTAAGGACAACACGTTCCCTCCCGATATCTCCCATTCTGAAAATCAAATCCTGATTCATCAAATAGCCCATTACACCCTTTTAGGAGGTACACTTTATCATCATGGCTATGATGGGAATCTGTTACGTTGTCTGGATGTGACGGAGTCAATCCAAGCAATCAAAGAAGTACACGAAGGGGTGTGTGGAGCACATACAAATGGAATGGTCTTAGCTAAGAAATTGTTAAGAGTAGGCTACTATTGGCCTACCATGGAAACTGATTGTTGCAATTATGTCAGGAAATGTGTACTTTGCCAAAAGTATGGAAACTTCATTCATGCTCCATCGTAACCATTGCAACCTATCACTACCCCATGGCCATTCTCTAAGTGGGGACTTGACTTGATAGGAAAACTTACTCCTACCTCATCTGATGGTCATACACACATCATCATGGCTACAGAATACTTTACAAAATGGGTGGAGGTTGTCCCTTTAACCTATGTAACAGGAGCCCAGATTTCTAAATTTATCATGAATCATATCATTTGTCGATATGGCATTCCCGCAGCCATCGTTACAGATAATGGGAAGTCATTTAAGAACAAAACTGTAAAAGGTATTTGTCAACGGTTCCAAATCAGGTTAAAATGGTCCACGCCATATTACCCTCAAGGTAATGGATAGGCTAAAGCCACAAACAAGACTTTGGTGAGGATAATGGAGAAGATGGTCAGCAAAATAGGTCGTAATTGGCACTTACAAATCCATCCAGCCCTCTGGGCTTACAGAACCTCCATTCACACTCCTATGAGTGCAACACCATATTCTCTAGTGTTTGGGACAAAATCTATCATCCCCTTAGAGATCAAACTTTCGTCCCTAAGAATTTCTCTTTGGGACTATTTGGATAAGGATGAGGATTATCGGGTAGCAAGATTGGCTGAATTAGAGCTCCTAGATGAGAGGTGCATTCACACTCTTAATCACCTAAAAGTGTATCAAAATAGAGTCTCTAGAAACTACAATAAGAGAATCATCCCTCATCAGTTTGAGGTTGGTGATTTAGTCATGAAGGAGAACCAGTTCAACACAAGAGCAGAATGAGAAAAGAAAGGGAAGTTCAAACCACATTGGTTAGGACCCTATGTTATAGTCACCAAGTATGGCATAGGGGCATACAAACTTTCTCACCCCAATGGTGATGAGCTATGTGAGCCCATGAATGCCATGCATCTTAAGTGGTTCTATGCTTAAACATGGTGCAAAAAATTCCAAAAAAGCAAAAAAATGGTAAAAGGATCAAAAATACAAAAACATCAAAAAGGAGAAAAAGAAAAAAAGAGAAAACAGGTCATCCACAAGTGAAAACCACGCAATTGTGGCACTTTGGACAAGTCCTTGGGTGAAAACTGGTTTCCGGCACCTTGGGAGGATTCATTGTTCACAGGCATCTTGCATCTGGAGGGTAGTTTTTACTTGGCCTAGCCCTAGTCCTGCCTTCGTGATTCCCTGTGAGCCCCATCCTGTCTAGCCTTGATCCAGCTTTGTCTTCTTTTATTCATCTATGAGGGGTATGGTCTTTCACTATTTCCCATCTTACGCTAGGGGCAATTCAACAACTTCACCTTCTTGTTCATAAGCGCGTGGCTTCTACCCTTGTATATTCCCCATCTAATGCTAGGGGCATCCATGCTTTCTTGGTTACCTATGCATAGCTCTAGAAAACCGTTAGAAAACAACACAAAAACAATAGAAAATTGTTTCACAAAAACCTAAACAATAGAAAATTGTTTCTAAAAAAAAAAAATACTGCAAAAACATTCAAAAACATCAAGAAACACAAAAACAATAGAAAATCATTTTGCATAAGCCTAAACAATAGAAAATTGTTTCAAAACACCAAAAACAATAGAAAATTGTTGCATGAAAACAAATCTTACAAAAAAATTTACTTACATTTACTTGCATTGTCTTGTTTCTTGCTTTGCTTGTTGCTTGTATTGTTGTTCTATGTTTTTTCCTTTCAGGTTGTTCGTTGCTTGGGCATACTTTGTTAGGATTCATCTTTTCTTGCTTATTTTAGATTTATTCTTGCTTGTGCATATTGAGGTGTGTTTTTGCATGCTAGTGAATCATGGTGTATTATGTTAATTCATTGTGTTCTTTCTTAGCATTTGATTGTGTTTATTGCATGTGCATTGTTTTGTTATCATACATCACATTACCATCATTATCATCACATCTAACATCATCTATACATCATATATCAAGAAACAACTAAGTATACATCATACATGAATGCTAAGCTAATCATCACGTACCGTATCATCAAATGGGGACAAGAGGGATCGAAAATATCAAAATCTATCCCCCCCTGCACCCTTATCATCATATCATCTCATCCATATACATCTACAGTAACACATGAGAAATGCATTTGATATCATCTAAGGATATATCATCTAACATCCACAGCACATGTATACATCAAACATCAAGATAACATACATGCAAGTACAAAATCAGACAACATCATAACACATCCATAAGTGTTGAATCAAAACAAGCAACATGCAATAAGATTCAACATAGAGTAATTTTGATAAAGGGTATTTTACGTCATAGAATTATGCCCACTCGTGTCACATGCATCAGGAAACAAAACAATAAAGTACATCATCTCATAAACACGTGTATCTGAGCCCAAAAAGTAATCCTCTATATACATGTGTGTCATATACATCTATATCAACAGAAATGGATATACATCGGTACTCTATATCAAAAATGCCTTCAGCTAAGGCGTACAAAGATGATACATCAAAAATGTCCACATATCTATACAAGTATAAACTGTCCAGATCGGTACTCAAAATGATACATCATAGATACAATGTGCCATCAAAAAGGGGCATGCATCAGAAAGAATCAAGCCTTCATCACGAGGCATCATCAAAATACAAGTATACAAAGCTATACATCAAATTCAGCCTTCATAAGAGGCATGTATACAAATAATCTGTACAACAAAAATATGGAGCTCAACCACAGCTCTCGTCCTAGCCAGGGCTCCCAGATCTGTCACCTAGGTGACGGAACAATGGTGGCTGAGATGGCCCCGGTCCAGCCGCTACTCTGGTATAGGCTGCCTCACTGATCTCATCAACTAGCCTGATCTCTGTGACCAAGAGCCTGTCATGCTCGACCCTGACTATCGAGGCAGTACCACTCACTGCTCTAGAGGAACTACCCTGTAATAGGCAGTCCTGTAAAATAAAGCCTCGCCACCAAGCCTCATGGCATCATGTATCAAGTCAGCATCTCCAGAGGCGAGGGCTACCTGAAGGGAAACATCACACTCACCTGTCACTCTGCCTAAATCATCCTCAACCTGTCTCACAGAGGTAGCCTCTCAATCTCTCTCGGTAGTCACAGTCTGTAACTTAGCTCGTACCTGATCCCTCTGTGCAAGAAGGCCCTGTGATTGTGTATATACATGATCTCTCTACGTAATTACCATCCGCACCTGCGACTAGGACTGGTGTAGGAGACTCAGTATCTAGGCCCCCTGTGCCATTGTCTCTCGAATCTGAACTCCGCCATACCACTCTGTCATCTCTTGGGCCAGCCTGGGCTCGAGCCTAGTCTCGCTCTGAAAGTAATGTGACAATGTGAGTCTGGGCCTCATCACGCTCCACTGTTACATGTCACACACCAGCCTCAGGCCTCATCTCTCTCAGCTCTCATTGTATCTCTCTCAGCTAAGGCCTACTGTAACTACTATTATACTATGGCTATCTGTGCCACTGGATGTGAGGTTGTCTGTGCCATCAGGACTAGTCCCTAGGGCACTCTGGATGACTGGCCCTACTCTAGGACCCTCGCTCTGGGTGGCTGAACTGGTGCCTATACTGGGCCCTGCGGCCTCAGTCCATGTGCCTGTGTAGCACCCTACCCATCATGAGGAATGCCATCAAAAGGATCCTCTGGATCCATCCCCGCTGCTCTCGCTCTATGCTCTGAACCATGCCATACCTCTATAGGTGGACGAGTACCTGCTGCCCAGGCCTCCTCTGGAATGGTGAGACGTCGGGGTAATACAGTGGCATACCAAGCTGCATAATCTACTTGTGGTCCCCATATCCCACACCTGTTGTGCTGGGTCCCATGCCTGGGGGACCACCTATGTAAAACTTGCCCTAGCTCAGGCCACCAGTATGTGAGGCCCCATGGTCTGGCTCTCTGAATCTCTGCGTGCATGCCAAATGTCTGGCTGTGGGACCCCCTGTACTCTACCAAGCTACCACTGGCACCTATCTACTCGATACAACTCAATAATGTAGCTGCGGCTGCCAATGATAAAATGCTCTACTGAGAACACACTGAGCTCTGTGGCATCCTCTGGCCACTGGAAATGTCTGTAAGGCCACCAGATAACATCTATCGCTGGCAGCTCATCGAACTCTTGCCTATATCTGAATAGGCTACCGAGGTGGCTACGTACATCACCACCTGCTACCACCCACGCCATGTAAGATGGCTCCTCTAGGTCTCAGACATGCAAAGTGCCCACAGGGCATCTGATGGCAATATGGTCCCATGACCAGATCTGAAGTAAAGAAGCTAGACCCACGGTCTTCTGACCATGGTATGTAATCAAATGTAGGTCCCAATACAAGTGGGCCAAAATGCACTATCCCCAGCAGTATCTCTTACCGCTGAAGATGCCATGAACCAAAGGTAACAGTCCTCTCAGGAACAACGTCCCTGTCTTATCAGTGAGTAAGAACCCACTGATAAGAGACATAATATAGAGAGGCCCCCGATGCAATGTGGGGTCAGAGATGCACTCGTGCAAGGCTATGGTCATCCCATCATGTGGAATATCATCTACATCAAAAAGGTCACTGCAAACTACTCTAATCAGCCCTACATCTATGTTGTACTCAATCAAGGTGCCTATAATTGGCACATGCAAAGGATCCACCATACATCCTCAAGGGTCAC
This sequence comes from Taxus chinensis, assembly GCA_019776745.2. NCBI lineage: Eukaryota > Viridiplantae > Streptophyta > Pinopsida > Cupressales > Taxaceae > Taxus > Taxus chinensis. The sequence continues at coordinate 854,554,302 of CM034149.1, read as the reverse complement.
CATCATCTCCCCTATGGGAAATCTGAAACACTGACTCTCGCTTATGCCATCACTCTAGCGCAGTCAGTAGGCCATGATCCAGTGTAATGGAAGGCATCCGAGACATAGGGCCTAGCCCCACCACCTCGAGAAGTATCGCCATGGCTTGCCGGTCTCACCGGTGCATACTCCCCTCTAGCTCTGCTATCTGGGAGTGGCACTCCCACGTCTGTAAAACTGGTAATTATCTCTAAAAATATCAAATCACTCGTCAGTTACTAACATTTCTTCTAAAAATCTATCTACCATTTTAGGGTTAACCCAAAAATCCTAAAAATTCTTCTAAGTGTCATCTTTTTGACATTTTCCTATCTTTTCTCCGCCATTCTGGGATGCCTGCGTTCCCTTTTGGGTGTTTACGCCCCCTTTTAGACCATGCATGCCCTTTTGGGCATGTGCACATGCGTGTGTTTGTCTTCTGGCGCTTGCGCCCTCATTCGGGCATCTGCACACCCTTTTTGGCATGTGTGCCACACATTTGGTGCTTGCACTTACGCGCATGTACCCCTAGGTGTGTGTGCCCCCCTTTTAGTATGTGCCACATTCTTCATGTGTGTGCCCCCTTTCTTGTATGTGTGCGTGCGCGCATCTGTGTTGTGTGTGCACATGCGCGTGGGTGTGTGCACTTCATGCCTGCATGTGTGCACATGTGTATTATGGCATGTGCACCCCCGAACGGACACTGCGCACCCCGACCCAACACCTGTGCCTGTGTGCATGCATGCTAACATGACTTCCTAGAGCTAAAAGAAAAATTTAATGCATTAATGACCAAAATTAATGGGCAAGGGTTTGATACTCACGAAGGGGCTGTCATCTGCGTGCCGCTGGTACCCTCGGACTACATCTGCACGCATCTCACTCGAGTCTCATGCGATCACCATGGTCCTCGTCAGTATCAGAGCCTCACAGTAAAAATTCTAAATGGCTCGGTTAAAATGAATTGGTCGCGATGTTTTTACCCCCCCAGGTGGGGTATATTAACCCATTTTTCACCGTTTTCGATCACCATTTTCTCCTCTGTTCACCGTGGCATAATTATTTTTATTAAATAATTATTTTTCTCTTATTTTTCACCGTATTGGGGCATTTTTTGCTGTCTGGTACCCCTTTCTTCTCCCTTGGACAATTTTTTTTGCTCCTAGGTGATTTTTCTTCTTATCCACACTCTCGTAAATAATTATTTTTAAAATAATTTTTTTTTAAATTTTTCCACTAAATAAGGACATTATTTGTCGCTTGTTTCTTCTTTCTTCCACCTAGGGCACTTTTTGTTGCACCTAGGCCCTTCATTCTCTTTCTTCTATTTTCTTCTACTGTTCACCACAATTTGGACAACAAAAAATAAAAACAATATATATGTCAAAAATCCAAAAATAGGGCAAAATTTTTCACAAAATCCTAAAAAGTAAAAAAAAAAACCTACAAAATGGTAACTTGCTTATTATGGCTGAAACTTGTGTCTTACACATGGTATTTTCTCCATATCCTACTAGTTTGTCTCACATCTTCCCCAATTAATATGACTCACGGATCACCAGATTCACAACCATTCACAAAGCTAGCTGCTTGCTTCGTCTGTACTCTGGGGCACGTTTGTTGCTTGGTGTTGTTTCATTGCACACAACGCTTTCTTGGACCCCGTGTCCATTATCATTTCCCCTTGCATGTATCCTTGCTCGGGGCATCATTTTTAACCCTTGTTGTCAATCATGAACTTGTGGATCTCTTCAGCACTGATAACAAAACATTTGTACAACTATCTTGACCATTGTTGGGTTGGGTATGTGCATTCGTACTTGTTTTCCCTGTTAGATGAGCTTGTTTCCTTCTCGTATTGCATTGCATTGTTGTATGTTGCGTGGAGTTGGTATTTTCAGCAATGGACAATTGTTCATAGTATGGTTTTTCATGTCATTCTACCTTTGTCATATGCTTATATTTTTCATAAGGACCGATGATGTAGCTCCTATGGTAATATGATGACATCAAAAGTGTTCCAATACACTGCAGCTAGAGGCTAAGCTCTTCTCTCCCCTCCTCCATATTTCTTCTACATCACCTTCTTCTCACCCCTAATCTTCTCTCTCACTGGGGCATCCTACCCCTTCCCATTCTTCTATCTATCTCTCACTTTTTTTTCGATCGTCGATCGTCTTCTTTCATCACCCCATCGACACTCAAGGGGGCATCTCTCCCTCCTACTAATTTTTCTTCTATCCCTTCAAAATTTTCTTTTTTCTACTATCTTTGAAGTGGCGTTACTTACGCCACCCCAAAGAGGGGCAAATGTAGACACCCATAATTACTGCCCAAGCAATTTAAATACTTAAATTGCACTAATTATCCCCTTTCTCGCAAATCGATGACATATCGTCAAAAGCGCTCATATTCCCTCTTGTTGTCATTAATTAATTACAATACACTAATTGATTAAGTCACCTATCCAGCTAACAACCTAATTAACGACCTTCCGTTAATTATTTACCCCTTCTATCTAGACTAATTAATTATTATTAATTAATTAGCCTTTCACTTCATTTAACTAGTAAATCAATATTTAATTGATTTAATCCCCTTCTAATAGCCTAAATTGTACTAATATTCCTCTAATTAGCTTCTATAAGCTTACATCTACCTATTAGTTAATCACCTTTGATTAATTAAAACACCCCCCCAACTCCCATGACTTGCTAAGCATAAATTAAACCCTTCTAAAGTAAGGTTACCTTTAATAAAGCAACCTTATCCATTCCTAATCATGTTTTACCTTTATCCCACATGCAAAGGGATGAAGTGTTTCCTTTATCCATTGGGCTATATAAGGATCCCTCCTTCTACCTTTATACCTACACCTAAACTTCTTAAGAGAGAAATGCAAAGCATATAGCAAAGAGACTAAGAGCTTGCATTTTGTCTTCTTGAGAGGTCACCATTGTTAAGAGCTAAGCTTCCTATTCTTGCATTCTTTAAGGATCAAACAAGCAATTTTTGATTGCCATTGGAGCTAAATAGGTCCATGCATTTTGTTGGTAATCTAGGAGAGTAGAGATTTTAAATAGCATGTTATTTTTGATCTTATGTTTTCAAAGTTATAATGTTAGTTTAGATCTTGTTTAGCTCTTTATCTTGATGGTGCTTATGCTTTGTTTTAGCTAGATTGTAGAACTATTTTAGGTGGTAGTTCTTGCTCCATTTGATTTAGTATTAAGCAAATTACACACGCACACAATCATATAGGGGGCACTCCAGATGGTGTCAAACTTAGAATGTCTCCCTGGTTTTTCTCGATTTGCATCCCATTTCAAAACCAGGTCTCCTTCCTGAAAGGTTGTTGCTCTATCCTTCTTTTTAAAGCATATTTTAATTGAGGCCTGATCCTTTTCCATCGTTTGAAGTGCATGCTCTCTGGTTTCTTCTAATTCCATCAACTCTGCATACTTGGCTTCCATTGGTTAAAATTCAGACATCTCCAGCTATCTCGAGACTTCTAATGTTGGCAACTCTAGTGATATAGGTAATACTGCCTCCTTCCCATAGACAAGCTTGAATGAGGAGTTGCGTGTAGATCTTTTAGGCATTATCCTATCAGCCCATAAGCCTGTTTTGAGATTTGTGTGCCAGGTCCTCTGATTCTCATCAAGAGTTCTTCTGATGATCTTTAGCAGGTTCTTGTTTGTGGACTCAACCTGGCCATTACCTCGAGGGTAATAGTTTGATGAAGTTCTCAAATAAGTTCCATTCTTGACAGCCCATCATGTGATCTTGGAACCTATAAATTCTAATGCATTGTCTAATATGATGGTGGTTGGCACTCTAAATATGGTCATTATCCCTTCATAGAAATCCAGGATACTAGACTCATTTGCTTCCTTGAGTGCCACTACATTAGTCCATTTAGTGAAATAATCTGTTGCTATCAGGATCCATTTGTGACCTTGTCTTGAGTTTGGATTGATGACTCCAATGAAGTCCAATCCCCATTGTATGAAAGGTTGGTCGACTGAGATTGGATGCAATGGAAGTGCTGCTAGCCTTTCCTTGCCTTTAAAGAATGCATAATTCTTGCACCTTTTAATCAATGTGTAGCAGTCACTAAACACTCTGTGCTAATTATATCCTGCTTTTATGATTTTGAGTGTTATCACTCTTAGAGAAAAATGGCCTCTAGCTACTTCAACATGGAATTCTTCTAGCACTCTCTCCACCTGATCTGTCCCAATGCATCTCAACAGAATGTCATTGATGTCCCTCTTGAACAAGACACCATCAATAAGAACATATGGGGTGGCATGTAGCCTGAAATACCTTCTTTTTTCTTTAATCATCCTATGAGGACACATGCCTATTCAAAGGAAGTGCACCATGTCTTGGGTCCAACAAGGAGTAGGTACATCATCTCTCCCTTCTTCTTGATCATTTTGTAGAACAAAAACAACCTCCTTTTCACTGTCTATTTCATCTTGTTGACCTGAGGCTAGTTGTTCACATAACCCCTTCCCATGAACCAGCTTGGTCACCTTGATCTCAATGTCATATTCCATGACATGTGTGATCCATCCTACACGCTTCTCATTCAGGTCCTTGCTGAGAAGGAATTCTTTAACTCCCGCATGGGAGACCAATAACTAGATTTTGTTGTTTGAAACCAAATGCTTAAACTTCTACAATCCTATAATTACCACCAGGACCTACTTCTCAATGAAGGAGTACCTCACCTCATAATCTTCCAAACTCTGGCTGAAGAAAGCAATCGGTTGTTCTGTACTTTCTTTGTCTTACTGCACCAAGATTGCAAAAATTGTGTCACTGCCACCAAAGACATACAATATGAAATATTTGGAGAAATATGGGTTCACAAGCATTGGGGCTTGTGATATGGCTTCTTTGATAGCCTCAAAACTTTCTTTTCCTTTAGCTTTCCACCTGAATGTTAAGCTCTTCTTCAGCATCAACATTATGGGCTTAATAAGGGAAACAAAGTTTGGAACAAACCTGCGGACAAAATTGATTTTTCCCAAGAAGCTTTAAAGAGCCTTCTTGTGACTTGGCAATGGAAATGCTCTTATTTCTTGAACTCTTTTAGGGTAAATTGTCAATCCTTCCTTTGATACGATGTGGCCTAGAAGCTTGCCTTCATGGCCAAAGAATATACATTTTTTGGGGGTCAATGACACCCCAAAACTCCTGCATTGTTGGAACACCTGCCTTAGGTGGAAGAGGTGATCTGCTGCATTTTTGGAAAACACTGTAATGTCATCCAGATAGATCAACACTATTTTTTTGATCAACCCATTGAATGCCATATCCATTTCCCTTTGAAAAGTGGCTCCGGCCTTGGATAATCTAAATGAAATTTTCCTATAGGCATAGGTGCCCCATTTGGTAGTGAAAGCTATTTTGAATTGATCATCTTCTTTCACCATGATTTGGTTGTACCCTGAGTATCCATCTAGGAGGGAGAACCTTTCTAACCTAGGCACTACTTGCAAGATCTGCTCCATTGAAGGGAGTGGGTAGTGGTCTTTGAGGGAGGCTCTGTTCAAATCCATGAAGTCAACACACATCCTGATTTCTCCATTTTTCTTCCTGATTGGGACTAGATTTGCAACCCAGCTTGAGTTTTTGATTGGAAATATAATGCTTACATCTATCATCTTGTTCATCTCCTTCCTCGTTAGAGGATCTATATGTGGGTTGACTGGTCTCTACTTCTGCTTGATGGGCTGAGCAACTGGATCTAGTTCTATTGTGTGTTGTGCTAGCTTGGGATTGAACCCCCTTAGGTCTTCATAAATCCAAGCAAACACATCAGGGAATTCTTGGAAAATTTGTATGATTTCATACCTTTCTTTCTTGGTGGCCACCTTACCAATTTCAAGTGTTTTATTTTTTCCAATGGGGATTGAGTCTGAATCTTCTCCTTTGATCTACATGTTATCCTTCTCCTTTTTGAACTGATCATTAGGATTGAAAATATATTCCAGTTATTGGTATCCAAATTTGTTCTCCTTTTCAGTATGAGAAGCACCATAGATATGTCATAGAGCTTAAAGATAGATTAGACCATGTTGTATGTAGTTGGTAGCCGGGGATATGGTCTAGTTGGCACCTAGTTTTGTGGAGAAATGGATAGCACTCCAATAGGACTTGATCTTGTCCTAGCTATTTTAGGTTGTGCCTTGCAACCAAGGTAAGAGGACCTATTTTGTAACCTTTTAATGGTGAAGGAGATTAAGATGTCCTTCTCTTTGCTTGAAATTCTATGATGGAGACCTTGATGAAAACATGATCAACATCCCAGATCTGAACTCTCACAAGTTGTCACTTCTCAAAACATGGGTATGTTCTCAAAACAAGGAAAAGGTTAGTAGAGACATTAGAAATCCTGATCTGTTGTGCATACTTTTACAAATATATTTTGATCTTCTGTGGGTATACACATGCAAATCAGGAATAATACATGATAGGATCTTTGTTGTTGGATGATTTTTTGTGGGAGATTGATAAGACAAACTGGGATAGATCAGATATTTGACAATCTATACAATACTTGAACAACTATCAGATGCAATGCCTAAAATAATCAGGATGTTCTTTCAACTAGAAGAGGCACAAATGGAAGCCTAGGTTGCACTCTTCACACAATCTTTGAGAACTCACCACAAAATCCTGAAGTAAATAACTCAACTAAACACAAAAATCCATGATCAAACCACACACAAGGTACCCTCAAAGGCTTACAAGAAATATCTGCAGTCAAGAAAGGTAAAGTGATTTTAAATTTGTTTATCTCCTTATCAGATGAAGGCTCTTCTGAGTATGAGATTGCAAATGGCACTAGACTATCAACCAGAAATGGAGATCCTGTGTGAATTCTAAATATTTTCAATGCAAGATTATAATAATAACAATAAAATTTATTTGCAAGCATTTAAAATTGATAATAGACATCATATTACCCAAAGGAAAACACAGATTTAGTTCAAAAATTGTTAGATTCAACAACAGGGGAGAGTTACATGAAAAATATCAGATTTTTTTGGTGGCTATACACTTGTAACCAACCCACATGCATGAATTTTCCAACACATGAGACATTAACCTGGTTTTTTAGCGGATTTTGTCAGAAAATGAGCTTTTTCTCAAAATCTGCTCGTGATTTTCAACTCGCGACCCTTCACAGTTTCTCCAAAATGCCTAATATACTTCATGCCACCTTGGAGTCTTCCTCCCCAAGCAAATAATATGCTATTGGATCAAACTTGTTACAAAAAACCTCATGATTTAATGACAGTGACACCAAACAGAAAAATAACTCGCAGGTTGCCAGGTATGCACAAAAATTTAAATCATTACACAAATTTGGGTCATTATCTACCCCAAGGGCATGTTTTTATCATTCAGGGATGCAAGCATCTTTCATTCATCATTTTTACCTTTTCCCCTTTTCAATTTTACCTCTGCAACTTTGGATTTTGTCATTTCACATTTTTTCTCAGGCCTGAGCCAAAAGTACATCAAAAATACCATAGATCGAAGAATTAGGTCATGAAAATGATTCCATTGTTCTCAGAAGGCCAAGGCAACACAAAATCATATAAGTTTTGATGAAAATTGATAAAGAAATCATGATTCCAAACTTCTTAGAGCTCCCATGGCGGCCAAAATAGATGGATGCACAATAACCATTGATCTTGTCCACTTTTTAATATCTTCCTTCCACGTGGAAAATGCCATTTAAAAAATAAGCTCAATATTACCTTTTTAAACTTTAGATCAGGCGGGACACGTATCAAAACATGACTGGACAGGGCCCAAGCCTTTAAAAAATGCATCCGCGACCTTTTGAAATTTTGGAAAATTTTGCCACTTTTCTATGCCTGCCTTCTAGGCCTATCACATGTCAAAAGGTGGGTCCCATTGAAACCGCGGACCAATTCTATCAATTTTGTAACTTTTTTGAAAAGAGGAAATTTTGCCACAAAACCTCCGCGGGCCCAGAATACCAATCTCTTCTACGCCACGTGGCACTCTCCAATTCGTCGCGGGGCCAAGCCTCCTATTCTGCCTTTAAACCTCTCTGCAAAATTTTGAAAGTCTCAAAACTTACCACGGGCCTGTGCTCCTCCTGCCTACTTCAGAATATGCCACGTGTCCATCATGGATAGGCTACGGAACTTCAGCCCGATCTTTGATTTTTTACCATTTGAAGTTTAAAACTTCAAAATCATCACGAAACCCACTGCCCCATCCTGACCTTTCCTAGACAGGTGTCCACCTGTGATTGGCCGCAGAGTTTCGGGCCAAATTTCCACCTTAACACTTTGAGCCATAAAACATTAAAATTCTCCAAGTCCCTCTGCCATCTGCATGCCCTCCGTGCCATGTGTCCTCTCCCTATTCACTACGGGCCTTTGGACCAAAAATTAATTTTGAAAATTTTACAAAATGAAACCAAAAATTCCTAAGGAAAGCCCGCCACCCACCTATCCCCTAGCCAATCACAATTTGCCATGTAGGCACTTCATTGCAGAAGGCGGAGCCGCGGATCAAAATTTTACCTTTGCCAAAATTTCAAAAAATGATAAGTTAGAAATATTTCCTGACATCTCCCGAACAATAGATACCCGCCACGTTGCCATTACCTTGCGATGATAAATTTGACGGGCAAATGACACCCGTATGACCATCAAATCGTGAAAAATTTAAAGGATTCCCTAGAATTCAAAATTTTAAAAAAGGATGGCCAATTTCATGATTTTAAACCAACTAAAGCATGATTTGTCATTATTTTCAATCATGGGATTGCGAAATTAATTGAATACAATTTAGATTGGATCAATTCAATTTTTTGCATGACTTGGCAAAGGGAAAATGACACAGCCCAAAAAATGGAAAAACCTAGGGCAAAAATAAAAGCATACACGGATTTCTCTTTTAAACCAGGGTAGAACAACAATTTTATGGGCAATTTTGAAACATTTAACCAGGGGGGAGAAAAATGCATATCACCAATTTGAGAAATAAAACATTTCTGAGCAAAATCAGACATGAAAAACTAGGGCACACTATGCAAGCACAAAAATGGCACCAACATTGGCTCCTGCTTGGGGATGGGCACTCCCAGTGAGTGACATAAGGATAAAACATAGACCAAGTGCCAAAATACCATTGGGAAAAGGATTCAAAACACAAGGAAACCCAAAAAACCAGAACCACCCAACAAAAACGAGCCGAGAAAACAACCAGAATGGCCACCAAGAACAAAGGGAAAACCACACACCACAAACAACAAAAAACAAAGACAAAACAAAGACTATACAACTATATAATTTGTGCATACCTCAATTTGGGGATTAATCCATGAAATGTTTTAAATGTCTACCATTAACAGGAAGCTCCAGTAATTCCCCATCTAGATCTTTGAGAAAAAATGTATGTTCACCAATTCTAATGTCAATGGCATAAGGGCCCATCCATAATGCATCAAACTTGCCATGCTTTCCCTTGTCTTCATGCCTACTATCCCACATCAAAACCAGATCTCCAATATTGAAGGCTCTAGGAGTGAACTTCTTGTCAAACATTCTCTTCAATTTCTCTCTAGTTTTGATATGCCTTTGATGGGATTCTCTTCTCTCCTCATCAAACTCAATAATCTAATTGATCCTTGATTCATATGGGCCATGCTCTTGATCTTCCAACTATTGGGAAAACTGAAATGAAGATAATTGCAGGTGTAAGGGTAGAAAATCTTGAGTTCCATACACCAATTCAAATGGGCTTTTACAGTTGCTATTTTAGGAGTTATTCTATTAGCCCAAATTGCAAACTTCAATTGTTCACCCCACTTTTTCTTGTTCATTTCCAAATTTCTTCTAATGATCTTCAGTAAGTTCTTATTACTAGACTCAACTTGTCCATTCCCTTGGGGGTTGTAGTTTGAAGAATAAGTTAGATTGATTCCATATTCATTGCACGTTACCATTAAAGGTTTGGCTCTAACGCGCATGACATTATCAGATACAATCTTAACTAGAACTCCAAATTTTCATATGATATGATTCAATAAGAAGTCCACTACCACTTGGTGTGTTGCCTTTTAAGATGGGATTGCTCCAACCCATTTTGTAAAATAATCAGTGGCTATAAGAATCCACTTATGACCAGTACTAGAAGAATCTGAAATCTCACCAATGAAGTCCATTCCCCATTGCTTGAAAGGGGCTTCAACTGATACAGGTTGCAAAGGAATGGAGCCTAAAGCTTTCAGTCTTCCAGAGAAACGTTGGCAACTATCACATTTTCTAACCAGCTGGGTTGCATCTTTGAAGAGAGAAGGCCACCAATAACCAACCCTCAAAATCTTATGTGATGTTACTCTCCCAGCAAAGTGTCCTCCATAAACTCCCCCATGGAAATCAACAACTATCTTGGGAGCTTCATCTTCAGCTATGCATTTCAAGAGGACACCTTCAGGGTTCTTCCAAGCCATCCCAAGTTCTGTAATGATATATTTTTGAGAAGCCAACTTGAGGGATCTCTTCTAATTTTTATTTAAATGATCAGGACAGCAAAGGTGTCTAAGGTAAAAGATTACATCCTTGAACCACTTAGAATTTACCAACTTTGCAAGCACATCTACCCTTTCTTCCTCTAGCTGATTCACTTCCACATTCTGCAAGTTTCTCTCAGCCATGAGCTTAGCAAGACCCAAACCTCTTACTAACTTTTTGGTTTGAATATCCATATCATACTCTTGCATTTTTTTCACCCATCTACATATTTTACTTGAGATCTCCATCTCTGATAAAACGTCTTTCACCATGGTGTGGGGAACATAGGCAACAACTTTTGAACTCAATATATAAGGCCTGAAAACTTTTGTTGCTTTCACCAAGGAAAATGTTTGTTTCTCCATGATTGTATACTTTAACTCAGCAACTTGTAAAGCCTTGCTAAAGAAGGCAATAGGCCTCTCAACCTCATTCTCATCATTTTGCAGCAAAACAAAATCAAAGGAAAAGATTTGGAAAGGCTTCTTATAGTTTGGGGCTGCTAAAACAGGTGCATGTTTAAGTGCATCCTTAATTCCTTCAAAGGATTGAATGGCAGCCTCCTCCCATTTGATAACTTGGTCCTTCTTTAGCATGCTTGTGATTGGAAGAGTCAACTCAGCAAAGTTGGAAACAAACCTTCTAATAAAATTAATCTAACCAAAGAAAGACTGGATTCCTTTCTTTGTTCTTGGGATAGGTACCTTGCTGATTGCTTCCACTCTCTCAGGGTCTATCATAACACCATATTTTGACACAATGTGACCAAGAAGCTTGGCCTTGTGCATGGAAAAATGACACTTCTTCAGATTAAGAGAAATTCCATACTCCCTACATCTTATTAGCATCTTCTCCAAGTGCTGCAAATGATCACCTCTCTACCTTGAAAATACAGTCACATCATCTTGGTAAACTGTAATGAACTCATTGATGTAACCAGCAAAAGCAACATCCATTGCTCTTTGAAAAGTGGCACCAACATTCATCAAACCAAAGGGCATCCTAACAAAAACATATGTCCCCCAAGGTGTAGTGAATGTTGTCTTAAGTCTTTCTGATTCTTTAACTACCACTTGATTATATCCAGAGAAACCATCCAATGTAGAAAGTAATTCAAACTCTATCACAAGCTACAACATATTTTCCATATTTGGCAAGGGATAGTTTTCCTTCATGGATGCTTTATTTAGATTTCTAAAATCCACGCAAATTCTGATGTCTTCGTTCTTCTTTCTAACCGGCACAAGGTTTACAACCCTAGATGAATATCTAGTGGGCTGGATAATACCTCCATCTCTCAACTTCCTTAAATCATCTTGCATTTTCATGGAGAGAAGTGGATTAATTGGCCTTTTCCTCTATGTGAATGGTTTGGCATTTGTTTCAAGAGGGATCTCATGCTGAAATAAATCTTCCATGTATGCTCTCAGCTCTGAATAGGACCAAGCAAGGCAGTCCTGATATTCTTTCAAGAGTTGGGCATAGGACTGTTTTTCTTCTTTACTTAAATTTCTGCCCAACCAAACCTTCCTTGGTTTTTCCCTTGTTCCCAAGTCATTCTCTTCCACATCCCTTGAAGCATACATGTTTCTATTTATGACGCAATCAGCATTGTTAAAATTTGACTCAAGTGCAACAAGACCTCTAGGAATGGTGTTTGTTTTCAATTGGATGATATCTTTTCCAAACAAAGTTTCTCTTCCTTTATTCACCTTGGTTTTGCAATAACCTGAGCACTTGAGCATCATTGTTAAATACTTTCCAATGTTTCACATTATTAGGGATAGTTGGCCTAGTCATCACTTCAACATTGTAATCAAAATAAGGTGAAACGGTGCAATTTTCAAATCTAGAACCCAATACTGCCAACTTATCAGCAGCAAGCATTAAGACCTTTGTCATGGTAAACAACGTTAAAGGAATCAAACATTTCAATTAGATCCCAAACTTCATGCTTATACTGTTTCATACGCTAATTTTTTGTAGCATACAGTTTTCTTATTTGTTTGACAACCAGCTTTGAGTCTCCTTTTGCAACAATATCTTTCACTCCATACTTCCATGCAATCCTTAACCCCAACAACAATGCCTCATACTCAACAATGTTCTTAGTGCATTCAAAATTAAGTTTGAAGGAAAAAGCAAACTCTTCCAAACTAGGAGAAAACAGAACTATACCAACACCATTTCCAAATTTGGAGCAAGTTCCATCAAATAGAAAGGTCCAAGGAGAACCTACCATATCAAGGCACTTTGATCTATTCATCTTGTGTTCTTTTCCATCAACAAAAACAATGAAATTCTCAGCATCTACATCAGCAAACAACACTTCATATGAAGCATTGTTGGGATCTTCAATTAGGTGCAACATCTTCTTTTCACCATAAAGTTTGACCAGGCTACCTTCAATGGGAATGGTGGCAAAATACATATCCATCTGAACGCTACCACCAACACTTACAGCCCATTTTCTTGACAAAAGCATACCCCATTTGGCAGGGCAGTCAACAATTACAACATCCAGTTTCAAATTCTTACCCAGATAGGCTACAAGTTGCACTACCAAACCCTTCACACAAAAAACCACCGAACTTCCCTTGAATCCATGGCAGTACACTTCCCATAGGCAGCTATCACCTTGATATCCAATTCATTCATGACTTCTAGAGGCATGACATTACATGATGCACCGGAATCAAACATACAATTGTGAAGTAGCCTATCTTTTATGAGCAAAGTTGTAAAGAATGGATCAACATTCAATTGGGAATCAATCAAGGATGTCCCCAAATATACCTCAGGTGTCTCTCCAATATCTTCCACTGTTGGTGGTGTTTTAAGGTTAGCAATGATTTGAAAAGGAGTCTCAACAACATTTACATTTCTACTTGGGGTGATCTCTTCTTTCAACCCCAAGTACTCAAATGCTCTTTTCTTATGCTCAGGAATTCTAAGAAAATTAATGATTGGAACACTCACTTTAATTTGGCTCAATATTTGGGCTATGTCATAGGGGACAATCTTTGGAAAAACATCATTGGAAGGGATACAATAAGATTCATCAGATGGAAAAGGATCTTTGGCAGCTTGGGCGTGATGAGGACTGTAATTTTTGCTTGGGACAACAAAGCTTCTAGCAAGTGTTTCTTTCCTAGGAGATTCTTTTGGAATGCTTGTGAGCAAGGGTGTTTTATTTTTGGCTTGAGGCCCAACTCCCTTAACAACTTTGCTTCTAGTGTTATAGTCCTTCTCTTGAGCTACAACAAAATTCATCAACAATTCTCTATCTTCCTCCGAAGGGATACCACCATCATATTTCTTAATCATCAAAGATCTCAAGTATTCAAAGTCATTGTTAGGAATTTAAAACGCTTACACTACATCAACTTCAAGAGCATGAGGGGGAGAAATAATTATACCCACTTGATGCAATCCCAAAAGGTAGCAGCAATCCTAGCACTTATTACTTCAGTAGATGTTGCTCCTCCTTGTGAGCTTGAAGAATAGCCCATCATGAAAATATCATCATCAGTTCCATCCTCATTATCAAATTCATAAACTTGTTGGTCCACTTCACATGGAGGATGAGGAAGAAAACATCTATCACACCAATCCATATCAATAACTTCATCAATAGCAACAACCTTGGTAGTTACAGGGTCAGGAACCAATCTATTTTCATGTGTTTGGAGTTGTCTATTTGCAAATCCAACAGACCCTTTACCATTGTCATCAAACCTCTGCTCATTTATATGGTGATTTCCAAATCTATCTTGTGCTTGCTTCCTAGGCTGACCCTATGAAGTCTACCCAATCCCCTTCTCAGCTCTTGCCAACTTGTATGAAATTTCCTTGACAGCCCCTGCCAAAGTCTTCACAACCTCTTCTAAATCAGCACCCTTGCTAGCTTGAGGTTTTTTAGGGTTTACCAATTTTACACCATCTCTCTTAAGAGGTTTCCCAATAGCCTTGATATTGTTCTCAATTTGAAGTGCCATGGTGAAAGCTTGTCTTAGATTGGTTGGGTTCTTGTCTCTTAGGTAATAGGATGCCTTTTTATCAAATGCATCTGCATATTTGATTAAACAAGATTCATCACAAGGCCTCAAACCAACAGGAAGCCTTCTCAAAGTTTTTTTGAACCTTGTGTTGAAGTCATCGACTGATTCATTAGGGTTCTTCTTGATATTCTCAAACTCAGATAAAAGAAATCTAGGATCAGTCCTGTCACCATATTGTAACCTAAATGCATTTTTCATTTCAGTCCATGAATCAATAGAGTTATCAGGTAGAGCCTTGTGCCAATCCCCAACATCTTCTTCTAGTGTATGAATAAAAAAACTTAATATACACATCTTCAAACTCTATCTCAAAATCTTCCATCATATTATCAAAAAGTTTGAGATGCTGATCACCAGTAATAGCATTATTACCCTAGAATTTTGGCAACCTATTTCTGACATCTTGTGGGACAACATTTGGGTAACCATCCATTCCTCTAAAATTTATAGGACCAAAGGTGTTAACAACAAATGGAGGTCTAGGCTGAGCCATATTGTTTGGTGGGGGTGATCTTGGAGGTGAGACAAGTTGATGAAGAGTGCTATATCTTTAGGGCTCAAGAATGTGATTCACAAGATTGGTATCCTCTAAGTGCTAATTTTCTTGGAAAGTTTTACTCGAATTAAAACACAGAGGTACAGATTGGAAAAGGAACTTACCAGGCATAGCAGAAGGACCTTCACTAGCTAAGGAAAACATGTTTATGAGAGGATTGCTTGAATCAGAATCACTTGAAGAAGAGTGATAGTCATCTACCAGAGGCTGATCTCTCTCACCAATGGCTATATCTTTGCCTGATGTCTGACCTTTAACCACTTTCCAAACTCTTCTCCCTCCCAACTTTGAATTTCTTGAATCTGAGAACAATTTCTTAGCAGATTCTTTAAGGAAGAGAGATCTTCTTCCCTCCAATTTTACAGAGATCAACATCACAAAAATAAATGACAGAAAACTTAAGACACTGGTATTTCCAAATTCAAATCAGCATGGAGTCGCCACTAAAAGAATTTCACCTCAGTTTTGTAAGAATGCACTAAAATAATTTTTTCAAATGTTTGCTAGGTACTAAAACCCTTGTAAAGCCTTATAAATAAGACTCTCCTCTTCTTAAATCAATCAATCACAATGCACCCAAAGTGTATAAACTGATGGGAAATGAAAAATGGCAGATAGGGCCTAAAAAAATTACTTAAAGCTTGCAGATCTGAAGCATAGGATGATATTTTAACAATGTACCAGCTCAAATACTTGAATACATAAATGCTCAACTCTTCAAACACTTCAAAAAACACCAATAAATTCCAAGAAGTCTCCGGCAACGGGCGCCACTCGTGTTGGTATCCAAATTTGTTCTCCTTTTCAGTGTGAACGTACACCATAGATATGTCATGGAGCTTAAAGATATATTAGACCATGTTGTATGTCATTGGTAGCTAGGGATATGGTCTAGCTGGCACCTAGGTTTGTGGAAAAATGGATAGCACTCCAATAGGACTTGATCTTGTCCTAACTATTTTAGGTTGTGCCTTGCAACCAAGGTAAGAGGACCTATTTTGTAACCTTGTAATGGTGAAGGAGATTAAGATTTCCTTCTCTTTGCTTGAAATTCTATGATGGAGACCTTGATGAAAACATGATCAACATTCTAGATCTGAACACTCACAAGTTGTCACTTCTCAAAACATGGGTATGTTCTCAAAACAAGGCAAAGGTTACTAGAGACATTGGAAATCTTGATCTGTTGTGCATACTTTTACAAATATATTTTGATCTTCTGTGGGTATACACATGCAAATCAGGGATAGTACATGATAGGATCTTTGTTGTTGGATGATTTTTGGTGGGAGATTGATAAGACAAACTAGGATAGATAAGATCTTTGACAATCTGTACAATACTTAAACAACTATCAGATGTAATGCCTAAAATAATCATGAATGTTCTTTCAACCAGGAAGAGGCACAAATGGAAGCCCAGGTTGCACTCTTCACACAATCTTTGAGAACTCACCACAAAAGCTTGAAGTAAAGAACTCAACTAAACACAAAAATCCATGATCAAACCACGCCCAAGGTACCCCCAAAGGCTTACAAGAAATCTCTATAGTCAAGGAAGGTAAAGTGATTTTAAATTTGTTTATCTCCTTATCAGATGAAGGCTCTTCTGAGTATGAGATTGCAAATGCCACTAGACTATCAACCAGAAATGGAGATCCTGTGTGACTTCTAAATATTTTCAATGCAAGATTGTAATAAGAACAATAAAATTTATTTGCAGGCATTTAAAATTGATAACAAACATCATATTGCCCAAAGGAAAACATAGATTTAGTTCAAAAACTTGTTAGATTCAATAGCAGGGGAGAGTTACATGAACAATCTTAGAGCTGTGTGGTGGCTATACACTTGTAACCAACCCACATGCATGAATTTTCCAACACATGAGACATTAACCTGGTTCTTTGGTGGATTTTCTCATAAAAATGAGCTTTTTCTCAAAATTTGCTCGTGATTTTCAACTCCCGACCACTTCACAATTTCTCCAAAATGCCTAATATACTTCATGCCACCTTGGATTCTTCCTCCCCAAGCAAATAATATGCTATGGGATCAAACTTGTTACAAAAAAACCTCATTATTTAATGACAATGACACCAAACAGAAAAACAACTCGCAGGTTGCTAGGTATGCACAAAAATTTAAATCATTACACAAATTTGGGTCATTATCTACCCCAGGGGCACGTTTTTATCATTTAAGCATGCAAGCATATTTCATTTATTATTTTTACCTTTTCCCCTTTTCAATTTTACCTCTGCAACTTTTGATTTTGTCATTTCACATTTTTTCTTGGGCCTGAGCCAAAATTACATCAAAAACACCATAGATCAAAGAATTGGGTCATGAAAATGATGCCATTGTTCTCAGAAGGCCAAGGCGACACATAATCATATAAGGTTTGATGAAAATTGATGAAGAAATCATGATTCCAAACTTCTTGGAGCTCCCATGGCTAGCCAAAATAGATGGATGCACAGTAACCGTTGATCTTGTCCACTTTTTAATATCTAGCCCTCCACATGGAAAATGCCATTTAAAAAATAATCTCAATATTACATTTTTAAACTTTGGATCAGGTGGGACACGTGTTAAAACATGACTGGACTGGGCCCGTGCCTTTAAAAAATGCATCCGCGACCTTTTGAAATTTTGGAAAATTTTGCCACTTTTCTCCGCCTGCCTTCTGGGCCCGCCACGTGTCCAAAGGTGGGTCCCATTGAAACCGCAGACCAATTCTATCAATTTTGCAACTTTTTTGAAAAAAGGAAAATTTTCCACAAAACCTACGCGGGCCCGGAAGCCCGATCTCTTCTCCACCACGTGGCGCTCTCCAATTCGCCGCAGGGCCAAGCCTCCTATTCTGCCTTTAAACCTCTCTACAAAATTTTGAAAGTGGGCATCAAAACTTACTTTTAACATATTTTGTGGGCCCCCCCTGAAGTGAACTCCTCTTGCCTTTTGATCTTCAGAATATGCCACGTGTCCATCATGGATAGGCTGCCCCTTTATTTTGAAATTTTGCACGTGTCCGAACTTTGATTTTTTACCATTTGAAGTTTAAAACTTAAAAATCATCACGAAACCCGCTACCCCATCCTGACCTTTCCTGGACACATGTCCACCTGTGATTGGCCACAGAGTTTCAGGCCAAATTTCCACCTTAACACTTTGAGCCATAAAACATTAAAATTCTCCAAGTCCCTCTACCATCTGCATGCCCTTTGTGCCACATGTCCTCTCCCTATTCACTGCGGGCCTTCGGGCCAAAAATTGATTTTGAAAATTTTGCAAAATGAAACCAAAATTTCCTAAGGAAATCCCACCACCCGCCAATCCCCTAGCCAATCACAATGAGCCACATAGGAACTTCATTGCAGAAGGCGGAGCTGCGGATCAAAATTTTCCCTTCGCCAAAATTTCAAAAAATGATAAGTTAGAAATATTTCCGACATCTCCCGGCCAATAGGAACCCGCCATGTTGCCATTACCTTGCGATGATAAATTTGACAAGAAAACGACACCCGTATGACCATCAAATCATGAAAAATTTAAAGGATGCCCTAGAATTCAAAATTTTCAACAAGGATGGCCGATTTCTTGATTTTAAACCAACTGAAGCATGATTTGTCATTATTTTCAATCTTGGGATTGGGAAATTAATTGCATACAATTTAGATTGGATCAATTTGATTTTTCGCATGACTTGGCAAAGGGAAAATGACACAGCCCGAAAAAAGGAAAAACCCTAGGGCACAAATAAAAGCAATACACAGATTTCTCTTTTAAACCAGGGTAAGAACAACAAGTTTATGGGAAATTTTGAAACATTCAACCAGGGGGGAGAAAAATGTAGATCACCAATTTGAGAAATAAAACGTTTCTGAGCAAAATCAGACATGAAAAAACTAGGGCACACTATGCAAGCTCAGAAATGGCACCAACACCAGTGTCACTAAGCATTTGGGAAGATTTTTTGTATGCATCTTTACTATCTGATTCCCATACTGCTGCTCTAGTCTGCTTTGGTTTCTAGATGAGAATTTAGCTTCTTCTTGTAGAAATTTAATGATCTGTTGATCATTCTCAAACACCTGCCATCATGTATTATTATCTGGTACTACTGGCCTCACAACCACATGGATATGCGACTGTTCTCTGTCCCTTTTGATGTTTTCAACCACATCAAACATTTCTCCAACTACTGCAATTCTATCAATAGCTTCATTTTCCTTCTTGGGTATGGACACAATGCTGAAGGGCTCAAAATCCTCCATGAGATCTCATACCCTACTCTTGTAGTTTTTTATCAGGTCATTTTTTATAACATTAATTCCTCTTACCTGATTAGCAACCAATTCACTGTCACCAAATGCTTCCAAGTTCTTGATTCATAGCTTCCTTACCCAATGAAGACCTTTGACTAAAGCCTCATATTCAGCAGTGTTATTTGAGAAAGCAAACTGGAATCTGAAGGCTGAATAATATCTCGTGCCTCTAGGGGACACAATCATGGCTCCTCCTCCGGCTCCTTGTTTACTCCTTGAACCGTCAAAGAAAATTTTCCATACCTCATTGTCATCCTTGTATTCTGACTTGATTAGGTCAAGAAGAGGCTGGTTCTCTTCATGTAGGTAGTAGACACCCATTTCAGATTCCTCCATCTCCTTATAGGGGTCAAAAGCATGTTTTTTTTTGCCCACTCATATAGTGTCAAGTCTGGGATACATCCCACCTTGGTATCTATTTCATTAGTGTTTATGAGGGATTCTTGATCAAAAGCTGAGCAGTTGGCATTGATTGGGTTAGGCACCTAGGATTCAATATGATAATCAGCAATAGGTTCAGACCTGATTATGGCCTTTACCCCGTACCTTCTCCTAAAGAGCATATGTGACCAATCAGCAGATAGGTAGCCTCCAATTTTGGCAGTGAAGTCTCTGGACAAACACAAAGCAAAATGTGGTGGTAGGTCTATGATTGACACGTTTTGCAAAACATTCACATTAGGGAAAGTTTGTAGAGTGAGACTTAGATCCTTGATAATTCCCACAGTGGTTACTATTGTCCCATCTAATCGGACTACTCCTCTAGAGATGACCTCATATTGGAGACCCAACTGATTAGCTATTTGTTTGGGCATCACAAAACTACTGGCCCCAGAATCAATCATACAATTGTGCACCAGCTTGTCCCCAATAATCAATGAAACATAGAAGCGGGGGGTCTCAGGTTCTTACCTTGTTGTTCTCCAAGGTTCCTCCCAGGTTGAACTATATTGACAAGCACTTTCTCTTGCTGGTTAGGGGGGTGATTTGAACTTGACCAATTCTGCATGGCAGTTTGCAACAGATCCCTCTACCCCAAAATGGCCAGTGACTCCCACAATGAAATGTTCATGCTTTTATTTTTCATCTGCTCAATAATATTGAATGTGTTGTCCTTTTTCTGCCCTTTCCTAGACACATTTCTTTCTTACACATGGGTTGTTATAACTGGTGCTTGACTGGGTTTGGGAGGTGGCTTGGATTGGTTTTTTTATGTTTGGAGTTACACTTGGAACACCAGGACCTTGTGGGGTGATGGAAGATTGAGGGTTACCTGAATTCAGTGGCCGACCCTCTCCAATACTTCTCTTTTTTGACCGTGTATTGGCAGCTACACTTTGAGGAGGGAGCTGATTCATCCCATATAATTCTTTGGCTTGCCAGTTGACAAACATAGTCTCGTTTGGGGGGACATATTGTTGTTGATCTTCCTCTTGGCTAGGTTCTTGCGACATCATATTTTTTTGCACCATCAAGGCCTGATTTAGAGCACCATTAAAACATGTTGATTGGTTATGTGACTGATCACATGGAAAACACCAATCATATTCCTGTTCCATATTGTTATGTGTTGGAACCAATGCTTTTGATGTTGACGTTGTATTTGGATCATAAGACCTTAAAGGTCTAGCAGCTTGAGGTTGTCCTTGATTTTAATTCTGATTTGTAGTCTGAGGTGGTGGCCTATTCTACTGGTATTGGGGTCTAGCCTGATATTGAGCCTGAGGCTGATATGGCCTAAAGCTCTATGTCTGCTACCTTTTGATGGTCACTAGTTCATTTCCCAGGTTTTGCAGTTGCTTCATCACTTCTTAAAGATCTTTAGAGGTGTTATATTATGAAGTGGAAGGTTCAGCTGAAATTTGGCTCCTGGGGGTGGGTATAGGAGCTAATGTAGGCATTTGACTAGTATCTGGGTTTCCTAACTAAGGGTACAAATGCATGGATGGCCTAGGAGTGATCTTACCAGCTTGAATCAAATGGTCATCGGCCCCTATGGAAAGGCTATAGGTTATTGGTAATGTAGTGCCCCCCATTGACTAGATCATCAGAGAAATATCATAATTTAAAGCCCTGAGAAAATATAAGAAGGCACCCTCATTAGTGGGCTTTACTGCTGGTGGAATCCTATCCCAGGTTCGTTGGAATATGAGGTTGAATTCTGTCAGCTTCTCATTCAGGGCTCTTTTGATATTTGTTAGTTGCTCCAACAAAGATAAATTATCACCCTTCTCTCCAAACTAGTTGTGGAGGGCTGTGCATAGCTGATTCTAATTTTGGATAGAGCCTACCTCAAGACTTCTAAACCATTGTAATGCCTTTACTTTGAGTGAAGAGGTGAGCAACTTGATGGAAATGTCCATCTCATGAATCTCATGGATTGTACAGACATTGGCAATATCTTAGACATGATCACCAGGGGAAGTTATGTTTTCCCTAGTGAAATATGGGATACTCTTTAATGCTACAATAGGGATTGGATTTTGTGCATTCAGGGCAAGTGGAATACTACCAGTGAAGTTAACATAAGGATTTGGCTGAGCCATTTTGATCGGTTTGAGCACTCCTCTTGGTTGAATGAATGGTCTACCGGGAGGAGGTATTGAGATAAAGCTCTGACTAGTGGAGATGGAGACCTCTGAACTCTTCTTCCTCTCCTTGAACTCTACCTGGGGATAGATGCAAGTATTCAAATATATCTTCTTTCCTTGCTCTAGATTGGGTGAGATTCATGAATCTCCCAAGCTTGGGCTGCTGAAACCAGTAGATTTGTTTCTTTTGGAGTCACCAAATGTACAATTTTATGGCTTCTTAAAAGCCAGAATCACAGCAAGTGTACATCAATTCCTATTATAATAAGATGGATACTTCTTACTCCCACTAGGCGTGCCAAAATAGTTAGTGTAGAATCACAGCACTCCCAAATGAGTTCTACAGGTCTATTTTTCTAAGGCAGACTCATTTGGTGTGATTGCATAACATTGAACTTTCCCCAAGGTGTGGTACCTTGAAAAAATGGGAAATCTCTCCAGATTGAAGGTTGGTTCCTTATTCCTCTATTCAGGTGCATACGTAAGGATTTGCAGAGGATCTATTTCTTATACCTAGTCTAAACTTTCCAAGGGGACAGGGATAAAAGAATACATGAAATAATAAATAACTAAACTACCAGGTGATGCACCAAAGAATGATGAACACTTAGTTTACCTTCGACACGGACCAATAAAATGCATACAATAAACAAGCACAACTAGCTAGATCTGTAATGAGAGACCAGCTAGAAGCAAAAGAAACAAAAAGGATCTAAAATTGATCAAAAATGTATTTTATTGCTCTATAGATTAATACAGTTTGTTACAAAATAGCCGAAAGGTAGAAACGTATTACAATTTTAATGGAAGTCCTAAACCCCACAAATCCTTTACTAGAAGGAGAAGGGAGCCTACAAAACTAAGAATATCCAACCCTTTACAATGAATCCTACCCACAAATTTATAGATTCGATTGGAGAGAAGAAAGAGAGAGAGAGATATAAGTGGGGAAACACGGGTCGAAGCTCAACCACCATTGTTAATGCTTCTGCTAAAATTTGCACCCAAATCCATCTTTATTGCATCAATCCTTAGTTCGGCGTCTTAGAGGGAGAGGAAACAATGGAAATAGATCGAATCCGATCTAGTTATTAAGACTGGTGGATCCTACATTGAAAGCTCGAAGATGTTTTCCTCCATTTCCTTTACCTAACGTCCATTGTGAGCAGGAAAACCAAATAAATTCTCAGACCTCCATTGCGTGGGCGAGGCTGAGATCTTTCCAATGGTGTCAGATTCACAATATTTCAAGCCCTGAGTCGAAAGATACGCCCCTTTAAAGTTTGTATCGAATCCGTACAAGTGGGCAGGAAAACCAGTTTGAAAAATTGGCCCCTCTTTCATATGGGACACGTGGCAGTCTTTGGTTGGCTAAGGAGATGTACTCCAACTTTTTCCTTTATGCCTTTTGAACGAAAGGCAAACTTTAAGTTTTTTCCCCGACTCCCCACCTTAGCTTTGACTCGGGTCTAAGTGCTGACTTTTTCCCTGGGCAGAGTTGCAGGCCATTTTGCAAATTTTACCCCCTTTTGAGGTAAAGGGTGAAAAATCAACTTTTTCCCTAACGCCCCGCTTTCCTTTGGGACACGCATCAGTCTGGTACTTGTTTGGAAGCCTTCTCTTTATTCAATCTTTGAATCAGTGCCATTAAGACAATTGGAAGCCTCCGCTGGCTTGTTTGTGCATTGACTATTCAAATGACTCTTCCCCTGTTGGAATGACACGTGGAGGCACCACTCTTTCTTGAAAACCCGGCCTAAATTTTTCCTTTGGAGAAGCACCATTAAGACACGTGGCTCCTTCCACTGCCTCTTCCATACTTAGTCATTTTTGGACCCTTCCCGAACTGTTTCGAGCCCCAAGACTTCGAATCTTCATCGTTTCTTCTTCTTCCATTTTCTGGTTCCTCTGTAGCATCTCCCCTTTTTGTTTGACCCTGCGATTCCATTTTTGAGTCTACCTGTAACTTGCAGAATGAATTTAATGCATAGAAATGGCTTGACAGAGTCATTTCTTTATGTACAGGATCCTTTGCTCTTTCTTCGTCTCTGCCACTTCATTGCTGAATCTTTTTTTGCAACCAATTTACAGGATTAAAATGAGTTCTCTCAGTTCCTTTTATGCAGGGTCGTGATTCGATCCAATATTAAGCTCAGGGTGAAATATTGATAACAAGTAATCATCCATTTGAACACATCCAAGCTATCAAAGGAGGATTTCTACTTGTATATAAGTATAGGTATATGATCTTCTCCATCGTTCTATCATTACTCAATCTGAGGTAGGTAGATAATTGTGTTGGTTTAGGATTTGAATAAGTTTATTTCTTAGTTTTGCAAGTTACATACTGACACCACTTTTTTTTCTTACAAGTTATAATCCTCCACTAACCAATTAATTAACTATTTATAAGTTAATTAAGTCTTTTTAATCTTGTATTAAACCAATAAACCTTTTTATTGATTAAATCCCCCTTTTAAATCCTCTAAATCCTACATATTTCCTTCTAATTCACCTTCAAATAGTTTTCTAAGCTTATTTTAGCCTATTAATTAATCCTAGTTTATTAATTAAATCCTCTCCAACTCCTATGAATTGATCATTACTAGTTAATTCCCTCTAATCATGCTTATCTCTTTCTAATTATATTTTATCTTTGTCCCACATTCTCTAGATTTCTATATTCTCCCAAAGTATAAAGAACCTAGTACCTTCCTTCCAAACTTACACCACACTTTTGTTAGTGATATTATATGCACATGATAAAAGAATTTCTACTTGGAATAGCTTATTCATTCTTGCATCCATTCTTCTCATAAGAGAGTAGTAAAGGAAGATCCAAACATGGTCGTTAAGCCATTTTGGTGAGATTTTTTCCTCTTCATGGAGATAACATTCATTTGATTGCTCGTGATCAAGATAGGTTCATTACAGAGAGCAATCATACATATAAAGCACATCCAAATTTCAAAGGGATGGCTTAGCATTTAATGTTTCCATGTTGGATGCATTAAGATTAGCTTTCTATTTCAAGCTTTATCATGGTGTTTTGTTGAAATAACTTAGTTATAGGGACTACTTGGTGTTACATTATTTTAACTATGTAACATTCTATTCTTATTTTACTAATAATATATTCTTACTAAAAAAAAATTAGTTTAATAATAAGGATGAAGGTACAAAGCTCTTTGCATACTTGATACTTAATCTATATGTAAAGTTATAATATTATATTCTTGTTTTACCACTCAATTCAATATTATACTTGACACATAATCTATAGAGTTATACCATACTTTTGTTAAAAATTGAATAAAAAATTACAAATTATTGAAGGGAATAGATCCTAACAAAATATACCATGTTCCTTAAGGAAATGAAATAAAAACATAAAATAAAATTACTTTCCAGTGCTGGATTTAAATCCACAATATAAAGGGCTTGCTTTTGTATTAGAAGCTATATATTTTGATTATCTATCAACAGAAATATCTGAATTAAAATATTAATATTGATGTCGATCGAAGATGGTTATAGATTCAATAAAGAGTTTCCTATAGACTATTCTCATGAAAGAAAACATAAGCAGAAATAAAAAAAAGTTAAAAAGAAAGAAGGAATGTGAAATAGTTTGATAGAATGCCTCAGTGAAATATGATCTCGCGAAATACCAATTATTTCATAATCACATAACAGGTTTGTCGAAGCGGATGTGGTAAGCAATAGTCAAGCAATTGTATTTGGCAAGTATAAGGACAATAATTTGCTCCCAAATTTTGTCTGGACATTTTGTCAAATAGTTAGCATCGGGCTTCATTTTATTCAAAACCACAAATTTATAACTAAGGTTGAATGCATAAATAGCTCAAAATTTGCACCATGTTATTTGTGCATGCGTAGGAGTGAAAATTTCCTTGTTCACAATTTGTGACCACATTTCACTTTACGCATTTGGAAAATCTCTTTACGTGCATTCTAGACATATGATTTCATTTACACATTTTATCAAATAGTTTACATACATCCTTCACCCCTCCACATTTTGTCAAACAGGGTACAAGAAAGTTTTGAAGGGTAAAGCAATCCTACTTTAATATGGCTTTTCAAACAAGGGTAACGCAAAGCTCGGTTGAGTTGGACACTATAAATCACGAGAAAGATCTCAAAATGGTTCTCTGCAAATTTCATTCAATTTATTCTCCTCTAAATCCTTTAACCACATTCACATTTGGAATGGATAGAAAATTTTCATTTGCCAAAAACATGAATTACAGGCACAATTTTCTCAACACTGAGGCACTTGAACTACAGAGACAATCAATTAGATCACACAAAATTTATTACACGCTCAACCATACTAGAGTTCCATAGTAAAATTTATGGTAGATAAAGTAAACAAATCAATGTAGCTAAATTCTAAACAAACTCAATATACTACAAATAGTATGAACTCCAAAAGAAAATAGATCTCCTTCTTCATTATTGAGTCATGAATTACAATGTTTCCTAAATAGGAAAACAACTCTCAACTCGAGTTGCCAAGAAAACCCTAACTAACTTTGACTAAATCTACTCTAGGTGGCGGAAATTACTATTTTTTAACAATTTACAAGAACTTGCTATTATTAGTAAGTTCGCATGCTTATTCGTACAGGCATAGAAATTGCCACGCATATTCTACATTCCAAAATTAGAGTAATTGCCAACTTTTCAACTCATAAAGCAAATAATAGACTAGAATTAACTAATGCCCTAAAATAGGAAAAAATCAAACTACAACTTAAATCCTAATTTTTGGCCTCAAGATGGCGGATTTCGGGCCTGAAAATGCGTCGAAACTTGCTCAAACTGGTAGGGCTGATTTTCTGGTGCGTTCGTCTCATGGAAACATGTGGTTTCAAAAAATGGACTCAAACAGACACCCAGAGCTCAAGTTATGACCTTGTCAAGTTCCTGCTAATTTTGGCACATCACAAATTACGGGCACAATTATACTCCTGTTAGTGAGATTGATTTGTTTATTCAAAATAATGAACCCCCAAAATTAATGAGAAAAACAAAGAATGAACAGGTAAAATGTGTACAAACCTCCAAATGTTGTCTCTTAGCATTTTTTCGAGCATGTTTACAATGTTTTGGTGTTCCCAACTATGCCTCTCCCATAAAGCATTGTCTTCTCCCTCTTCACTTCTAATAAGTTACCATCATGGATATTTGGCTCTGTTCTTAGCTTGGGTTTACAAACAGGGTAAGGTAAATGGATTTTTTCCCTCTTCATTGCAAAAATTACTTTTGAAAATAGACATGACAGTTTTGAGTTTACAACGTTGTCGTTGACTAATATGATGGGGAAGCGGCTACCCTCCACTCAATTTGCACCTATGTATGGTGTGCCCCCTATAAAATACATACCATGTTGCGTCTAATGACCATGTAAAAACATGACATGGTAGGGAAAGGACTGTTGGAGGGAGATTTGTCAGTGCTAGAGGATGTTCTGCCAGTGTCGTGTCTGGAGGAGTCAACGTCACCAGTCTGGTAGAAGATTTCCGAGAATCATCCATATCACCACCACAGAAGACATATGTTAATTATTTCAGGAGGTGAGATTGCCACCCAAACCGTTGGCTAACCAGTTCATCTGGTTCAATAAACTTCATTTCGCATGTTGAATCCTTATACGCGACGTCATCCTTCTGCAAACAAAAATTATGCTGAGACAATACGGATTACCAGTGTGGTGGTGATTATTTACCAGTTAGCTGCTACTAGGACAGAGGCATTACACAGTATTCAACTTCCTTCATAGTTCCCCACCCAGCCACATTGAGCAACCAGGTAATTAGAGCCATTAGATTATAATGAATATTTAAATTGGTAAGAGAAAGAAATTGTGAGAAGAAACAAAAAATTGTAGTGTGTATTTTAAATGTTTTAAATAGTAGTTCACAAATGTTGAGAAAAAATGTGTATTTGGCCAATTTAGTTTCTTTGATGGCAAGTTTAGTTTACTCTCTAAAATTCGCATAATGAAAGGAAAATTGTATCTCCAAGCTCCTCAGACTCCTTTGTGGAAATTCGTAAGCCACAATAATTCAAATAAAATTTAGTTTTTTTAGTGTCTTAAAATTTTCTTCATTAATATTAGTCATTTTTTGTGATAATTTTTGACACTTTTCTCTTAATTAATTATTATCTTAATTTTCTAATCACTAATCATTTCTTATCTATTTTGACAACAAAGGAACTCATTTAACACTAAATATTTTAAACATTTGTTAAGGGAGTAATGATAATACAATCTATTTATACAATTCACTTTTTGGTTTTTCCATCTTTTAAACTTGTTCAACCTCAAATTCTTTATTGACAAAGCATTTGGAGACAATACTTTTTCAATTACTTTTGACCTATAACAAAACATTTGAAGATGTAATGCTTTTTCAATTATTTTTCATTCATAATTCTTAGTAATGTTAGAGTAACCTAATTACAACTCTATCATATATTTATGTTAAAAAAAAGACTTAAGGTCACTTTTAATATCAAAATGGAAAAAAAATCAATGCTACTTATTTGAAATATAAATACAAGTTTTCACCATTGACTTTGACTATCACTTGGAGGTTTTCTCTTTTTATTTTAAGATACATTAGCCATATAGTGGATTTTGAAGACATTTTTTCTTCTAGAAGATTTTTTCAAACATGACACATTGTTAATTATTTTCCTCCAAATTAATAATTATCTTGTAGTTTTATAAAGAGATGCATATTAAAATTTGTAAACCATTAGTTTTGAGACTACTCAAAGATCTAAGTTCTCTCATTTTCTCATGCCTTAATCTATTGAGAACATGTTCTAATAGATCTATCATCCAATTATGTATATGTATGATCGTAGATATGAATATTAATAATTAATGAATAATCTAAATATACATCATATTATAATAAATCATAATTAATATTTGTAAGTAAAAGAAACCATCACCTTTCAAAAAATGTATTATTTTTTCATGTTAAATCATGAAATATATGTCTTTGTACACAATCTTGGAAAGACAAGCCACGCCATAATTATCATGTCTTTTTTATGTTATAAATATCCCAACAAAATATGCAACCTTCAATTTCTATAAATACACTATCAACGGGATATCCTTTCCCCTTATGTTGTAATACTCAAACATTCTAAACACCCTCACAATCACCCACTATTCAAAATACGGGCTTCACAAATATCTCTTCAATGTACTAACATATTTACACATCATATAAATTCTACACATATACCTACCCCACACTATATTGTCGATGTTCCTCTTAGTTTTATCCAATACATACATACATACATACATACATACATACATACATACATACATACATGCATACATACATACATACATACATACATATATATATATATATAAGTGCAAATATCTCTCTTAAAATAAAATGTATCATATATCAACAGAAGCTCCGTTGGGTTACTTAATAACCCTTTAGCGTTTGTGCAAATATCTCTCTTAAAATATAATGTATCATATATCAACAGAAGCTTTGTTGGGTTACTCAATAACCCTTTAGCGCTTGAATTTCTTACCCATCCTCTACCTCAATGATTTACTTGACCAAATATGTCCTTTTACAAAGAGAATATCAGTTCTTAATTACACCTTCATGCCGTAATGGCCTATTCTATAGATTATATGTATATAAATACCTTACTTAGTAAGGTCATTTTAATGTAACCTTGAGGGATACATGATTAATTGGCCCTTTTGAACCATTTGGAAATTTGTAAACCATTTTGCATTAATATTATTTATAATTCTTTTTCGATTTGGCTCCAATTTTGACTTTCATTAACTTAATTATAATAAAAATATTTTGTTCAAGTTTTGGAATTCATATAGCAGATTATAACGAGTGAGTAAACATATATTTAAAATTAAATTTTTGATGGCTAATCTTAAAATTATACAAATATTAGATTTTTAATTATATGTTAGAATATATATTTCAAATATTATAGCTATATTTTCTTAAATATATTTAACTTTATGTCATATAGTTAAGGTATTAATATCATGATAAACGATTTAATAAATATATTTTAAAATTATTTATATTATCAAGTTGTAAATCACGATACTTTTCATCTTTATTATACACAATTTAAAAGGTAAATAAAAAAATTCTAATATTTACAAAACTTTTTTTAAGGGCCATATCTCACCATCGAATTTAAGAAATGTGCACTATTTACCCTTAGTATTATACGTATGTTATAAACTTTCTATATAGGTCTAAAGATATGACTTATTTTTTGCAATAACTACATTGAATTCCCCCTTTTTGAGGTGAGTGAGATATACTAAAAGTATCTCATCTCAAAATAACTTCTACAACCATGTAACAACTTCTACAAACATGTAACAACCAAGTGATTAATGTTTAGTGATTAATATGTGGAAATCATAGTGTGTTCTTCATCTTGATGAAAAACACATTGTGTTTTTCAACATGCTAAAAACGCAGTGTGTTTTTCAGCACGTTGAAAAACAAGATGGTTTTCCACACATTTTATTTACGAAATTACATTTTTTCAAGTCACACTAGTATGACCTTAATATTTGTATTTATATTTGTTAACAAGAACCTTAATAATAAATGTTTTGAAATCTGAACTCAAACATTAATACAATTATAGTAAAACGAAATGAACACATTTAATGTTATAAGTGTTTGGGATGATTCTTAATATAATCTATAAGCATAAATAATTTCTAGATTTACATGTTGATTTGTTCTATCATAAGAAAAAAATAAAATTTCAATTAAATATGCATATGATCTTCGAGATCTTAGTTGTAATTTCATTGCTCTTAGTTGTGTTGAATAGAATAATATCATTAGAGTAAGTTTAATTTTTATGTACTCATTATATTTGTAAATGATGGTAATGTGCATACTCCATTCGAATATAGAATTTTTTTTAATTTGTTGGTATATGTTGGTAATTGTAATGTTGTGAATGTCTAATGTAAGTTGAAGCTACAAAAAAATTATTTGTTATCATACTCACTCTCAATTCAGTATATGGGGCAAGTGCCTTTACAAAGACAGGAATCAGTGTGTGCTAAAGGGGTTTGCCCCTTCGGATGCCACATCGATATGCCTGACTATTTTTGGGCGGTAGACTGTGTTGCGCAGAGGTTTTTAAAGCCTTCCGTCGAAGAGATTTTATTCATACTTGAATTTTTCATGGATATTAGCTTTCAGAAATAGCATTTTCTTTTCTACATGTTTTCATATTAGATGATGTATAATAGTTATGTCATATAACATACTAACTTTACTTTATGCTTCTTTTGTGTACTAGTAACTCTTGTGTGTAGTGAATACGAAGACATACAAAAATACGAGCCTCCGCATAAATTGAAGATGAAGGGAGTTCGTATAGAAAGTTCAAAAACTAAAAGAGTTCCTAAAAAATAGTCCTCAATTTATTAACAATTTATAAATTATATGTATATTATAGACAATTTAGTATGTCATTGAATACTAGTTGTTATGTTTTATTACGATTCAATATTTTAGCACCATTTCTAAAATTCAAATAAAAGTGTGAAAATTCTACACGTTATAATATTGAGTTTATATTATCCACAAAATTTGAAATACATGCATTGTGGGGGAAATTTAATATGCTAGTGATTTCTAATTTTTAATAATATACACTAACATAATATAAGTAAAACTATAAATGTAGATAGTCTATGCTATTATAATTTACTCATGGATGATAAATCCTTAAACAAGGTAAAAAATTTCAAATTTCATATAAGACAATAAATTTTTCAAAATATCTATATTTTATGAATTTCATTGTGGAGAAATCACATTTTTCAATTTATTTTATTTTGAAATATCTATATTCGTCAATTTTAGTTTCTAAGTTCAATTTATTCAAAAAGTAGGGTATATGGGTGTTGCGAAGATTATTATTTTATTGTTGTTTAATTATTATGTTTTGGCATGCATAAATAAATAACATCATATATATATATATATATATATATATATATATATATATATATATATATATATATATAAGATGTTACTAATATTTTAATAATATAATTTTCTAATTTGTAACTTTTGTTTTAAATAAACATGTTTTTGTGTTAGTTTTTAATTTTTTTAGCTAAATGCAATAATTTCTATTTTATATACATCATTTTAAAAAAATATTATTTTATAAATAAAATAAGCACCGTAAAATATATTATTATGCTATGTGAATTATATTTATAGTATTAATTATAATATTTTATATGGAAGTTCATCTCAACATTGAATAAGTGTATTTGAAATAATATTAATTTTATAACAGTCTTTGTCACATTATATTTATTGTGTCATATGCTTTGTCACATTATAGATGACCATATTGTGATATGCTTGTGCACTGGAAGCAGTAGGCAGCCCTATAAATTATTGTTTTCCTTGCATTTCAATATTATATTTTATACAAGTGGCTTTTGAATTAGACAAAAATTCAAATGCTTCCAATGTTTCAAGATGGTATTCATGTTGATGATGATCAATCACAACTCAAAATTTATTTTAGAAAGTATGAATTAATTGTTTCATTAACGATGAAAAATTGCATGTAATAATTTTTAGGATGGGAAGAGGCCCAAATTATAGAGCATGATTGATCTTCCTGTCCAAGAGATAACAGAGGAAAAGAGTCAGTTTTCGTACGATGACCTAGAATGGACACCAATTATGGATGAGTCAAACGTCGACATTTGTGTCGCCATATAGCTCGTAAGGCTATAAGCATTTCTAAAGGGGAAAGGTTCTACCAAAAATTTTGAGACTACATTCACCCGCACAAATCACAAGTCAACAAATATAGAAAATCCTAAACCACATTCAACCAAGTCATATACTAGGTTTAGATATTTTATAACAATTTTTTTGTATGTTCTTTTTGTAAACATTTTTATAGCATTTGATGTTACCATTTTTAATTTCAGCTACTAGTGTTCATATGGTCTGGACAATAATAGAAATAAGCTAAAAACATGTGAAAAAGTGAGTAGGTGTATAATTAAAAGGGGTTGCCAATGTCATTTCAATGTGAAAGATTTTTATGGGAGGCCGACAGTGGCCATAATTTTATACAACAATTTGTTTCATTGTGATGTAAATGGTGAGTGTCGTCTTGGCAGGAATGAAAATACCATTAACGATCCTCATGTAAATATTGCCTAGTTCTTATCAAATGAATGTAAAACTTATATTGAGATTCTTTTGTTGATGGGTGTCACCATGGAAATGATGTATGATAAAAATATAAAGGATCCATCCAACCTAGGTATATCGAGCAAGAGGGACAAATACTTGACAAGAAAGGACGTGGTGAACGCATGGAAAAGAGTTTTCTCCAGAAGGTCTCAAAAGCACGTTGATGATGCCATGAGCATGAACTTATGACATGTTGAGGATAGAGACATTTTTTCTACTATCAATGACCAAATGGAACCATTGTTCCATTCATTATGGGGTTGTAAACACCATGGATGTGCAAGAGAATGGTTCAACATTCGCACAATTCCATAATCTTCATGGACTTGACATTTACTATGAACAAATACAACGTAAGCAATTAGAATGAATTTTGAAAAAATGTGTGATTTATGTATCATTAATAATTTTCCCTTTCTGTTATATTAAACTCCATGATAACATTTGATGTCATATTCCTTGGAGTACCAATTATACACATTGTTTGTTTTCGATGACCAAGAGGCTGGGGTGCCCGTAGCATGGGTCATTTCTTCGAGGAATAAGATTGAAGAAATTTATGGGTGGTTGGTGGAAGACCAGAAATTAGGAAATGTCTTCGTGTAGACTGGCAGATCAATGCGCTCATTACGGATGATGCATCAGCTAAAATCCAAGCCATCAGTGTGTTTTTGGTTGTCATGTACTATTATGCCTATGGCACGTGCGTAGGGCATGGTTTAAAAACGTGCACAGGGATTGTAGCATGGAGTCCAGGTGGAAGATTTTTTAGAGACTAGGTACCATCATGTATGGTTCCAGAATTCATCACAAGCACACATTTTGAATCATTCAAGACTTTTTCAATGCATTCAAAAAAGAAACTAAGTTCCTTGAGTACTTCAAGAATATATGGTGGGAGAGTGAAGAATGTATTGGTGAGTGCGATCCTTTGTGTGTTTCCTTATTAATTACCATATAGAATAATTATTGGCTTATATTTTCACTGATTTTCAATCTGTGTCACTTGATAGCAATGTGGGAAAAAAAAATTAGAAACTTCTCCCATGCAAATTAGGAAACAAATGCATCCATCAAATCCTACCATTATTTTCTGAAGACTAGATACTTGTGTGATAGACAAAAAAAAATGTACTCGCCAGATGGACTATTTGTTCTACACGCTTGTGTATAAGGTGGAGCCATTTTACAAGAACAAGAGGAAGTTACAACAATATGACTTCTTAACAAATTTCAAAAAAGAAAGACAAATATTGATAGTGGTTGAGAGAGCAAAGAGAATTCTTGATATAGATTATCTTACAAATATGCCTAATTGCAATCAATTGTGGGTGAAGAGTCAAACAACTAGAAGCACATGGTATTTGGTAAGGCATTGCAGAGCCTTAGACATATGTGAATGTGCTTGGTCTATCATAGGAAACATATGTAAGCATGTGTTGAAGGTGTTGGATCTTCACAAGCGATATGTGTCAATGTCATCATATCAAGCACCAAAAATTATAGGTAATTCAATTTCATCATATGTTACTGATGTATATTGCTAAGCATGAGTCGTAACAAAATAAACATCGTGTTGAAATTTTTTTCCATTCATGTGAAGGAGCCAGTACTTATGAAGAGACAAGCACTGTAAATGAAGACATGTTCCGAGATGGGCTCTCCTCATCATATCCAGCACTAGAAGTGGAAGGTAAGTCATTGTCATTATATGTGGTAAGTAGTGATATAGATTGTTAAGCATAAGTCATAACAAAATGAGCATCATGTTGAAATTGTTTTCCTTTCACGTGTAGGATTCAATACCTATGCGGAGATAAGCATGGTAAATGATGACATGTTATGGGATGGCCCTTCCTCGCCACCTCAATAGTCACTGGAATTTGATGGTTAGTTGTTAATGCCTTTAATCAATTAATTGATGTCAATGATAATGTTTATCATGCATATTTATGATTAGGTGACAATGTGTATTCTTGTGTAGGCAACAATGTGCATTCTCAATCAAATGTTACAAATGGGTGTTGTAGCCAAAATATTCCCCATGTCCACCGAACGACAAGTGACATGCATGGATGGTATAAGGTTATTTTTCTATTATATAATGATATTGAAAGCCCTAGTGTATAAATACATAACTTTCTATAATGTCTTATACATCAAAGTCACTCCTAAAATAGTTGGGGTTGGTGGGTTGATGATATAAAGTGATTCAAATTTTATGAAACACACATCCAAAGAATTCTTGAAGTTAGTCTTGGATACATGATTGAGTTCAGATGAATAGAAAAAAAACATTCTTTGAATGTGTTTAAAGGTTTAGAAGAGACCTAGAAGCATCAAATATGTTAGATGTTTCTTTCAAAGGAGATGTTAATGAGACAACCACCACCCACATGCATCCATGGTTTAGTGTGAGTAAAAAATGCCACCGTAGTGTGACTAAGAGTTCAGTCATTGTAGAAGATTTGAACAATTATGCTGAAGACTATGAATGCTTCCAATTTCCTGACGGAAATCACGCAAAGAGGAGAGAATCCACACAAGTGGAACCTGCAGGTTAAAACATTGAATTATTGGTGTGATTGTGAATTCGTAAGACATTTTAATTGTGGATACGAAGACTAACATATTGATCATTTATTTTACAAGTGGTTCAAATGTAGATGAAACATATCCCAATCGTCACTTATCTTTCAACAATTTAGTGTCTGCACAATGTGTGTATCCACTCAAAATTCCCCTGCACTTAAGAAGTTGAAAATTTAAAATTTTGAGTTTAAGTGTCTTTTCTGTTGTACTGATAATGTGAAAAGCCAAGGAAATTGAGAAAATCTGCGTTTTTGGGTCATTTTGTGTGTTTTTCGGGCCTGTCGGACATTTTTGTCCCATGTGTCCCAAGTTCAATTGGGCCCTCTGTTCCCCGATCGGCCGGTTTACCCGAAGTCTGTTCTTTTCGGGCCCGTCAGAACTTTTTGTCCCAAATGTCCCAAGTTCGCCCGGACCAGTTGTTCCATTTTCGTCCGATTCGGCCGAGTCGCATACTTCGCGTACTTTTGTCCCGCATGTCCCAAATGCATTTGTGCGTCTTTTCCCCGTATCGCCCGAATCGGCCGAGTCTGCGTACTTCGCGCTTTCGCGTCCCTCATGTCCCAAATGAACCAAGTGCCATTCGTGCTAATTTTTCCCGCTCTACCTGAATATCTTGCTTTTCAAATTGGTAGGTATGTATTTAATGCACATTTATTACCTTTCTCTCTCCTAAACGGCTATATAACGAGCTGAACCCCCTATGCGTTTTGCACACTGCTTTCATGCTATCTTTTGCTCGAACCCTTGCAATCTAAATTCCTGTGCACGTATCCATTCCCTCTGTAATTCCATCCCAAGTCTAGCTTGCAGCTCTGCTCTCTGAATTACTATCAACATGAAGATCAAATTCCAGGGGCAGGAACAAGTCTCACCACTAGAGTCCGCCGTTCCCGATATCGGGGACAGTGAAGTTCGCCACCTTGACTTTGGTGATTTTTGGTCGAGGATGACAGACGCAAACCCTACACCAATGGCACAGATGATTCATGACAGCGGTCTGGCTTTCGCTGGTGGTTTCCCTATCTCGGTGCAATGTGCAGACACAGTGCTCACATGCGGGGCTCATTTCAACCCTGATTCGAGTGAATTAACAAACATACACGGGGAGCTCATCGCCAAACTTGACGCTGCCGCCATTGGCACTGCACTGAGGATTCCAGAAATGGATAATGCCATAGTTGTCTCCCAGAATCAAGCACAGGCCCTGTTCAATCAAGACAGTGACAACTATAAGGCGCGGGTGGCGAAGTCCTGGCTTAAAAACCCTAAGAAGGGGCATCTCGTCTATCCAAGACTCTTTTCTGGGTAGATTTCAATGAAGAATTGTCAGATTTCATAATCCTACTGGCTCGGGTTATGGGCTTACCCTCTACTAACGAGTTCCATTTCTGGATGTGCCCGCTCAT
Organism: Taxus chinensis; assembly: GCA_019776745.2. NCBI lineage: Eukaryota > Viridiplantae > Streptophyta > Pinopsida > Cupressales > Taxaceae > Taxus > Taxus chinensis. The sequence continues at coordinate 854,516,844 of CM034149.1, read as the reverse complement.
CAATATGGTGTGCGAGGGAACTCAAAATATCAACTGGGTAGAAATCATCAGTATGAACCTAGCGGAGCAGCTGTCCAATGTACAGCAAACGAAGAAATTCTATATGACTTCATACCTGATGTATACTCTGGCGGCATCAAGGCAATGGTTTGGCTTTTCTTACATTGATGCCCACAAGGATGATCCTGTGTATGCCTACTGCCCGCAGTTCACCCTAGAGACCAGCAATCACAATTTCCGAAGGGTGAATGATGCTTTCACCATGTACATGGTCAGACTTCTTGAGGGTGACACTGCTAGAAGATTTTCTGACGAATCCATGAGTCTGATATCACACTACGGTGCTTATTTTATCCAATTCAGAAAATTTTCTTATATCAGGCTTGCTGGCTATGAGAGCACCCCTCTGAGGCTTCCTATGTTCTGCAGTGACAAGATGGCCCTGATAGAAGTATGCAGGCAATTAGAAAAATTGCATAGAACCTGCAGGGACAAGAAGATTACTGGTTTGCACTTCCCCATCTCTTTGGGAAACTACACCTGCAAAACAACCCTGGATGCACAGAATATAGAAAGAGCCCTGGCTCCCATTACTGTCCATTTCTTCAAGCCCAGAACTTGCTTCGACTTGAAAAAGTTTCATTGAGCAGAATATCAAGATAACCTATCATCATAGGGTAGATACAGAAGACTATTGGGCTGACTGTGTCGATGATTTTGAGGCCAGAAGGAGGCATTATGGCAGGTTCTCTCTACAATTGATCCAAGAACTCGGCTTGTACCAAGTTCCTGAAGGACTCAAGGATGACAACTCTGATCTATACTCATATGAGTATGACAATGTGGTTAAGCACACTCCCTTGGAGGACTTGGATTGGTTTAAAAAAGAGAAAGATGATTTGGCTGAGATCCTGGCTCCAGTCTTAGTCAGGACTAAGATCTGGTTTGATAGAAAAGTCTCGAGAGCTTAGGAGGCACTCAGGGGAATCCTCCTCCAAGGATGTTTCAACACCAAGGAGGGAAGCATCGACTCCAAGATCAGACACACCTGTGCAAACCCCTCCTGCCTCGTCAACTCAAGGACCTGCAGCTTCTACTCCTTCTTCATCCACCCAGGTATACCAGAAGAAATTCAAAGAAGTTAAGAAGGAGCCTGTGGAAGAAGATCCCCAGAGAAAGCAGGCAGAATTGCCTTCGGGACTAGAGAACATTATTGTTCTCAGTGAAAGTGAAGAGAGTGAAGTGCCAGCTCCTACAAGCGCCCCTGAAGCTCCGACGGATAAGGACAAAAGAGGTACAGAGTGCTGAGCTTCCAAGTACTATTGATTCCTCTGCACCAGTTGTCTCAAGCGCCCCACTCATGTCTCAACTCGAGACAACAGCTGTGCAAACCTTGAGCACCATGAGTTCTCTGTCTCTTGGTCCTCTTGCCCCACCTGCTTCTTCCTCCTCCTCTTTTGCATGGGTGCAACCTCTTGTCGACAGTAGGAAGAGAAAATCTTCCTCTCGGAGCTCAGGACCAAATTTTGATGTTGTGGCAGCTTTGTTAGGCACTACTCCTCCTTCTCGTGCCAAAAAAGCCAGAATCACCTCCAGGATAGTGTCTGATGCTCAGGGCCAGCAATTCCTGGAGATAGCTAAGCCTACAGTAGATAAACCAGAGTAGGATTTGCAGGCATCTGACCTAGAACTCTCAAGGATTCCCATGGGAGAGTCTACCCCTGAAGGTGAGATCCACAATCTCCAGGAAACAGGTCACAAGAGTCATTGGGAGGGTAGAGAAAGGGCAGCAAACTATAGAACAGTTGGAAGAACAAGCCCAGATTCTCACAGGTTTTATCAAATCTCTTTTGTCCAAGGACAAAGTTTTGGACCCTACCCCATTGACTACTCTTCCACCACCTGTGATTTTGAGCCAAGATGAAGTACAGAGTATCAAAGATATGCACAAGTATTCTGTCTATGGCAGAGCTATGGAGGCCATGGTGGAAGATATGCTTGTTGCAGGATTGAACTTCATCGATGAAGCTTTCAAACTCCACGGAAAGGTGAACAACTTGCAACAGAAGCTCTCCTCCACTATTGGGATCATAGATAAAGAGCTTAAACTTTGGAGCAGTTGCATAGTAGACCTCCGCCTCATGGGACAAACAGATGAAAACATTTTATTGGTGAGTAAGGTTTTTGATGATGCAAAGGATAATTTGTCAAAGTCCTGGGTTTACAGCGTGGAGTGGAAGATCAAGGTCCTGGAGGAGGCTTCGGGAGAATTGAAGAATAGCTGGCAGAAGGGTGAGGCTTTCAAAACACTAGTTGTATCTGCTTTCAAAGATATACATTGTCATCTTCAGGATGAGACTTCTGGTGTGCCTCTCTCCCTACAAGAAATCAAAGCTCAATTCAGAGCTTTTGTCAAAGGTAATCTGTTCAAGGAAAGCTCCATTTCCAAAGAGAAAATGAAGGAGATCTGCTCTCTTCAATCTGCCATTGAAGAAGCAAATAAGGACTATCATACTCATGTCGAGTTTGATAAGGAAATGGAGAAGTGCCTCGGATTTTGGACCCAGTCTACAGCCAACACGTCAGTCCCTCGTGGCAGAGACATAGCCGAGGCATTGAAGAGATTCAGACAGTGGATTTTAAAATCAGTGGGTCCCTCCCAGTCATAAGCACCTGTCTTCTTCTCCTAATTCTTCTCTTCTCTTCCCATTCTTTCTCTCGGATTTGTTGTAATAAGTTGGGGTATTGCGATTGGCAACCCTTAACTAATCTTTAGTTAAAAGAAGTAGTTACCAAGAGTAACTGATTTGTAAACTATATAATGGCCTCTCCTCACCATTTTGCAGGAGGAAGAACTTGGCTTATTTTCTGAAAGTGTAAATAAATCATAAAGAAATCAATACAGAAGGACTTTTCATTCTTTGTCTATCTGATTTCCTTTTATCCCTAAGCTTTTCATTTAATCTTGTTAAGATCATTTGTCTGTATTATGTTAAGAAGCTTTGTATTCTTGCAGATGTTATTTATAGAACTTTGTGTCTTTCAAATTTCATCTTACTTATATGATACAAATGATCTTGTTTCAATTCACTGTACCTTCGCATGCATAAAGAATTACTCTGTCATCTATAATTCTGAATGGTGCCTTTCTGCTCGTTCTCATATTCTCATTCCTCAGTCCTTTTGTAATTGATGATCCTTATAGAAAACACTTTCATAATATCCAAGTTCCACAAGAAAATCATGTTTTGTATATGTGTAAATAGGTTCATTTCTGAATAAGGGAACCTCTCCCATTAAAGAGGAGGGACTTCTTGTCCCCTGACTGTTGCTCTTCGTGAAGTCCTATTTGACGACCAACAGTTTTTGGTGACTCCGCTGGGGAATCATATTCCAGTTTATTTATTGATCATCTTTTGATCTGGCGACTCCGCGTTTTACTCGAGGGAGAAGGGCCCTTGGTATTGAAGATTCTCAGTTTCATCTTTTGGAACAGCAGGGTTTTCCTTTCCCTTCAACAAGAAATAGAAAGACTCATTCGACAAGCACTCCACCTGTCCAAGATAGAATCCCTACGGGTGGTATTCCTTCAGAGCCAACCAGTCCTAATCTTCGAGCTTTGATTCTTGCTGGTGTTGCAGTTCCTCTTCAAGCCATTTTTCCAAGAATGGCGGTACCATTGCCCTGGGGTCATCGTGTCGGGCCCCTTGCCCTTCCTCAGCCTTTGCATGAGTTACCCAGAGGTAACCAGAAGAACTTCCCTAAATTCAAAGGCGATGGTAAAGTGCATCCTGATGAACACATCGCAGCCTTCATAGTTGCATGCGGAGTTCTGGGAGTTGAACATGAAGATGTCTCCGTAAGAATTTTCGTTGAGACTTTACAAGATAATGCTGCTGATTGGTTCTATCACCTTCCGGCTGGTGCTATCACTAGCTGGGACACAATGAGAACTAGGTTTGAAAACCGTTTCAAACCAGCAGAAGACGTGCATGCCTTGCTAGCCCAAATCTCTCAAATAAAGAAGGATTCACAAGAGCCCATGAGAGAATTTGTGGCTTGATTCAACAGGTTGATTAACAAAATTCCACCAAATACTCGACCTGTAGATCAAATTCAAAAATGTTTCTTCCTAAATGCCCAATCAGCCTGAAGTTAGTTATGCACTGAGAAGGGCTAATCTCGCAACATTGGCTGAGGATCAAACTCTTGCTGTTAGTGTCGAAGATGATTTAATCATGTCAGGGAAGTTGAGGAGAGACCCTTCCAAATCTAAGTCTGCTTCTTCCTCCTCTTCCACTCCTGGACCTAATACTGATCCATTGGTACAAAAACTTGCGAATGATCTCATCGCCATTAAGAAACAATTGGCTCAGCATGCTCCCTATGCAGACGTTCCAAGGAGGAATTTTCAGCCCAGAAATCATTTGCCTGCTTCTCAAACAAGGCTAGCGCTTGAAGGACCTCCTATTAAAGTTCCTGTCAATGCAACCTGTGAAGTTGAGGAACCAGAGGATGAGGAGGTTAATGAAGATTGCGAGGAATTTGTTGAAGAAGTTGATGATGAAGCAGATGAACTTGAGGGATCTCAAGTTAATTTCTTCACCACTGAGGGCATTGATGATGGAGATGATTATGATGAAGTAGTAGCAGACATGAATAGCGAATCATACGCTGTCATGACTCGAGAGCAGACAAATCAGAGGGAGAAAGTGATGCAGCCCACCAAGAAATCTAAGGAGCAGCCGACAACTATCCCCGTAATTGCAAAAAGAGGATCTCCTATCCCCATTTCATCTACACCAAAGGTGAGTCCTGTCAATTCTGCTACTAAAGTTATCTTCTTTTCCCCTAAAATTGATAAACCTAGGATCTCAAGTGATGATAACCCATCCACTTCTGGGTCTTTTGATATTATTGATCACCTAAAAAAGACTAAGGTTCAAATCTCAGAGGCTGAATATTATCAAACCCATCCCAAGGATTTTGCTAAAATGATTCACTTTGTCAATTCCCATTCTAAAACTACCTCTAAAGGCCTTTTACCCACTCCTTCTTCTGCACCACAGCCTAATCTGGTAGCCGCTGTCACCTCACCCAATGACAAAATCAAACCATTCTATGTGACACTTCTTATAGCTGGCCATAGGCTCAGTAATTGCGTCATAGACTCAGGAGCATCAGACAATGTGATGCCTGCTAAAGTAGCTCATGCCTTAGGCTTGACCCTCACACGCACTTATGGATCTTGTTATTCTATGGAGAGTAAGGAAGTGCCCCTGGTCGGAAGAATTAAAGATGCACAAGTGGCTTTTGTTGCTTTGCCTGAGAAGAGAGTTTTGGCTACTATCTTAGTAGCAGATATTCCTCCTTCATACGGGATGTTGCTAAGCAGAAACTTCTGTAAGGATGTGGGTGGAGAAATTCAAATGGATTGGTCACATGCCCTCATACCTGTTAATGGGAAAATGAAGAAGCTGCTACCTGAGAAGCAATCTGAGTATATTGTACAAAAAACGGATGATCCCAAAGCACAAATACTCTATGAGGATATGGGGCATGGCAACTACATGATTATGTCTCCTGAAGAAATCCAACTCCCCAAAGTGTCACCTAAAGATCCTAATGGTGTTTGGATTTTAGAGTTTGATGGAAGTTGTTCCTCAGCTGGTTCTGGAGCTGGTGTCATACTGGTGTCACCTGAAGGAAGCCTTCATCCTTTCTCATTCAAGTTGCAATTTGAAAATACCAATAATACAACAGAGTATGAGGCTCTCATTCTTGGACTACAGGTGGCAAAAGAACAAGGTGTGAAGAATCTTCTAGCTCGTGGGGATGCGGAATTGATTGTCAAGCAAGTTAGAAACCTCTTCCAGGTAAAAAATGGAAGGTTGAAACATTACCGGAATCAGGTTTGGGATTCCATTGAATTTCTTGATGCTTTCTCCATCAAAGCAATACCTAGGGAGAAGAATACCAGGGCTGATTCACTAGCAGTCTCAGGGTCACTGCTTATACCTCATCCTGACTTTTCCCAAGATAAGTTCACCATTGAGATGATCCATCGACCTAGTGTACCTGATAATACAAATAACTGGCAAGTTTTCAATGATGATCAACACTTGCTTTCTTTCTTAGAACTCAAGGATAATTTTGAACAGCTATACTTTGAAGGAAGTGATAACTTGCCTCGTGAAAGTGTGCCCTTTGACAAAGCAGCCACCCAAGGAGAAGAAACGGATCAGGATGGATGTATCAAACTCAAGGGAAACAAGATCCCTAAAGGATTGGTGAGTTTAGAGGAACTGTTTGATAAACACGACAGGTATGTAAAGTCTAGAGCTTCTACTAGACCTCAACAATCAGCTGAATATGACAAAATTAATATTGGGAGTTCTACTGACCCTAAGCTCGTGAACATTGGAAAATGTTGCACACCAGATGAGAGGAAGAAAGTAATTGATCTTTTAAAGAGGTATAAGGATGTTCTTGCCTACTCTTATGAAGATTTAAAAGCTTTCCAACCAAAAGAGATGCAGCATTTTATTCCTCTCAAACCTGGAATTAAGCCTTTTAAACAGAAGTAGAGGCAATACAATCCTAAAATAGCTGACACCATTTTTCAAGAAATACAGAAGTTTTTGAAAGCCAAAATCATTTTTCCTATCCATCATTCAACATGGATTGCCAATATTGTACCTGTTAGAAAGAAAAATGGTGAGATTCGTATCTGTGTTGACTTCAGGAATCTGAATCAGGCTTCCTTGAAAGATAATTATCCTTTACCTATGATGGATCAGGTCTTACAAGCAGTAACAGGATCTGAAATGTTGTCTATGCTTGATGGATTCTCAGGATATAATCAGGTAGAAGTTAATACTGCAGATCAACACAAAACGACTTTCACTACCCCTTGGGGTACCTTTGCTTACAAAAGAATGCCTTTTGGGCTCATTAATGCCGGTGCTACTTTTCAGAGGGCTATGGACCTAGCCTTTGGAAGTTTGAAAGGGAAGTGTATTGTTGTATACCTTGATGACTTGACTGTGTATTCTAAAACAAGGGCGGATCATTTTCAGCACCTGGAGACAGTTCTGCTAAGATGTAGAGAACATGGGATCTCTTTGAATCCTAAAAATCTGTCTTTTGTGTCACAGAGGGGAAATTATTAGGGCACATCGTCTCCAAAGATGGTATTAAGATTGATCCTGAGCGAGTTCAAGCTATTCAGCAAATTCCTCTCCCAACCAGCAAAAAAGGGCGTGCACTCTTTCTTTGGTAAGATCAACTTTTTTGAGAAGGTTCATCCCTGATTTTGCAGAACTAACTTTGAATATCTCCCAAATGATGAAAGGAAAACAAACGTTTGGTTGGTCTCCTGAAGGGAAAGAAGCCTTTGAAGGTATTAAAAGAGCCATTGCTAAAACTCCTGTTTTAGCATGTCCATATTTCAGCAAAGATTTCATTATCTATTGCTACGCCACAGATAACACCTTGGCTGCTGTTTTGACTCAGGAAGATTCTAATGAGCATGAACTCCCAATCGCATTTATGAGCTATATTCTAAAATATCATGAGTTAAAATACACCATGATGGAAAAACATGCTTTTGCAGTGGTTAAAGCTGTCAAGCAGTTTCGTTTTTACATTCTTAACTCCCACTCCACGGTGTTGGTACCAGATACAACTGTTAAGTCAATTCTCACACAGCAGGAATTTGGATCCAAGAGAGGGAACTTGGTGGCCAAGGTCCAAGAATATGATATTGACATCAAACCGACCAAGCTCGTCTGTGGAAAAGGCCTTTGTGAGCTCATTGCTGAAGGAGCTAGACGTGAGTTACTGGAGGATAAAGTTGGCCTTCCTACCATTCTGTTTCTTAGCTCAGTTTGATCAGGCATGTGGAGTGCACTACTCATTAACCGTCACTGCTCATAAGATACTTCGTGGAGGATATTACTGGCCTACCTTGTTCAGAGATGCATCAAATTGGGTTGATAAATGTGAGGCTTGTTAGACTTTCGTGGGTAGACCCAAATTGGCCTCTTTGCCTCTTAAGCTAGTTGTAATTGAAGAAACTTTTCAATAGTGGGGTTTGGACTTCATTGGAACACTTAATCCCTCTTCTAGTGCTGGTCATACTCATGTATTAAATGCCATAGATTATTTCACCAAATGGGTAGAAGCCATTCCAGTAAAGAGTACTACTTCTGAAGTGGTGTGCAGTTTCATCAAAGAAAACATCTTGGTAAGGTATGGTGTACCAAACAAGATTGTGACAGATAATGCTTCAAATTTTGTTAGGAATAATATTGTGAACATTAGATATTTATATATTTGTGTGTGTGCAAATATATATATTGATGTAAGTGAGTTGTAACTCACGTAGATAAGGTTTGTTGAGTGAGAATAGGATTGTGAGAGATAAGTGGAGGATATTGTGAGATGAGGTTGAGATTATGTAGGGATGTGAGATAATGGATGATTGCATGAAAAGAGGAGTACACACTCCTATATAATGTAACCTTTACCTGTGAATAAGATATCCCGAATGAATTGAAAATCATTGTGTTCATGTTTACTGCTCTGTCTGTTTCACGGTTATAATCTGAGCAAAATAATATCACTGGTATTAGAGCAATTTCTGGTCTTAGGCTGTGATGGGAGGATGAATTCGTGTATTGTTTGTGGAACAAGATAATCATACAAGGCTTATAGATCTATCTGCATGTATGGCGTATTGATTTCTTGTTGTATATATTGCATGCCCCTGCCCCTGCCCATGCAACAGATCAACATTGAATTCAAAGACCACATTTTGTATTCTACGCTGCAATTTTTTTACACGAGCCAAGTGGGATCTGTAGGTGGTTGTTCGTGGATCTGGCTCATGCATTTCCGCCCACATTTGTAGATCTGCCTGACACATGCACACATCTGCATTTACATTGAAGATTGCTTCGGTTTGCTGTTAGATGAATACGGCTTGGTAGAGGCTGTGAACTATTTGCAACACGTGACTGTCCTGTTGATTTGCTTTAATATTCACAAAGTCTGTGAATTCCATGCAAAGGCTCAATCCATGCAAAGGCGTGTCAGATCCACATCGTGTCGAACCTGTTACATAGAGCCGTCCAATATCCATGCGTAGATCTGTAAAGTTTTATCTTGGAGCCATAAAAATGCTATTCACAGTTATTTGTGCATGCAACAGCCACGTGGAGATCCAAATTTTGCGGATTTGTTAAGCTTCGAGTCTTCAAATGAAAAAAAATAAAAAAATGCAAAAGTAAAACTCTTATACATATTCACCTGAGTGAATTTTGTTGGGCGACTCCCAATTGAATGAATACATGCCAGCTGTCAGTATATCCTCCAACCAGCTCCATATACGTTTTTTATCAGTCAATAGGTAAAACTATAACTGTATTCAAGATTGAATCTGCTGTCTTTAGGTCATATATAAGTATTGCAGTCGATTAGATTTTGGGTCGAGTCATTTAGAATAATAATTTCATTTTGTTTGTTTTGTTTTTTAAAGTCTCATATTTTTTTTTTAATGTCATTAGTTTATTAATTCTAATTTTTAATTGGAATTTGTATTTTTATAGTATTGTCATAGAGTCATGTTATTCGTGGTTTTTAAAGTATTTTTTTCAATAATATTTAGTGTCAGTATCAAAAGTCCAAAATTTTCAAAGTTTCAAGTGAAAGTTTTTTATCCGTCAAAGTCGCCATAAAGTTAGATGTCAAAATTTGTCGTGTCGTAAAATCATCGAAAAAAAAAAAAAAAAGAATGTCATTTGTAAGTCTTTGTCGTTAATGTTTTTCTTTAGAGAGTCATTGAGTCTTATAGGTGAATATAGGTAGTCCATGTCAAATAGGTGATTTTAGGAATTTTTGCATTAGTCATTGTGTCATTGTATTAAGTCCGAAAAATAAAAAAAATTTGCCCGCATTTCAATTTTGGACGCATTTTCGCTTGTACGCGACGTCTAATTTTGGAGGGTGATTATTGAGCTTCATGTCCATATTCCGCTGAGTTAGCAGCATCATGAAGATGGAGGCTGGAGGCAACGGAGGCAGGAGGTTGATCAGCGACCTCTCGTCAGGCACCATTGACGAGGCCGCGGTATTGATTTGGTGGCCAAGTATTTCAGTTGTGTGTTTGATTCCATTATTGTGTGTTTTTTATAATAAGAACAGATGTCACATTCCTGTTCAGAAATGTATTTCCTTTTATAACCTCCTGATGTAAATATGTGATAGTAGAAAGATAAAAGCACAAGAAAAAGCAGCATCATGTTTTTCTTGAAGAGGATGAACAGAGGTTCATGAGCAGGGGCTCGTACCTAGGACAGAGGTCCATTATTATCGAACAGGGGTTCGTATTTGCTGAACAGAGGTTCAGTGTACCAAGATCATGAGCATGCAGAGGCAGGCAAGCTGTAGAAGACGTGTGAATGTTTTTCTCTACATTGTTCACATTAGGGGAGTGTATGTGTGGAAATATCGAATGTTAACAATAGGGGAGTGAATGTTAGGAATAATATTGTGAACATTATATATTTATATATTTGTGTGTGTGCAAATATATATATTGATGTAAGTGAGTTGTAACTCACGTAGATAAGGTTTGTTGAGTGAGAATAGGATTGTGAGAGATAAGTGGAGGATATTGTGAGATGAGGTTGAGATTATGTAGGGATGTGAGATAATGGATGATTGCATGAAAAGAGGAGTACACACTCCTATATAATGTAACCTTTACCTGTGAATAAGATATCCCGAATGAATTGAAAATCATTGTGTTCATGTTTACTGCTCTGTCTGTTTCACGGTTATAATCTGAGCAAAATAATATCAAATTTTTCTTCAACCGAGATAATGGATTTTTTCTATGGATATGGCATCTCCCTGGCTCACTCCTCAGATTACTATCCTCAGGGAAATGGACAAGAAGAATCCACTAATAAAAATTTGGTGACCATTATAAGGAAATTAGTCAATGAGTCCCAACGAAACTGGCACAAGAAACTCTATGATGCTCTTTGGGCAGATAGGATCACACCTAAGAGAGCTATTAGGATGTCTCCTTTTCAGGTAGTATATGGAGTAGAAGCTCAATTGCCAGTAACAGTGGAGCTGCCAACCTTGCATCTAATGAAGGCCATTGAAGATACCAGTTTCAATGATGCTTTGGATAAGAGAATAATGTACCTTCACAAATTGAATGAGGACAGATTGGAAGTTGCTGATAAGATATCTGCTCATCAACAAAAAGTTAAGGTCTTGTTTGATAAGAAAGCCAGGTTTAGAGATTTCCAAGTTGGAGACACTGTTTTGTTATGGGATAAAAGGCATGAACCTCGTGGCAGCCATGGAAAGTTTGATTCCCTTTGGCTTGGACCTTTCAAGATCAGGCACTTTGCTGGTAAGAATTCTTTTTACCTTGATTATATGGATGGCTCTCCTCTCCCACTTCCTTATAGTGGGCAGTACCTGAAATTGTTCAAGTCATAGGTGATTAGGAGTCCCTTTTTGTATATTCTGTATAGTGTGTGTCCTCCTTTCCTGCTCTTGTTTTTGTGTGTTGTTTTGGTGTGTTTTTCTTCTGTATTGGTTTGCTTTTTGACTCCGTGGCCCAATGGATAAGGTACTAGTCTACTTCCCCAAGTTTTTCTAAATTCTTGCCTTGTCTCATTTTCTGAATTTATGGCAAGTCATCCCCAGAAGGAGCCAGCTGTTGTCCACTCAAAATTCCCCTGTTTTTAAGAAGTTGAAAATTTAAAATTTTGAGGTTAAGTGTCTTTTCTGTTGTACTGATAATGTGAAAAGCCAAAGAAATTGAGAAAATCTACGTTTTTGGGTCATTTTGCGTGTTTTTTCGGGCCTGTCGGATATTTTTATCCTGCGTGTCCCAAGTTCAATTGGGCCCTCTGTTCCCCGATCGGCCGGTTTACCCGAAGTCTGTTCTTTTCGGGCCCGTCGGAATGTTTTGTCCCAAATGTCCCAAGTTCACCCGGACCAGTTGTTCCATTTTCGTCTGATTCGGCCGAGTCACGTACTTCGCGTACTTTTGTCCCGCGTGTTCCAAGAGCATTTGTGTGTCTTTTCCCCGTATCACCCAAATTGGCCGAGTCGCGTACTTCGCACTTTCGCATCCCTCATGTCCCAAATGAACCAAAGTGCCATTCGTGCTAATTTTTCCCGCTCTACCTGAATATCTTTCTTTTCAAATTGGTAGGTATGTATTTAATGCACATTTATTACCTTTCTCTCTCCTAAACGGCTATATAACGAGTGAAACCCCATATGCATTTTGCACACTGCTTTCCTGCTATCTTTTGCTTGAACCCTTGCAATCTAAATTCCTGTGTGCATATCCATTCCCTCTACAATTCCATCCCAAGTCTAGCTTGCAGCTCTGCTCTCTGAATTACTATCAACATCGAAAATCAAATTCCAGGGGCAGGAACAAGTCTCACCACTAGAGTCCGCCGTTCCTGATATCGGGGACAGTGAAGTTCACCACCTTGACTTTGGTGATTTTTGGTCGAGGATGACAGACACGAACCCTACACCAATGGCACAGATGATTCATGACAGCGGTCTGGCTTTCGCTGGTGGTTTCCCAATCTCGGTGCAATGCGCAGACACAGTGCTCTCATGCGGAGCTCATTTCAACCCTGATTCGAGTGAATTGACCAACGTGCATGGGAGCTCATCGCCAAACTTGACGCTGCCACCATTGGTATTGCACTGAGGATTCCAGAAATGGATAATGCTATAGTTGTCTCCCAGAATCAAGCACAGGCTCTTTTCAATCAAGATAGCGATAATTATAAGGCACGGGTGGCGAAGTCTTGGCTTAAAAACCCTAAGAAGGGAGCATCTCGTCTATCCAAGACTCTTTTCTGGGTAGATTTCAATGAAGAATTGTCTGATTTCATAATCCTACTGGCTCGGGTTATGGGCTTACCCTCTACTAACGAGTTCCATTTCTGGATGTGCCCGCTTATCAATATGGTGTGCGAGGGAACCCAAAATATCAACTGGGCAGAAATCATCAGTATGAATCTAGCAGAGCAGCTGTCCAATGTACAGCAAATAAAGAAATTTTATATGACTTCGTACCTGATGTACACTCTGGCGGCATCAAGACAAGGGTTTGGCTTTTCTTACATTGATGCCCACAAAGATGATCCTGTGTATGCCTACTGCCCGCAGTTCACCCTAGAGACCAGTAATCATAATTTCTGAAGGGTGAATGATGCCTTCACCATGTACATGGTCAGACTTTGTCGAGGGTGACACTGCTAGAAGATTTTCTAATGAAGCCATGAGTCTAATATCACACTACAGTGCTTATTTTATCCAATTCAGAAAATTTTCTTATATCAGGCTTGCTGGCTATGAGAGCACCCCTCTGACGCTTCCTATGTTCTGCAGTGATAAGATGGCTCTGATAGAAGTATGCAGGCAATTGGAAAAATTGCATAGAACCTGCAGGGACAAGAAGATTACTGGTTTGCACTTCCCCATCTCTTTGGGAAACTACACCTGTAAAACAGCCCTGGATGCACAGAATATAGAAAGAGCCCTGGCTCCCATTACTGTCCATTTCTTCAAGCCCAGAACTTGCTTCGACTTGAAAAATTTCATTGAGTAGAATATCAAGATAACCTATCATCATAGGGCAGATACAGAAGACTATTGGGCTGACTGTGCCGATGATTTTGAGGCCCGAAGGAGGCATTATGGCAGGTTCTCTCTACAATTGATCCAAGAACTCGGCTTGTACCAAGTTCTTGAAGGACTCAAGGATGAAAACTCTGATCTATACTCATATGAGTATGATAATGTGGTTAAGCACACTCCCTTGGAGGACTTGGATTGGTTTAAAAAAGAGAAAGATGATTTGGCTGAGATCCTGGCTCCAGTCTTAGTCAGGACTAAGATCTGGTTTGATAGAAAAGTCCGAGAGCTTAGGAGGCACTCAGGGGAATCCTCCTCCAAGGATGTTTCAACACCAAGGAGGGAAGCATCGACTCCAAGATTAGACACACCTGTGCAAACCCCTCCTGCCTTGTCAACTCAAGGACCTGCAGCTTCTACTCCTTCATCCACCCAGGTATACCAGAAGAAATTCAAAGAAGTTAAGAAGGAGCCTGTGGAAGAAGATCCCCAGAGAAAGCATAGCAAGAATTGCCTTTGGGGCCAGAGAACATTATTGTTCTCAGTGAAAGTGAAGAGAGTGAAGCGCCAGCTCCTTCAAGCGCCCCTGAAGCTCCAACAGATAAGGACAAGGAAGTCCAGAGCACTGAACTTCCAAGTACTATTGATTCCTCTGCACCAGTTGTCTCAAGTGCACCAGTTGTCTCAAGCGCACCAGTTGTCTCAAGCACCCCACTCATGTCTCAACTCAAGACAACAGCGGTACAGACCTTGGGCACTATGAGTTCTTTGTCTCTTGGTCCTCTTGCCCCACCTGCTTCTTCCTCCTCCTCTTTTGCATGGGTGCAACCTCTTGTCGATAGTAGGAAGAGAAAATCTTCCTCTCGGATCTCAGGGCCAAATTTTGATGCTATGGCAGCTTTGTTAGGCACTACTCCTCCTCATGCCAAAAAAGCCAAAATCACCTCCAGGATAGTGTCTGATGCTTAGGGCCAGCAATTCCTGGAGACAGCTAAGCCTACAGTAGATAAGCCAGAGCAGGATTTGTAGGCATCTAACCTAGAACTCTCAAGGATTCCTATGGGAGAGTCTACCCCTGAAGGTGAGATCCACAATCTCCAGGAAACGGTCACAAGAGTCATTGGGAGGGTAGAAAAAGGGCAGAAAACTATAGAAAAGTTGGAAGAACAAGCCCAGATTCTCACAGGTTTTATCAAATCTCTTTTGTCCAAGGACAAAGTTTTGGACCCTACCCCATTGACTACTCTTCCACCACCTCTGATTTTGAGCCAAGATAAGGTACAGAGTATCAAGGATATGCACAAGTATTCCATCTATGGTAGAGCTATGGAGGCCATGGTGGAAGATATGCTTGTTACAGGATTAAACTTCATCGATGAAGCTTTCAAACTCCACGGAAAATTGAACGACTTGCAACAGAAGCTCTCTTCCACTATTGGGATCATAGATAAAGAGCTTAAACTTTGGAGTAGTTACATAGTAGACCTCCACCTCATGGGACAAACAGATGAAAACATTTTATTGGTGAGTAAGGTTTTTGATGATGTAAAGGATAATCTGTCAAAGTCCTGGGTTTACAGGGTGGAGTGGAAGATCAAGGTCCTGGAGGAAGCTTCAGGAGAATTGAAGAATAGCTGGCAGAAGGGTGATGCTTTCAAAACACTAGTTGTATCTGCTTTCAAAGATATACATTGTCATCTTTAGGATGAGACTTCTAGTGTGCCTCTCTCCCTACAAGAAATCAAAGCTCAATTCAAAGCTTTTGTCAAAGATAATCTGTTTAAGGAAAGCTCCATTTCCAAAGAGAAAATGAAAGAAATCTGCTCTCTTCAATCTGCCATTGAAGAAGAAAATAAGGACTATCATACTCATGTCGAGTTTGATAAGGAAATGGAGAAGTGCCTCAAATTTTGGACCCAGTCTACAGCCAACACGTCAGTCCCTCGTGGCAGAGACATAGTCGAGGCGCTGAAGAGATTCAGACAGTGGATTTTAAAATCAGTGGGTCCCTCCCAGTCATAAACACCTATCTTCTTCTCCTAATTCTTCTCTTCTCTTCCCATTCTTTCTCTCAGATTTTTTGTAATAAGTTGGGATATTGTGATTGGCAACCCTTAACTAATCTTTAGTTAAAAGAAGTAGTTACCAAGAGTAACTGAATTGTAAACTATATAATGGCCTCTCCTCGCCATTTTGATGGAGGAAGAACTTGGCTTATTTTCTGAAAGTGTAAAATAAATCATAAAGAAATCAATACAGAAGGAATTTTCATTCTTTGTCTATTTGATTTCCTTTTATCCCTAAGTTATTCATTTAATCTTGCCAAGATCATTTGTCTATATTATGTTAAGAAGCTTTGTATTCTTGCAGATGTTATTTACAGAACTTTGTGTCTTTCAAATTTCATCTTAATTATATGATACAAATGATCTTATTTCAATTCACTGTACCTTCGCATACATAAAGAATTACTCTGTCATCTATAATTCTGAATGGTGCCTTTCTACTCATTCTCGTATTCTCATTCCTCAGTCCTTTTGTAGTTGATGATCCTAAAACAAAACACTTTCATAATATCCAAGTTCTACAAGAAAATCATGTTTTGTATATGTGTAAATAGGTTCGTTTCTGAATAAGGGAACCTCTCCCATTAAAGAGGAGGGACTTCTTGTCCCCTGACTATTGCTCTTCGTGAAGTCCTATTTGATGACCAACAATATGCAATGGATATGCAGAGAGATGTATCTTACAGAATGAGCGGGTTGAGATTTGGAAAGTAAATCTATGGCATATAGAGCGGGTATATATTTTAATTGTAAACATCTAAAATTTATGTATATAAGATTGTAGATTGCGTATATTTAAAATACATAAATATGGAATGCATACAGCTAACCTACTTTTTGATGATTTTGAGAGTATTTTAAGAAGTGTTTGTTGGTGTTAGCCAATGTAGAACCGCTCATGTAATATATGGATAATAGAAAATATTTTGACATACAGAAATTTGATGTAATTATGATGAAATGATGTAATAAACAATAACTAATTATCATATGGAATGTTTATTGCTATTGTCAAAGTGATGAAAAATAAACTTTTTTTAAAGCATGTTGAAAAAAAAATGTGTTTTTCAATGTGTTTTTCAACACTTTAATAAACAAACCGAATGTTTTCCACAAGGTGCAAACCATGATGTTGTTCCACATTCAATATATAACGATGTAATGCAAATCAAGTAATTATTAGGTAGAGAAGGGTTAATTTCTTTTAAAGTGCTGAAAAATAGAGTTTTTTTCAACACTTTGAAAAACACACTATGTTTTTCAGCAATATGAAAAACGCAATTCGGTTTATAACAAGGTACAACCCATGATGTTTTTCCTCCTTATTGTATTGATGAAATCCACATAAACTATTTATTAGGTAAAGAAGAGTTAATTTTTTTCAAAGTGATGAAAAATAGAGTGTTTTTCGATATGTTGAAAAACACACTGTATTTTTCAACACTTTGAAAGATGAAATTTGGTTGTGGAAATGGTGCAATTAACAATGTTTTTATTCTTTCTTGTAAAGATTGAATCCACATCAACTAATTATCAGGTGGACAAGGGTTGGTTTTTTCAAAGCGATGAAAAAATAGAGTGAGTTTTAAGACACGTTGCAAAACACATTGTGTTTTTCATCACTTTAAAAAATGTAATTTGGTTCTGGACAAGGTGCAAACCACGATGCTTTTCCTCCTTGTTGTAATGATTGAATCCACATAAACTAATTATCAGTTGGAAAAGAGTTGATTTTTTTCAAAGTACTGAAAACAAATAGTGTGTTTTTTGATAGGTTGAAAAACAGATTGTGTTTTTCAGTAATATAAAAAACGTAATTCGGTTCTGGACAAGGTGCAAACCAAGATGCATTTCCTCCTTGTTGTAAGGATTGAATCCACATCAACTAATTATTAAGTGGATCGAAATTGGTAACATCCACTTTTGTCACTTCACATCCAATCTTTTTTTTTTAATTTATGTAGTTGATTTAAATACCCGTATATTTCAATCCAACATAAACCTTAATGCAATCCATTTCCAATAACTGTCATAAACCATGTGCAGTTGTTTGAGGATAAACAGATCTACTCAATCCCCCTCAATACTCTTTACAAGATAATGCATCAGATGCATCCTTTGGTTTTCCCTTTTTTAGGATATGATAATTAAGTGACGATATCTAAGTGTTTACCTGGGTTCCACCTAGGAAATTCCACAAGCATCTCACAACTTAGATCCTAGTGAAATCACGATAGTGTAATCAATAACTTACACTACCTTGTGCAAGGTTATTGAGTCATGTATGTCATGCTCGGTTCTATTACGGCACACTCGCCATTGGAATCTTTTCATCTCACCTTAATGATTTTTTTAGTTATATGGATTAGTAGTCAATGATGTTGTAAACAGCTACAATTCTTGTGCAAGGTACAAGTCTGGTTTAATCTACATGAATATGCAACTCTATGTCATCCTATGATGCCTATGGGAAAGAAAGTTTCTTCGTAATGATTCGCATCATTCCTAGACCGCTTCCCTTCCCATAACCAACATATGTTGGCATTGGGGTACAAATATGTGGGGTCCATCTGCCTTTGTAAATTTAACAAGCTTGTACTTAAGCAATACCATGTCACATTATAGGGTCTTAAAAAGGAAATTCAGTATAGCTATTAAGTGGCGTATTCAAATAACGACTAATGTCATTAAATAATATGACCATGTAATGGATGCAGTGAGTTGACTTGTCAAGGGTCCTAAAATGAAACATGGTATCTTAATAAATTAAACATGATAGGTTTTTCTAGTCTCCATGTCTTCTCCATCACTAATGAAGCGTATCTAGAGTCCTGTCCCAAAATATCGCAGTATGTCAAATGTAATTCCAATAATACTCATTTCGACCTATTTGATCCAGATATAGGTTAGATGACTCTTTGAATCTGTATCCCCAAACTTACTATAATTAATGATTCAATTTTGAACTACATAAAATATTGCCTCACATTATCAAGGAGTAAATAAGTGTTATCCAAAATAAGCCCATGATTATTTTTGGCTAACTCCTCCTCCTTTTCCTTTGCTAGTACTTAAAATGATTTTTTTTGCACGCTTCAAGGACTCAAAATTTTCTAGGTATGTTTTCATCAGATAGAGGATTTTCTCACCTTTCCAGAAAGGTAAAAAAGCATCCTTAACTCCTTGTATTTTTTGAGTTATGGCTCGGTGGAGCTAACAGTGAAAATTTTCCTTGGGCAGGCCCGTGGAGGTAAGGAGGAAAATTTTCTAGGGAGTTTCAGGCTGGTGGAGTGCAGTTGGAAAATTTTCCAAGGAAATTGGTAGGTCGGCAGAGACAGGGAGAAAATTTTGCCACTTAGCCCTTTTGGGCAAAAGGGTTAAATTCGAGAATTGGCCTGCAAATCTAGTAAAGGAAAATGGAAGAAAAATGGCCAAGGTTTCGCATCCAATAGAAAGGTGCCATGTGTCTAGTCCACGTCAGTAACGCCGCAGCGGGGGTCAGGAAAAAGTTAATTTTTTTACCTTTTTGGTCAAAAAGGTTGAAGGAAAGAAATGAGCCTGTGATCCCATCAACGAATTGGGAAGCACCACGTGTCATTGGAGGAGCGGGGTGTAGATAATTTTTGGGAAATTTTCCAAATTTGAAAAAAGAGGGGAAAAATCAGGATTTTTCCCTGTGAACCTGATTTTTGCCCTAATTTGGCCGTAGAATTTTAAAAGGTCATATCTTTCGATCCACTGGTCGAAATTCATCAAATTTTGTACCATTGGAAAACTATCAATGCCCTCTATGCCATGGAAGCTTCAATTTTGACTTTTAGGCAAAGTTAGAGGGGGAAATTTGAAGAAATTTCTCTGGCACGGGAAAAAATGTAGAACTGACCCCCAACCACCAAAATTGATGAAGTATGGCATCCGTTTCTTCTCTAGCATGGCCGAATGCATTGAAAATGGATTTTTGAGGGTTCTCTTACTATTTTAATGAGTCTTGTCAGTGGTTGGAGATGTCGAATCAATTTTCCCACATTTTTTCACCTTTCTTTGTTCTGTTTGATCGATAAAAGCCAGTTTTGGCTCATTTTGTAAGGGTTGAATATTTCTTGCTCTTGTAAGCTCTTCTTTTCTCCTTAGCAGGTGGATTTGAGGAGTTTTAGACCTCCCATATGGAATACATCACATTTTTTCCTTCTTGCTATTGTAATGCATCATATCAAATCTGGAACTGACAATGCATGTTCTGTGAATGAGTTTTTTCAATCCTCTCTTGTATTGATTTGTTTCCTTCTAATCTTTCATTGAATTTGGGTAATTTGTGCATGTTCTGATGCTGCATCCTCATGATCTATGTCTATTTTTCATAACAAGAAGTTTAGCACTCCTTTGGTGTATCACCGTTTTGTTTTTTGCTTAGTTTTGTTTCCTTTTGCATCTTTTAACTATGTCTCTTTGGAATCTACATTAGGATTTAACATTGAACCTCTGAAAAATTCATGCATACATCTAAACAAAGGGGTAAGAACTAGCTTTCTCTGGATATTTTTCTCACCTTGCAAGGTCCCACACCTTGAAGAAAACTCAATGTTGTGCAATCACACAAAATGACCCAATTCTGGACTGCAAATCTGAAGGTCATTTTGGGGGTGTTGTAGATTTGCACTAACAATAACCATTAATGTTGTTCTTACTCCTATAAGAGATCATGCATGCTACCTAATGACTCATCATTAGGGACATACCAAGTCAATCCCATTAACCCCCTTTCAATAACACTTATACTTATTTATTAGAATCGTGTTATTTAGTTTTACTTCAACATTTATATTAGCTAGGTATAATTAATTTGTATGTGAATGTTAATCATTTTAATTTTCTCATTTTAGTAATACTCCAATTCTCTTTAGAACTTTTGCAAAAATGCCCATACCCAGCTTAGGTTTATCTGCATGGTCACTGCAACTCGGAAGTTTATTTATTTTTCTTGGATCCTCGTACCAATTTCCTTGACATCCAAAAATATAATCTATGCATTCCATCTATAGGAATGTCATTATCATTTATATGATTACACCATCATATCTTAATTATGGTTAATTTAACCTTACTATTTTAGAAGCATAGATACCAAACCTTCACAATGGATGTAATGATAAGTACTCAAAGTTAGCACAATCTGCATGTTCCTAACAACAATTTCATCATTTGCATTAGGCATCATAACCATGGTTTCATAAAATATTAGTATTCAGGGGTTTAATTTCCCATAAATTTCTTGACCAACTATATCCCATATCTTATGGGTCCTTTTAGTATTTAAGTTTAATCTGATTAGTAATGAATTGTCTTCGTTACACATTGATAATTGGAGTAAAACTTCATCATTAATGTTTATCACATCATATTTTGGATGATGGTAAATTTGATAGATCTTATACTTCATTTCTCCACTTCATGGATTGACAGTTCGCTTAGGTGTCCAAGAACATTCATGTTCTATTCTTATTTATTATTTCACCTTGCAGTATTATGTTGAGCTTCTTGTCAAGTTACGAGAGTTGGGTTAGTTTTACATAATAATAATTCAACTTAGATCCCTTAAAGGTTTGAGTGCTGCCCAAAAGGGATATCAAATAAGTTTCAAAGACTTAATCCTTATATGTTGAACTTTATCTTATCATCCATAAGTTTCATCATCTTATTTTACCTCTTGTATAGTTACTCAACTTTGCTAGAAGAAACTCCCCTAATTACGTATACATATGTATATACATCTAGATTCATACCTATATGATTTCTCATCTACCAAGCATTAGACCTTTAACTTGACTTGTGAAAAATAACAATCTCTTGCTAATAATACCTTTAATTTTCCATCAAGTTAATTTGTTTAGATAAAATGAATACTTCAACATTTGTCTATAATGTATTCCATTAACCTACCAATTATATTGTTGATTCTTAACTTCCCATTTCAATCATTGAAATTACTAGGTTTAACTATTCCATAAGGTAGTTAATATATTATTGAATCAAAGAGTTATAATAGCCCTTCCATACGATCATCCAATGGTTAAATTTTTCATAAAATATCACAAGCATTTAGCTATATCTATACCGATATTACTACAACATAGTAGAAATTGTTACAGGGACTGCAGAATGATATCAACAGTATTTCAATGATATGTAGCAAGGATCTATTAATCAAAATATTGAATCGTTGCCATGTTACAATATATCACACCTTTACTCAGTAGATTTTCACAAGTAAACCCTTACTCGCCACCATCAAGTGACTTCTTAATCATAAATAAGAATATCTATTTTCAACAAATTTGTCTGCAAACCTTATCCTGTAAAAGTAAGTAGATAGTTTAATTAGATAACTGAGACGTTTCTTTACTTCACGCTTGTTATCTTCTCTCACTTTCCAGCAATGGTTAGGCAAGGTCAGTTCGACTGAACTAGGAAATAAAATTCCTTATTCCGCTCATCAATTTATGTCATTAAATATTATAATGAATATATACCACAATAATAATCGCATTCTTACAATTTAAACATGTATTGCAACAAACATCATACTTTAATAACTTGATTTGCACTTATTAAGTACAACTCCTTCTACCTTCTTTATTATTCCTCAGTGACAGAGTCTCATTAGCACTTCACATAAATAAATTAAGGTAAAACCGGATAAATATATTCATGTCCAATAATGACCATAAACTAATCAATACAACATATTATTATAAATACAATCGAATCCCACAAAGGTTAAATAGAAGCATCAAACTCTTATCAATCACGGTATGAATTTATATCATCCCATTCATAACTAGAAGTTGTTGCAACTATTGTTGTTGCTCAAGCAATTCAAACAAGTATTAACCTTGGACACACACAAGGTAATCCATGATAAGCAAATGAAACCAACTAGTTTCAATAATGCTAAAATATTCGTCAAATAAGTCTGGTCTAAACACTGCATTCTTATTACTTTAATTCCATGAATTTTATATGTCGTAACTTCCTAAAACAACATATCTTGTATTAACCATTAATATCCTAAGAAGGAATGAGACTTATATATCGTAATAACTTATAAATATTAAGGAAATATAGACTTCATTGCTCATTTATATAGTCTTGATTATTCTTTAATACAACACAACACCTCGAGCTATTTCTTATTAAATTCCACTGTAGTAAAAATCTGAAAACACAGCCACTACATAAGCTCGATTATTCTTGTGAATAGAAGTCTAAACTTCCCTAGTTTGTCACAATGACTAGTACATACTACTCCTCAATAATGGGGATGTGATACACTTGATTTTATCATCTAACATAGATTCAATTAGTTACATAAACACCACATAATATAAATAATGGAATCTTCAGTAAAAATCAATTTAAATAAATGGAAACAAAACTAAGTTTTAGTTCCACCGTTGCACCTTATAAATGGAGAAACAAAACTTAAGATACATATCTAAGATGTCAACCAATCAAGACCCCTTCGTTTCAAATAAGACTTTTTCAGTCAGTCTTAAAAACATCACACGATCCATATCCCTTTTTTCAATTATTATCCATCACGGTCCAAGCTCCAACCGAGCTTTTCTCAAGTTTTATGACTGGTGAAAGAAATGTAAATATCAACTGAACCGAAAAAATTCCCGAAGGAGGAAGAAATGGTTTTCCATACCCGGAATAAGATAAGTTAGGTTCAAACCCTCTGAAACATAATCCCAAATTTCATTTGCTACTTTCTGGTATCAATTTGAGATGGTTTAGACAACCACTTAAGAAAATAGCAGCTAAATACATTTCTTTTTATCGGAGTGATCCAAAGACTCAGCATAATCAATATTTTATTACAACAACCAAAGGAACTTTCCTTATTCTGTATAATAGAACATTCGTGTTGACCTTACAACCTACACGAGACTGAATGGTGACAAAAGAAGATATGTTCTGCAACTCAGTCGTTTATTATTGTCCAACTACTATGAAACCAAGAGTAATCCCTACTACTGCCCAATAACCTCTCTAAGAGTTATAGGGATTAACATATTAGCCAAGGATAACACGAAGTGTTATCAGTTCATAAAGACATAATTCAGACTGAGCAATATTGGAAAGATTTACACCCAAGTTTACTTTACGAAGAGGAAGTGATAAGGAGATACTTTCTTGCAGACCTCATAAAGGTAAATGATTAAGTTGGGTAAATCAAGTAAATCCTAAGCCATAACGGAAAAACTTGTCTCTCTAACAGTCAGATCGATGGAAAAATAGAAGACTATTAATAACCTATGTATCAGATAAAAACACCAACTTGACCTAGGTGCATACCCAAATGCATCTCCATTTTCACAATTGATACGCATGGAACAAAAGTGAAAGGAAATAGACATCAATGTCTAAAATTAGGTTTCTTACCAGACTCTTATGTCAAGATTTTTGTCATTCATTAGAAACCCAAAGCACCCAAAATTGATTGGCATAATAATAATAATAATATTTACATGAAACCCACTACTATCTGGATCAATCTAATCGAAATAATACCAATAAAACTACAGTCTCTCAAAACCTTTGTCTGGAGTATCATTAAAAATCATAATTTATAAACACGATTTGAGCACTATAGAAGATAAAATATTATATGCCCACAATTTATAGTCATGCGTTTTACCACTTTGTAGTGCCCACATTTTACACACCCAAATGCAACAGTAAAATACCAGGATAATTTTTTTATGACTTACATTGCTCAATGCAAAACGCCACTAGGACTTCAAGTAGAACAACTCAAAAACATATACGACACCTACATCAGTCACCAAATCACATAGACACATGACTACGCCATATACCTGTTTATACCACACTTTTCCAAATGAAAGAGTACTAGCAAAAACCCAACCACAAGACAAAAGACTCGAGGATTGGCAAACCCACAACACATCATTTCTTTAATTACATCTTAGTTACGAATTAACATTCTAAGAACATTATTGTGCAAGGATAGTTTTCTCCTTTTAATTTTTTTTTTATCTACAAGATCTTAAGCTCATTCCACCTTTAATTTATAGTTCGATCAATTTAGGTTGGATTCCTTTATGCATCGTGGAACTTTCCATAATTTAATTGCTTATTTGGCACAATTCAAATCACATATACATTACTTGATTATCTTGTTCTTATATTAAGAATATGCTTCTCAAACGTTTATTTAATGTTTAAAATTTACCCTTGCTACACAAGTACCACTAACGTGATGTCAAGATAAAATCTTGGGATTAAGGAAGACATAGATTCGAAATAGTTTTTTTTTTTTCTGAGAACATCCTTCGAACACGGAATAGTTATTTTGCTACCATTATCATTATAGTACAATAACTTGCTGAATTCCAAATTTGATATATATATATATATATATAATCTCTTCTCGAAGTTTGATCACACCGAACAATTCATATTCTTTGCAACACATGAAAATTCCTAAATGAGTTATAAGGACTCCAAATTGACCTTAATCCTAATCTCCAATCCCATGTGCAGCATAATATAAGATGCTCTTACATCACACTATGGTCTCATTCTTAGCATCATCTTAAAACAAAAGAGATACAAAAGCACTTGTCTGACATCTTAAGGAAGTACATGGCTAGGAGCATTATAAGCTACACATGAACACAAGTGATCTATGTTCACGAGGATCCCATAACTTTGCATTTCACGATTCCGCATAAGAAATTTTCTTTATTCCTTAATGCCATAAAATGACATAGCAAGGGATTAAGGGACAAGATTACAGTTTTCTAAGGTTCTCTAAAATCAACATCTTTCAACTCAACTTCGTACGCAAGGAGCTAAATGATAGTTTTCTACCCACAAGTTGACACCCTAATCCACTAGGGTTTAGTTTAAATCCAATAATTTTTTTTTCACTCAGGGCTTTAATCCCTATTATAGATTTGATTTAGGTAGAAATGTATTGACCCTATAAACCCTCCGTAAAAGATCAACACTCTATAATTTCACTAGCCAAAGATAGTACATACACCTAAGAGGATCTATTCCTTAACAAAATTTAACGTGATAAAACCGCTATTCCACTAGCTCCATGATGTCATCTGGATCTCACAAGAAATACATTCGATGTAGAAGCTTTATTTGACTATGTTGCTCCTATATGTTGGGTTTATGTCGATGCCACAAAACATACCTACTAAGACGTTAAACCCCTTCTCTCGGGATCTTATTTGCCTAAACCAAGATGCTCCATCGAGTGCAAAGTTTAAGTTCGTTCTACGGTCTTAAATTTCTTATGTGGTTAAAAGGGTCACACATGCATGCAAGTTATGCACGAATATTTTATTAAGGTTGAGTGTTCCCATTAAAAATCTTTATTATGTTTGCAAGGTAAGAAGATAACCCAGTAATTAATTTAATTGTTTAATGAATACTGAGAAAGTACTACAAGATATTAACTTCAATTTCAATTTACTATCTATAAATCAAACCCTTTTTGCCATACACAACTAAGAATCAAACTAAACCAGTGATTAGATGCACATTTCCTAAGTTATCCCTAAAACTAACATCTCATGCATATTAACAAATTTCCATTATAACTTCTCTGTAACAAGAGACTACATTAGTCAGTTATTCATTTTACAATGACCTAAAAAAATTACAATAATAATAATTAAATTACACATCACCTTTTTTCATCGTCATTCTTCCATCCTACAAAACCCACGTAAGCATGATATCAGCGATAAATCGCTGGCATGGCATCCACCCTAATTAATCATAATTATCATTTTTCAGTTTCCCATTTACATAAGATAAAAATTACAATATGCAATCGAAACAAAAATGTCTAGAAACTTGTATTCATTGCATTTCTTTTTTTTTCTTCATTTTGTAACCCAGGAGAGAAAAAGAGAAAGGAAGAGAGAGAAAACATCATTTTGTCAAAAGTTCTATTTCACACAACAGATACACAAAAGGGTTTTAAGCAATTATTAGCATGTCGTTAAAAGTTTCCAGGGTGGTTTGGCAACCCTACGAGGGTCCGCAACTTTCTTTTTTTATATATATTTTTATTAACTATGAAAACATACAAAATGTGCTCGGAGGCTAAGAAACCACTTCCAAAAGTTATCTTCTGATGAGGACGCCCTCCACGATCAAATTTCTCCGTGTCCCCAGATAGACCAAGAGTTCATAGCAACTGATGGATTTGAAAAAGGGTGAACGGTTTGTGTTTGGCAGCTAGTTCTCTAAGGCCACTGGTTGTAGTTCACCCAGTTGTAAAATGACAAAAGTTAGCTCGAGGGCCTAGAAAACCACGTCCATAACTGACGTTCGATGGAGAAGCATGCAATGAGACATCTCCTACTAGTTCCCCTATATAAGGAGAATTCATCAAAATTGACGGGACTAAGAACTAGTAAACTATTTTCAAATGGCGACAAGTTTTCTAGAGCGACAAGAAGAAATTGGTCCAGTTTGACCTCGTCAAACTGTGACCGGAGGCCTACAAAATGGCTTCGCCAAACTATCCCAAAAGTGCTCTTTCCTATACTGAATGTTCCATGTATTTGTCTAGTATAAAAACTAGAGGTTTGTGAAGACGGGACGTAATTTCTCCATTCAGGTTTCAACTGGCGGTTAAAAACGAAAGCCAACTTTCTAGATTTAACAGCTTTCTATTATTGTAAATCAGTGTAACATAGATCCTGTAAGAGCATCAAAAGGATTTCATATGTTTGTTTCGGGTCAAACCAAAGGTCAAGATAACTCCTAGTATACCAAGGTACACGAGGTGAAACTCCACATCTCGTTTCTAGAGATACGAAGGGTACTTAGCGAGTCTGCGAAAAATGTAAAATTTAACTATTTTAAACAGGAAGAAGGTCAACTTTATCAATGGGGAGTCAAATTCATTTGGTTGATAAAACAATATTGGAGTGATCAAGATGGGTAAGAGTTTTCTAAATCATCTCGAAGTGAGGGTAATAGTTCATGGTTTAAAGTAGATGAGTTATAATGATGTCGTGAGTTACAACAATGACAATTTATTGTTTTGCAATGAGTTGAAGGGACATTTAACTGTATTAAAAATCCTAATAATTTAAAATTCTATTTAGTTGTAAAAGAGAACTAAAACAAAAGAATTATGAGAGGTAAGGGAAGAAGAACCATGTCTGTAGAGTGAAGTCGGTCAAAACTACGGGATTTGGTTCAGTAACTTGCTTGGGCACATTGTCAACCAGATCACGAGCATCCACAGCTCCACCATTTAACATACACGTCTATCAATAAAATCTGTAACTACATATTTGAAAACCATTCCGCTACTCGGATCACATTTCTCCTACCTTCTGGATTTGACCCACCACTTGTTGAGCATGATCAAATGGTTTCTTGTTGTTGTTGTTCGGATAGAATGAGATCTTCCTCCTTTTGCGCACAACTTCAAATCTTGCAACCATTAGACCATGATTTTTGAAGGCATTTAGTCAAACACTTCACATGCCTTAAGCATGCCTCCACATTTTGCACATTCTCATGTGCTCATCAAAAACCAGCAAACATAATGATTAATTCTAGGCATGATTCTACATGAGGCACTCATGCCATCGAAGCATTTACAACCCTCATGCACTGACCCTGCATGGCTAAAAGTTAATTAAAAAAAATGAAGCTTACATGGTCAGGGTATGTTCCATAAGACCACATCTCTTTGAGGCATTCTGACAACCAGTCCAATCCCTTTTAACATAATCATTTTTTTTTGCATATTGTTGGTCGTCAAAAAGGACTTCAAGAAGAGCAACAATCAGGGGACAAGAAGTCCCTCCTCTTTAATGGGAGAGGTTCCCTTATTCAGAAATAAACCTATTTACACATATACAAAGCATGGTTTTACAATGGAACTTGGATATTATGAAATTGTTTTCTAAAAGGATCATCAATCACAAAAGGACTGAGGAATGAAAATGTGAGAACGAGTAAAAAGGCACTATTCAGAATTATAGATGATAGAGTAATTCCTTATGCATGCGAGGGTACATCGAATTGGAATAAGATCATTTGTATCACATTAATAAGATAAAATTTGAAAAGACACAAAGTTCTGTAAATAACATCTGCAAGAATACAAAGCTTCTCAGCATAATACAGATAAATGATCTAACAAGATTAAAATGAATAGCTTGAGAATAAAGGAAACCAGATAGAAAAAGAATGAAAAATCCTTCTGTATTGATTTCTTTATGATTTATTTACACTTTCAAAAATAAGCCAAGTTCTTCCTCTCTTTCAAAATGGCGAGGAGAGGCCATTATATAGTTTACAAATTATTTACTCTTGGTAACTACTTCTTTTAACTAATGTTTAGTTAAAGGGCTGCTAATCGCAATACCTCAACTAATTACAATAAATCCGAGAGGAAAAGGGGGAAGAGAAGAGAAGAATTAGGAGAAGAAGATAGGTGCTCATGACTGGGAGGGACCCACCAACTTTAAGATCCGTTGTCTAAATCTCTTCAACACCTCTGCTATGTCTCTGCCTCGTGGTACTGATGTGTTGGCAGTAGACTGAGTCCAAAATCTGAGGCACTTCTCCATTTCCTTGTCGAACTTGACATGAGTATGATAATATTTATTTGCTTCTTCCATGGCAGATTGAAGAGAGCAGATCTCCTTCATTTTTTCCTTGGAAATGGAGCTTTCCTTGAATAGATCACCTTTGAAAAAAGCTCTGAATTGAGTTTTGATTTCTTGTAAAGTGAGGGGCACACCAGAAGTCTCATCATGAAGATGGCAATGTATATCTTTGAAAGTAGATATAACTAGTGTTTTGAAGGCCTCACCCTTCTGCCAGCTATTCTTTAACTCTCCCAAAGCCTCCTCCAACACCTTGATTTTCCATTCCACGCTATAGACCCAGGACTTTGAAAAATTATCCTTGGCATCCTCGAAGACCTTGCTTGCTGTCAAAATATTTTCATCTGTTTGTCCCATTAGATGGAGGTCTACTATGCAACTGCCCCAAAGTTTAAGTTCTTTATCAATGCTCCCAATAGTGGAGGAGAGCTTCTGTTGCAAATTACTCACCTTCCCGTGGAGTTTGAAAGCTTCATCAATGAAGTTCAATCCTGTAACAAGTATATCATCTACCATAGCCTCCATAGCCCTTCCATAGACGGAATACTTGTGCATGTCTTTGATACTCTGCACTTCATCCTATCTCAGAATTACAGGTGGTGGAAGAGTAGTTAATGGGGTAGGATCCAAAACCTTATCTTTGGACAACAGAGACTTGATGAAACTTGTAAGGATCTGGGCCTATTCCTTCAACTGCTCTATGGTTTGTTACCCTTTCTCTACCCTCCCAATGACTCTGGTGACTGTTTCCTGAAGATTGTGGATTTCTCCTTCAGGGGTGGACTCTCCCATGGGAATTCTCGAGAGTTCCAGATTAGATGATTGCAAATCTTGCTCTGGCTTGGCTATCTCCAAGAATTGTTGGCCTTGAGCATCAGACACTATCCTGGAGGTAATTATATCTTTTTTGGCGTGAGAAGGAGGAGTACCGCCTAATAAGGCTGCCACAACATCAAAATTGGGTCCTAACATTCGGGAGGAAGACTTTCTCTTCTTACTGTCAACAAGAGGCTGCACCCATGCAAAAGAGGAGGAGGAAGAAGTAGGTGGGGCAAGAGGACTAAGAGACAGAGAACTCATGGCACCCAAGGTTTGTACTATTATTGCCTCAAGTTGGGATATGAGTGGAGCGCTTGGGGCTCCTGGTGCAGAGAAATCAACGGTGTTTGGAAGTTCAGTGCTCTGGACTTCTTTATCCCTATCCATTGGGGCTTCAGGGGTGCTTGCAGGAGCTGGCACTTTGCTCTCTTCACTTTCACTGAGAAAAATAATGTTCTCTGGTCTCGAAGGCAATTCTACATGTTTCCTCAGGGGGTCTTCTTCCACATGCTCCTTCTTAACTTCTTTGACTTTCTTCTGGTACACCTGGGTGGATGAGAAAGGAGTAGAGACTGTAGGTCCTTGAGTTGATGAGGCAGGAGGGGTTTACACAGGTGCTTCTGATCTGGGTCTCGATGCTTCCTTCCTTGGTGTTGAAGCATCCTTGGAGGAGGATTCCCCTGAGTGCCTTCTAAATTCACGGACCTTCTTATCAAACCAGATCTTGGTCCTGACTAAGACCGGAGCTAGGATTTCAGCCAAATCATCCCTTCTCCTTTTTGAACCAATCCAAGTCCTCCAAGGGAGTGTGTTTTACCACATTGTCATACTCATATGAGTACAGGTCATAATTATCATCTTGAAGCCCTTCAGGAACTTGGTATAAGTTGAGTTCTTGAATCAATTGTAGAGAAAACCTGTTGTAATGCCTCCTTCTTGCTTCAAAATCATCAACACAATCAGCCAAATAATCCTCTGTGTCTGCCCTATGATGATAAGTGATCTTGATGTTTTGCTCAATAAAATTTTTCAAGTCAAAGCAAGTTCTTGACTTGAAGAAATGGACAGTAATGGGAGCTAGGGCCCTTTCTATATTTTGTGCATCCAGGGTTGTTTTGCAGATGTAGTTTCCCAAAGAGATGGGGAAGTGCAAGCCAGTAATTTTCTTATCTCTGCAGGTTCTATGCAATTTGTCCAATTACCTACACACTTCTATCAAGACCATTTTGTCATTACAGAACATAGGAAGCTTGAGAGGAGTGCTCTCATAGCCTGTAAGCCTTATATAGGAAAATTTCCTAAATTGGATGAAAATAGGCACCGTAATGCGCTATCAGGCTCATAGCTTCATCAGAAAATCTCCTCGCCGTGTCACTCTCAAGAAGCCGGACAATGTACATGGTGAAAGCATCATTCACCCTTCAGAAATTACGATTGCTGGTTTCCAGGGTGAACTGCGGGCATTAGGCATACACGGGGTCATCCTTGTGAGCATCAATGTATGAGAAACCAAACCATTGCCTCGATGCTGCCAGAGTATACATCAGGTATGAAGTCATATAGAATTTCTTTGTTTGCTATACATTAGATAGCTGCTCCGCTAGGTTCATACTGATGATCTTTGCCCAGTTGATACTCTGAGTCCCTTCACACACCATGTTGATAAGTGGGCACATCCAAAAATGGAACTCATTGGTAAAGGGTAAGCCCATAACCTGAGCTAGTAGGATTATGAAATATGATAGTTCTTCATTGAAATCGGCACGGAACAGAACCTTGGATAGACGGGATGCCCCCTTTTTACGGTTTTTAAGCCACGACTTAACCACCCTCGCCTTGTACTTCTCACTGTCTTGGTCGAAGAGGGCCTATGCCTAGTTTTGAGAGATTACTATGGAATTGTCCATTTCTGGAATTCTTAGGGTAGTGCCAATGGCGGCAGTGTCAAGTTTGGTGATGAGCTCCCCATGCACATTGGCCAACTCACTCAAGTCGGGGTTGAAATGAGCACCGCAGGAGAGCACTATATCTGCGCATTGCACTAAGATAGGGAAGCCACTGGCGAAATCCAAACCACTGTCATGGATCATCTGTGCCATAGGTGAAGGGTTTGCATCAGTCATCCTTGCCCAAAAATCCCCAAAATCAAGGTGGCGAACTTCACTATCCCTGATATCGGGGAATGGCAGACTCGAGTGGTGAAATTTTTTCCTGCCCCTGGAATTTGATCTTCATGTTGATAGTAACTCGGAGAGCAAAGCTGTTGGCTGGACTTGGGATGGAATTGCAGGGGGAATGGATACGTGCATAGGAATTTTGGTCACAAGGGTTCGAGCAATAGATAGCATGAAAGCAATGTGCAAAAACACATAGGGGGAAGCTCGTTATATAGCCATTTAGGAGAGAGAAAGATAATAAATGCACATTAAATACACATCTACAAAATTGAAAAGTAAGATATTCGGGTAGAGCGGGAAAAATTAGCGCGAATGGCACTTGGTTCATTTGGGACACGAGGGACACGAAAGCGTGAAGTACGCGGTTCAGCCGATTCGGGTGACGTGGGGAAAAGATGCACAAATGTTCTTGGGACATGTGGGATGAAAGTACGTGAAATATGTGATTCGGCCCGAATCAGACGAAAAGGGAACAACGGGTCCAGGCGAACTTTGGACATTTGGGACAAAAAGTTTCGACGGGCCTGAAAAGAACGGACTTTGGGTAAACCGGCCAATTGGGGAACAGAGAGCCGAATGAACCTAGGACACAAAGGACAAAAAAGTCTAACAGGCCCGAAAAACACAGAAAATGACCCAAAAAATGTAGATTTTCCCAATTTCTTGACTTATCACATTACCAGGATAATAGAAAAGACACTTAACCTCAAAATTTTAATTTTCAACTCTTAAAAGCAGGGGAATTTTGATGTGGACAACACATATCTTGCTATCATTGTAGTCCAGGAGGCCACATATCTTTCAGGTATTTTGTCAAATAGTTTGCATGCATTGTGTATGCCTTCACATTTTGCATACATGCCGATCTGGGGCACCTGACAAGAAATTTACAGATATCATCTTCCCATGATGCTTTGATTGATGTCCATGCGCTGTTCTAAAGCTACCATCTTGGCATAGGCTGGGAAGATATCAACAAAGGTTGTGGGGGTATGGCTTCAAACCTGCCAACCGTAGTTTGCTTGGAAAATTTCCAATGCAGTTTCAACAAAACCATTTTGTGCATATCCCGAAATCATTGCAGTCCATGGAACCGCATTTCTTCCACACATTTAGTCGAACAGGTCGCATGCTTCCACGTTTTACATATGTATTTGCCAGGGTGCTTGGAACTAGAACATAAAAAAATCCCTTCTCCATAATGTTTGGGTGGATGACTGTATTAATTTCAAAGCTCTTATTTTGGCGCAGGATGGGAGGTTATTGGAAAATGGATGTGGAGTCTGGCTTTACACATACCTAATGCATTTGTTTGGAAGTTTCCAATGCCTTTTCAACAAACTCATTTATGCATATCCTACCATCGTGGCATTCCATGAGCCCACATTTCTTTGAGGCATTCTATCAAATAGTTTTATGTGCCTTCTACACATCCGTTTTGCGCATACACGTCAACCAGGGCAGTAGCAACTATAACATCTGACAAAAATGCCTCTCCAGTTCATGTTTTGGTAGCTGTCCACGCGAGTCCCAGAACTCATTTTTTTTTGCTACAGGCAGCGAGGGCGCTGGTGTAGGTCGCAGCAATCTATAGCACCCCATGAGATGACATCTGGTGATGCATTTGTATGAAGAGAACAAAATGGAGCCCAAACACAGCCATAATACTCCAATAGAGCTGTCTCATTTTTTCATTTGGTCAAAACTAAAATGGCACCCATACTATGCAAAGTGCCACACATGTTCAAAGGCTCAGCCTTTGGTGGATGCGCAGAAATAGGGTTAGAGCTCCCATCCTACCTCTATGGTGGTGGCGGGCTACCCTCACACAGCACAAAGACATAAACAAAAAAAAATCATAAAGGAGCCCCCCCTCTTTTACCCTAAATCTGCCCCTCAACAAAAACCACGGGCTTTTCTTTTAATTTGAATCCTTTTATTTTATTTTATTTTTATATTTATTTTATTATATATATTTTTTATAAATGGAGGCATTACACACTTCTTTACGCAGAAAGTAGGGTATAAAAATAACAATCTCCAAATTCCAAGTACTCACTATTTTCTTAACCCCAAAAAAATTGCAAATATGTATTCACTCTATTATTAGATGAAATAAAATGAAAGAGGGAATAAGGAACCATTCTTGCCTAAAATTTTGATTCCTAAATCCTTCGAGATCTATCTCTAGCAAGTGTTACAGCAACAGTGAGTCTATGGACTCAAAACCATCCACTTCAAACTAGCAAAACAATTCAACCCTCCTTCAAATCCATATAATGACGTCTCTCGTCTTATAAATTTGCCCACATATATGAACTTCCTCTTCTGAAAATAGCTTACATGAACTCATAGCTTGATCGACATGCACTAATACCTGAAGTGGATCTTTACCCTAGATTTCAACAACAAAAACAAAATGGAGTAGTTGTATGTGGTTTTTCTTCCTTAGGGAGCTTTACGAATTTGCATAAAAATTTTAATTACACCATTAATGGTGTTCAATGTTGGAGTACCACGCCAGTGGCCCATTCAACTACTACTACCCTCCAACTTCTCCTCCAAAATTGGCAGGCTTACTACAGTTTTAAACCTCATTTGCCTTTTCCAAGAAATTAACCAAATATCATTCTCTTATTTGCTTTATATAACATAGGTCGAATAACCTCTGGTGAGAATGAATTATAATATAGTATAAGACCAAAGTTATAATCTCTTAATTTAAACATGCATGGCCTTAAAATTATTATTTAAATGCCCCAAAATGCCTGAAGTCCATGGGATTACAATACATAATTTTACTTATGTTGGCAAGTCTCTTATGGTCTAAGACCTCCTTTAAGTTATCAATGATCTATACATAGTGGGTTTGGTTCTACCACTTTACAGTCATTTCAACGATATTCAACAATCTTCGACACCCCCATAGGATTACATATAAATCACACAATCAATTTTCAATAATTCAAAGGTCCTAAAATTAACATCTCAACCCAGAATTTACAAACCCAAGTCAACTAATCCATTAAGTGATTAATCATTAATATGGGTTAAGTGAATCTCTCCACTCGACTCCAATGTTTAAAACACATTACCCTCTAAGGTTGTCACAATGATAATCATTATCTCACAAATATGTATATTAGTCTTACAAATATTTAGACCATGCCTAATGTGATATCATGGCCCAAGATTAATTTGCAGTAATGCACATCATGAAGTAGATACTTTTGGCTCGTAATTCAAGTCATTCACAATATTTCGTGAGACTTATTGACTTAGTGCTTACAAGCTTAAGCCAGTAACAATAATATTGTTCATTAATTATCAACAACACCCTTAGTTTAGATAATCACAAGATCAACATCAGTTCTTAATAACCATATCATTTCCTTTGTCTTGTTTTCTCAACCTTTATTGAAAACACTTGTTTCTCTTCCACTTGATGTTAAGATCGGTCGAAGACAACGATCTTGTTAAATTCTTGACTATACTTGTGGGGTATTATAAATTTTTTTGCGCGATGAAAAATAGAGTGAATTTTAAGACACATTGAAAAACACATTGTGTTTTTCAGCACTTTGAAAAACGCATTTCGGTTCTGAAAAAAATGCAACCCATGATGTTTTTCCTCTTTTTTGTAAACATTGAATCCACATTAACTAATTATCATGTGCAAAAATGTTGATTTTTTTCAAAGTGCTAAAAAGTATAGCGAGTTTTCCAGCACTTTGAAAATGTAATTCAGTTGTGGAAATGGTGCAATCCATGATTTTTTTCCTCCTCATTGTAAATATTGAATCCACATCAACTAATTATCAGGTGGGGAAGGGTTAGTTTTTTTTCATAGTGACGACTAATAAAGTGTGTTTTTCAACATGTTGAAAAACACTCTTTATTACTTGTCACTATGAAAAATGTAATTTGGTTGTAGAAATGTTGCAATCCATGATGTTTATCCTCTTTTTTTGTAAATATTGAATCCACATCAACCAATTATCAGGTGGAC
Organism: Taxus chinensis; assembly: GCA_019776745.2. Lineage (NCBI taxonomy): Eukaryota > Viridiplantae > Streptophyta > Pinopsida > Cupressales > Taxaceae > Taxus > Taxus chinensis. Next base: position 854,480,384 of record CM034149.1, on the reverse strand, counting down.
AAGGGTTGGTTTTTTCATAGTGATGAGTAATAAGATGTGTTTTTTTGACACTTTGAAAAACGTAATTTAGTTCTAGACAAGGTGTAAACCACAATGTTTTTCCTCCTTGATTTAATGATTGAATCCACATCAATTAATTATCAGGTGGAAAAGAGTTGTTTTTTTTTCGAAGCGATGAAAAAATAGAGTGAGCTTTTCGACACGTTAAAAAACACACTGTGTTTTTTAACACTTTAAGAAATACATTTTAATTTTGGAAAAGGTGCAAACCATGATGTTTTTCCTCTTTGTTTTAAACATTGAATCCACATCAACTAATTATCGGGTGGACAAGAGTTGATTTTTTTCAAAGTGCTGAAAAATAAAGTGAATTTTTCGACACGTTGAAAAACACATTGTGTTTTTCAACACTTTGAAAAATGTAATTCGGGTGTGGAAAAGGTGCAATTCACGATGGTTTTCCTCCTTGTTGTAAGGATTGAATCCACATCAACTAATTATTAGGTGGAGAAGGGTTGGTTTTTTTCATAGTGACGAGTAATAAAGTGTGTTTTTCGACACGTTGAAAAACACACTATGTTTTTTGGCACTTTGAAAAATGTAATTCGGTTGTAGAAATTGTGCAATCCACGATGTTTTTCCTCTTTCTTGAAAAGATTGAATCCACATCAATTAATTATTAGGTGAAGAAGGGTTGTTTTTTTTCATAGTGATGAGTAATAAGGTGTGTTTTTTGACACGTTGAAAAAACACATTGTATTTTTCAGCACTTTGAAAAACGCAATTCAGTTCTGGACAAGATGCAAACCATGATTTTTTTCCTCCTTGTTGTAACGATTTAATCCATGTCAACTAATTATCAAGTGGAGAAGAGTTTTTTTTAAGTGATAAAAAAATAGAGTGAGTTTTTCGACACGTTAGAAAACACACTATGTTTTTCAGCACTTTGAAAAACACATTTCGGTTCTAGAAAAAGTGCTACACATGATGTTTTTCCTCTTTGTTATAAATATTGAATCCACATAAACTAATTATCATGTGGACAAGCGTTAATTTTTTGCAAAGTGCTTAATAATAGAGTAAGTTTTTTGACACGTTGAAAAACACACTATGTTTTTCAACACTTTGAAAAATGTAATTTGGTTCTAGAAAAGGTGTAATTCACAATGGTTTTTCTCCTTGTTATAAACGATTGAATCCACATCAACTAATTATCAGGTGGAGAAGGGTTGGTTTTTTTCATAGTGACAAGTAATAAAGTGTGTTTTTTGACACGTTGAAAAACACACTATGTGTTTTTCAGCACTTTGAAAAATGTAATTCGGTTGTGTAAATTAGGTGCAATCCATGATGTTTTTCCTCTTTTCTTGAAAATATTGAATCAACATCTACTAATTATCAGGTGAAAAGGGTTGGTTTTTTTCATAGTGACGAGTAATTGGTGTGTTTTTCGACACGTTGAAAAACACGGCGTATTTTTCAGCACTTTGAAAAATCCAATTCGGTTCTAGACAAGGTGCGAACCACAATGTTTTTCCTCCTTGTTGTAACGATTGAATCCACATCAAATAATTATCAGGTGGAGAAGAGTTTATTTTTTCAAGTGATAAAACAATAGAGTGAGTTTTTTGACACGTTGAAAAACACACTATGTTTTTCAGCACTTTGAAAAAAGTATTTCAGTTCTGAAAAGGTGCAGCCCATGATGTTTTTCCTCTTTGTTGTAAACATTGAATCCACATCAACTAATTATCATGTGGACAAACGTTGATTTTTTTCAAAGTGCTGAAAATTAGAGCGAGTTTTTTGACATAGGTTAAAAAACACAATGTGTTTTACAGTACTTTGAAAAATGCAATTCGATTTTAGAAAAGGTATAACCCATTATGTTTTCCCTCTTTGTTGTAAACATTGAATCCACATCAACTAATTATCAGGTGGATAATGGTTGGTTTTTTCAAAGCGATGAAAAAATAGAGCGAGTTTTAAGATACGTTGAAAAACACAGTATTTTTTAGCAATTTAAAAAATGCAATTTGGTTGTGGACAAGGTGACAACCCATGATGTTTTTCCTCCTTACAAACATTAAAGAATCCATGTCAACTAATTATCAGGTGGATAAGGGTTGGTTTTTTCAAAGAGATGAAAAAATAGAGCCGAGTTTTTTGACACATTGAAAAACACAATATTTTTAAGCACTTTGAAAAATGCAATTCGGTTCTAGACAAGGTGCAAACCACGATGTTTTTCCTCCTTTTTGTAACGATTGAATCCACATCAACTAATTATCAGGTGGAGAAGAGTTGTTTTTTTCGAATCGATGAAAAAATAGAGTGAGTTTTAAGACACGTTGAAAAATGAAATTCAGTTCTCAAAAAGGTGCAAACCACGATGCATTTTATCTTTTTTGTAATAATTGAATCCACATCAACTAATTATCAAGTGGATAAAGTTTTGTTTTTTCAAAGTGATGAAAAACATAGAACAAGTTTTAAGATATGTTGAAAAACATTATGTTTTTCAATATTTTGAAAAATGTAATTCGATTTTGGAAAATCTGCAACCCACTATGATTTTACTATTTTTTGTAAACATTGAATCCACGTCAACTAATTATCAGGTGGATAAGGGTTGGTTTTCCAAATTGATGAAAAAATAGAGTGAGTTTTAAGACACGTTGAAAAACACACTATATTTTTCAGCACTTTGAAAAACGCAATTCTGTTCTATAAAAAGGTGCAAATCACGATGCATTTCCTCCTTGTAATGATTGAATCCACATCAACTAATTATCTAGGTGGAGAAGATTTATTTTTTTTGAAGTGATGAAAAAATAGAGCGAGTTTTAAGACATGTTGAAAAACCACACTATTTTTTTAGCACTTTGAAAAATGTAATTTGATTATGCAAAATGTTGCAACCTACGATGTTTTTCCTCCTTGTTGTAAACATTGAATCCACATAAAATAATTATTAGGTGGAGAATGGTTGATTTTTTCAAAATACTGAAAAATAAAGTTTATTTTTTGACACGTTGAAAATCACACTGTATTTTTCAGTACTTTGAAAAACACAATTTGATTCTGAAGAAGGTGCAAACCGCATGATGAATTTCCTCCTTGTTGTAATGATGCAAACCACATTAACTAATTATCATGTGGAGAAAGGTTGGATTTTTCAAAATGCTGAAAAACAGAGTTTGATTTTCGATAGGTTGAAAAACACTTTGTATTTTTTGGCACTTTGAAAAACGTAATTTTTTTGAAGAAGGTGCAAACCAAGATGCATTTCCTCCTTGTTGTAATGATGAAATCCACATAAACTAATTATCAGGTGGAGAAGGGTTTATTTTTTCAAAGTGCTGAAAAATAGACTTTATTTTTCGACACGTTGTGTTTTTCAGCACTATGCAAAACGTAATTAGATTTAAACCAATGTGCAAAACACGATACATTTCCTCCTTGTTGTAACGATGCAATCCACATCAACTAATTATTAGGTGGAGAAGGGTTGATTTTTTCAAAGTGTTGAAAAATAGACTTTATTTTTCGATACGTTAAAAAACACACCGTGTTTTTCAGCACTATGAAAAACGTAATTCGGTTTAAACTAAGGTGCAAACCATGATGCATTTCCTCCTTGTTGTAACGATGCAATCCACATCAACTAATTTTCAAGTGGAGAAGGGTTCATTTTTTCAAAGTGCTGAAAAATAGACTTTGTTTTTCAACACGTTGGAAAACAAATTATGCAAGTGGAAAAAGGTTAACTATTTTCAAAGTACTAAAAACATGAGTGTTTTTCGACACATTCAAAAACACACTGTGTTTTTCACGTAATATTAAAAACATAATTCGATTTATAAAAAAGTGTAAACCACGATATATTTCCTCCTTGTTGTAATGATGCAATCCATATCAACTAATTATTAGGTGTGATTTTTCAAAGTGCTTAAAAATACAATCTTTTTTTCAACACGTCAAAAGCACACTATGTTTTTCAACACATCAAAAACTCAAAGTTGTTTTCCATTAGGTACAAACCATGATACATTTTCTCCTTGTAATGATACAATACACATCAACTAATTATTAGGTGGAGAAGAGTTGGTTATTTTCAAAGTGCTAAAAAATAAAGTTTATTTTTTGACAAGTTTAAAAACACACTGTGTTTTTCAGCACTTAAAAAATGCAATTTAATTTATAACAAGGTGCAAACCATGATGTTTTTCTTCCTTGTTGTAATGATGCAATCCACATCAACTAATTATTAGGTGGAGAAGGGTTGAATTTTTTTAAAGTACTAAAAAATAAAGTTTGTTTATCGACACGTTGAAAAACACATTGTGTTTTTCAACACTTTGAAAAATGCAATTTGGTTTATAACAAGGTGTAAACCACATGATGGTTTTTCTCCTTGTTGTATGGATGTAATCCACATCAAATAATTATCAGGTGGAGAAGAGTTGATTTTTTTCAAAGTGCTGAAAAACAGAGTGTATTTTTCTGCAAGTTATGAAACACACTATGTAATTCAACACTTATGCAATTCAGTTTATAACAAACAACCCACAATAGCATTTCCTCCTTGTTTTAAGGATGCAATCCACATCAACTAATTATTAGGTGGAGAAGAGTTCATTATTTTCAAAGTGCTGAAAAGTAGAGTTGTATTTTCTGAAACGTTGAAAAACACACTGCATTTTTCAATAATATGAAAAACATGCAATTCGGTTCTATAACAAGGTGTAAACAACATGATGGATTTCCTTCTTGTTGTAATGATGCAATCTATATCAACTAATTATTAGGTGGAGAAGGGTTGATTTTTTATAAGTGCTTAAAAATACACTATGTTTTTCAACACATCGAAAAACTCAACACCATTTTATATGAGGTGCAAAGCACGATGTCTTTTCCTCCTTGTTGTGATGATATCATTTGTATATATAATAGGTATAATTAAATTATAATCAACAATTGTTATATGAATGTTAAAACTTCTAAAATAACAGAAGTTCCACTCCTTTTTATTTAAACCCATGTGCAGAGCCCATATTACACTGGATAAAATGTGACAAAATCATAATATTAGACAAACCATTTATAAATTAACACCAAATTGATAGTAACCGTAGAAAATACGGGGGTTTTCTTCAATTTTACTTGCTTAAAAATTATTCTCAAGTAAGAGCTGAATAATATTTTTTCCCTTACCGCAGATGTGGATGCGGATAATACCTAAATGATGAGTATTTTTTAATATTAGAACTACAGATATGCATAAAATATCTTATAAGACTAGATGATAATAATGATTTACATTGAAATAAACCCATACTATTCTTGCAAACTTCTCCTTGAAAACCAAAACATTTTTTTTCAAACGAAAAATCCTTCCCATCAAATCGGTATAACACTGCAAAAAAACTATGAGAAGATGAGAAGTTAGACCTGAAGCAATACAAACAAATTTTTAGTCTTAATGAATGGTAACACACATTTAAACTAAGATCAAACCATTCATCAATATATGCACATGTTTAAATAAAATTACTTGACGATGTCAAAGCTGCAGACATTTAACAAGTCCATCAATAGTCTTTATGTAGTATGAAAATTACATGCTTCAATGAGTACTATGAATTCTCTATAATATGTAGATTAACTAGACAGTAACATTCACAATACTCACACATTCTAAATCTTCTTGAAATTTAAAGCTTGCTATCTGATTTTCACACCTTCTAATATTTTATTATGTTTTTATTATTTAATTATTATTTAATCTTATTAAAACTCACAATATACATTTAACCAACATCTTTTGATGTCAAAGGTCGAATGGACAGTGTGATTTTATTACAAAGTCATATTTGCATTTATTAGATGCGTCTTCAGTGGGAGTGACTGGTACATTTTTCTCAGTTGATTCCTTAGCCTGGATGTACATCTTCTTCCATACTTCCTTGTGAAATTCATGTATTTTAACAATGAAATTAAATATTTCTACGTGATTTTCAAACACTTTTTTGTTCGATTCACCAATTTTCTCCCAATTCTTAATTTCTAATTCCAAATCTTTAACCTCAAGCTCCAACTCCATCTTCCTTGAGGAAGCATCTCCTAATTGGTCCAATAATTCCTTTTTTTGAACAATTTTAATTATTGCAATGTAAGTATTTCACACTCGGTTTTATAAAACTCTGCCTTATTCATTGCAAGTTTCATTTCTAATTCCATACAGAATGAAGGGGAATAATCATCTTCTTGTCCAACTCTGACATATTTGTTTGTAGGGCTCTCTGCATTCTTTCTGAACACATAAGTACTGGCCCTATCGAATGTTTCATAATCTTTCGGTTCCTACACTAGTGAGGCCTTACACTTTCTAACCTTCTTTTGTTTTGTCCATCTAATTAAACCTATATTTAAACAACTGATTAATATTTTTCAATATTCAAACATAATTATTAATATATGTCACCATTCAAACGTAATTATGAAATATATAAAAAAATATAGTAAGCACATCAAACCCAAGTAGACATACAAAGAATGAAGAACGCAACTATGTAACCATTAACCACAAACCGTGGTCCATAATACACAAGATTTGAAAGAAAAATTGTGAATTATCTACAATAAATTTCTGAACATGTCAAACCCTAGTAGGAATACATGGAAGAAGAACATAACTATGTAACCATATATATACTGTAATCCACAATCCATAGTCCCATTAATACATTAACCAAATACGCAGTGACAACATCATCATTTATACAATAAATGAAATGTAACATAAGAAGAATAAAAACCATCTAATGTGCTATAGACAAAACCACAAACCACATTCAATTTATCAAGAGTGCAATACTAAATAATAAACGCCAAACACATTAAAGTAACAACATATCATCACACTTAAATACACTTTTCTTCTAATCACACTTGTATTACTATTCATTATTCATCACACATCACATACCAGATGTAACAATCCATATACATGATTTGAATACTAATTAATGTGCACATCATAACATCAACCGAAAAACAACCATATTAGAATAAAATCACATACATCTAATAATCATAATATAACTATATACATATATCAATCTCATATATTACATTACACAGGCTATAATCATTAATATGTGTTTAACAAGTATGTTTTCATCTCAAAGGCTGCATGACTGGTGTATTCATTTGTTATCTTTGTCTTCAGTGGGAGTGTTCCTGGTAATTTTTCCTCAATTGTCACCTTGGCCTACATGTACATCTTTTTCCATACTTCCTTCTGATCTTCGTGTATTTTAATATTACGGTATTAAAGCTTGTACTACTTGATTTGCAAACACGTTTTTGTCTGCTTCATGCATTGTATTCACAATTCTTAATTTATAAGTTCTAAATCCTTGAACCTCATGCTCTAACTCCATCTTCCTTGAGGAAATTTCTCCTGTTTCATCTAATAATTCCTTATTTTTTCGTAAAATATAAATTTTCCAATGCAAGGCTTTCACACTCATTTTGATACATCTTTGTCCTTCTCTGTTACAAGTTTCATTTCTAATTCCATACAGAGTGATGAGGAAGACTTATCTTCTTGTCTAGCAATGACAACTTTGTTTGTAGGGCTCTTTGCATTCTTTTTGAATGCATAAGTGTCACTATTGAATGTTTTATAGTCTTTCAGTTCCTGCACTGGTGAAGTCCTTGTGCTTTCCAGCCTTATTTTGTCTTGCCATCTAATTAAATATGTATTTAAACAACCTATTATTATATGTTATCATTTAAACATAATTATAAAGAAAATAATGCACTTAACTTTTACTTAATAAAATATTATCATGGATGAAATATATATACGAAAGTTTTAGTAAACACATCAAACCCAAGTAGGCATACATGGAAGAAGAACGCAACTATGTATCCATAAACCAAAAATCGTAATCCATAATACAAAAGATTTTGAAAGAAAAATTGTGAATTATCTATAGTAAATTACTGAACACGTTAAACCCAAGCAGGCATACAAGGAAGAATAACTCAACTATCTAACGATATACCATAAACTATAATCCACAATCCATAATTACATTAATACATTAACCAAGATACAAAGTGACAACATCATCATTTACATAATAAATGGAATGTCACATAACAAAAATAAAAACCATCTAATGCACTATAAACAGAATGTAAATGGATAACTCGATGTAACCCATAACCACAAACCATATTCAATATATCAATAATGCAATACTAAATCATAAACCTCAAACAAATTAAAGTAACATCATCATCATATACACATATATAGTAATCTGAATCCTCACAAGAAATGTTATACAATAAATGTTTTCATCTCCTTTTCTACCTATTATTAGCGACAAGACAATATTCCATCATAATATATAATATGTTTAATCTCATCTCTATGAAAAAAATTAAGCGTGTAATGCCAAGAATGGGTGGGGCATATGATGTCTTTCTCTCGAGTATGGCACATTTTCTCAACCTGTACCTCATCATCCTGAAATCCAATCATATAGTAAATAAGTCAACATAGATGAATCTCTTAGTTAAACACATAATTAAATTAAATCATCCATTACATCTACTTGCCTCTTCACAAGTGTCAAGTATGATATCTCTGAGATCCCATATAACAAACCCTTTGACACACTGCTAAAAAGTGCTTGCAAATGTATTAGGGTAGGGCAATGGAGTAATGGGAATAATGGCCTAAAAAATAATAACTTTCACAGTAAATTGGGGGAGTGTGATGCCATGACACTTCCGTGCAGGCTACTATCACAAACCACTCCTCTCACGACAACTATATCATCTGACATTAGCCTGACTTCGACCCCGTCAGGAAAATCTTGGAATAATGACAATCTCAATTACATTAATAAATTTATCTTAATTTCACCAAAAAAGAATACAAAAAATCAAATGAGAACATTCAATAACTTATCATTCCAACTTCACCCTCTCTTATACTATCAACAAAATCATTTGAGGCCCTCTCCCCATACCTCCTCTCATCACCCTCTCTCTTCTCGACTGGAAAAGAAGTTGCAACTCCAACAATATTCATATCTTTCTTATCTGACCTCTCGTGAAGCTATCTCACCAATAAGATCGATACCACATATTGATTGTGAAGGGTATGTCTTATCGCAAATGTCCACCTACAACAATTGAGTCATCAAGACAATTTAAACATCAACAACATAAGGAAACATACAATTTTCAAGTGTGTGTTAAGTTGTTTTTACCTTTCTCCATTTCACACTATGAATAGAGTTTCTTTGTCGGCGTAGGAGCTGACACAAGAGAATGTCATAATATTAGGCACACCTATAGTTAGTATATACAAAAATAAACAAAAATTATATTCTATATAACAACGAAAGACCAATAATTACTTATGTTATCATTCATAGGGGGTCAACATTTCCACTACTTGTTCCACCATCTTCTCTATCTTCATCTTCATGACATAATATTAAGTTTTTGATTTCTAATCAAACATAATATATAATATATTATACTAATCTTAAATTTACCTCTGTTTCAATATTTGAGTTAATTTTCCTCTCACTCTCAACCAATGATCCTCTCTCACCTTTCGTATCTCTTTTGAATCATAGACGTGCATTGCAACATCCACCTCCCTCTTTCCTTCCTAGCTCAACTCCTTGAATCAATTTTTGAATTTTTATTTGCAAACTCGATCAATAACACTCATGCGCTGTAGATAAAATCATTTCCTCATGACATAGTTCATATCCCCCTCTCTTTTTTGCATGTATGCCTTGCTCCTATCTTGAGGGATAGGTGGTTGTTTTCCCATATGCTTACAGCCACACTTACGAGGTTCAACGAAGGGAAGATTGTGTGCTACCTGGCGATGTCGATTAAGTCTATGCAACTCCGAAAACCTAACATCCCCACTAACAACACATGATCCATGCTAGAAAAAATAATGAATACGACCATTAACATGTTCGGTTTTGTACTCTATGGGTGGATCACATATATCTTAGCGAATGGGCTCAGAAGGACCATCCAACGTAACGTCATCAACTATTAGAGGAGCATCTCCCTTTACATCCTCTATGACACTTGTAAAACGTGTGTGTGCCATGTGATGTGAAGGTGCTTGTATCTAAAGAGTACAGGTACATAACTATTAGCCCAACATAAAATATTAAGTATTTTGCAAAAAAAGTGATGTTCACATAATTGAATATTACCATCATGGAATGTGAAGATACCTATGTGAAAAGACATCAATTTCATATTTGTTATCCCAAAAAATGACATTAGGTAAATTGCTACGATAAACAATTAATGTTCACAAAGTTATATATTATTGTCTCATTATTTATGTCTTCCCAGAAAACATAAGAACGGATTGTGAACATGGATCGACCCATGTCATCGAGCTTCCACATGTTTCATTCATGTCTGTTGTCATAACCATCTTTGAAGTGCCATATTGTAAAACAAGTTAAACTGAAAAAAATGGTGCACGAAGTTATTTATTTGTATTTTACATTCATATTGAGAAAATAGTGTACAATAAACGATTTGTGACAAAGTTATCTGTACACATTATTTTTAATAACTGGATACATGACTCTAGATGTTTCTGTAGACACCTATAATTTAGCTTGAGTAATTTAAATACTTAAATTACGCTAAGTATTCTTTTTCCCGTAAATTGACGAAATATCGTCAATAATGCTCACTCTCTCTTCTATCACCATTAATTAGCTACATTGCACTAGTTAATTAACCCTTCTATCAAACAAATAAACCAATTACCGACCTTTCGTTAATAAATCCCCCTTTCTATCTAGACTAATTAATTATTATTAATTAATTTGTTTTCTCTTCCACTAAATCAATAAATTATCATTTACTTGATTAAATTCCTCCCATAGACTAAATCATGATAATTATTCCTCTAAAAAACTTTTATAAGTTTTCACACCTATTAATTAATCACTTTGGTTAATTAATTAATAAACCCCCTCAATCCCTATGAGTCACTAGAGAACAAACTAAACTCTCCTAAGGTTGACTCAACCATTTCTAAACCTCTCTTATCCACAACTAACCCAACCTCTTTATTATCCCACATGTAGAGGGATGTAGAGATTATTTTATCCATTGGGCTATATAAAGAGCCCTCATACCTTTCTTCTTACACCTAAATGAGCATAAAGCCTAAGCTATAGCCATTTTCATAATCTTAGAGTGTTCTTCATTGGAGGAGCTAGCTATTTTCATTTTTTTCATTCATTATTCCAAGTTTGAAGTCATATGGAGATATGTCAAATGGTCTTGTAGCCATGGATTGACAAGACTCCATTCTTGAAACATTGGGATTCAAGCATACAATTAACCCTTTTGATTGTTAAGGATCTAAATAGGTTCATTTCATTAGCATTCAATTAGAGATAGAGATTAATGGATTGTTGGGTTTTTAAATGGAACTTTAACAAACCATAGTTAGGGGAAAACAAGTCCCTCCTCTTTAATGGGAGAGGTTCCCTTATTGAAAGCAATAAGCAAAAATTATATACAAATGTACAACTTTAAAAGTGTGGATTCCTGATACTTTGAAATGTTTTATGCCCAAAGATCATCAATACGAAAGAATGGAAGAATTAAGGAGATGAGAAAGGAAGAACATAACACTACCTTCAGGAAATATAGATGGTAGAGTATAACCTTATACGTATTGAGCCAAGGAGATGTAGGGTAGAATCATTCAATTTCATAACCAATATAATTCCACAGACACAATTATGGAAATCATATAAACAAGAACACAAAGTTTCTTATCATAAAAGATGGATGATTCCCAAATTTCAGAACAGGAAAGAAGGAATAGCAGAGGAAGAAAGGGAAAAACTTGTGTATTAATTACTTCGAATCTATTACCTTTACAGAGTATTAGGATCCAACCCTAACAACGACATGAAGAAGCCATTAAATAGCTTCCAAGAATGGTTACATTTGGCTACAAAAATGATGAAACTGATTCAAGAAAATGACCTCTAAACCTCTCCAACATCTCGGTCGTTTCCATACCTAGCAAAAAAACCAGATGCATTGAATTGCAATCATTCATCACACCTTTACAAAATTTGAATTCAATCCGTCCACGTGGGAGAGATTTTAAACTGAAGCGGGCCTGAGGCCACCTTTTGTATTTTGTGCCTTTTAGAGAAATAACACTTTGGAACATTTTGTCACACCCACTCACTTTTGATACGGGCTCTACACGTGGTTTTACTTGAGTGGCGATGGAGCCACATGTCACTTTTATAATTTTACTTCTTTTCAACGCAGGCTCAAAAACTCAAATTGCTCCATCGACCTGCCTCTCTGCTTTGACTTTCAATGCGGGCTCAACATTTGACTTTATCCCTTGGCATGGGTAGGGCTGCGGGTCACTTTATAACTTTAAGCTCTTTATGGAAACAAATCCCACATTCTCGCTTTGAATTTTCAACGACAGGGTCATGGCTTACTTTATACTTTACGTCCTTTTGGAAATAAAACCAAAATTCCCAAATTGCCCTGATGGCCTATCCTCCCACCTTGACTTTTTCAAAGCATGAAAACAAAAAAGGGTCTTCCTATCTGCTACCACTTGGAACATGGCTATGTGTCCCATTGTGGGCCAGTTTAATTTTTTTGTGTTTTTGACTAAGTCCCTTTTGTTTGGCGGGGCCACATGTCTAACCCTAGACACGTGGAGGCTCAGCGCACATTTGGGACATGCATTCAAATTTTTCCTTTGAATTTGTGTCGAGATAACACGTGGAGGCTTCTGTAAACCCTTCTATACTTAGCCGATTCAGGATTGTTCTGTCTTCATTTCAGACCTGGGACACGTGGAAAGCCTTCGCTTATTTGAGGACTATCCCTTGGGCCCTGCCCTTGGAGTTGCATCGTTTGGACGCATGGAGGCTTCCGCTTCCACTTGAAACATGGCCACACCGCATCTAATCAAATATGACCACGTACTACCCATGGATGTTGGGGAAAAAATTGACAGGGAAGATACACCTATCGTTCATGACTATGAAAAAATAAAAATAAAATGGAAAACCCCACCTTTACGCTCGAATTTCAAACTGTTCTCCATGGAATGAAAAATTACAAACAATACCAAGCTCAACATGATCCATAGCCAAAGAGAAGAATTGAAAATGACATTTGAATGAAAGAAAATATTTTTCAAGCAAAAGCATGGATCACTCCAAGGTACTGACTCAAAATTTTCAAAACTTGACTTCAAAAAGAGGGGAATTTTGAGGGTAACAACATGGATTAACATGTTAGTTTGAATATTTATTCATGTTCTAATGCAAGGATGTTAGTAGATTAGTCATGTTTAACTTGTAAGCATGATGGTGCATTTATTTTGATTTAGCTTTGTTTTAAGACTACTATGTGTTAGTTATAATTCTTTTTCCATTGCTAAAAAATTCTTGCACACATTTGGCATGCCAGGAGAGACCGATCATTTGTCCTTTAGCATTATAGTTTAATTTTTTTTGTTATTTCAACATTTGACTAACCCTTACTATACACATGTGTGAAAATATGTTATAATTCTTATGGTTTTTGTTAACCTTACATGTGTAGAGTCTTACTTAGAGCTTTAATTTTGATGGGCTATTGTCAATTTTGAACTAACATGTTAAAATTTGGTGCATTTTGAACATTTTTGTGTCATTGAGCCATATTTTAACATCATCACCAGGTTCAAATTTTGTAGGGGGTCACAGTTACAAAAAACCACGCACTAATGCACTAAACCACATGCATGCACTAATCCCAGCGCGCACACACACATTGTTGTAATATTGTACCTTTGCTACTATCAAAAACTTGTCAGGCTAGTAAAAGCACCCTAAAGGTGGTGCATACACCCTTCTATTAATGCACATGTTGTGTCTGCATCTATGGTGTAGGCACCCTTATGCTAGTGCATATATCTCTTGGCCAGCACACACGCACTGTCTTAGTTTTTTTACCTTTTATTTTTCTGCCCACACACACACATCTATACCCCTAGAGCACATGTACATATCCTAGTGTAGGCATCTTTCGAGTAGTGCAGGCACACTGTAGATCTGATAGGTTTACACAAAGGGGTGCAGGCGCCCTAACCCATGCACACACACCCTAACCTAAACACAGGCACCTCAGTCTGGGCTTGCATGTCAATCTGGTGTTTTCAAAAGTTTGTGTTCTTAAATGCTAACATCATTATGCAGGTTTAATTTGATTAATTTCCATTTTTATCAGGGGTATGTTTACATGCTTTTGTTAGGTTATATCAAACATTTGATAAACCTTGTATGCTTAATCATAAGAGTAAGGTCACATATACTCTTCCCCTCATGTCTTTTGGGGAAATATTGGGAATCAGAAATGATTCTTATATCTTTTATGTGCTTTGAAAAATGTTTAGAATGTCCAAATTGAGTCAAGATGTATGTATTTTGTGTTTGAATTAATTACTTTCCATTTGTTGATTTCTTGATTGGATCTTACGTCGCGTATGCTCTTCTCTTGTGTCCTATGATGATCTTGAGAATCATAAACAACATTTATTATCATTTTATAGAAAATTACAAATCCGTTGTGTAGAACCAACAATGCTTGTCAAAGAAAAGAGAAGTCAAGACAAAACTAAACTACTAATACGGTTTTCATGCAGGTTGCCAAAAGGTGTTCAAGTAAACCACATCAAATTAAATAAGATAAAAACACACCACAAACATCACATTGTATTTGCAAGTTCGGATAAGGGTACGCCCTATCTACTTAAAACTAGGACATAAACCCTTTGGCATAAACCTTAAGCTATAATAATGGGGGTGGTCCTAGGAACCCCAAAGTAGTCCACACAAGAGGGAACCTTGTGGATGAAAAGGGAAGTGCTCTACACAACCTACTTGACTAGTATTACCATTTGTGAGATTTAGCATCAAGGTTATCTGTATCATGACCCCAGTGAGAGTAGACGATGGACGCATTTATTGCCCACTATGCTTGAAGGGGGTAATGTAAATCCGAGATACTCTAAGAATTAGTCAGTGTGACTTTTCTTGGAAAATTGAGCTCGCTCTAGATAACTTGTGACACCTAGCTGAGTGAACCACCTAGGAAGCTATCTTTGACCAGGAGCCAACTTAGACCATATCAAAACCAATTTGAGTTGAGAACTATTATTCATCATGAAACATGTGAAGCATTACTTTTGTCTTAGTTTTTCACTTGCCCTAAGGCGAGGAAAAACTCTGTTGAAGTGAGGCCAACATTTTTCACTCCCAATTGATCTACTTCCTTCACTTTATTTTGACACTTTGTTGATTAGAAGAAGAGTGACTACCCTTGTGTTGCTAATTGATTGTATTCACCACTTTTGTGTCTGTTTACGCTCATCCATGTTTGCGGACTGAGTTGTTAAACATCTAAAGTGTGTGGAGATGTTTTCATATCATTGGTAGTCATTTTTGATCTTGATACCGAAGTCAAGAACGTCATCGTAGTTAGGCTTGATTCATCACTTTGATTCTCCTTTGAATGGTTATCTTGTTTATATTGTGTCACTACAATTTTTGGTATTTACATATTGTTTCTTTGTAAACTTGACCTAAATATCTATATTGTAATGTTACGCTATATACACTTTAACAATTCCTAGGTATACTCTAACTTTAAGTTTGATTTCAATTACTACCTTGATTTTGAAAAGTGTTGAGTGTTACCACTTGTGCATGTTATATCAATATCATCTTGATATTAAGACCTTACTTTCTCGCAAAGTTTGGTTAACATATCTTGGTGGAATTGTTGTGTCACTCGCAATCATAACTGCCACTTTTTGGAATATAGGTCTTGATTGGATTCAGGCTTGCTTTTAGTATACTTTGTTTGGAGATCATGTTAACTCCTTGTTATTACTTACGCCTTGTTCATTTCTTTGAACTTGACATAAGTAGTGAAATTTTGTTAATCATCTTAAGACACCAACTACCTTTTTGGAAACAAACTTAGGAAGTACATCATTTAGTTTATTGGTTTGGAACTAAACATTGTGTGATTGTATTTTGATTACCACTATTGGCTTATTCATTTAGATCAATCACTTTTTCACATTGATACTTTGACATTCATTATAATTCTTGAACTCTTGAAATTCTTTTTACTGTTTCACTTAGGCTTAATCATTATCTTTTGAACACATTCAAAACCACCTTAGTGAAACTCTCATACATCATGGCCCCTAAAACAAGATTAGGAATAAAAAAGTAGGCATTGGAAGAAAGAAAAACACAAACTTGGGAAACTTCAAACAAACAAGGGTCGAATCCCTTTATTGGCCATGATCTTGGGACTTTATTTTCCATAGAGAAAGAAGTAGAGGAGATGGTAGATCATATTGGTGATGAGTTAGAATCACCACACATAGAATTTGACTTTGACCCCGCCTTGTTAGATGAATTCCTTTATAGAAACAAAGATCGGGTGTTAGCACGAGTGGTGGAATTAGGAGCTAGAATGCCTATAGAACATGAGACAATACCACCAACAAATGAGGCTAATGAAGAGGAAAAACCTCTCATTAACATGGATGATATCCTAACACATGGCCACGCTTCCACGTCCAATGTAGGAAATGATAATGTGGTGGGTTACAAAATGTCCCTTCATCAAGATACCACGTAAAGTTAGAATAAAACATGAGAATGTAGAACAACCTCCACATGGCATGAAGAATAAGAAGAAGAACCTCTTGAGGGAGAAGTCACTATTCTACAGAAAATCCAAAACCTTAGTCGACAATTACCATTTCTCACATATCATGTACAGAAGGAAATGAACAAAAATGTGCATAAGACCAAACCTACGGTCAAAGATAGTGAAATTCGCATGGAAAATCAAGAAGGAGACAATATGGAATATAGTCACGTATATATCCATGATTATCCTACTAAAGAGCAACTAATTACACAAGAAATGCAGTCCATGTAAAGTGATACTTACAAGCATTCAAGAAAGTAATGTTAGGAATAGTAGAAAATGCCAATATGAAGAGATATGCCCCCATATGTTTGATAAAACTATGACGCTTCAACACTTCCCTAAGAAGTTTGACATGCAAAAATTTGAAAAATACAGAGGGAAAGGTGATCCATGAGATAATGTGAAATTTTTTTACATGGCATGCCAAGAAGTGGCATAGAACAACAATTACCTCATACGAATCTTTCCTAAGAGTCTAGGGGGATAAGCCTTACAATTGTTCACTCACTTACCTCGTGGGTATATCTTCACAGGGCTTAAATTAGTAGAAAGTTTTGTTCAAAATTTCTCATACAACATAGAAAATGACATAACAATGGAATATTTTGTGTGGTAATAAACAATGCCCCAATGGAAAATTTGTTATCTTCTTGAAAATATCGTGAGGGATAGCTAACCGATTCCCTTGCGTGCATTTCATTAAAAACAACTTATGAATATATTTGTGCCCAATCTAAACCCAAACATTTCTTTCCATTTGCAAATGCATTATGTTTGTACCTTTGAAGAGGTCATTGAAAAGGGCATACAAATAGAAAAATCCCTCGTTGCACTAATGGAACCATCAAATCACATTTTAAAGATAATCAAAATGCCAAACCCACATGGAGAAGCCAAAAACATTTAACAAAAACAAGAACGTGGTGGGAGACAGAATCACATATTATAAATGAGTACAAATGGTTCAAGTTGGTTAACCTTTTAAACTAACCAAAGGGCCTATTCAACCACCACCTAAATGTAGAACATTCAATCCTCTCAATGAGCCTTTATCTGTAATATTGAAGTAATTGGATGCATCTCACATGGTGACTTATTCCATAAAGCAACCTTTTGATGACAATTCTCCTCAACCATCATGGTTCAAAGACCATTACTATTGTGATTTGCATCGTGTCAAGGGACACAAGATAGACAAGTGCATAATACTTCGTCACTACATCTAAGTTCTCATTGAAAATGGAGAAATATAAGTTGATGCCCCAGAGATAACTCAAATTCCAAATGAAAATATGGGGATATTCAAAGAACCATTCCCTAAACATGGTAATTCAGATGAGAAATGTTGGATCAAGGAGAGTCATCTAAAAATGACAAATCTATGAACTACATATATACCAAGAGTGACAATAATCACTATGATTCACTCATTGGATGTATCCACTCTTCTAATGACCATGTGAATACCATTAGGATCCAGGGAAAGGATTACACTGTGGTAAACAAGGTGCACCCATCTCATGATCCCCAAACGTTCTCTGTAAACCCCGTAGGATGGTCGGTACAACCTATTAGAATAACTTGAGAAGACATCTACCAATATTTCAATCTTGGATCCTCTTAAAATATCAAATGTACATAAGGAAATTTTGTACAAAACTCTCCAGGGGTCAAGAGTGCCAATGGAAGTATACCCTTCACATCTTCAATCCATTGTGGAAAACATTACACCAACTGAATACATCTCCTTTAATCATAAGGAGATCCCTAGTGAGGACCATACACATAATCTCTCCCTGTATATTGAGGTATTTGTTACCCACCAGAAGAGAAAATGGGTGCTTGTGGACAACGGATCAGGGTTGATATATGCACTTTGAAACTAATTAAAAAATTGGGACATACAAAAGAATATCTAGAGTCCCATATTATTACCATAACCACTTATGACAATGCGGAGCGGGAGTCAGCTGGAACAATTACATTGCCAATAGAGGTAGGACCAACTTGTCATCATACAAAGTTTCATGTCTTAGACTTGGAACTTCCATATAATATGCTTCTTGGCCGACCATGGATTCATGCCATGCAGACCATACCATCAACATTCCATTAGTGCATCAAATTGAAACATGAGGGACACATTGTTACAATACAAGGAGATCCAGAACCCTTCGCTCACTACATAGCTCTCAATAGATTTTCTCGTAAGGGTACCTATATGTGTCCCTCTACTGATATAGTTATTCCTCTTCAATCAGAAGCTATGGAATCACAGGTAGATTTAGACTCCCTAAGTTCTTGCACCCATGAAGCTTCTACATCCAACTTCTCCTTTTGATTCATGGGAGATGAAAGTTCTAGAATATGGTTGTGGAGAATATAATGTGTAACAAGCTCTCCTAGTTTCAGACCTATCATTGTTACCTAAAACAAGAGGCTGACCCAACTATCATTTCAGATGGCCTAGAGATGAGAGTACTATTAGAACATTCTTACCTAGGGGATTACTTGCTGAAGAGAAATTGTTGGACCCACCTATGACTTGGGTCCCGAGGATACTCAACTAACTTGCTACCAAATCCTTGAATATGAGAAGTCTAGCTGAATGATGTATTCTATGGGCTACAAGGGTCTAGGATGTGGAAAGAATGAGCAAGGACCAAGAGAACCAGTTCCTCTCCCACATTTCAAGACAAAAAGATATGGTATCAACATTCGAACCTATGGATTGCACCCCAATGATCAAGATGCTACTTGTTCTGAGCGTGAAGATAGATCTGATTATTTAGACAGCAACACAGATTCCCATTATAGCCAATATGAGGATCTTGCCTCCACAAACATGTTCATGGATACTTATTGTCCTTACCTTAACCCCACTGAACCTAAAATTGACCTTTTCTACCCTTGCCTTGTCGAATGGGACCAACAACATCACGTACCACTGGACCTCTTTGAAAATGATGAGGCAATTTCAGAATTCATGGGCATTCGAGATACAATTCCAATTGGAGACCATAAGAAGGGTTTCTACATTGACTTAGATACCTATCACATAATTCAAAGAGGAAGATGAGCTTCATGGTCAGAAAAACTTAAGAAAAAGTGAGGGAAAAAGTTCCAACGAAAAGCCTCGACAAAAGTAAAATTCCAAGTCACACACTGAAAACCTCTTTGAGGCATTGGTTGAAAAACAAGTAAAAAATCAATGGATAAGAAAAGTGACCACGCCAAGGGTGAAAATATCGTAGAGACACCCTTGGAAGAAGATCTCAACCTTCCTCCCAATCCTACGCGTATGGAGGATTTGTCAAAAAATTCTAGTAAAAGAAACCATCGATGTGAATATTGGAACAGAAGACGACCCAAAGATAGTCAAGCTGGGAGCTTCGCTCTCAGCACGAGAGCAAAAGACATTCACCATGCTTCTTCAGGAATTTGTATATATATTCTCATGGTCATATAAGGATATGTCAGGTTTGGATCCAACTTTAGTAGTGCATAACCTAGTTGTGCAAGCAGACACCAAGCCCATCAAACAGAAACTCAGAAAAATGCATCCACGTGTGGACTCTGCTAGTTAAAGAAGAGCTAGAAAGATTGGCTGCAAGCAGGCTTCATTAGACCTATTGACTACTCAAAATGGATATCGAATATAGTCCTCATACAAAAAAAACCTGTCGAGGGATCAGAATTTGTACAGATTTTAGAGACATCAATAAGGTGTGTCCAAAAGATGATTTCCCATTACCCAATATTGACATGATTGTTGACTCAACTGCAGGATATGAGATGTTATCTCTTATGGATGGATTTTCAGGTTACAATAAAATCAAAATAGCATATGAAGATCAGCACAAGACAACCTTCACAACCCCTTGGGGGACTTTCTGTTATCAGGTAATGCCCTTTGGCCTTAAAAACATAGGTGTAACCTATTAAAGGGAAATGACGGTGATCTTCCATGATATGATTCATGACATCATGGAGGACTATGTGGACGATATCCTAGGGAAATCCAAGACAAGAGTAGATCACCCTGAGATTTTGTGGCATATCTTTGAATGCCTATGGGAATACAAGGTCAGATTAAATCCAAAGAAGTGTGTGTTTGGTGTATTGTCAGGAAAGTTACTTGGCTTCATTGTATCACAGAGGGGGATTGAGGTAGACCCAGCTAAAGTTACCGCCATTACTAAAATGCCTCCTCCCAAAAACATCAAACAGTTGCATGTAGCTTGCAAGGAAAGATACAAGCCATCTATCATTTCATTTTGCAGGTGGCTGAAAAATGCCATTCATTCACCCATCTACTTAAAAAATATGTTGCCTTTATTTGGGGACTAGAGAAACAACATGCCTTCACCTTTCTTAATCAATACTTGGCCAACCCAACCTGTCCTCATGCCTCTAACTCCCAGCAAGCCACTTTTGTTGTATATTTCTACTACTCAATTTTCTATTGGCACGTTTGCTCACCCAATATGACCTAAGTCACAAAGAAAAATGTGTGTACTATCTTAGTCGTACTCTAATTTCTTATGAGCTCAATTATCCTCAGATTGAAAAAGCTTATCTATGATGTCATTTTTACCTTCCAAAAACTGTGTCCATTACCTATTGAATACTAAAACCAAGCTTATATCCAAGGTTGACCCACTCAAGTACCTGTTATCAAAACCTTCCCTTACAGGAAGAATGGCTAATTGGATCATTCTGCTAAGAAAATTTGACATTGAGTATGTACACCAAAATTCGGTTAAAGGAAAAGTGTTTTCCGATCAGTTAGCAGAAGCACTATTATCGGGACAGAGCCTATAAGTTTGGATCTTCCAGACACATCATTGATGTATATCAAGGAATTTGTCATGTGGTAAAGTGCACTTTGATGGATCTTTCACTTTCCATGGTTCGGGAGCAGGTGTAGTGTTAATTACTCCTTCAAGAGACCCCATACCACAAGCTTTCCATCTTGGTTTTCCTTGTACAAATAATATTGCAAAATATGAGGCACTCATCATTGGGATGAAGCTAGTAATCAAATGGGATATCCACCATGTCAAGGTCATTGGTGACTCACAATTGATCATCAAACAAGTCAATGATGAATAAAAATTCAAGGATGAAAATATCATCCCCTACAAGAAATTGGTGGAAACTTTGAAAGAATACTTTTGTGCGTATTACATTCGAACAGATTCCAAGAGCACAGAACCACTCCGCAGATGCAATGGAAACCGTGGGTTGAATGCTGTGAATTCCACCAAAGAGAAATGATATGTCATTATTTGTTGAGAATCTATGCCAGCCTGTGTATGACATGTCAGAATCCTGCTTGGCTTGTGAATTTTTTGGTCCCTATTCCCCGTGGTATGTGCACATCTATGCCTATCTTAAACACAATAGCTTTCCTCCTACATCTCTCACTCCAAAAAATAAAGCCTTATCTGCCAGATAGCTGTTACACCCTCTTGGGAGGTACACTCTATCGTCATGGCTATGATGGGAATCTGTTGCATTGTCTAGATGTAATAGAGTCAGTCCAAGCAATCAAAGAGGTACATGAAGGGGTGTGTAGCGCCCATACAAACATGAATGGTTTTAGAAAATAAATTGTTAAGGGTAGGATACTATTGGCCTACTATGGAAACAGATTGCTGCAACTATGTGAGGAAATGTGTGTTATGTCAAAAATATGGAAATTTCATCCATGCACCATCGCAACCATTACATCTGATCACAACCTCGTGGCCATTTTCTAAATGGGGACTGGATTTGATAGGAAAACTCACCCCCACCTCATCTGATGGCCATACCCACATCATCATAGCTACGGAATATTTTACTAAGTGGGTGGAGGTCATTCCTTTGACTTATGTTACAGGTGCTCAGATTTCAAAGTTTATCATGAATCACCTTATTTGTCGGTATGGCATTCCTGTGGCCATAGTTACTGATAATGGAAAATATTTCAAAAAAAAGACAGTGAAAGATATTTGTCATTGATTTCAAATAAAATTGAAGTGGTCTATGCCATATTATCCTCAAGGTAATGGGAAAGCTGAAGCCACTAACAAAACATTGGTTCAGGATCATGGAAAATATGGTGAGTAAGACAGGTCACAACTGGCATTTGTAAATTCACCCAGCCCTCTGGGCATATAGGACCTCCATTCGCACTCCTACTGGTGTGACACCTATTCCCTAGTGTTTGGAACTGAATCTATCATCCCATTGGAAATAGAGCTTCCTTCCCTGAGAATATCTCTTAGGGATTATCTGGACAAAGATGAGGATTACAGAGTGGTCAGGTTGGCATAATTAGAACTCCTGGATGAAAAGTGCATCCGCACCCTTAACCATCTCAAGGTGTATCAGAATAGAGTCTCCATAAATTATAACAAAAGGATCATACCTCGTCAGTTTGAGGTCAGAGATTTGGTCATGAAAGAAAATCAGTTCAACACAAGGGTAGAAAGAGAGAAGAAAGGAAAGTTCAAACCACATTGGTTAGGACCTTATGTCATTGTGGAAAAATATGGAACATGAGCATACAAACTTTCCCATCCCAATGGCGATGAGCTCTGTGAGCCTATGAATGCCATGCACCTTAAGTGGTTCTATGCTTAAACATGGCATAAAGAGAAAAACACCAAAAAAATGATAAAAAAAGATCAAAATAAAAAAAAAATCAAAAAAGAGAAAAATATAAAGAGAAAATAGGTCATCCAAATGTGAAAACCACACAATTGTGGCACTTTGGATAGGTCCCTTGGTGAAAACCAGCTTCCGGTGCAACTTGGGAGGATTTCATTGTTCACAAGCATCTTGCATCTGGAGGGTACTTTTACTTAGCCTAGGGCTAGTTCCACACCTGCATCCGAGATTCCCTATGAGCCTATCCTGTCAAGCCTTGATCCAGCTATTTCTCCTCTTGTAATTCAGGTGAAGGGATTTTCCTTTGTATATTCCCCATCTAACTGGGGGCACTTTCGCAATTTCACCTTCCTGTTTATAACACATGGCGGTGCCCTTGTATATTCCCCATCTAACGCTGGGGGCCATCCATGTTTCTTGGTTTCCTTCACATAGCTTCAGAGAACCTTGGAAAATCCAAAAATTAAAATTCAAATAAAGTTTCACAAAAACACAAAACAATAGAAAATTGTTTCAAAAACATAAAAACAATAGAAAATTGTTTAGCAAACTTCCCAAAAACAATGCAGAACACATTGAAAAATAGTACCACAAAAACATAGCTTTAGTTTACTTGCTTTCTCTTGTTTCTTGCTTTGTTTGTTAAGTTGTGTACATTGTTTTCTTATATAGTTGTTGCTTGTTTGTACATTTGTATAGTTTTTTGCTTAGACATACTTTGTTAAGATCCATCTTTTCTTGCTTAGATTAGATTTATTCTTACTCGTATATATGAAGTGTGTTTTTGCATGCTTGTAAATATTTGTACATAGTTGTGTTATTTCATGTTGTTTAGCAATGTAGGTTTGATAGGTTGTTAACATTTGATTGTGTTTGTTTGTCGCATGTACATAGTTTTGTTATCACATCATCATATCTCCATCACTATCATCACATCTAACATCATCTATACATCATATATAAATAAAAAGCTAATTATACATCATACATGCATGCTAAGATAATCATCACATATCGTATCATCAAATGGGGGCAAGAGGGATCACAAATATCAAAATCTATCCCCCCCGCACCTGTATCATCATGTCATCCCATCCACTAATCTAGAGCATCACATGTACAATACAATTGATATCATCTATGGATCTATCATATACAAATCAAACACATGTGATACATCCTCATCTATCATCATGATACATACAAGATATGAAATCAAACCATATAACATCATGATACAATCAACATCCATAGCAAAACATCAAAGTAAAATGCATCATCACATGACAAATGTGTCGCATAAAAAATGTCCATATATACATGTATAAATATGTCTATCTCAAGGAGGATATACATCATCGATACAAAATGGGCCATCAAGGGCACAACTCATAAAGGCGTACATTCATACATCAATAAAAAATGCTAAAGCCTTCATAGGAGGCGTACATAAAAAATGGTACATCGTATACATCTGTCAAAAAATGTTGAAATCCTTCATAAGAGGCAGGTAGATCAAAATACATGTACAATCAATAAATACAGGAGAGTCATGACTGACTCGAGCCTCAGCTAGACTAGGTGGCCTGCGAGATGGGAGAGGACCCATGACCTGTGCACCCTACTGCCTTGTTAACTGCCCTCGTGGATGCTCAACTGATCTACCTGATGCCTGAGGCCTCTCTGACCTCACCGATCCACTCAACTGCTGGTTGTAGGTGGGTGCCCACATACCCTCTAGAATAACCTCATAGTATAAGGAATGGTAGTAAGAGGCTCTACCCTCATTTGTCACCAAATCTCTGTGGGTGTGTGTTATCACCATGGCCCCATCTATGCATTAGAAGGATGCTACCTCTATAGATAGCCTTGCCACATCATCCTAGCCTACTACTCACTTCGGCTCGTAGCCGATCTCTCTCAATCATCACCTACTACACCTGTGACTGCAACTACTGCTAAATAAACTCATAACTTGGGCCATTTGTGAGGCCATCTATCATATCTACTGAAAGTGGGTGGCATGTAACATCTCCTCCCTAGTCTACCTGGGCTCTGGCCTGGTCCCACTCTATGGGCTGTCACTCGCTCATGACCTGTATATGAGCTCAGGTCACCTGGTCCCTCTCTGTCACTTCCTGTAATTGAACTATGGTGACCTATCTAGTAGCTGTACCGTAAGGAAGCTACTCTGGCTGTCCCCTATCATCTCCACCCTATGCTCATGGGGAAACCTCTATTGTTACGGTATATGAGGGAACCTGTCCCTCTCCTGTCACTTGGGCCTGGCAACTAACTGCGGTACTCTTGTAATCTAAGCCTAGGAAGCCTTGTACCTGTCCCTGCTCAACCTGTAATCCAGGCCTAGGGTACTACTGTACATATCCCTGCTCCTATAATCTAGGCTAGGGCCTTGTACCTTCCCTGCTCCTGTTTATCGGCATAGGACCCTGATACATGACCCTGTCTCTATCCATCCTTAGGATCATGTACTCTATCCCTCTCCTTAGCTCCACCTCCCCTAGCTCCACCTACTCTGATCATCACCCTCATCACTGTTATAAAAGGATCATCAGGTGGTGGCCTCTCACCTGTAGCCCATGCCTCATCAGGTATGGTCAATCACCAAGGAAAAACTATAGCATACCATGCCAAATAATCTGGTGTGGTACCTGGATCTCTAACCTGTTGAGTAGGAGCCCAAACCTGTGGTACCATCTGGGAAAAATGGCTCTAGCTCAAGCCACCTGAATACACAGCCCCATAGTCTGTCTCTCTGCATCACGGTGAGCATACCATATGTCTGGCTGGGGAACACCCTAAATGATGCCAAACTACCACTGGCATCGATCTACTTTGTACATCTCCATAATGTAACTCAGCGGCTTCCAAAATAAAGTGCTCTACCATGTAAAAAATGAGCTCTACTCCATCCTCTAGCCACTATATATGTCTATAGGGCCTCCAGATAACATCTCTCTACTGAAGCTCATCAAACTCACGCTCGATAATAGTAGGTACTACCCAAGTGGCCTCATACATCATCTCCTATAGGGACCCATCCCATGAGTGTTGGCTCCTCTGGAGCTCGTGCAGTGCAATGCACCAACAGGGCACCTGATCACTATGTGGTCCCATGACCAAATCTGTAATAGGGAGGCCGGCCCCACCATCTTCTGATGGTGGTAAGTGATCAAATGTAGATCCCAATATAGATGATGTCAATATGCACTGGCCCCAACAGTATCTCTCACCACTGTACAATCCATGAACTAATGTAATCAATCCCAATGGAAATGAGGTCCATGTCTTATCAGTGAGTAAGAACCCACTGATAAGAGCCATCAAATATAATGGTCCTCTAGTGAATAGTAGGATCTGATATGCACCGGTGTAAGGAAACTATCATACCCTCATGGGGTATCTCATCGTGGCAGAAGATATCACTAACAACCTCTGTAATCCACCTCGAAGTCACTGGTATACTCAATTAGAGAACCAACAATGGGGACATGTAATATCTGCCACATGTCCCTCTAATGTAACAGTCATCTCTCCTGTCAGGAGTCGGAAACATTGACTCTTGATGTGCCACCGCTCAATCAAAATTGTCAGTAAGCCATGATCCAGGGTGATCGATGGCATCCGCACTACGTGGCCTAGGCCGACCACCTCCAGTAGCACCTCCATATCATGACGGTCCCACCGACGCATGCTCACCTCCATCTCGGCTATGCGACTATGTCGCTCTCTTATCTGTAATGTTGGAAGTCATCTCTGTAAAACAAAACATGTGTTAGACACTAACATTTCTTCTAAGTTCTTCTATTGTTCTTCTATCCTAAGCTAATTTTCACTTTCTTCTAGGTGTCAATTTTTGGCATTTTCCTACTTCTTCATCTATGGGACTTTCTTCCCTTTTGGCCTATGCTTTTGGGCATGTGCACCCCTCTTTGGCATGTGCGCACCCTTTATGGCATGCACACACATGGGCGCATGTGCCTAGGGCACCAACGCTGTGTTTCTTTATCATGCACAGGTGCTTTGTGTGTATGCACTAGGGTTTTTTGTGCTTGTGCACATACACGTAGATGCTTTTGGCATGTGCACGGGCACACATATACTTTTGTGGCATATGTGTGTGCACGCACACATTTTTTGGGCACCTACATGTGTGTGCACATGCTTGAGGGGTGTTTGTGCCACCTTAAGGGTGTCTACGCCCCCATGTGCTTCCTACTAGATCTAACTATTAATTAAAAAATTAATTATGGAATTAAATGCATTAATGACAAAGGTGGGTCAAGCTACTCATGAAGGGTCCATCATCTACCTGTCAGGCGTACTCCCAAACTCGGTCAGTGCATCTCCTATGGGCTCGTGCTCTCACCATCGTCCTCGTCACTATCAGGGGTCTCACGGTAATTTTTGACAGTGGTCGGTAACAAATGAATTGATCGTAATGATTTCACCCCCCCTCCCTGTGGGGTATATTATTAAACCATTTTCACTGCCGCGGTGCCTGAAAATTGTTTTGACCTCCATTGTCACTCTAACTCTTCTCCTACTCATCGTGAATAATTATTTTACTTAAATAATTATTTTATTTAATTTTTCATCATGTCGAGGCATTATTTTCCACCTGGTACTCAATTCTTCTCACTAAGACAATTTAATTACTCCTAGGCGATATCACTTCTTCTGTCACTCTGTCAAATAATTATTTTTATTAAATAATTATTTTGTTAATCTTCCCATTGTGATGGGGCATTATTTGCCACGTGTTGCTTCTTTCTTCTCCCTATGGGGCATTTTTTTTTCCCCTAGGAGACTCTTTCTAATTCTTCTATATCCAAACCGTAAAAAATTAAAAATTAAAAATTAAAAAAATCCATCCAAAATCCAAAAAAATCAAAATTTCTCAAAAATCCTAAAAATTGTAAAATTTACAAAAATAGGTAAACAAGCTCATAGTGGCTGAAACTTGTGTCTTGTGCATGGTATTCATTCCATATCTTGTTTGAATTTTCACGTGTTCATGGATTAAACAACTCACAGATCATCTGACTTACAACCATTTACAAAGCTAGCTTGTTTGCTTCGTCGGTACTCTGGGGCACATCTAGTTGCATGGTATTGTTTCATTTCGCACAACACTTTATCATTGGACCTCATGTCCTTCATTATTTTCCATTTCATGTATCCTTGCTAGGGGCATCATTTTCAACCCTTGTCAGATTAATCACAAATGTTTGGGGATCTTTAGCTTGATAACAAAACATTTGTGCAACCATCTTGACCGTTGTTGGTTTGAGTATGTGTGTTTGTACTTGTTTCCATGTTAAATGAGCTTGTTTCCTTCTCATATTGCATTGCATTTTGTATGTTGCATGGAGTTGGTGTTTTTCAGCAATGGAAAATTGTTCGTATTATGGTTTTTCATGTCATTCTACTTTTTTCGTATGCTTATATTTTTAATAAGGACCGATGACGTAGATCTTTGGCAATATGATGACACTAAAGTTGTTTTAGTACACTGGATGAAAGCTAGCTCTTTTCTTCTCGTCTTCATTCCTCTTCTACATCATTCTCCTATCAACACTATTCTTTTGATTCACTTGGGGCATCCTTCCCCTACCAATTCTTCTATTCATTTCTCTCACCTTTTTTGAATTGTTGATCGCCTTCTTTCCTCACCCCATCAACACTCGAGGGGGCATCTCTCACTTCTACTAATTTTTCTTCTACTCCTTCAAAAAAAATATGTCTACTATCTTTAAAGTGGCATCACATACGATACCCCAAAGAGGGGAAAATGTAGACACCTATAATTTAGCTCTAGAAATTTAAATACTTAAATTGTGCTAATTATCCCCTTTCCCACAAATTGACGACATATCATCAATAATGTTCACTTTCTCTTCTATCACCATTAATTAGCTACATTACGCTAGTTAATTAACCCTTCTATCCAACAAATAAACCAATTAACGACCTTATGTTAATTAATCCCCCTTTCTATCTAGACTAATTAATTATTATTAATTAATTAGCTTTCTCTTCCACTAAATCAATAAATCATCATTTACTTGATTAAATTCCTCCCATAGTCTAAATCATGCTAATTATTCCTCTAAAAAACTTCTATAAGCTTACACTCCTATTAATTAATCACCTTGGTTAATTAATAAACCCCCTCAATCCCCATGAGTCACTAGAGGACAAACTAAACTCTCCTAAGGTTGACTCAACCCTTTCTAAACCTCCCTTATCCACAACTAACCCAACCTCTCTATTATCCCACATGTAAAGGGATGTAGAGATTCTTTTATCCATTGGGCTATATAAGGATCCCTCCTCCTACCTTTCTTCTTACACCTAAATGAGCATAGAGCCTAAGTTATAGACATTTTCATCATCTTAGAGTGTTCTTCATTGGAAGAACTAGCCATCTTCATCTCTTGCATTCATCCACCCAAGTTTTGAAGTCATATGGAGATATGTCAAATGGTCTTGTAGCCATGGATTGACAAGACTCCATTCTTGAAAGCCTTGGGATTCAAACATAAAATCAAACATTTTGATTATTAAGGATTTAAATAGGTTCATTTCATTTGATTAGCATTCAATTAGAGATAGAGATTAATGGATTAACATGTTAGTTTGAATATTTATTCATGTTCTAATGCAAATATGTTGGTAGATTAGTCTTGTTTAAGCTCTAAGCATGATGGTGCGTTGATTTTGATTTAGCTTTGTTTTAGGACTACTAGGTGTTAGTTCTAATTCTTTTTACATTGCTTACAAATTCTTGCACACAATTTTTGAATTAAACATGAAATGTGAATTGTAAATGTATTACAAGACAAGATAGGATTAAAGCATCAAAATGATAACATTACATTTTGAAAAGAAATTTGAACATCCTAGTATCATCTCATGTAATTATATTATGTGTTTGGTTGTTTAGAATTTGTGTTTGTAATACAAAGTGAAACATCAACCCAAACAATGGAAGAAGTAGCATTTATAATATAAGTGCATTACACTTTTACAGAATACATAATCACTCGGCGCACATGACAAAATTCGTTGTAGGCATCCCCACTACAATCGTTGTCACACTCATCTGAGTTACAATGTGTTGCTCTTCATTTTTTAAACCTCCACTCATCAAGATCTTCTAGTTGATGATCAATGTCATCCCACCAATCAAGAACATTCACTGATAAGTCAAGTTATTTTTCATTTGGAGGTGGATGTATGACCAATGTGATGTTGTGGTACCACCCAATGTATTGTTGTCAATATAATACATGGAGTTTTTCATCGATCCATCTTCCAGTGACTATCTGTCCTTGTGAGTCAAAAGTCAAACAGAAAATGAATGACCATCCCCAACATGATAACCATGTTAGTCAACTCCATATTTTTCCGAGACCATTCTCCATTTAGAATATGAAAATTCAATTGTTTAGCCCTATTTGGTCCAATATCAAAATGGGGTGGACACATTGCTTAATTTAACAATGTTACTCAAGCATTATGAACCTTATCATCTTCCATGATTGGGATTCTTATTAAGAGTGTCCATACTCAACTTTTTCAATCATCCATCTATATAATATGTATCAAAATATTCATACTGTTATGAGGAACAAATGAAACACATGGTGTTATGAAGATCAATGACACAAATGGACATGGTATTATGAGGAACAATGAAATGGATTGACACAGTAGTATGAGAAGCCATTAAATATGTATGAACTTATCATTGTCTAAATCCTTTTTTTCATTTCCAAGACATGTTCATAGGTTTTGGAATGTACTATTGTTTATACTTCCTATGTTCCACATCCTTCCCATATCTCTACAATCCTTCCCCTTTATCCACAATACCCTGTTTATCAACCTACACTATATAATGTATCATCATATTATCCAAAAAATATATAATATAAACAATAGAGACAATTCACATAATATTAGTTCTTCGTAATCTAATAAAAATGTATGTCTACCATTATGCAAAAAGGAAATATTGTGTGTGTGTGTGTGTGTGTGTGTGTGTGTGTGTGTGTGTGTGTGTGTGTGTGTGTGTGTGTGTGTGTGTGTGTGTATCATATTGAAATGTCTTCTATGGAAAGTACTAGCAAAGTTGCCACTTCTTGGTTTAGAGTGTCCCTAAACACTTGACATACATCTAACCTACCTCTGTTAACTTTTACATGCACATATGAACATTTCACAAAGCGAGATACACTCTCTAGCGCTTGAACTTGAAGAATTGAAATATTTACATTGGTATACACCAGTCATTTGTTTCACAACAAGCATATCGTAAAAAACACACAAATGTTCTGACCATCGTGGTGTATCACTTTCTCAAGACCCAATATCAAGGCCCTATACTCAACCTAGTGGAAGGTCATAGTGGCATTTCCCACAATTGTACCTCTCTCTACTATCTTGCTTCCATCATGGTCGTATGATATGAACAATGAACATGCAAAATTTTCAGAGGTATTCAACACTTTATGAATTTCCAATCTCCAAATGGCAACCATGTTTACCTTTACAATAGACAAACATATATCGTAAGAAAACAACAACAAAATTATAATGAACACTTCAAATTTGACTTTTTCAATACAACCATCTATAATTTAACATATGACAAGGCACTAAAACATTTGTTACTGAGTTCATTCATTAATAATGATTTCTTATTGGAGATTCAGTGGAGTTAGTACTTCGTCTATGGACATACACACTAAATGTGTTAACGTCATGTGTTCGTGAGCGACTTCTTTTTGGGAAACATTGTATTAAAACATTGTCTTCCTTACAATCTAAAACTTCGTATTTCATATGTTAGACTAAAATGGGAATATATTTTGGAATATATTGGAATCACATTCACGGGTTTGGTTCCATTCCACTCATTTTTTGTATAAATAACATTATATTTCTAACATATAATTAATACAAGCAAATTTTATAATAAATTTTTCAAAATATTTTTTCTTATAATTATGAGTTTATGAATGTTATGGGTAAATATTAAAGCTGAATAAATCATTTAATAAATTGATTAGTCTATTATGAATAGATAGATTTCAATCTATTTGCAATATAAATATCTATAAGCATTTGATTAGGGTTAAAATGGATGTATAACCATAAATAACATTTGATTAATTTTTAAAACCAAATCAATAAAAAATATCTAGTACATAGGTTTTAGATTTATCACGTTCATAGGAGTGACAAGGAGATGATCATCCAAGATAGAGTTTAGATTTATCATGTTCTTGGGAAGTGACAAGAAGATGATCATCCAAATCTTGTAGTGCAATTGATTTTTATGAGACACGGGAAAACTAGAAAACTTGCACTTATGAGAACAAAAAAGTGTATAATGTACACTTGACATTTCAAGCATACCTAAACCATACACTTGACATTCCAAGTAATATTGTGTACTTTAATTCAAAATATGTTATTACGAGTATATTTTCCAGAAACGAGGGTGTCAAAAAACTCTCTCAAGTTTTTAAAATTCCATTACAATAAATGGTAAGATGTATTTCTTTAGCTTTCCCTAAATGGGATGCTAAAGTTAAAACAATAAGAAACAATAAAATGTTTTGAAGTTTTCATTTTATCAGATAAACTAATCTTTCTTGATATTTAACAAGTCCATCAATAGAATATAGTATTGTGAATGACATTCCAATCATTTTTATATTTTATTCACTAAAAAAACCGTTGTAATGTATATCTAGTATGAAAATTGCATGCTTCAATGAGTGCTTAAATTCTCTAGAATTAATTCTTTTTCAAACAATACTAAATTTATATATTATGTAGATTAAGTAGGGTACATGTACATCTATAGATGAATTGAACTCATATTAGAACACTATTAACACACAAATAAACAAATTGATATATGACTGCCAAAAAATGTGAATAAAGTAGATGAAGGGTCTAACCATGTAGTTTACCAAAATATTTTGGACTTACGTTCCTTGTCAAATGCACTGACCTAGAAAAAGTCTTAGAAACTACACAAGATAATTAAATAAATAAATAAATAATCAAAGGGGTCCATATGAATACCATAAACGATTGGAAATGATAGTTGCACCAATACAATCCTAAATTGGACAAATGATCTTAACCCGTACCAAGTGATTTGACATTAATGTTTAACTATTTTTAGACCATGTTAATTTTTCATTTTTTAACTAGACTTCATTGATTGGATTCAAATAACCCTAAAGACATTTCATTTGAGGGGTTATGAAGATTTTAAAAAATAGTTACCATTACGCATTTGGTTCCTAAATATAATTTTAACATAAATGAATTTTAATAATTTAAACTTGCTATAAAATATATAAACATTAATAATTTTAAAACTATAATCCATAGAAACACATTTTAATAGTATGGAAAACATATTTAATATTTAAGCACGTGTGAATCAAGAATATATTAGAACAAAATTAAATATATTTAAGCTCTTGTGAATCAACATTCGACAAAAAATAAATATTTATTTAGTACAAAACATATAAACGCAGTAACTTTATATTTAAGCTCATGTGAATTAAAATTCGACAAAAATTAAATATTTATTTAGTACAAAACATATAAAAGCAGTAACTTTTTTTTTGTTTTTGGCAACAAACTTGGAGTTGTTTCCATGTACAATCTTTTTTGCACAATTTTTCAAGATCTATTGCCGGTTTTATGACCATAACTCTCATCTTCCTCAACTTATGGGGAGGCTCATACTTTTAGGTTTCCTCTATCGTGTCATAAGCTAGACCATATCCATGTGAATTCTTTCATCTTCCTCAACTTAAGGAGAGTCTCGTACTTCTAGGTTTTCTCCATCATATCATAAGCTAGACCATATCTGCATGATGGGAACCTATAGTGCGGAACTTAGACAAATAAATAACTGAAGTTTCTGGAAAATTGAATCAGGCCTTAACCATGGCTGTAATTTCCAATTTCCACAGAAAATAAAAAATAAATACAACACACATGCAAACGAAAATATACAATTAATGTTAGTACGATACTAAAATGCCTCCGTTTATTATTAATAATAATAAAAAAAAATTAAAAAAAAATAAAAGGATCCAAATTAAAAGAAAAACCCATGATTTCTTGTTGGAAGCAGTTTTTAGGGCAAAGGATGCCTTTGTGGTTTTGGTTGTCTTTTGTTGTGGGGGAGTGAGTGCTGCCACCTTGGAGAGAGGGGAGAAAGCTCCAACCTGATCAATTTACAGTTGCCAGTGAATCCCCAGCCTGCGTCCAAGAAAAATGAGCCCCCTGACCTGCACATCATCTTGCAAAGTGTAAAAAATTTAGAGATTTTGGTAGATGTTGTAGTTACAAATACCTTGGGGGAAATGTGGTTGTGTGTGATGCTGGGTCGTAGGTTTTACACAAACCAATGTGCTTTGGGCGTTTGTTTTTTTTAAAATGCCTCACTAGATGTCAGCGCATGAAGTGCCATGGTGGACTGTGGCTCCTTCCAGCCTCTCAACCCCCCCAGCGTGTGCCAACACCCTCCCAACCTGTATCAAGGACAAAAAAAAAATTTGAACCTGCGTGGGCTTTAACAACGCAAAAAGATAGAGGGTTTTGTCAAATGTTGTAGCTACTACTACCCTAGTTGACGTGTATGCGCAAAATGGGTGTGTAGAAGAGGCGTTGAACTATTTGATAGAATGCCTCAAAATAGATGCAGGCTCATGGAATGCTACAATGGCAAGATATGTACAAATGAGTTTGTTGAAAAGGCCTTGGACACTTCCAAGCAAATGTATGTGGTACGTGTAAAGCCAGACTCCACAACCATTTTTCCAGTAACCTCCCAGCTGCTGTCAAAATGGAAGCTTTAAAACAAAGAATGTACATCCATCAAGCATTATGGAGAAGGTATTTTTGAATGTTTTAGTTCCACGCGCCCTGGCAAATACATATGCAATATGTGGAATCCTGTGAACTGTTCGACAGAATACCTGAAAGGTATGTGGTCTCCTAGACTATAATGATGGTAGGATATGCAAAGAAATGGGTCTGTTAAAAAGGCATTTGCACTGCTTGACAGAATTCCTCAAAGAGATGTGGTCTTATGGAACATACCTTGACCATGTAAGCTTCATTTTTTGTTTAATTTAGCATGTAGCCAGGAAAGTTCAGTGCATGAGGGTTGTAAATACTTCGATGGCATGAGTGCCTATTGTAGAATCATGTCAAGAATTATTGCTTCACCTCTTCCAAGTGCAAGCTTTTGGATTGTTATGTGAGAACCATTAACTAATGTTTCTTATGCATTGTTTTTGAAAGTTGTTCCTCAGAGTATTCATATGCACAAAAATGGATTTTGTTGAAAAGGCGTGTGATCTGTTTGACATAGAAAATGTGGTCTCTTGGATCGGGATGACTACTTGAAAACACAAAATGGTTATTTTTTATGAGACATGGATGCACAATGAATGGCTTCATTTGCACATGACTACCTGGCATCATGTGGCAACAATGGAGGGTTTCGACGGATCGTGAGTGTAAACTGCTTGGAGCCCCTTGTACCTTTTCACTCATTGTTTCTAGGAATGGTTCTTCTTCCCTTACCTCTCATAATTCTCGTGTTTTATTTCTCTTTTGCAAATAAATAGAATTTTAAATTATTAGGATTTTTAATACAGTTAAATGTCCCTTCAACTCGTTGCAAAACAATAAATTGTCATGTCGTAACTCACGACGTCATTATAACACGTCTACTTTAAACCATGAACTATTACCCTCACTTAGAGATGATTTAGAAAAATCTTACCCTTCTTGATCGCTCCAATATCATTTTATCGACTAGATGAATTTGTCTCCCTATTGATAAAGTTGACCTCCTCCTTGTTTTAAGTAGTTAAATTTTGCAATTTTCAGAGACTCGCTAAGTACCCTTCGCAACTCTGGAAACGAGATGTGAAGTTTCATTCATGTACCTTGGTATACGAGGAGTCACCTTGACCTTTGGTTTGACCCGAAATGAACATATGACATCCTTTTGATGCTCTTATAGGATCCCTGTTACACTAGTTTACAACAGTAGAAAGCTGTTAAATCTAGAAAGTTGGCTTTCGTTTTTGAACTACCATTTGAAACCTGGATGGAGAAATTACTTCCCGTCATCGCAAACCTCTAGTGTTTATATTAGAAAATGGCATGGAACATTCAGTATAGGAAAGAGCACTTTTCGGGATAGTTTGGTGAAGCCATTTTATAGGCCTCCGGGTCGCAGTTTAATGAGGTCAAACTGGTCCAATTTCGTCTTGTCGCTCCAGAAAACTCATTGCCGTTTAAAAATGGCTCTCTAGTTTTTAGTCCCGTTGACTCTGATGAATTCTCTTTATATAGGGGAACTAGTAAGAGATGTCTCGTTGCATGCTCTTCCATCGAACGTCATTTTGGACACGGTTTTCTGGGCCACTCGAGCTAACTTTTTGTCATTTTACAACTGGGTGAACTACGACCAGTGGCCCCAGAAAACTAGCCGCCAAACGCAAACTGTGTGCTCTTTTTCAATTCCATCAGTTGTTATGAAATCTTGGTATATTTGGGGACACGTAGAAAGTTGATTGTGGAGGGTGTTCTCATTGGAAGGTAACTTTTGGAAGCAGTTTCTTAGCCTCCGAGCATGTTTTGTACGTTTTTGTAGTTAGTAAGAAAATATAAAAATAGAAAGTTGCGGACCCTTGTAGGGTTGCCAAACCACCCTGGAAACTTTTAACACATGCAAATAACTTTTTAAAACCCTTTAGTGTATCTGTTGTGTGAAATAGAACTTTTGACAAAATGGTGTTTTCTCTCTCTTCTCTTCTTTTTCTCTCTCCTGGGTTACAAAATGAAAAAAAAAATGAAATACAATGAATACATGTTTCTAGACCTTTTTATTTCGATTGGCAAATTGTAATTATTGTCTAATGTAAATGGGAAACTAAAAAATGATACTTATGTTAGGTTAGGGTGGATGTCATGCCAGCAAATTATTGCTGATATCATGCTCATGTGGGTTTTGCAAGATGGATGAATGACGATGAAAAAAGGCGATGTGTGATTTTAATTATTGTAATTGTAATTTTTATAGGTCATTGTAAAATGAATAACTATCTAATGTAGTCTCTTGTTACAGAAAAGTTATAATTGAAATTTGTTAATACGCATGAGATGCTAGTTTTAGGGATAACTTAGGAAATGTGCATCTAATCACCAGTTCAATTTGATTCTTAGTTGTGTATGGCGAAAAGGGTTTGATTTATGTATAGTAAATTAAAATTGAAGTCAATATATTGTAGTACTTTCTCAGTATTCAATAAATGATTAAATTAATCACTGGGTTGTCTTCTTACCTTGCAAACATAATAAAGAGTTTTGATGGGAACACTCAACCCCAATAAAATACTCGTGCATAACTTGCCTGCATGTGTGATCCTTTTTACCATATAATAAATTTAAGGCCGTAGAACGAACTTAAGCTTTGCACTTGATGGAACACTCTAGGTTAGGTGAATAAAACCCCTAGTTGGAGTTATCGTCATAGTCATTCGTTTAACGACATTGTCGTGAACCCGTATTTTAGGAATGACATGGTCCAACTTTATCCAGAGTATGTAGTTTCCTTCTCGTTTTGGTAATCACGAGAAGAATGTACTCTCTTCACGTCTGACACCAAGCTGAGTGGTGAAGACCGCCTTGGAAGTCACCTCATGAGTCCTTGTTAGAAGGAATGACTAAGCGGTGTAACCTTCCCATCTGTGGAGTAGGTAGAGATATTACTCCCTTGTATCCTATTGGATTTCTGGGCCTTACGAAATTAGATCTAGAAATTAACTTCATCAGTGAATGGAATCCCTGTTGGATCCAAACAACCTAAATGAAGATCACAATATAGTTGTTCTATGTCTTGCATTCCCATTAGTGAACCCTTTTTTTCCCTCGTAGATAAATGTCTTGTCTTGGGCTTGTGAAAATTTAGTGCCTTGATCTTTCACGAAAGGATTATAGGGTAAATACATTTTAACCTTAATCACACCTATAATAGAGATTGAAGCCCTGGGTGAAACTGGAATTAAACTTAACCATGTGCTTCTTTAATATGTCAGATAAGTGCTTTCGTATCTCTTTTGTTTTGAGACAATGCTAAGAATGAGACCTTAGTGCGATATAAGAGCATATCATATAATGTTGCACATGAGATTGGAGATTAGGACTAAGGTCAATCTTGGAGTCCTTATAACTTAATTAAAAAAATTTCATACGTTGCAAAGAATATAAATTACCTTGGTGTGACCAAACGTCGAGAAAACAAAAGATATGCATATAAAAATCAAATTTGGAATTCATTAAATTATTGAGCTATAATAATAATGGTAGTGAAATAACTATTATGTGATCGATGGATGTTCTTAAGGAAAAAGCTATTTCAATCTATGTCTTCCTTAATCCCAAGATTTCATCCTGACATCACGTTAGGTTCATTTTTGTAAACAAGGTTAAATTCTAAACTTTGAATAAGTGTTTTGGGAAGCCTAATCTTAACATAAGAATGAGAGAGTTAGAATTTTGTATAGAATTTGAAATATGGAAAATACTTATGTAAGCTATGAAGATTTTTCATAAGGGTAAAGAGAAAATCAAATGGTTTGAACAATAAGTGACAGGTGAAATGAATTTTCAGAACATGTAGGTGGAAAAAGGGAGAAATTTTTTTCTTACATAATAAGGTTATTGGATGTTTAACGTACTCTAGAGGTAACCATGGTAATTTTTGTGTTGTGTGTTGTCAATCCTTAAGCCCCTTTTTATTGTGGTTGTGTTATTGTGAGTATTCATTCGTTGGTAAAAGTGTGGCATCAACATGCCAATGTCATCTGCATGTTTTTATGTGAGTCAATGACTTATGTGATTTTTTTTTATGTGAGTCGAGTTTCTGTTCTTGGAGACCTTGTTATGTTGTGTGTAGTGAGCAATGTAAGTCAAAAAAAAATTGTCCTGGTATTTTACTGTTGACATTTGTGTGTGTAAAATGTGTGCACCTACTCCAAATATGATGAAAAATATAATATTGACATCATCCCACATATTGACAACGCAGAAAAAGGAACCTACAAGTACTACATACAGCATAACGTGCCATGAAAAACTCAAGTATCAATAGAGGCCAACGGCTATCCTTCACTCAAAATGCACCCTGGGGTAGAGAATAACCACAACCATAGATTTTAAAAGCTGGAAAATATGCACAAATGAGGTACATTACTATGGTATCTAGGAAATAATACATTAGTAGAGACCAAATTAGAGTTACTAAAATGTTATGGGAAGTTAACCACCATTTTGGCATGGTACTCATTCACATTAAGAGAGATCCCTTTTACAATGTATGATTTCTAGTTTTATCAGAAAACATACATAAGGAGATAAGAGGAGGGAGAGGATACCAAATCAACTATGGATTCAACCACCAAGGATATGATATCCCATGATTCATGTAGGAAGATCATCATGTGTGGATTTCTGACATAGATTCTAACATACAAGGTGTTAGATTTATACGGTTCATTAGATTTGGTATCAGAGCGATCCATACTTCATTCGAATACTGACTCGGTTGAATTGCCATCATTTAAACATTGTAAACTCTGTGGGGCACCTAAACGTCTTTGAAGCAGGGCTCATTTTTAACCATCTTAACTCTACCCAAAAACCTAATTATGATTCTTCCAAGTTCTACAGGGATCCAAGGTGAGCTTTCTAATAATACCAAATTTTCTTGATTTGGAGCTAATGCCTCAAGGTTATGGCAATTTACAATTTGCATGGTTAGGTAAAAAGTGTCTAGTAGTCAGCTAACCTCAAAAATAGGTCATACTGAAAGTTCCTAGGGGCCGATAGACCTCAAAATTTAGGTTATGTAGACAAGTACCTAGCATATTCTAACCTCAAAATATCCAATAGCTCACTAGACCTCCAAAACAATTTCTACGGCATAGCCTAGCAACTCACTATGCCTAAACAATATCCTAGACAACCACTTAGCCTTGAGAAGCATCCTAGAAACCACTATCGTTGAAAAATGGTATAATCTCCATTGTTGATCTAAGTCTATGGTGAAATTTTTATGGGGTGTGAATTTTTTATAATAGTTTGGTAACTTCTAGGGGACATCATCGTGTTAGATGATAAAGACCAGTTTCCTTGAAGCATCCATTGGGCATGGATTCAAGCCTAACCTTAAAGGAAATGTTCTTTTCTTTTGAAAATATATCTGTTGAATCTATATGAATTTAGCATGGAGCTAGAAATTCCTAAAATTGATTTGTGCAACTCTAAATAAGGCTTATAAACTACCTCAACTATCTTATTCCACCATGAAAACTACTCTATAACTAGAATGTGCAACAGTAAAAATATCCCACAAAAACTATATAAAAATATGATAATCATACATGCTCCAAGGGTAAACATGTAGAGTGTGAATATTTCACTTATTTTACTGATAGAAAACTTACCTATAAAAACCTAACCAAGTAGAAAGAAAGCTAAAAAACCTGATATATGAAGGGAGAAGTAGCTTCCTATCCTTATAGAATTAGACCAGGTAGCTGATTTGGCATTGAATATGGTCATTAATGAGAGTGGAAAAATATTTTGAAACCAATTTTCAACCCCATTCTATAAATTATTAGTAAAAACAAAAAGAAAAACTCCTTAAGTTGTTTTAAATATAGTTATAGGTGTTGATGTTGAACTTTGGTGCTTTTAATTTAATCCTCATGCTCTGAAATGAGCATGACTGGTTGCAACTCTTATTTTATCTCTAAATTAGCCATGTATTTGATTGGGTAGGTAGCCTTTGGAACCAATGGACTAATTACTTGTGATTTTACCATTTTCTTTACAATTAACTCCAAGATTAGAGTTGTTAGATATACTTTCCTTTTCATGAATAGAGTTGTTTGTAAGTTGAATTGGACTCAATTCTACTTACTTTGTAAACAACTCTGCCCTCCTTTGATCTACATATTTTAAATAAAGGTATTAAAATTCAAACCTTTCCTCCTCATCATGAAGCTCACTATAATCTCCCAAAAGTGAAGCAATCTCTAAACATACAGGAAAAAATAGACCACTGCATGTACTCACAACTTCTTTCTCACTTTGAATTTTGTCTTCATTTTTCTTCTTCCCTTTACTTTTAAACTCCTTGAGTTCAAATTTTTCAATTAAAATAGGAGGAATTTATCCAATGGTTTGGGCCACTTCCTTCATCCATTATGATATTTTCTTTAATTTAATTTTTATTAATTAAATTTAAGTATTATAGAGTAGCTAATATGTAAAATGATACAATACAGCAATGATATAATTAAACTAATATGTAAATATAAAACCCTAAGAAATAGATAGAAAAAAAAGACTTATCTAAATAACACTTGGTTTGAGACTAATCTAAACTAGGAAAACTGTTGAACATGAACTAAACAACATTCTAACAGGTCTTTATAAATTCATAAGCTCACAAACAATGTTGGATAGGGGTGCCCACACTAAGGGAAAAGGCACTTGGGTGCTATGGACTATTACTGGGTGCCTATGATTGTGTAAATGGTCAAAATATGGTTCTTTTTGTGTCACAGGAGTGTCACATTTTCTCCCTGTTGATTACATGTTGATTGTATTATGATCACCGATGGGTACTTGCCAAACTTGACAAAATAAAAATTTCACTTGCACAATCCTATAAACTTCGGCGGAAGTGGCAAATCCTCAGAAAAATAGATGTACCCACTGGGGAGTTGGAATAATCCCCAACTGTTAGAATGTAATGAGTGAAATTACTGGAAGCTAATAAATGCATTCCAATAAAATCTCAGAATCCATGTAGTTCTTGTGTCTGTGTATCAGAATGGGTGCCCAGAGGTAATGCCCTTGTGCAAGTTCACACGCCCAAATAATAGCGGGCTATATCTATGACATATAGCTACCCATGTATGCAGTATATTGAAAAAGGATGGAATAGAATATACCTTCCTCTAAGGATCTCCTATGTGCAGTGTACTCGGGCTGAGAAGTATGTATCCACTTTCCAAGCCATGTCATGAAACTGGATTCTAGTAGCTGGATGCCTGTGGAGTGCTTTATGTCCACGCATCTGATCGCAATATTAGGTGGCTATAGTAATTTTTAGTTCTTGTGTCAAACTCATTTTCCCAAAGAACATAATCTATGTATTTCATATGATAGTTCGTTTCTCTTGTCTGGAAAGTTGATCATGGGCATTCTCCATACGTCAGAACGATGAACCAATGTTAGTGAAAAATATGCCTCTACCAGATAAAACATACCCAAAAGTAGTGAGGTAAATATAGATCTAGGGTCATCTTGATCTACTAGAGGGGAAAGGATGTGCTTAAGTGTCCGTTGTCTTGGCACAGGTGTTGTTCCTCTAAAACCATTGAAAGATAAACATCCAGGTCAAAGTTCTTGAACTGGGTTGTCACCCATGTGCCTAAGACTCAAATAGATCCTAACAAGAGATAAAGAAAAAATGGCCATTTAATATAGTATGTCCAAAACCACTAGTTTTCTTACTTAGGAATTAATATAAGTTACCTAGCATGTTTTTAACGACCTATAACCACTGTACCCATAGTGCATGATTTTGTGTCTAAAATATCATATTCAATTCCATTCGTTTAATAGGCATATTTCATGATTTTAAAAAATGGGAGCTTCTGCATCCTCTAGATGATTTTGATGAACTTGGATAAGGATTGTCTTTTATGGTTTGTTGGTGATGAACCTAACTTTAAAGCTTCAAACTCTTTACTGGAGTCGAAACTTGTAAACTCAAGATCTGGAGCTTTCCACACCCCATTATGCCCTTATATCGAATATATGTGCCTTCTTTTTTGCTAAAATAATGAAGATAAAATATTGTTTCTTCTTCATAAAATATTCGAAGTATGACGGGTTAGTTTAACAAAGTCAGGAATGAATCTTCTGAGAAAATTCACTTTTCCAAAGAAAGAGTGAACTCCTTTTCTGGATGTGGGCAAAGGCAATGTCTGAATGGATTTGACACGCTTTGGATCTATCTTTGTTCCTTCTTTGGAAACAATGTGCCCAAGCAGCTTTCCTTCGGTTATAACAAAGATGGATTTCTTAGGATTCAAAGAAATACCACGCTTGCGGCATTGTATGAAGACCTCTTCCAAGTTTGAAATATGCATGCTTCTATCTTTGGAAAAGACTGTCAGATCATCCAGATACACCACTATGATTATATCTTTGAGATGAGCAAAGGCTAGATCCATAGCTCTTTGAAATGTAAGCACCGGTATTAATTAGGCCAAACGGCATTTTCTAGTATGCGAAGGTTTCCCCAAGGTGTGATGAATGCCGTTTTGTATTGATCTTCCTCAGCCACCTTGACTTGATTATAGCCTGAGAAGCCATCAAGCATGGAAAGCATCTCAGATCCAGTGACCACCTGTAGAGTGTGATCCATGATGGGGATAGGGTAGTTATCCTTTAATGAAGCTTGATTAAGGTTGCGGAAATCCACACACAGCCTAATCTTTGCCGCTCTTCTTTCTGACAGGGACTATGTTGGCCAACCACTCCGAATGATGTATGGGATAGATGATCTTTACATCTAACAACTTCCAGATTTCTACAAAGATGGTTCCTGAAATGGTAGGGTTGTGCCGCCGCAGCTTCTGCTTGAAAGGCTTTTGTTCTGGTTTAAGTGGGATGTAGTGTTGAACTTCCGCAGGCTGATATGTTTTTAGATCCTGGTAGGACCAGGCAAAAACATCCATGTATTTCTTAAGAAGCTTAGTGAAAGCTTCCTTTTCAGCTTCTGAACAACACTTACCCAGATTTACTAATTTGGGATCATTGTCGGCTCCCAAATTTAGTAATTGTGTGTCGGAGGAAGAGCCTTCCTCATTTTCTTCATTTTTCTTAAGCATCTGATCATGCTTATCAAACATTTCCTCAAGAGATACCAAGCCTTTGGGAATTTTATTTCCCTTTAGCTGGATAATCTCCTGACCTCCTGAGACGTCAGCATCCATTTCTCTGACAGTGGTCTGCCTAGGAGGTGAATTGCTTCCCTCATAGTAGATTTCTTCAAAGTTGTCCTTTCTGTTGGAGAAACGCAGCAATCTGTGTGTCATCGTTGAAAACCTGCCATTGCTGGACGTTGTCAGGAACCTTTGGGTGAAAAACCATTTCCACTTTGTAGTCTCCCTGTCTAAAGAATGCAGGGGGCTGATCCGGATTCAACAAGGCTGCAGTCACTGCGAGCGAATCAGCTCTTGAATTTTGTTCTCTCGGAATGTA
Organism: Taxus chinensis; assembly: GCA_019776745.2. Lineage (NCBI taxonomy): Eukaryota > Viridiplantae > Streptophyta > Pinopsida > Cupressales > Taxaceae > Taxus > Taxus chinensis. Next base: position 854,435,417 of record CM034149.1, on the reverse strand, counting down.
AGATACCGAGAAAGCTGAAAAATCTAGGATAGCAGAGTAGACCCGATCTCTGTAGTGCCGCAGTTTGTCTTTTTTGACTTGATAGAGGCCTCTTATCTACTTCACAATCAGCTCAGCATCTCCTCTTGCGTGTAATAATTTGATTCCCATTGTTCTTTCCTGCTCCATGCCTAACAACAATGCTTCATACTCAGCCGTATTGTTAGTATTTTCGAACATCAATTTGAAGGAGTGCGCATGCACCTTCCCTTCAGGAGAGATAAGAACAACGCCTGTGCCGGATCCAAATGAACAACAACTACCATCAAATTCCAGAGTCCAAATCTTGTTATCAATTTGATGTGATTCTCGAATCACCGGTTGAATTTCTTCTTTATCCATTTCTAGATAATAGACTCCGTGATCCGATTCCTGAAACAAGATCTGAGATCTAGGATCCTCAGATTTTGATACTGTGTACTTGGATTTCTTCTCAGGTTCCAGCTTCTGATTTAATCCTTTGATTGGTATGTGTGCACAAGACCAATCCATCTTCACTTCTCCACCCAGCTCTTTGCAGAAATTTCTACTCAACAGCATGCCATAAGAGACTGGAATGTCTGCTACAAGGATAGTCATTTTCAGTCTTTTATCTGGAAAGGAAGCAAGTACTGCCTGCGCATCTTTGATTTGCCCCACAAGAGGGACTTGCCTTTCCATGGAATAACATCTTCTGATGGTTTTTGTCAATGTAAGACCCAAGGCATCAGCAACTTTGGCAGGCATGACGTTGTCGGAAGCTCCAGAATCCAAGATGCAATTGCTTAGCTTATGTCCGTTGATGAGCAAAGACACATAGAATGGCTCAATCCTTTCTGATGTAGCAGGAGAAGGGGTGGAAGGAGAAGAACTTGCAGCAGCATTATTTGAAGGTGAAGTAATCTTTGGACTTGACAAGATACCCCGTGAATTATTATTTGTTGGGCTGGGACCATTACTTTGCACATATTTGACCAATCTATTGAGCTGATCAGGAAATGCCCTCAAATACTCAGCTTCTGACATTTGGACCTTGTTTCTCTTGATGTGATCAATTATGTCAAAAGCTTGACTTGCTTCAGCAGGATGTGCGTTGGTTCTTTGCTGTGAATTGAAGGAATTTGAATATTTATCCTTGGGCGCTAATGAAGAAGGAAGAGTGCTACCTCTTTTCAAGATAGTAACATCCGGGCCAGGATCTTCTCTCTCTTTCCGGCCGCTTGTGGATGCTTCGGCATTTTGGCGACGTCTGAGACCTTGTAAACACCGCAAAAGTGTGACCATCAGAATCTTCAAAAGATTCATAATAGCCATCATCAGATTCATAGTCCAGGTAACCAATATTGGAGTCGCCAGCGGGATCTATAAAGTCTTCATCATCGAATGATTCATCAATGCCGAGATCCTCTTCATTAGTTTCCAAGTTATTCCTTGGAGCAGCTTCTATTGCCAAATGCTGTGGTGCAGCAGCAAGTCTGTTTCGATTTTGATTTTGATTTTGACCATTGAAGGTCCGGGTAGGAGCTATTCTTGAGGGGGTTGCATTCCCTGCTTGAGAGATCTGCTTCTTGATCTGCAGCATGTCATTAGCCAATTTCTGCAACAAAGGATCAGAAGTACTAGAAGAAGCGCCATCACCTTTGTGAGATGGTTGTTTGAGTTTTCCAGCCATGATCAAGTCATCCTCAACCTCCACGGCAACATTTTGTGCTTCCAGCAGATTTACAGGTCTTGCCCTTCTTAGCTGATATCCAACTTCAGGCAATAGAGCGTTTATAAAAAACGTCTTTTGATTTTCGTCGCTCAATGCGGCAGAAGTGGGGATTTTATACAAAATCCTTTGGAACCTTGCAATAAAGTCCCGCATGTTCTCGTTTGGCTCTTTCTTCAACTGCATCAGTTGGGTGATCAACGTGCTAGCGTCCTCTGCAGGCTTGAATCTTTTCAGAAATTGCTCACGCATAGTCACCCAGTTGGTTATGGTGCCAGGAGCCAGCCGATAGAACCATTCTCCAGCCAAGTCGTGTAGAGTCTCAATGAAGAGCCTGACTGAGACATCTTCATGCTCTACTGCAAGCACACCACAAGATATGAAGAAGGCTGCCAAATGATCATCCGGGTTTTGCTTTCCATCTCCAAAGAATTTCAGAAAATTCTTTCTGGATCCCTTTGGCAGCTCGTGCATAGGTGGAGCCAAGTTGAGAGGTCCAAAAGCCGCTCCCCATGGAACAGGTACAATTTGGTGCGCCATGTTAACTTGAGCACGTCTCCTCCTTGTGTAGACTTGATAGACTTGATGGATAATTCCAGCCGCCGGATTATGTTGAATACGATCCGGATCTGGATGGGTGTGTACTCTCCTTCCTGGTGAGAGACTAGATCTGCGGCTTCTAACTTGAGGAGGATGATTGAAATTGAATTGCTCCTGCAGTCGGAAGAAATGATCAGTCCTTCCTTGCACCTTCACGGATCGGGTGAATGGACGTTCAGCCAGGTTGAGATTTGTATGGAAAACACTCTGATCTTCAATAGAAAAGATTTGTCAATATAAATGTGTTATTATCTATCAGGGGTTTTACTTTAACCACTTAGTTCATGAACCATAACTAAGAAGTTCTGCAGCAAGTAAGCAGCTGTTTAAGAAAGGAAAATTATAGAAGAAGGAAGTAAAGGAAATACAGAGAAGAAATGGGGAAGATGTGCATCCCAATTAGTAGATAGCAGAGCTAATTGCATGCACATAGAAGAAACTTAATAGATATGAACACACAGAATTATAAAGCAAAGGCAGCTCTAGATCCAGATCTAAAATAACACAAAGTTTACTTAAGAGATCTAAGATTTAAAAGCAAGAAACACAGTACACCGTGACACAAAGTTCTCCGGAAACCTGCTTCTTTGTATTCCTCTGCTACAAGTTGCTCTCAGGGGTTCAGCACAAAGTCTAGAACACAAGATTGCTGCTTACAAATTCTGATCGATCATTAACCCGGAGGTTCTTCTCCTACTTATAGAATGTAGGAGGGAAAGTACAAATAGAAGACTCAAACTGAACTAAAGTATGAACAACAAGTAAAGATGACATTTGGCAATCATCCTCAACTAACTTCTTCTTAAGTGACACATGTATCACTTAACTAATAGAATGGTTCCACATGACTTCAAGTAATGGTTGCAAAACCAATAACTTAGAAGTTTTACAATTTCATCCGGGAACATAGAAAATAGAAGAAGAAAGAATAGAAGAAGTCATGCCAGCTGTAATGTTTACATCTTCTTCTTGTTCTGATATCTGATATACTTGTCGAACATATAATTCAGCATCCTTCCATCTGTTTTAGCCACTGCTTCCTTCTCTGTCCTGAACTGCAGCAACCCTTCATTCAACACTTTGCTGCATGCTTCCACCTCTTCCAAACTCGGCCCAAACCTCGCAATGTCTGCCTGCAGCGCCACCAATCTACTGATAGAATTCATCGTGAAAGGCTTGGTAGCTTTATCAATTCTCTTTTGCACCATCAGAAGAGAACCTTCCAGGGAATTATGCACCTCGTTAGAAACAATCCGCACGTATGAAGTAACACCTCCGTCCACTCTTTCCTCAGTGAAAGAAATGATACTGTCTGGTAAATCTGATGTTCTACTCTCAAGCGCCTGCATCCTTTTCAGCAAAACTCTGCAGATCTCCAAACGGAAAGATACTGCAAACTCTAGCTGCTTCCCCTTCTCGACTGATCCATCCGGTACAATTTGTTCTGCAACCAATACATCTCCCGGCAGCTTGTTGATCTCGGCCAAAATACTCAGGTTACTCTCTGCAACTGTATTCATGCCTTCTATGCTTTCCATCAGTTGCTTTAGTTGATTTGCTGCATCGTTCATAACCTTTAGGCGGGCTGGCACTTCCCCAAGTTGCACAGAAGCTTGACGAATAATCAGATCCTTCCATTCGTCAATAGCCTTTACTTGATTGCTTGCATCTTCCATTTCCTGCATAAGATGATCACTCACCTGCTCTGAAATGGGCTGAATGGAAGGTTTAGCAACCTTGGCTATGATCTCACATAATTGAGATATTTGCTTCTGCAGCTCTTCTTTCTCCGCCTTTTCACTGTCAAGCCTAAGGAACAAAGCATCCATCAATGTCTGCGTGTCCTGCTTCAATCCTTCAGTGGTAGCTTGACCGAGTGGTATTTTGGTCACCGTCACATCTTCTGCCGTGAGCTCCTCTTCTATCTTTCCTTCCGCCGGAATTGATATCTCAGCAAACTTCTCTCCCGAATCCTTGATGATCAACCTAGAAGTTGCTTTAGCAACTTTAGGCCTTCTGTCTCTTCTGCTCAGATCCTGAAGTAGCTGCAAGTCATGCTCCTCTAAGTTCATCTCTACTCTTGCTTCCGGAACCAACTGCAAAGCTAACCATTCCGAGAAGTTACTTCTCGGGGAGTAAGAAGTCGCTGAGTGCACTACCATCTCCCGCTCTGCATCCTCTCCGTCAGAAAGTGCCACAGTGTCATGGCTGCCATCTTCTGAAACATCCAAGGACAAAGCTCTTTCGAACTCCGTCATCTGCAGCTTCAACATCTCCTCTGGAACGGGTGATGAACGAAGTGGCTGAGGAGAGAAGACGAACGTCGCCGGATTCAATGAAGGCATGGAAGCATCCTGCTGCTGCGGTGCAATAGTTGGTGATCTTCTGGGTACTGGAGAAGTCGGAGTCAAAGCTATGGTCGTAGAAGTGGTCTTCTCTTTCTCTTGAGATCTTCTGTGTACTTTCAACTTCTCGGACCTTCTGCTGCTTTCTCCTTCATGCTTTCGCTTGAGGGAATCTCCTGCGCCGAAGTTGCCCGTGATTTGATTCATCAATACTTCATCAAGGCAGTATCCCTTCGTCAGCAGCCAGTTCGAAGTATTCACCAACACAGCTCCAGATCTTTCTTCAATTGAATGGCAGCCTCCATTGTTATCCTGCAGTATAGCTTTATCTCCTCCCATTTGATGGTAAGTGTCAAGTACCACGTTCCCATCATCTTTAAGATCCGCAGGTATCCGCGCTAGTCCAAAGTCGAACACTTGCTTTGCTGATAGCCTGCTGAAATCTTTCTTTCTAACCTCGTACTCACTTCTGCACTTCATCCAGAAATCTTCTAACGAAGGCACATGTGCGTACTCCTGGGAGATTGTCTTCCTGGCTACTCCAAATGGATCGAAGTTAAGCCGTGCAGGGAAGAACTCTTGCTCATACTCGGATAACATTTGCGCTTCCATCCCTCGAGCTCTGTGAATGCTGATGCAACTGTAATATCCCACAGTGATTGGGAAGAAGCCCGTAGACTTGTGCCGTTTCGACTGAAGGTCGTGTAACTCCACAAGTTGCCTGCTCAGCTCCATGGCGATCAATCTATCACTCGGATACCTGGGCATCTTTATTGGTTCTCCAGAAAAGCCCGTAACCCTGAGGTATGTGAAATCTGCAAACTGGATGAATAAACTGCCAATCTTGGACACTGCTTCCCACGCTTCCTTGCTTACCCTGTGAGTCTTCAAGTCTTTGTCTAGCCTGCAGATGAAATCGTAGAAGAAGTCATCGTTGATCACTTTGAAGTCCTTCTCGCACGCAGGTACAGTAAGCTGTGGGTAGCACTCGAAAATGGGGTCCTTGGAAAGAACACCACATCTATCCAGCTTGGAAAAGACACCCTGTGAAGCTGCAGCATACACCAAGTATGAAGTCATCTTGAAGCTGAAAGTACGCTTCACGTTCCGAAGTTGCTCACCGATGTTGCTGCTAATAATTTCCGACCAATTGATTATAGAATCAACCTTGTTGATTTCAATGGTCCTGATGAAAGCATACATCCATGTACGGAAAGTGTAGGCATTCGCTTCGCCATTCAACCTGCATAGCAATTTGACGACATCATCTGCCTCCTGCACCAAATTGGACCGTGGAAGAGTTCTCGGGAACTTTGAAGGGGATCTAGGCTTCTTCATGAACCGGCTGTTCATTATGCTCACACAATCAGCTCTATGTTTCTCCCATCTACTGTCAGCATCCTGAATGCTAATAGAAGTCACCACCTTTCGCACTGGAATCTTCAGACAATAATTGATGAACTCCGCATCCAAACGAATTATTGTCTTTCCCGCAACATCACGCACTGATCTGGATGAAGGATGATAAGATCTAGCACACTCCATCACGAACTCTGGCAATTGGGCTGTACATGGGAAAGCTGCAGCTCGGATAATTCCACTACTTTTGACCGCACGCATGAGTGAAGTCTTTCCCGCTCTGGATCTATCAATCAAATCAGAAAGAGGTTCTGGGCCTAGATCCGTGTCTCCTATGTCTGCAAGTTTGGAAGCAATGCATGAATCCATCGTGCTCTCTTTTTCATCTCCTTTCGCCATGGCTTTGTCTATCTTCGTCTGAATAATTCTTTTTCTTCTAACTTGGCCGGATTTCTTCAATACTGGTGCAGATCTGGACAATTCTTCAGATTCGGAGGATATTTGCAATGTATTGGACATTGATAAAAACTCCTTTTCTTTTGTAAAGCACCTGTAATGAATTCCTGCAATTTATTCAGACAAAAATGGCCACCGGAGCATGAATAGTGAATTTAAATTATAAAAATCTGCACTTTTCAAGCCTGCTGCCCCAAAAATTGGTGTTTAATTTGCACATAAAGAGAGCATGAATCCTTTCAATCAACACCTGAGCTCCTGTAACACCTGTGAAAACAACTATGCAGACAAAGATCAACCTCCTCCAAAGCATGCGCCAAATCTGGAAGCTTTTAGCCTTGTTAGCACTTTGTCTGAACAAAATCCTTCCTCTAATGGGGGCGCACTTTTCCTCCTGGCTGCAATTCTTTACCTGTGAATTAAATTATTCACCCATATGGCTGCCCATGCTTATATAACCTTCACAATTCTATAATTAATAATTGCCCTAACAATTAAAGGCAATTAATTAATTAAAAATCATGCTTTTCTCTTTTAAAAATAGCATGTTTAAGGACAGCCATCCAATAAATTAAATTAATCCAATTTAATCCTTCACACAGCACTTCACTCAAGCTCCACAGTGTGCTTTGACCATAGCCACTGAAAATAGAAATTAATTTAATGTTTTAATGCCTTAAAAAACATTAAATAATACCCAAATGGGGCGCACTTTTTGAGAGGAAGAGGGCAGCCATTAAATAAATTAAATTTAATGCATTTAATTCCTTTCTTTTATTCCATCTTTGACTTGTTGACCTCCTCCAAGCTTGGGCGCACTTTTTGAGAAGAAAGATTAATTAAAAATAATCAAATTTAATCCTTTTAATCTCTCACCAAAGGGGGCGCACTTTTTTGCACATGTAATTCTATTTTTAAGAATTTTTTCATAATGGGATTCTTTACCCTGCCAGGCAGGCACCAAAATCCCGTGATCCACTTAAGTGATTTGACTTTGACAATGGGATTCTTTACCCTGCAAGGCAGGCACTAAAATCCCATGATTTCACTTAAGTCACTTTCCTTTTATTATATCATGGGAATTTTTACCCTGCAAGGCAGGCAATAAATTCCCACCTGCCTGCAGCCTCTATTTTTCCCACTGCAGCTTAAGTGACTTTTATAACACGGGAAAAAGTACCCTGCCAGGCAGGTATAAAATTCCCACCCTGCCTGCGGCTTATATTTTTCCCATCGCAGCTTAAATCCTTTGTTTTCCAAAAATGCGCCCATCCCCGCAGGGGCTTTTCTGTGCACGACTTCGCTTTTTCCCAGTGATCCAGACCTCCGATGACGACTTCCTCCGGGCATAATGTGCGTGTATGTTTTCCAGCTGCTCCAGGCCAAAAATCGGGCTTACCCGGCGAAGGAATTGCTCCAGAGAAATTTCACAGAAAACAAAACGGGACACCACAAAAACACGAAAAATTGCCAAAAGTTACAAATAAAGCCCAAAACTTAAAATAAGTTAAAATCCTTCTGGCACATAGGAATAATAACATATTCGCTCATAATAGAGTTAAAACAGAGCGCAAATAGCCTCATACGGGGCTCAAAATAATTAAATACAAATTTCCCGCAGACAAATCCCGACGACAGAATAAAACAATTTTGGGCATCTGGGTATTTGGCGAAAAGGGCTAATATGGCTCTTTGGGATTATCTTGACGCAATACAAGAACTTTCAGGCAATAAAAACAACAAACGACCCATTATTTTAAAAGTACGAAAAAATTTTCGGATAGGGTAGTCGCAGATTTCAGGGTGAAATCTGAGTGACACCAGTTGGCTCCGTCTGTGGACATCTTTTTCTCTTGTCAGAATGACAAAGGGAAAAGATGAGATCCCAGCATCTCTGGTTTCGTATCTTGTCCTTTGGGCACGGGGTCAGGCAAACAAACACAACACAACACAACACCAAAACAAGACAAAACAAGGAAAAACAAACAAAGATTTATTTATGTACATACAGGTTTTACCCTGCTTCTCATGTCCGGAACAGCTTCAAGTGTTGCCCATTGAAAGGCAACGGCAATTCAACTCCATCCTGATGAGCAAGAATGAAGCTATCTGCTCCGGCGATCTTTTTGATCACAAAAGGCCCTTTCCATAGTGAATCGAACTTTCCATGCATGCCTTTTGTTTCTCTTCTTTTGTCCCATAGAAGGACCCAGTCATTGACTTCAAACTTTCTTTCCCTGGCTTTTTTGTCGAAGATGACTTTCACCTTCCTTTGATGCTCTGTCAACCTATCTGCAACTTGAGTTTGTACTTCCCTCAGTTCAGTCAGGTACATGATTCTTTTATCAATAGCATCCGTGAATGTGGAATCCTCCAGGGCTTTAGAAAGTCGTAGGGCAGGCAATTCCAAGGTGAGAGGCAGCTCTGTGTCTCTACCATATAGCAGCTGAAAAGGGGACATGCCTATCGCCCTCTTTGGTGTGATCCTATCGGCCCATAATGCATCAAACAACTTTTTATGCCAAGTCCTTTGATTCTCTGTTACAAGCTTGCGCACGATAGTTACCAAGTTCTTATTACTAGATTCAGCTTGACCATTCCCTTGTGGATAGTAGTTTGAGGAATGAACAAGTTGAATCCCATAAGTGTAGCAGAATTCCACCAACTCCTCAGAAGAAAGATTCGGAGCGTTGTCTGCTACAATTTTGCTGGGCACGCCAAACCTGACAATAATATTTTCTTTTATAAAATTGCACACTTCGGCGGAAGTGGCAGTCTTCACAGGAATAGCTTCTACCCACTTACTGAAATAATCAGTAGCTGTTAGAATGTAATGATGACCGGCACTGGAAGCCGGGTTAAGCATTCCAATAAAATCCATACCCCACTGTTGGAAAGGTTCTTCAATCACAATGGGTTTTAGAGGTAATGCAGGCAATTTCACACGCCCAACAAAATGTTGGCATGCTTGACACTTAGCTACCCATTCTGCAGTATCTTGAAAAAGGGTGGGCCAGTAATACCTTGCTCTGAGGATCTTGTGTGCAGTGACTCGGGCTGAGAAATGACCACCGCAAGCCATGTCATGAAACTGTTGTAGTAGCTGATCCTGTTGAGCTTTGTCCACGCATCTGAGAAATACGCCATCAATTCCTTTCTTGTACAAACCATTATCCCAAAGAACAAAATCTTTGGATTTCAGTTTGATAGTTCGTTTCTCTTTTCTGGAAAGTTGATCTGGGCATTCTCCATACGTCAGAAAGTAAGCAATGTTACTGTACCACTCCTCTACCAGATCTATAAAAAGTACTGCAGGTAAATCTTCATCTATCCCATCCTGATCTGCTTCAGGTACTGATGCTTTCATCTCTGTCATTAGTTCACACAGACCTCTTCCTCGAACCAGCTTTGTTGGTTTAATATCCAGGTCATATTCTTGAACCTTTGTTACCCACGTGCCTCTCAACAATCCTAACTCTTGCTGAGTAAGGATAGATTTAACTGCAGTATCTGGAACCAAAACCACAGTGTGTGAGGAAAGAATATAATACCTGAATGCTTTGCACGCCTTCACCACTGCATATGCGTGCTTTTCCATTGGAGTGTATTTCAACTCATAGGCTTTAAGGGGCGTGCTCATGAAAGCAATAGGAGCTTCTGCGTCCTCTTGATTTTTCTGCATCAGAATTGCTGACATAGTGTGTTCGGAAGAATAACAATAAAGAATAAATTCTTTACTGAAGTCGGGTGAAACCAAGACTGGAGCTTTCGACAGGGCCTCTTTGATTTTCTCGAAAGCTTCCTTCCCTTCGCTGCTCCATTTAAAATCTTGTGTCTTCTTCATCATATTCGAAATATGACGGGTTAGCTCAGCAAAGTCAGGAATGAATCTTCTGAGAAAATTCACTTTTCCAAAGAAAGAGTGAACTCCTTTTTTGGATGTGGGCAAAGGCAATGTCTGAATGGATTTGACACGCTCTGGATCTATCTTTGTTCCTTCTTTGGAAACAATGTGCCCAAGCAGCTTTCCTTCGGTTACAGCAAAGATGGATTTCTTAGGATTCAAAGAAATACCATGCTTGCGGCATTGTATGAAGACCTCTTCCAAGTTTGAAATATGCGTGCTTCTATCTTTGGAAAAGACTGTCAAATCATCCAGGTACACAACTATGCTTATATCTTTGAGATGAGCAAAGGCTAGATCCATAGCTCTTTGAAATGTAGCACCAGCATTAATCAGGCCAAACGGCATCTTCTGGTATGCGAAGGTTCCCCAAGGTGTGATGAACGCCGTTTTGTATTGATCTTCCTCGGCCACCTTGACTTGATTGTAGCCTGAGAAGCCATCAAGCATGGAAAGCATCTCAGATCCAGTGACCACCTGCAGAGTGTGATCCATGATGGGGATAGGGTAGTTATCCTTTAATGAAGCTTGATTAAGGTTGCGGAAATCCACGCACAGCCTAATTTCGCCACTCTTCTTTCTTACAGGGACTATGTTGGCCAACCATTCCGAATGGTGTATGGGATAGATAATCTTTGCATCTAACAACTTCTGGATTTCTGCAAAGATGGTTCCTGAAATGGTAGGGTTGTGCCGCCGCAGCTTCTGCTTGAAAGGCTTCTGTTCTGGTTTAAGTGGGATGTAGTGTTGAACTTCCGCAGGCTGATATGTTTTTAGATCCTGGTAGGACCAGGCAAAAACATCCATGTATTTCTTAAGAAGCTTAGTGAAAGCTTCCTTTTCAGCTTCTGAACAACACTTACCCAGATTTACTAATTTGGGATCATTGCCGGCTCCCAAATTTAGTAATTGTGTGTCGGAGGAAGAGCCTTCCTCATTTTCTTCATTTTTCTTAAGCATCTGATCATGCTTATCAAACATTTCCTCAAGAGATACCAAGCCTTTGGGAATTTTATTTCCCTTTAGCTGGATAATCTCCTGACCTCCTGAGACGTCAGCATCCATTTCTCCGACAGTGGTCTGCCTAGGAGGTGAATTGCTTCCCTCATAGTAGATTTCTTCAAAGTTGTCCTTCTGTTGGAGAAACGCAGCAATCTGTGTGTCATCGTTGAAAACCTGCCATTGCTGGACGTTGTCAGGAACCTTTGGGCGAAAAACCATTTCCACCTTGTAGTCTCCCTGTCTAAAGAATGCAGGGGGCTGATCCGGATTCAACAAGGCTGCAGTCACTGCGAGCGAATCAGCTCTTGAATTTTGTTCTCTCGGAATGTAAGATACCGAGAAAGCTGAAAAATCCAGGATAGCAGAGTAGACCCGATCTCTGTAGTGCCGCAGTTTGTCTTTTTTGACTTGGTAGAGGCCCCTTATCTGCTTCACAATCAGCTCAGCATCTCCTCTTGCGTGTAATAATTTGATTCCCATTGTTCTTGCCTGCTCCATGCCTAACAACAATGCTTCATACTCAGCCGTATTGTTAGTATTTTCGAACATCAATTTGAAGGAGTGCGCATGCACCTTCCCTTCAGGAGAGATAAGAACAACGCCTGCGCCGGATCCAAATGAACAGCAGCTACCATCAAATTCCAGAGTCCAAATCTTGTTATCAATTTGATGTGATTCTCGAATCACCGGTTGAATTTCTTCTTTATCCATTTCTAGATAATAGACTCCGTGATCCGATTCCTGAAACAAGATCTGAGATCTAGGATCCTCAGATTTTGATACTGTGTACTTAGATTTCTTCTCAGGTTCCAGCTTCTGATTTACTCCTTTGATTGGTATGTGCGCACAAGACCAATCCATCTTGACTTCTCCACCCAGCTCTTTGCAGAAATTTCTACTCAACAGCATGCCATAAGAGACTGGAATGTCTGCTACAAGGATAGTCATTTTCAGTCTTTTATCTGGAAAGGAAGCAAGTACTGCCTGCGCATCTTTGATTTGCCCCACAAGAGGGACTTGCCTTTCCATGGAATAACATCTTCCGATGGTTTTTGTCAATGTAAGACCCAAGGCATCAGCAACTTTGGCAGGCATGACGTTGTCGGAAGCTCCAGAATCCAAGATGCAATTGCTTAGCTTATGTCCGTTGATGAGCAAAGACACATAGAATGGCTCAATCCTTTCTGATGTAGCAGGAGAAGGGGTGGAAGGAGAAGAACTTGCAGCAGCATTATTTGAAGGTGGAGTAATCTTTGGACTTGACAAGATACCCCGTGAATTATTGTTTGTTGGGCTGGGACCATTACTTTGCACATATTTGACCAATCTATTCAGCTGATCAGGAAATGCCCTCAAATACTCAGCTTCTGACATTTGGACCTTGTTTCTCTTGATGTGATCAATTATGTCAAAAGCTTGACTTGCTTCAGCAGGATGTGCATTGGTTCTTTGCTGTGAATTGAAAGAATTTGAATATTTATCCTTGGGCGCTAATGAAGAAGGAAGAGTGCTACCTCTTTTCAAGATAGTAACATCCGGGCCAGGATCTTCTCTCTCTTTCCGGCCGCTTGTGGATGCTTCGGCATTTTGGCGCGTCTGAGACCTTGTAAACACCGCAAAAGTGTGACCATCAGAATCTTCAAAAGATTCATAATAGCCATCATCAGATTCATAGTCCAGGTAACCAATATTGGAGTCGCCAGCGGGATCTATAAAGTCTTCATCATCGAATGATTCATCAATGCCGAGATCCTCTTCATTAGTTTCCAAGTTATTCCTTGGAGCAGCTTCTATTGCCAAACGCTGTGGTGCAGCAGCAAGTCTGTTTCGATTTTGATTTTGATTTTGACCATTGAAGGTCCTAGTAGGAGCTAATCTTGAGGGGGTTGCATTCCCTGCTTGAGAGATCTGCTTCTTGATCTGCAGCATGTCATTAGCCAATTTCTGCAACAAAGGATCAGAAGTACTTGCAGAAGCGCCATCACCTTTGTGAGATGGTTGTTTAAGTTTTCCAGCCATGATCAAGTCATCCTCAACCTCCACGGCAGCATTTTGTGCTTCCAGCAGATTTACAGGTCTTGCCCTTCTTAGCTGATATCCAACTTCAGGCAATAGAGCGTTTATAAAAAACGTCTTTTGATTTTCGTCGCTCAATGCGGCAGAAGTGGGGATTTTATACAAAATCCTTTGGAACCTTGCAATAAAGTCCCGCATGTTCTCGTTTGGCTCTTTCTTCAACTGCGTCAGTTGGGTGATCAACGTGCTAGCGTCCTCTGCAGGCTTGAATCTTTTCAGAAATTGCTCACGCATAGTCGTCCAGTTGGTTATGGTGCCAGGAGCCAGCCGATAGAACCATTCTCCAGCCAAGTCGTGTAGAGTCTCAATGAATAGCCTGACTGAGACATCTTCATGCTCCACTGCAAGCACACCACAAGATATGAAGAAGGCTGCCAAATGATCATCCGGGTTTTGCTTTCCATCTCCAAAGAATTTTGGAAAATTCTTTCTGGATCCCTTTGGCAGCTCGTGCATAGGTGGAGCCAAGTTGAGAGGTCCAAAAGCCGCTCCCCATGGAACAGGTACAATTTGGTGCGCCATGTTAACTTGAGCACGTCTCCTCCTTGTGTAGACTTGATAGACTTGATGGATAATTCCAGCCGCCGGATTATGCTGAATACGATCCGGATCTGGATGGGTGTGTACTCTCCTTCCTGGTGAGAGACTAGATCTGCGGCTTCTAACTTGAGGAGGATGATTGAAATTGAATTGCTCCTGCAGTCGGAAGAAATGATCAGTCCTTCCTTGCGCCTTCACGGATCGGGTGAATGGACGTTCAGCCAGGTTGAGATTTGTATGGAAAACACTCTGATCTTCAATAGAAAAGCTTTGATCTGCAAAGATAGTTGTTCCCCAGCGGAGTCGCCAAAAACTGTTGGCTAGATTTTCTGCATAGCATCAAACCTAGGCAGTCATGAGATAAATCTCCCTCATTTAACCGGTGAGGCTCCCGTGTCAGATTTGTCAATATAAATGTGTTATTATCTATCAGGGGTTTTACTTTAACCACTTAGTTCATGAACCATAACTAAGAAGTTCTGCAGCAAGTAAGCAGCTGTTTAAGAAAGGAAAATTATAGAAGAAGGAAGTAAAGGAATTACAGAGAAGAAATGGGGAAGATGTGCATCCCAATTAGTAGATAGCAGAGCTAATTGCATGCACATAGAAGAAACTTAATAGATTTGAACACACAGAATTATAAAGCAAAGGCAGCTCTAGATCCAGATCTAAAATAACACAAAGTTTACTTAAAAGATCTAAGATTTAAAAGCAAGAAACACAGTACACCGTGACACAAAGTTCTCCGGAAACCTGCTTCTTTGTATTCCTCTGCTACAAGTTGCTCTCAGGGGTTCAGCACAAAGTCTAGAACACAAGATTGCTGCTTACAAATTCTGATCGATCATTAACCCGGAGGTTCTTCTCCTACTTATAGAATGTAGGAGGGAAAGTACAAATAGAAGACTCAAACTGAACTAAAGTATGAACAACAAGTAAAGATGACATTTGGCAATCATCCTCAACTAACTTCTTCTTAAGTGACACATGTATCACTTAACTAATAGAATGGTTCCACATGACTTCAAGTAATGGTTGCAAAACCAATAACTTAGAAGTTTTACAATTTCATCCGGGAACATAGAAAATAGAAGAAGAAAGAATAGAAGAAGTCATGCCAGCTGTAATGTTTACATCTTCTTCTTGTTCTGATATCTGATATACTTGTCGAACATATAATTCAGCATCCTTCCATCTGTTTTAGCCACTGCTTCCTTCTCTGTCCTGAACTGCAGCAACCCTTCATTCAACACTTTGCTGCATGCTTCCACCTCTTCCAAACTCGGCCCAAACCTCGCAATGTCTGCCTGCAGCGCCACCAATCTACTGATAGAATTCATCGTGAAAGGCTTGGTAGCTTTATCAATTCTCTTTTGCACCATCAGAAGAGAACCTTCCAGGGAATCATGCACCTCGTTAGAAACAATCCGCACGTATGAAGTAACACCTCCGTCCACTCTTTCCTCAGTGAAAGAAATGATACTGTCTGGTAAATCTGATGTTCTACTCTCAAGCGCCTGCATCCTTTTCAGCAAAACTCTGCAGATCTCCAAACGGAAAGATACTGCAAACTCTAGCTGCTTCCCCTTCTCGACTGATCCATCCGGTACAATTTGTTCTGCAACCAATACATCTCCCGGCAGCTTGTTGATCTCGGCCAAAATACTCAGGTTACTCTCTGCAACTGTATTCATGCCTTCTATGCTTTCCATCAGTTGCTTTAGTTGATTTGCTGCATCGTTCATAACCTTTAGGCGGGCTGGCACTTCCCCAAGTTGCACAGAAGCTTGACGAATAATCAGATCCTTCCATTCGTCAATAGCCTTTACTTGATTGCTTGCATCTTCCATTTCCTGCATAAGATGATCACTCACCTGCTCTGAAATGGGCTGAATGGAAGGTTTAGCAACCTTGGCTATGATCTCACATAATTGAGATATTTGCTTCTGCAGCTCTTCTTTCTCCGCCTTTTCACTGTCAAGCCTAAGGAACAAAGCATCCATCAATGTCTGCGTGTCCTGCTTCAATCCTTCAGTGGTAGCTTGACCGAGTGGTATTTTGGTCACCGTCACATCTTCTGCCGTGAGCTCCTCTTCTATCTTTCCTTCCGCCGGAATTGATATCTCAGCAAACTTCTCTCCCGAATCCTTGATGATCAACCTAGAAGTTGCTTTAGCAACTTTAGGCCTTCTGTCTCTTCTGCTCAGATCCTGAAGTAGCTGCAAGTCATGCTCCTCTAAGTTCATCTCTACTCTTGCTTCCGGAACCAACTGCAAAGCTAACCATTCCGAGAAGTTACTTCTCGGGGAGTAAGAAGTCGCTGAGTGCACTACCATCTCCCGCTCTGCATCCTCTCCGTCAGAAAGTGCCACAGTGTTATGGCTGCCATCTTCTGAAACATCCAAGGACAAAGCTCTTTCGAACTCCGTCATCTGCAGCTTCAACATCTCCTCTGGAACGGGTGATGAACGAAGTGGCTGCGGAGAGAAAACGAACGTCGCCGGATTCAATGAAGGCATGGAAGCATCCTGCTGCTGCGGTGCAATAGTTGGTGATCTTCTGGGTACTGGAGAAGTCGGAGTCAAAGCTATGGTCGTAGAAGTGGTCTTCTCTTTCTCTTGAGATCTTCTGTGTACTTTCAACTTCTCGGACCTTCTGCTGCTTTCTCCTTCATGCTTTCGCTTGAGGGAATCTCCTGCGCCGAAGTTGCCCGTGATTTGATTCATCAATACTTCATCAAGGCAGTATCCCTTCGTCAGCAGCCAGTTCGAAGTATTCACCAACACAGCTCCAGATCTTTCTTCAATTGAATGGCAGCCTCCAATGTTATCCTGCAGTATAGCTTTATCTCCTCCCATTTGATGGTAAGTGTCAAGTACCACGTTCCCATCATCTTTAAGATCCGCAGGTATCCGCGCTAGTCCAAAGTCGAACACTTGCTTTGCTGATAGCCTGCTGAAATCTTTCTTTCTAACCTCGTACTCACTTCTGCACTTCATCCAGAAATCTTCTAACGAAGGCACATGTGCGTACTCCTGGGAGATTGTCTTCCTGGCTACTCCAAATGGATCGAAGTTAAGCCGTGCAGGGAAGAACTCTTGCTCATACTCGGATAACATTTGCGCTTCCATCCCTCGAGCTCTGTGAATGCTGATGCAACTGTAATATCCCACAGTGATTGGGAAGAAGCCCGTAGACTTGTGCCGTTTCGACTGAAGGTCGTGTAACTCCACAAGTTGCCTGCTCAGCTCCATGGCGATCAATCTATCACTCGGATACCTGGGCATCTTTATTGGTTCTCCAGAAAAGCCCGTAACCCTGAGGTATGTGAAATCTGCAAACTGGATGAATAAACTGCCAATCTTGGACACTGCTTCCCACGCTTCCTTGCTTACCCTGTGAGTCTTCAAGTCTTTGTCTAGCCTGCAGATGAAATCGTAGAAGAAGTCATCGTTGATCACTTTGAAGTCCTTCTCGCACGCAGGTACAGTAAGCTGTGGGTAGCACTCGAAAATGGGGTCCTTGGAAAGAACACCACATCTATCCAGCTTGGAAAAGACACCCTGTGAAGCTGCAGCATACACCAAGTATGAAGTCATCTTGAAGCTGAAAGTACGCTTCACGTTCCGAAGTTGCTCACCGATGTTGCTGCTAATAATTTCCGACCAATTGATTATAGAATCAACCTTGTTGATTTCAATGGTCCTGATGAAAGCATACATCCATGTACGGAAAGTGTAGGCATTCGCTTCGCCATTCAACCTGCATAGCAATTTGACGACATCATCTGCCTCCTGCACCAAATTGGACCGTGGAAGAGTTCTCGGGAACTTTGAAGGGGATCTAGGCTTCTTCATGAACCGGCTGTTCATTATGCTCACGCAATCAGCTCTATGTTTCTCCCATCTACTGTCAGCATCCTGAATGCTAATAGAAGTCACCACCTTTCGCACTGGAATCTTCAGACAATAATTGATGAACTCCGCATCCAAACGAATTATTGTCTTTCCCGCAACATCACGCACTGATCTGGATGAAGGATGATAAGATCTAGCACACTCCATCACGAACTCTGGCAATTGGGCTGTACATGGGAAAGCTGCAGCTCGGATAATTCCACTACTTTTGACCGCACGCATGAGTGAAGTCTTTCCCGCTCTGGATCTATCAATCAAATCAGAAAGAGGTTCTGGGCCTAGATCCGTGTCTCCTATGTCTGCAAGTTTGGAAGCAATGCATGAATCCATCGTGCTCTCTTTTTCATCTCCTTTCGCCATGGCTTTGTCTATCTTCGTCTGAATAATTCTTTTTCTTCTAACTTGGCCGGATTTCTTCAATACTGGTGCAGATCTGGACAATTCTTCAGATTCGGAGGATATTTGCAATGTATTGGACATTGATAAAAACTCCTTTTCTTTTGTAAAGCACCTGTAATGAGTTCCTGCAATTTATTCAGACAAAAATGGCCACCGGAGCATGAATAGTGAATTTAAATTATAAAAATCTGCACTTTTCAAGCCTGCTGCCCCAAAAATTGGTGTTTAATTTGCACATAAAGAGAGCATGAATCCTTTCAATCAACACCTGAGCTCCTGTAACACCTGTGAAAACAACTATGCAGACAAAGATCAACCTCCTCCAAAGCATGCGCCAAATCTGGAAGCTTTTAGCCTTGTTAGCACTTTGTCTGAACAAAATCCTTCCTCTAATGGGGGCGCACTTTTCCTCCTGGCTGCAATTCTTTACCTGTGAATTAAATTATTCACCCATATGGCTGCCCATGCTTATATAACCTTCACAATTCTATAATTAATAATTGCCCTAACAATTAAAGGCAATTAATTAATTAAAAATCATGCTTTTCTCTTTTAAAAATAGCATGTTTAAGGACAGCCATCCAATAAATTAAATTAATCCAATTTAATCCTTCACACAGCACTTCACTCAAGCTCCACAGTGTGCTTTGACCATAGCCACTGAAAATAGAAATTAATTTAATGTTTTAATGCCTTAAAAAACATTAAATAATACCCAAATGGGGCGCACTTTTTGAGAGGAAGAGGGCAGCCATTAAATAAATTAAATTTAATGCATTTAATTCCTTTCTTTTATTCCATCTTTGACTTGTTGACCTCCTCCAAGCTTGGGCGCACTTTTTGAGAGGAAAGATTAATTAAAATAATCAAATTTAATCCTTTTAATCTCTCACCAAAGGGGGCGCACTTTTTTGCACATGTAATTCTATTTTTAAGAATTTTTTCATAATGGGATTCTTTACCCTGCCAGGCAGGCACCAAAATCCCGTGATCCACTTAAGTGATTTGACTTTGACAATGGGATTCTTTACCCTGCAAGGCAGGCACTAAAATCCCATGATTTCACTTAAGTCACTTTCCTTTTATTATATCATGGGAATTTTTACCCTGCAAGGCAGGCAATAAATTCCCACCTGCCTGCAGCCTCTATTTTTCCCACTGCAGCTTAAGTGACTTTTATAACACGGGAAAAAGTACCCTGCCAGGCAGGTATAAAATTCCCACCCTGCCTGCGGCTTATATTTTTCCCATCGCAGCTTAAATCCTTTGTTTTCCAAAAATGCGCCCATCCCCGCAGGGGCTTTTCTGTGCACGACTTCACTTTTTCCCAGTGATCCAGACCTCCGATGACGACTTCCTCCGGGCATAATGTGCGTGTATGTTTTCCAGCTGCTCCAGGCCAAAAATCGGGCTTACCCGGCGAAGGAATTGCTCCAGAGAAATTTCACAGAAAACAAAACGGGACACCACAAAAACACGAAAAATTGCCAAAAGTTACAAATAAAGCCCAAAACTTAAAATAAGTTAAAATCCTTCTGGCACATAGGAATAATAACATATTCGCTCATAATAGAGTTAAAACAGAGCGCAAATAGCCTCATACGGGGCTCAAAATAATTAAATACAAATTTCCCGCAGACAAATCCCGACGACAGAATAAAACAATTTTGGGCATCTGGGTATTTGGCGAAAAGGGCTAATATGGCTCTTTGGGATTATCTTGACGCAATACAAGAACTTTCAGGCAATAAAAACAACAAACGACCCACTATTTTAAAAGTACGAAAAAAATTCGGATAGGGTAGTCGCAGATTTCAGGGTGAAATCTGAGTGACACCATCATAGTATAATTTTGGTTTGAGGGGTGACATTACTTATTCAGGTTGACTTATCACAATATCATTGCTACATATAATATAAATGAATAACTCTAAATTCCTTTAGGTCAATGTTTGCTCACATAAATATGGAGGGGAAATACCATACATGTTAAGGTTGGACTAGATCCCATAATCATATGAAATACTATTGATTTGGACCTTTAGATTGTGGGATACTAGTTTCCTTTACACCACTTTGTCATCACCTTTATCTCATGTTGATATCTTTAATGATGTCAAATTCAAAACTATACTTTACACATATACTTGCAAATCAATTATAAATTCCAACAAAATGCTATATTAAAAATAAAAATGCATTTGCTTGAGTTGGACTTACCTCATAGGTTAACTCATTTATGACTCACTCAATATTATAGTGCATTTAATACTCAATGTAGTCCTCGTGCTACTTGGTGCAAGTGTGCATATAAGTAAAATCCTTGGAATTGATTTTTCCCTCATTATTTAAGATTGATAGCATGCTATGCTAATTTACTCCCATAAAAACCCTTATATGCATATGTGCATATCATATTATGATCTTGTATGTTCTGATATGAATTATGTACTAAATAATGGTTGATACATAGACAGGTTATTTTTAGATAATAAGCACTTAGAATAAACACATATATATAAGAGTCTTGTGCATTAAAATTTAAACCTTAGTGAGAGGAAATGAATAATCAAAACATTGTAAACAAAAGATAAATTATTAATGAAGAGGATCGTTGAGAAAAAAGTATTTAGAAGAAAAAGAGGACAAGACTGTATAAATTAGGTGATGACCATAGTATGTTCCTAACCATACTTCATAGTCTTAGAACAAATTCATCAAAAGTAAAATAGTAAAGTTAAGATTTTAGAAATCTTTATCATAAAGAAAAAAGTTGTAAATAAGAATCATATATGTTAAGAAATGGAAACAAATTCTGAAATTTATAACAAAATCAATAAGAAACAACACCATTTAGATTTAGTTTCATCATTCAATACTCAAATATAGTACATAAAGTTAGCAAAAAATGATTTCATATTGTTCTTTTGTTATTTTTTATTTTTTAGATCTACCCTCCCATTATGTTAGTGAATGATATTTAATAATTCTCAAGGTGAATAATAGTATACTTGACAGTGCTAAAGAATTAAAAGTTATTATAGATTATAATAAAGTAACCATTATATGGTAAACAATGTGATCCATCAACATGATCCCAATGGAGATGTGTAGTGTATCCATCATAATCAGAGTTTATAATAGACATAAATGGAAATCTTAGAGAAATGGACATTACTCCTAGCATTCTTGAAAGATTGGGGGTGATAAATCACCAAAAGGTATTGGACAACCAGATGGGAATTGTGTATTCTAACACAAATTGATGAGTGTCAAAGATATTTATATTCTCTTGAGAAAAACACTTCCCATAATTTGGTACCACACTATTGTATACATATCTTCATCCCAAAAATTTTAAGACCCTACAAATTCAAAAGGGAATAAATATTCATTACCCACACTATGCATTATATGGTTATTCTTTAGAAACTATAATATCGTTGATTCGAGAATTTAAAATTATTTTCCCCACTACATTTAAAATAAATGCAATGGAATGTTCATTTACAGCTTCATGATTTAGTATTTAATTAATTTTAATAATCATAGTTATCATTTTGGGTCACTAGGTTTGTTTATTCATTTGTCCAGAAGAGGGTGGTTTTATGTAACTAACCCATATAGTTTATCCCCTTTTGATGAAAGGCATGAAATAAAAAAATATTGCTTGAGGTGAAAGTAAATAATAATAAATATTGGAGTGTGAACGATTATCAAAGGTGCATATGATATTGATAGTACCAAAATACCCAATTGTGATAATGCACATAGAAGTTATAGTGATATTATTGGTGTAACTATCATTGACAGATCTAGTAGTTAGAAAAGAGTATTAAATTCATATGAATTTCAAATAGAGATTATGTATGTATAATAAGATAGAGTAGTACTGAATTTATAACAAATAATAAGAAATACAATGAAGCCAGAGAAAAAATTATGATAGTTGAATAATAATTGAGCCATGGATGACAATGTAAATATAATAGTAGAAAAGAGGAATGTAGAGAATAATTTAGTCTTGCTTCGTACTCTGTTAGAAATACAGACATATTAGCTCTACTATGTTCATGTGATTGAATTCACTGGATCATTGGTGATGAAGAGAACTAGTTAGTAAGATATGCCTGATTGTTTTGTAAATGTTATTTATTCAATATAGTTGCAAAGTTTGTTGATTGTAATGTACAAATGCCTAGCTAATACAACATGTTTCTACTTACTCATGCCTCACCATGATAATAAATCTTTAAAATGGTCATGGTAGATAAATTATGAGTGCCTAAATCCATTAAGGGATTTGTGAATCTACAGTACTTTGTATGTGTATGTGCTTTACATAATGGTTTGTTATTTGGTTAAGGTTGTAGAACAAGAAAAATCAATTGAGTTCCTTGGGTTAAAACTCTGCATACAGTTACATTGTCTACATTTTAAGGGAGGTCAAAAAATTGCGGGCATATTAAAATAGAACTCAAATCTTGAATGTTAAAGGTTAAAAGTAATTGTAACTGATGGTTTATAAAGGTATAATATGGGATGTCATGAAATTTAGAAGTAATTTTTCAATTATAGTAAGAAATTAGCCTAAAATTTTGTTGTTAAAAAACATAGTTTGTTTTTAACAATGATCAAAAACAGACTGTGTTTTTCAACATTTTTCAAAATCAATTCCCATATTGGTTGTAGTTTTAAGGCATGTATCTTCTGTGTAGAAAATTGTTGACTTACAGTAAATATTGATCATTGCACACATCAAATAAATCTCCCACATAATGACATGGGTGGCAAAGAAACATGGTGTTAAAGGAGGTTATTGCAACTAAAGAAAGGTGTGATACCTCACTTATGGAAGACAAAGGTGATTGTTTTTAATTTTTCTATATATTTATCCATATATTGCTCAATTTTTGTAGTCCTGGGGTCTGACCACAAGATTAACATTTAATATTGCTCAACCCTTGTACTCATGGGTTTTGATCTCATGACTAAGATCTGTAGTGAACTCAAACTTGAAAATCCACCTAAACCTCGAGTACACTTACAATATGTGTCACAAATTTGGTTTTCATTGAAAAAATTAGAAATTTGGAAAATTTGATCCAATGGCAATACATGCATGGGACTGGTAGGGGAAAAATTTTTAGAGACATTTTGTTCAACATTTCACATAGATTATTTGAGGCATTTTGCAAAGGAATTTTTTCAAACAGTTCACAGACCAAATAGATGCCAAACTAATAAACAACCATTAATTGTGGGTAATTTGGTAAAACAAAACAAACAACCATTAATGGTGACAGATATGGCACTTACAATAATGGTGACTGTTGTGGCATCCTCCTCTGTGACCCCCATTCCTCTGGCTCAAATGAACGAACAAAAGAATACCGGAGAGAGAAAATGAATTGGTAAAATGCAAAGAGAAACTTGCATTTTTACCCCTAAATGCAGAGAATGCAAGTAAACCAAGAGGAACCCATGACTTCCAAAAGCGTGAGATGATGATTTCCCTAAAAATTGGTGATTGTTTGGTTAACTGTGACAGATGATTCAGAGGTATGGCTCAAAGTGACAATGGCACGAGGGAGGGGAAGGCACTTAATTATATAATTCAAAATTGTCAGCTCAACTAAAACACCAAAACAACTACCTACGTACCCTTCACGTCAACACATCCCATCGTGCGTCAACTCACTCATTTTCTGACAACATCCTCCTTTCTGACAAGCATGGGGCTATATATCGGCATGGCGACATGGGAAAAATCACCCACATGCATAGGTGCAAAATAAGTGAAGCTTGGCCATTGGCCTACAGATATATCTAGCAATGGTTTTCCTACATCCTTAAAGGTAGTCACCCATATAGTTCTAGTTACATCTTTTAGCATCATGTGCAATGCGTATTTATATTCATAGGGGGCTGCATCCATGTTGCATTTTAAAGAGTGCCAAGAATCTTTTGTATTTTTAACCAATTTTTTTAACAACATTGTTTACCATTTCTCAGTCGAGAAGAAGTTGGGTAACAAGATTTGGCCATGATATGTTTAATTGGTACAACTTCAGCCTTTTAAATTAGATTTTGTAAATAGGAATCTTAGATGTCAAATTTTGTTCTCTTAACAAATTTTTTCTTCACTTTTCTAAGGGAAACATCCCTTGTTCCTATTTCACCTATCCAAATACGCAGGTCCTTTGCTTCAGGAATGGAGAAACTAGAAAGAGCTACATATTCACAAGTTAAGCTTTTCTTCTTAAATGTGGTAACTTTGCATTTTTGAATAGTTAGTATTGCCATATGTAACTCAATTGAGTCATGTTCGGCTTGCAACATTTTCCCCCCTTCATCACATAAACTACCTTATAAAGTTATATCTATGGTATAACCCATGTGGTCTTTGATGAAAGTCATACCCCATTGAGCACAAGTTCCATCTATATGAATAATTATAGAAGCGACATATATGGAATTGACCAATAGATCCAATAACTACATTTTGGATTCTTACTACATTTGTGAGATGGAAATGGTAGATATGGATTTCGGTTGCAGGCTCTACACACGGCTAAAGTATAGAACCCATGTTAAAAACCACCTCCCAAGGGCCAATTGATTCATTGTATTGTTTTTTGACATATTTCAAGGCACCTTTAGAAACAAATTAAACCTAACCAAGTTCAACCTTTTCACTGTAGTAGGTAGTTACAATCCCAAAGCATGTTATGTTTATATTGTCCCCTAAAGCATCAACCACATTAAAATTTAGAACCTTTCCTTCACATATTCATTGATATATGTGTACAATTCCTTTTCTAGTTACCCTACCTTGGATTAGTAGGGTTCATTTGGTAAGTATGTAATTTGTTATTTTTAGTTGTGACAACCAGCATCAAGGTATTGTTAGTGTTGGCCTTTACTATTGTACCTCTTAAAACAACTACACATGCTAAAGGCCATTAGTCTTGGTTCTATGAAACATCTAGAATGTTAAATGCAAGATCATACAATCGATGATACAAAAATGAAATATTACAATAGTAAAAGCAATAGACATTTCAATCTTGATGCACTTTTGCCTTAAACAAAATATTTTGACAAATAAAGTACCTTTGTAGAACATTTTTCTCAATTAAAAGAAACTACAACTACCTAAATATAATTATATGTTAGTACGATGACAATTCATCATGATAGTGGGATATGCCTATGATATGTGTGGTTTCCTACTATATAATATATATAATCTTTACACATATGTGTTTAAGCTGATGGAGGCCAAAAGTGAGAATGGTAAATTAAATTTAATATTTCAATAAAGAAAACAAGTTTTTAAGGGAGATGGCTACCCTCCACTGAAAATGCACTCATGTATGTGCATTTTGTGGCCATGCCTACCATCCCACATGCCATGCGCCATGATGTGGCCATTTTTCCTCAGGTGCCGGAGGAGGTCGCATGTCACCCGTCAAACTCGCAAACTCGTCACCGCTCAGCTGGTCTCCCTATGCGTGATGGGATTGACATTAGAGATCTAGGAGATCTACGGCAACAACTATAGGAGAAACTATCTATCTAACTTATTTATTATAGTTTCCCGCTTTTGTCGTAGCCATCTCTGCCATGAATCCTGCTAAGCTTCACTTATTTTATTTTTCTGTTCATGGGTGGACCCCTCTATTGCACAACAAATATCCTGATTTCTGTAGTATAGTGGACTGCACCAACAAAAATACAACACACCACAAACGAGCCACTGGCTAAGCTTCCTGCCTACATCATGCTCGATGGCCATTAGCCACTTCTTCCCTTCCCAAAGTGACTCCATTCAAATCTCCCTATGGCAGCTAAGGAAATGCAAATCAGTGTAAAACAATTCTCGAACCCTAACAAGTAAGAGTTGAGTCTTTTACAAGAGAAAAAAAATTGGGATTGTGTGTGCACTTTTAAAATGTTATATGGGATTGTTCGCAACAACCAATGTGGAAAATGTGCAGTCTAAGAAAATTAGTTACAGAAAAATCAATGTGATTGTAATATAATATATAGGAATAAGGAAAACGTGAGAATGACCGAGACATGTTATAAACTGAAATTAAATTCTCCATAAATACAAAATGACAACATGCAATAACATCTAATTTCTTTACCACTGTCCTCAACTTTGTTATCCAATTTCTTATGTAGGGGTCTCTTATTTCTTGGTTCGTATACTTAAATGAAGGATTGCCAAAAAAGGCCAACATCAATACGACTATTATTGCTATGACTCCATCCAACTTGGGATGTATTAGCTAGAGATGTTCCTATAACAACAATGCTTAATATTATTGCCATCATTTCATCCAACCGAGATTTATTATTAGCTAGAGACATTGTGATTTAGTTGTGAGAGTCCAATGAAGGACAATTTTTGACCATACAACCCATAATACTCATGTGCTAATACTCAGACTACATGGACAATGCAATATTTCAACTATAGCGCAAAACGCCAAACACAAATTTTATTCAATGGAGGAAATTCAGTTATAGACATATAACATGGATTTTTAATTACAATCTTGAAATTCAAATATTACAAGGATCTTGAATGGTATGTTCAAACACAATGCTTCTACCCTAGTCATACAGGGTTTGCACGACTCTATGTGAACTAATAATGGTCAATTATTTTTACACTTGTTGCACCAACTAGAAGTCTTCTCTCAGGTTCAACTCTATATATTCTTACTTTGGCTACCAACCCCTTTAATAACTCCAACCATCATATATATAGGCGCAAGAACTAGCTGCAGTAGTTGAAGTAGTTCACCTATTTAATCCTCTAACTATTTGGTTGTGAATCATCACAATTTGATCGTTATGTGTTCTCAACCATCACGATCTTCCATGTGTGACATATGACACTTAACCGACACAAAATACAACACTTGCAATTCACTTCATCTCCTATATTCTCAAGTGTGTGCAAGTAACCAAAGTTGCATGCAAACCTTTCTAACCAATTGCATGTGCCATCTTGCAAGATCTTGTGAGTGCATAATACTCTTATTTTGTTGCACAAGCTTTACCTTTGTGCCATGCTTCAACACTTCTGCACCTAGGGTGCAACTCCAACCTTTATGCAAGATGACTACTACTTATAGGATCAAAAGTCTTTATTCCAAGACACTACATTGTGCATGCTCATATGTTCTTACTTTGGCTACCAACCCCTTCAATAACTCCAACCATCATATTTATAGGCACAAGAAGTAACTACAACAGTTGAAGTGGGTCACCTTCTTAATCCTCTTAACTATTTGGATGTGACTCATCACATTTTGATCGTTGTGTGTTCTCAACCATCATGGTCTTCCTTGTGTGACATACGACATTTAACCAACACAAAATATGACACTTACATGTCACTTCATCTCATATCTGCTCAAGTTTGTGCAAGTAACCAAAGTTGCACTTAATCCTTTCTAACCCATTGCATGCCCCATTTTGTAAGATGTTGTAAGTGCATAATACTCCCATTATGATGCACAAGCTTGACCTTTGTGCCATGCTTCAACACTTCTACACCTAGGGAGTAACTCCAACCTTTATGCAAGATGACTACTATGTATAAGAACAAAAGTCTTTATTCTATGACACTACATTGTGCATGCACAATGTTGCATAAAACACTTGTCCCTAAGTTTTTTGGGTGATGTGCATTGCTTTCACATTCTAATGCTCCTACATCATACAACTCAGGTAAGAGAAATGAACCATGAAATCTTCCTCGTGCATTCCACGAGGTCTTCAATAGATCCTTTATGTTTAGCAGGTTTGTATACACTCAACCATGTTACACCTTCAACTTACCTTCCTTTCCACTTATCTAGATACTCCTGGTATTCCCTTCTACACGTCTTCTTACAATGGTTTCAATATCTTATTCATTCTCCTCACACACTTTCTCAAGCAATCATTGTCTCCAATCCAACTCTTTAGAGATTGCACTATCATTCTATGTTTGTTTTTCCCTCGGTGTATGGGTACAAATCCACAACATGGAAGATAAGTGATATAACTATCCCATAAGGAAACACTATCTCATATGTGTTGGTTGTAAATTTCCTCAAAACCTTATACGGTCTGATCTTTTTCCACTTCAATTTGTCAAATGTAGAGTATTATAGTAAATGGTACAAAGGGAAGAAATACAAGACTTGGGAAGATAATAATGGCAAGTGATGTGTGTGTGTGTGTGTGTGTGTGTGTTTTTTCAGTTTATTAATTAGGGTGTAGGTTGTGAGTTTTATTCTATTCAACTACACACTAATACACTAATAAGGATGTAGGTTAGGAATTTTATTTTGCTTATTTTGTGAATAAGGTTATTTTTTGATAAACTTAGTTTGGAGTTAGGTAGACCCTAGGGGCATAAATGTCACCTCTAATTGACAAGAGTCAGTAGCACGCTATTTAGGGCATTTTAGCGAGTCAAGGTTATTTCTTAACAAACTTAGTCCACACTGAGGGAGACCTTGGGGGGAGATGGCTACCCTCCACTGAAAATGCACTCATGTATGTGCATTTTGTGGCCATGCCTACCATCCCACATGTCATGTGCTACATGATGTGGCCATTTTTCCCAGTTATGTTTATTAGATAGATACACAGGAGCATAAGTTGTGGTAGTACCCATACTATATAGTATCTTGTTACTTGAGTTGTGGGGTCTATTCATTTTAATTATACATGCACCTCCTCCATGCCAGCCAAGTATTATTGGAATATCTTGTTTGGCATGACATGAGGCTTAGTTGCTGAGTCCCCTTAATATGGGTTGTCTCACTTAATTCCCTCTTCTTACTGGTTAAGAGTGCTACAACGTATATATATTGCTTAATTGTGATCTCGCAAAACTTAGTATGGACCTATATTGCAAAACTTAGAATCCCAAACCTTATTTTTTTAGATGTATGTATAGTATATTGCTTAATTGTGATTCACAAATTGTTCTCTCTTTAGAATTTAGTGTCCTTAATGTGACACCCTTAGATTTCAACATCCTCGTTGCATCCTCACAAAACTTAGTGGTCGTCTTGTCCAACATAACACGTTGCCTAATTGCTTCCTCCTCTAGAGTTAGTGTCCTTAACATAATCTTGTAATCTCACAAAACTTAGCATTGGTCTTGTCCAAACATATCACATTACCTAATTGCTACATCCTAGAACTTTGGTGTCCTTATTATAGCCCCACAAAAGTAATTGTTGCTTAATTGCTATCCTAATACTTTTATGATCTTGTTATGACCTTGCAAAACTTAATGTCGATCTTTTCTATCGCAACACATTGCCTACTTACCATGCCCTCAGAAATTATGGTCCGAAATTGTAAACCTCAAAAAGCTTAATATTGGTCTTGTCTAACATAAGTTGCCTAATTTCCACCTCTAAAATTTCATGACTTTTAAGGATTTGGTAGAGAATCCCTTGAGAATCATTTCTTTAAATTATTCATAACCATGAGTGGGCCCTTATACGCATGGAAGGGAGATCTCACTTTAACATATTTGAACGAGAGTCATGCTATATGTAACATGATCTTATAGTTCATTGGGCTAAACTTAGTTGATGACTCAACAACACTACATGTAACACGATCTTATAGTTAATTGGGCTAACTTTAGTTGATGACTCAATAACACTACATGAATCTCCTAAACCGACCAACACTACAAACATCTCCTAAATTAAATCTATAATGTTTGTGGAATTTGACCTTTGTGTGTTTTATCTCAAAATGGCCTCTAAATAATCGTGACATTAATAATTTTTTTAATATTTGTCGATAATAATCACAAGATAAAATGATTCACTTAACACATAAACAACTTTAAAAAATTTACCCTCTAATATATTCTCTAGTGAGTCTGAATGATGAAGAACTCATACTTTTGAAAAAGAAGTTCCAA
The DNA here is from genome assembly GCA_019776745.2 of Taxus chinensis. Lineage (NCBI taxonomy): Eukaryota > Viridiplantae > Streptophyta > Pinopsida > Cupressales > Taxaceae > Taxus > Taxus chinensis. The sequence goes on along the minus strand of CM034149.1, from coordinate 854,405,125 downwards.
GTTTGAATCACACGAAAGACACTTTATACAAAGTGGTCACATATAATATAAAATATCTTCTATATACCAAAAATACAAAATATAGACTCTTCTATATACCAGAAATACAAAATATAGACTTAAATACTAAAAATAAGAAATAGTCTCATATACTCTTAATGACCTTATAAACCTTGACACTGAAAGTATATATTAATTTCATATACTATAAACTATCTTATAATTTCAAAACAAGATACACCACATCAATCTTTAGGGTATTGTATCAGTCTTTAGGGTGTTAAATTAATGTTTAGTGTATCCCAATTATTTTATGTGGGGTGACTAATTAGTGTTAAAGGTGTCGTATAAGTGTTTAAAGTGTCCAAAATTAATTTAATGTGGGTGACTTAATATTATTTATGGTGAGAGAATTAGAATAATTATAGCTAATATTATGTTTCCATTCATCATTAGAATTAGAATACTTTTAGCTAATACTTCTAGAGATGTTATGTTAATGTTATAAACAATTTGTAAATTTATTGTTCATTTTATATAAACAATCATGCAAAAAAATTAAATGTTTTGTTATGTGGAAGGAATACAAATCAAATCTACAATATTATCTAAATGAAGTTAGTGATCATATAATCTTTCCAAGAATAAGTAGGAATTACACTAGTATGTTAATAAGTGAGATCGATGAAAAATATCTATTACCTAATACAGTGAAAATAGGAACAAATTTATGTTCTCGATATACACATGGATGGCTTAAGAAAACACTTGTGGAAAATTTTTACATAGTTGCTTGGGAATGCATGGAGGATGGCCCAAGATAATGGTCTAGAAAGATGACACAAACAACCTGAGAGGCTATGTTCTATGGTTAGTAAATTTAAATAAGTTACATCAGCTCAACATGTGATGTCGATATATTTTGCTCCACATGTCTTGAACTCTATAGTGTCATGTGACATGCGCAAGTGAAATCCCTTAAAATTATTGTGTTCTAAGTAACTGCAAAACACTAGGAGTGACATTGCAAAAAACAACTAAATAGACACTAAATAATATTGTGAACTATTTTATTATTGTAATATTTTGTTTAGTATATAGACACTAAATAATAGTGTGAACTAGTTTATTATTACAGTATTATTGTATTCACGTGTTTGTTAATAAATGATAGAGGATTTGGTAATTTCTACAATTTGTGTTTATTAATCATTGGTATGAGACTAGTTAATTATGTTGATATTATGTTGGTATTGGTTAAATATGCATGCGATCTTCGAGCTGTTAGTTGTGATTTCATTGCTCTTAGCTATTTTAAATTAAATACATTAGGAAAAGTTTGATTTCTTGGATGCATTATAGTTGTAAATATTGTGAATGTGGATATCATTTGTGTGTGTGTGTATATAATTAGTTGTTAAATATTGGTAATTGTAATGTTGTGAATGTTTAATGAAAGTTGAAGATATAAAAATTATGTGATATCATACTCTAACTCTCAATTTGGCATATGGGGACAAGTGCCTCTGCAAAGACAGGAATCGGTGTGTGCTGAAGGGGCTTGCCCCTTAGGATGCCACATCGATACGCCCAACTATCGTTGCGTGATGAAGGGGCTTGCCCCTTAGGATTCCGCATCAATAGTTGGGTGGTATACTGTGTTGAGCAGAGGTTTTTAAAGTCACCCGCCGACCCTCCACTCAAAAATGCACCCTCCCGTAATATCACAACCTTCCCTTTCACAATGGACAGTTGTGATATTATGGCAGGGTGCATCTTGAGTGAAGGATAGCCATTGGCATTTTTTATACTTGAATTTGTCATGGATATTGTGATTATTTTATCATATTGGATGACGTATATTTGATTTTACATGTATCGTACTAATGTTAATTGTATATTTTTGTTTTGTACTAGTTACTCTTTTGTGCAGTGAATATGAATACCATGAGCCTAATTTCTCCCGATCCTATTTGTAAAATGAAGAGATACAAAAATACGAGCTTCCGCATAAACTGAGGATGAAGGGTGTTCACATAAAAAGTTTGAAAACTGCAAGAGTTCCTAAAAATAGTCATCAATTTATTAACAATTTATAAATTATATGTATATTATAGATAATTCAGTATGCCAATGAATAGTAGTTGTTCAGAATATATAGCAAATATTTTTTATTACGATTCAAAATTTTAGCACCAATTCTTATATTCAAATAAAAGTGTGAAAATTTTGAATTATCTATATTCCTCAATTTTAGTTTGTAAGTTCAATTTTTTGAAAAATAACGGCATGTATGTGGTGTGTTGGATAAGACAATAATTATTAGATCCTTTATTGTTGTTTAATTATTGTGTTTTGGCATGCATAAATGTATATATATATTTTTTCAAAGATGTTATTAATATTTTATATAAAGATTTTTTTGATTTGTAACTTTTGTTTTAAATAAACATGTTCTTGTTTCAATAGTTTTTATTTTTTTTAGCTAAATGTAATAATATTTTATATGAAGTTTCTCTCCACATTGAATAAGTGTATTTGACATAATATTAATTTTGTAACAGTCTTTGTCTCATTATATTTATTATGTCACATTCTTTGTCACATTATAGATGACCATATTGTGATATGTTTATGCACTACAAGCAGTAGGCAGTCCTATAAATTGTTGTTTTCCTTGCATTTCAATACTGTCTTTTATACACGTGGCTTTTGAATTAGAAAAAAAATTGAATGCTTCGAATATTTTAAGATGGTATTCATGTTGATGATGATGAATCACAAGTCAAAATTTATTTTGGTAAGTATTAAACAATTATTTCATTAACGATACAAAACTGCATGTAATAATTTTTAGGATGGGAAGGAGGCCCAAATGGCAGAGCATGATCAATCTTCCTGTCCAAGAGATTACAGTGGAAAAGAGTCATTTTTCATACGATGACCTAGAATGGACACCAATAGGGGATGATCCGAACATCGACATTTGTGCCACCATACCACTCGCAAGACTACATGCATTTCTAAAGGGGGAAGGTTCCAACGAAAATTTTGAGACTACCTTCGCCCGCACAAATCACAAGTCAAAAAATATAGAAAATCTAAAACCGCATACAACCAAGTCATATTCTAGGTTTGGAAATTCACTAACAAATTATTTTTTTGTACGTTCTTTTCATAAACATTTTTATAGCATTTGATGTTACCATTTTTAATGCAGCTATTGGTGTTCGTATGGTCCAGACGACAATAGAAATAAGTCACTAACATGTGACAAAGTGAGCAGGTGTATAATTAAAAGGGGTTGCCAATTTCATTTCAATGTGAAGGTTTTTTATGGGAGAACGACAACGGCCATAATATTATACAACCATCTATTTCATTGTGATGTAAATGGTGAGTATTGTCATGGGAGGAATGAAAAATACCATTAATGATCCTCATCTAAATTTTGCCCCGTACTTATCAAATGATTGAAAAACTTATACCGGTTCTTTTGTTAATAGAAGTCGCCGTGAACACGGTGTACGATAAATATATAGAGGATCCATCAAACGTGAGTATATCAAGTAGGAGGGACGGATACATGACAAGAAAGGACATGGTGAACACATGGAAAAGAGTTCACTGCACAAGGTCTCGAAAGCATTTCAATGATGTCATGAGCATGAACTTATGGCATGCAGAGGAAAGAGACATATTTTTCTACTATCAACGCCTAAATGGAACCACCGTTCCATTCATTATGGGGTTACAAACACCGTGGATGTGTGAGAGAATGGTTCAACATTCACACAATTCCATAATACTTCCGGGATACATGGTGTGAGAGCAAAGAACATGTTGGTGAGTGCAATCCTTTATGTGTTTCCTTATTAATTATCATCAATTATAATTCTTGGTTTATAATGTCACTGATTGTCAATCTGTGTCACTTGACAGCTATGTGGGGAACAAATTTTAGAAACTTCTCCAATGCAAATCAAAAAACAAACGCATCCATCAAGTCCTACCATTGTGTTTTGAAGACTAGATACTTGTGTGATAGACAAAACAAAATGTACTCGCCAAATGGACTATTTGTTCTACACACTTGTCTACAAGGTGGAGCCATTTTACAAACACAAGAGGAAGTTGCAAAAATCCAGCTTCTTGACCAATTTTAAAAAAGAAAGACATCTACTAATAGTGGTTGAGAGAGCAAAGAGTATTCCTGATACAAATTGCCTTGCAATTACGCCTGATTGCAATCAATTGTGGGTGAGGAGCCAAATAACTAGAATCACATGGTATTTGGTAAGGCAATGTAGAGCCTTGGATGTATGTGAATGTGCTTGGGCTATCAAAGGAAACACATGTAAGCATGTGTTGAAGGCGTTGGAGTTTCGCAAGCAATATGTGTCGATGTCATCATATCAACCACCAAAAGTGACAGGTAATTCAATGCCATCATACGTTACCGATGTATATTGCTAAGCATAAGTCTTAACGAGATAAGCATCGTGTTGAATTTATTTTCATTTCATGTGCAGGAGGTAATACTTACGGGGAGACAAGCAGGGTAAATTTAGACACGTTCCGACACGGCCCCTCTTCGTCGTATCCAACAACAGAAGTTGAAGGTAATTTAATGTCATCGTATGTGGCAAGTAGTGATATATATTTCTAAGCATAATTTGTAACAAGAAAAGCATCGTGTTGAATTTTTTTTCATTTCTCGTGCAGCAACCAATACCTATGCAGAGACAAGTAATGTAAACGATGGCATGTTATGGGATGGCCCCTCCTTGCCACCTCAACACTCACTGACAGTTGATGGTTAGTTGTTAATTCCTTCAATAAATTAAATGATGCCAATGATAATGTTCATCACACATATTTATGATTAGGTGGCATTTTGTATTCATGTGTACAATGATATTGAAAAACCTAGTGTATAAATAAATAATTTTCTATAATGTCTTATATGTCACAAGAACTCCTAAAATAATTGGGGCTGGTGGTTTGATGATAGAAAGTGATTAAAATTTTATGGAACCCACATCCAAAGAATTCTTGAAGTCAGTCTTCGATACACGACTGAGTATAAATGAACAGAAAAAAACATTCTTTGAATGTGTTCAGAGGTTTAGGAGAGACCTAGAAGCATCAAATATGTTGGATGTTGCTTTCAAAGGAGATGTCAATGAGATTTCCACCACCCGCATGCATCCATGGTTTAGTGCAAGTAAAAAATTCCACTGGAGTGTGAGTAAGAGGCCAGTCATTGTATAAGATTTGAACAATCACACTGAAGACTACAAATGCTTCCAATTTCCCGATGACAATCGTGCAAAGAGGAGACAAACCACACAAATGGAACATATAGGTTAAAAAATTGAACTATTAGTGTGAAATATTCGCAAGAACTTTTAATTGTGGAGGCGAAGACTAACATATTGATCATTTATTTTTCTGGTGGTTCAAATGCAACTGAAACATCTCCCTGTCGCCTCTTATCTTTCAGCAATTTAGCGTCTGCGCAAGGTGTGTATTGAATGTCCTTAATATCATAACATTTATTTACTATATGTATGGTAAAAATCCTTTGATACCTTGTCTAATATTTAATTCATTGTGGTGCAGATGCAATGGATATGAAAAGAGATGTATCTTACGAAATGAGCAGTTGAGCTTTGGAAAGTATATGTATGGCATGTTGAGTGGGCCTAAATTATAATTGTAAACATTGCCAATTCATGTATATGAGATTGTACATTGCGTAGATTTAAAATACATAAATATGGAACATGTATAAATGACATACTCTTTGACTTTTTTTAGAGTATTTAAAAAAATGCTATGGAAAACGGGGTATGTTTTCCACCATGTTGAAAAACACACGGTTTTTTCAGCACTTCGAAAATCACAATCACATTCTCCAAAAGGTGCAACCCGTGGTTCTCTTCCTCCTTGTTGTAAATGTTGACTCCACATTAACTACTTGTCAGGTGGATATGGGTTGAATGATTCCAAAGCGATGGAAAGTGGGGTGTGTTTTACACCACATTGAAAAACACACGGTGTTTTTCAGCACTTTGAAAAACGTGACCATGTTCTCCAAAAGGTGCAACCCGCAGTGCTTTTCCTTATTGTTGTAAACATTGACTCATCATCAACTACTTATCAGGTGGATATGGGTTCAATTTTTTCAAAGCGGTGGAAAAAGAGGTGCATTTTCTGCCACGTTGAAAAACGCATGGTGTTTTTCAACACTTTGAAAAATGTGATCACGTTCTCAAAAAGGCGCAACCCATGGTGCTCTTCCTTCTTGTTGTAAACATTGAATCCACATAAACTACTTATCAGGTAGATATGGGTTGCATTTTTCCAATGTGATGGAAAGTGGGGTGCATTTTCCACCACGTTGAATAACACAGAGTGTTTTTTAGCACTTTCAAAAACCCAACCCCATTCTCCAAAAGGTGCAACCCATGGTGCTCTTTGTCCTTGTTGTAAACATTGACTCTACATCAACTACTTGTCAGGTGGAGAAGGGTTCAATTTTTCCAATGTGATGGAAAGTGGGGTGCGTTTTACACCACATTGAAAAATGCACAGTGTTTTTCAACACTTTGAAAAATGAGACCCCATTCTCCAAAAGGCACAACCCGTGGTGCTTTTCCTTCTTGTTGTAAACATTGAATCCACATCAACTACTTTTCAGGTGGATATGAGTTGAGTTTTTCCAATGCGATGGAAAATGGGGTGCGTTTTCGATCACGTTGAAAAACACACGGTGTTTTTTAGCACTTTGAAAAAGGTGATCACGTTCTCCAAAAGGCGCAATCCTGCGGTGCTTTTCCTTCTTATTGTAAACATTGACTCCACATCAACTACTTATCAGGTGGATATGGGTTGAATTTTTTCAATGCGATGGAAAAAGGGGTGCGTTTTCCACCACGTTGAAAAACACACGGTGTTTTTTAGCACTTTGAAAAACCTGACCCTGTTCTCCAAAAGGTGCAACCCGTGGTGCTCTTCCTCCTTATTGTAAACATTGACTCCACATCAACTACTTGTCAGGTGGAGAAGGGTTTAATTTTTCCAATGCGATGGAAATTGGGGTGTGTTTTACACCATGGAAAAATGCACTATATTTTTAGCACTTCGAAAAATGTAATCCCATTCTCCAGAAGGCGCAACCCTTGGTGTTTTTCCTCCTTCTTGTAAACATTGACTCCACATCAACTAATTTTCAGGTGGATAAGGGTTGAGTTTTTCCAATGTGATAGAAAGTGGGGTGCGTTTTCCACCATGTTGAAAAATGCAAAGTGTTTTTTTAGCACTTTGAAAAACCCGACCCCGTTCTCCAAAAGGTGCAACCCGTGGTGCTTTTCCTTCTTGTTGTAAACATTGAATCCACATCAACTACTTGTCAGGTGGAGAAGGGTTCAATTTTTCCAATGCGATGGAAAGTGGGGTGCGTTTTCCACCACGTTGAAAAATGCACGGTGTTTTTCAGCACTTTGAAAAATGTGATCACATTCTCCAAAAGGCGCAACCCGTGGTGCTTTTTCTTCTTGTTGTAAACATTGAATCCACATCAACTACTTATCAGGTGGATATGGGTTGAATTTTTCCAATGCGATGGAAAGTGGGGTGCATTTTCCACCACGTTGAAAAACACACGGTGTTTTTCAGCACTTTGAAAAACCTGACCCCGTTCTCCAAAAGGCACAACCCATGCGGTGCTTTTCCTCCTTGTTGTAAACATTAAATCCACATCAAATACTTGTCAGGTGGATATGGGTTGATTTTTTCCAATGCGATAGAAAATGGGGTGTGTTTTCCATCACGTTGAAAAACACACGATGTTTTTCAACACTTTGAAAAACCTGACCCCGTTCTCCAAAAGGTGCAACTCGTGGTGCTCTTCCTCCTTGTTGTAAACATTGAATCCACATTAACTACTTGTCAGGTGGAGAAGGGTTCAATTTTTCCAATGCAATGGAAAAAGGGGTGCGTTTTCTGCCACGTTGAAAAATGCACGGCGTTTTTCAGCACTTTGAAAAACCCAACCCCGTTCTCCAAAAGGCGCAACCCGTGGTGCTTTTCCTCCTTGTTGTAAACATTGACTCCACATCAACTACTTGTCAGGTGGAGAAGGGTTCAATTTCTCCAATGCGATGAAAAGTGGGGTGCGGTTTACACCACATTGAAAAACGTACGGTATTTTCAGCACTTTGAAAAACACAACACCGTTCTCTAAAAGGCGTCAACCCGTGGTGCTTTTCCTTCTTGTTGTAAACATTGACTCCACATCAACTACTTATCAGGTGGAGAAGGGTTGAATTTTTCCAATGCAATGGAAAGTGGGGTGCATTTTCCACCACGTTGAAAAACACAGTTTTTTCAGCACTTTGAAAAACCTGACCTCATTCTCCAAAAGGCACAACCCGTAGTGCTTTTCCTTCTTGTTGTAAACATTGACTCCACATTAACTACTTGTCAGGTGGAGATGGGTTGAATTTTTCCAATGCGATGGAAAGTGGTGTGTGTTTTCCACCATGTTGAAAAACGCACATGTGTTTTTCAGCACTTTGAAAAACCTGACCCCATTCTCCAAAAGGCACAACCCACAGTGCTTTTCCTTCTTGTTGTAAACATTGACTCCACATCAACTACTTATCAGGTGGATATGGGTTGAATTTTTCCAATGCGATGGAAAATGGGGTGCATTTTCCACCACGTTGAAAAATGCACGGTGTTTTTCAACACTTTGAAAAACGTGACCTCATTCTCCAAAAGGCACAACCCGAGTGCTTTTCCTTCTTGTTGTAAACATTGACTCCACATCAACTACTTATCAGGTGGATATGGGTTAAATTTTTCCAATGCGATGGAAAGTGGGGTGCGTTTTCCACCACATTGAAAAACGCACGGTGTTTTTCAACACTTTGAAAAACGTGACCACGTTCTCCAAAAGGCACAACCCATGGTGCTCTTCCTTCTTGTTGTAAACATTGAATCCACATCAACTACTTATCAGGTGGATATGGGTTGAATTTTTCCAATGCGATGGAAAAGGGGTGCATTTTCCACCACGTTGAAAAATGCACAGTGTTTTTCAGCACTTTGAAAAACGTGACCCCGTTCTCCAAAAGGCGCAACCTGGTGCTTTTCCTTCTTGTTGTAAACATTGACTCCACATCAACTACTTATCAGGTGGAGATGGGTTGAATTTTTCCAATGCGATGGAAAGTGGGGTGCATTTTCCACCACGTTGAAAAATGCACAGTGTTTTTCAACACTTTGAAAAACGTGATCACGTTCTCTAAAAGGTGCAACCCGCGGTGCTTTTCCTTCTTGTTATAAACATTGAATCCACATCAACTACTTATCAGGTGGATATGGGTTGAATTTTTCCAATGTGATGGAAAGTGGGTGTGCATTTTCCACCACGTTGAAAAACGCATGGTGTTTTTCAGCACTTTGAAAAACATGACCATGTTCTCCAAAAGGCGCAACCCGTGGTGCTTTTCCTTCTTGTTGTAAACATTGAATCCACATCAACTACTTGTCAGGTGGAGAAGGGTTGAGTTTTTCCAAAGCGATGAGAAACAGGTTGTGTATTACACCACATTGAAAAATGCACTGGTATTTTTTAGCACTTTGAAAAACACGATACATGTTCTACTAAAAGGCGTTTACATGTGGTGTCTGTCCTTCATTGTTATAAAACATGAGAAGATGAGACAGCTAACTACTTGAACCAGGTGAATATGGGTTGAGTTTTTTCCAATGAATGGAACACACATTTAAACTAAGCATCATTCCATTATAATGTATACGCGGTATGAAAATTACATGCTTTTGAGAACTTGAAATTCGAATTCTCTATAATATGTATATTAACTAGAAGTAACATTCACAATACTCGCACATTTTAAATCTTCTTGTTGTAAACATTGAATGTTTTGATGGTATCAACTACTATTTCAGGTGGAGAAGGGTTGATATACGTTTAGCCAACACCTGTTGATGTCAGAAGGTCACATGGTTGTGTCATTCCACCACATCGACATATTTTATGTCAAAGGTCACTTGGATAGTCTTCGGTGTGAGTGACTGGTACTTTTTTCCTCAGTCGATGCCTTGGCCAAGATGTACATCTTCTTCCATAATTATTTGTGACCTTTGTGAATTTTAACAATGGAATTAAAACTTGCTACTTGATTTTTGAACACTTTTTTTTTGGATTCACACGTTCTCTCCCAATTCTTAATTTCTAATTCCAACTATTTAACCTCAAAATCCAACTCCATATTCTTCGAGGAAGCATCTAGTAATTGGTCCAATAATTACTTATTTATCTTTGACAATTTTAAATATTGCAGTATAAGTCTTTCACGCTCGATTTTATAAAAATTTTCCTTGTTCATTGCATGTTTTAGTTCTATTTCCATATGAACTGATGGGGACGACTCATCTTCTTGTCCAACTTCAAATTTTCATTTGCAGGGCTCTCTACAGTCTTTCCGAACACATTAGTACTAGGACTATAGAATTTTATAGTCTTTTGATTCTGTCACTAGTGATGCCTTGTGCTTTCCAACCTTCTTTTGTCTTGTCATCTAATTAAACTTTTATTTAAACAACCAATTAATATTTGTTAACATTCAAACGTAGTTGTAACCATATAATGTACACGGAAGCAGAACCCAACAAAGTAACCATATACCATTTACCGTAATCCACATTCATAGTCACATTAATACATTAACCATATACACAGTGACAACACCATTATTTATAAAATAAATGGAATGTCACATAACAAGAATAAAAATCATATAATGTGCTATAAACAGAACCACAAACCATATTCAATTTAACAATAACGTAATAATAAATCGTAAACGTCAAACACATTAAAGTAACAACCTCATTACACATATACAATTTTCTTCTAATCACACTTATATTACTCTTCCTTATTCATCACATCGCATACCAGATTTAACAATTGAAATACATGATCTAAATACTATTTAATGTGCACATCATAACATCAACCGAAAAACAACCATATTAGTGTAGAATCACATACATCTAATAATCATAATTTAACCACATATGTCTATCCATATCATCGATTATCCTAAAAAGGAAAAATTCATCAAATATAACTAATTTTTTGCATACCACATAATCAATATCTATACATATATGTCTAATATATAAGTAAAATTTGTCAAATATGTAAGTGAAATATAAAATTTCTATGATTCGTATATTCATTTGTTATCATTGTCTTGGGTGGGAGTGCCTGGTGTTTTTTCCTCAATTATCACCTTGGCCTACATGTACATCTTCCTCCATACTTCCTTATGATCTTCGTGTGTTTTAAGAATGGTATTAAAGTTTTCTACATGATTTGTACACATTTTTTTTCACTTCACACATTATCTCCCAATTCTTAATTTCCCATTCTCACTCCTGAACCTCGACCTCCAACTCCATCTGCCTTGAGCCAATTTCTCCTATTTCATCCAATATTTCCTTGTTTTTTTCGTAAAATATAAATTTTCCAATGCTAAGATTTCACACTAGTTTTGATATATCTTTGTCTTCTTTGTTACAAGTTTCATTTCTAAATCCATACGAACTGACGGGGAAGGCTCATCTTCTTGTGTAACATTGACATATTTGTTTGTAGAGATCTTTGCATTCTTTTTGAATGGATAAGTGTCACTATCGAATGATTCATAATCATTTGGTTCTTATACTAGCAAAGCCTTGTGCTTTCCATTCTTCTTTAGTCTTTCCATCTAAATAAACATGTATTATAACAATCAATTATTATCTATTACCATTCAAACATAATGTGAAAGGAAATAATGCACTTAACTTATATGTAACAAAATATTATCATGGATGAAATATATATATATGAAAGTTTTATAACCACATCAAACCCAAGTATGCATAAATGGATGTAGAATGTAACTATGTAACGATAAACCACAATCCATAATCCATAATACACAAAATTTGAAAAAAAAATTGTGAATTATCTGCGATTAATTACTGAACATGTCAAACCCAAGCAGGAATACAAGGAATAAGAACTCAACTATGTAACCACATACCAAAAACTATAATCCACAATCCATATTTACATTAATACATAAACCAGATACACAGTGACAACATCATCATTTATACACTAAATGGAATGTCACATAACAAAAATAAAAACCATCTAATGCATTATAAACAGATCATAAATGGATAACTCTATGTAACCCATAACCACAAACCATATTCAATATATCAATAATGCAGTACTAATTCATAAACCTCAAACACATTAAATTAACATCATCATAATATACACATATATACTAATTCAACTCCTCACAATCAATGTTATACATAAAGGTTTTCATATCCTTCGTTGCCTAGTGTTAGCGACAAACAATACTCCATAAAATATAATGTTTCTTCTCATTTCTATGAACAAAATTTTGTGAGATGCCAAGAATGGGTGGGGCATCCAATGTCTTTATTCTAGTATGGTGCACTATCTCAGCTTGTACTGCATCATCCTGAAAGCCAACCATATAGTAAATAAGTGAATGTAGATGAATCTCTCAGTTAAACACATAATTAAATTAAATCATTCATTACAACTAATTGCCTCTTCAGGAGTGTCAAGTCTGATATCGTTGAGATCCCAAATATCAAACCCTTTGACACGCTCTACCAAAGTACTTCCAAATGTATTAGGGTAGGGAAATGGAGCAGTGGGAACAATGGCCTCAGAAATAATCACGTTGACACTAAATTTGGTGAGTGTGATTCCATGACACTTCGTGTGCGGGCTACTATCACAATCCACTCCTCTCGCGACAACCATATCATCTGACATTAACCTAACTTCGGCCCCATTAGGAAAATCTTATAATAATGATAATCTCAATTACATTAATAACTTTTTCTTAATTTCACCAAAAAAGAATACAAAAAAGCAAATGAGAACATTCAATAACTTACCAGTCCAGTTCCACCTTCTCTTTTACTTCTAGCAGTGGTGTTTGTGTCCCTCTCCTCGTGCCTCCCCTCATCACCCTCTCTCTCCTCGACTGGAAAAGAAGTTTCAACTCCAATATTTTTCATCTCCACCTCTCTTACCTCACGTGAAGCTATCTCTCCAATAAGATCGAGACCACAGGCTGATTGAGAAGGGGGAATCTTATCACAAACGTCCACCTATAACAATTGAGCCATCAAGACAATCACAGTATCAACAACATAAGGAAACATACATTTTTTCAAGTGCGTGTTAAGTGGTTTTTTACCTCTCTCTATTTCGCACTACGAATCGAGTGTCTCTATTGTTGTAAGAGTTGACACAAGGGAATGTCATAATCCTACGCATGCCTACAGTTAGTATATACAAAAATACACAAAAACTACATTGTATCTTTACTTACGAAAGACCAATAATTACTTACGATATCATTCGTAGGGGGATCAAAAAAAATTCTACTTGTTCCACCCTCTTCTTTAGCTCCCTGTTCATGATAGAATATCAATTTTTTTATTTTCAACCAAACATTATATATAAAATACTATACTAATCTTAAATTTACCTCTATTCCGATATTTGAGTTTTTATTTCCTCTCACTCTCAACCAATGCTCCTCTCTCACCTTTCACATCTCCGCTGAATCATGGGGACGCATTACATCATCCACCTCCCTCTCTTCTTCTCGGTACAACTCCTCAAATCGATATTTGCATTTTTTTTTGCAAACGTGATCGATAACCCTCCTCCGCTGCAAGTAGAATCGTTGCCTCAAGACGTAGTTCACATCTGCCTCCCTCTTTTACACATATGCCCTGCTTCTATCTTGAGAGATAGGTGATCGTTTCCCCATATGCTTACGGCCATGCTTATGAGGTTCTATGGAGGGAAGATTGTGTTCTACTTGGCGATGTCTATTTAGTCTATGCAACTCAGAAAACCTAACATCCCCACTATTAGCACATGATTCATGCTGACAGACATAACGAATACGACCATTAACATATTCGGTTTTATATTCTATGGGTGGATCATGGGTATCTGAGTGAATGGGATCTGAAGGACCATCTGACGTATCGCCATCAACTATTGGAGGATCATCTCCCTTTGCTTCCTCTGTGACGCTTGCGAAATGCATACGCATCATGTGATGTGAAGGTACTTGTATCTACAGAGTCCAAGTGCATAACTATTAGCCCAACATAAAATATTACGTATTTTGTAAAATAAGTAATGTTCACATATTCAAATATTATCATCATGGAATGTGAAGAAACATGTATGAAAAGACAACAATTTCATAATTGTTATCTCAACAAATGACATAATTGTTACTACGAAAAACATTAATGTTCACAAAGTTATACATTACCGTCTCATTATTTATGTCTTCCCCGATAACATAAGAACAAATTGTGAACATGGATGGGCCCATGTCGCCGAGTTTCCGCATGTTTTGTCCATGTGCGTTGTCATAACCATCATTAAAGCGACACATTGTAAAACAAGTTAAACTGAAACAAATGGTGCATGAAATTATTTATTTGTATTTTGCATTCATATTGAGAAAATCGTGCACAATAAATGATTTGTGACGAAATTAGCCGCACACCTTATTTTTTTCAAAATTGGATACTCGACTCTAGATGTTTCCGAGGTAAACATGAAATGTGAATTGCAAGTGTGTTAAAAGAGAAGATAGGATAAATCATGATGTATCCAAAATTCTTGGTTTATCAACCAACACTATATGATGTATCATCATATTATCCACTGTAGACACCCATAATTACGCCCGAGCAATTTAAATACTTAAATTGCGCTAATTATCTTCATTCTTGAAAATTGGCGACATATCGTCAAAAAACGCTCATCTTCGCTCTTATCATCATTAATTAATTACACTATGCTAATTAATTAACTTATCCAATGAATACCCTAATTAAAAACCTTTCATTAATAAATCCCCCCCTTCTATCTAGATTAATTAATTATTATTAATTGATTAGCTTCCCTTTCATTTAACCAATAAATCAATATTTAATTGATTTAATCCCCTTCTATAGTCTAAATCATGCTAATATTCCTCTAAAACTTTTTATAAGTTTGCACATCTATTAATTAAATCACCTTGATTAATTAATAGGCCCCCTTTATCCACATGAGTCACTACAGGACAAACAAACCCTCCTAAATTTAACTCAACCCTATCTAAACCCTCCCTTATCCATAACTAACTCAACATCCCTATTATCCCACATGCAAAGGGATGTAGTGGTTCCTTTATCCATTGGGCTATATAAAGAGCCCTCCTCCTACCTTTTACACTTACACCTAGACTTCTTGAGAAGACAAAAGAAAAGCATATAGCAAAATAGACTAAAATTTTTCCTTTGTTTTCTTGAGAATCCACCATTTTGGAAGAGCTAAAGCCTCTTTTCTAGCCAAAGTACTTAGGTCATATGGGAAGAGTCAAAAGGGTCTTGTAGCCCAATTTTGATAAGCCCTCATTCCTAGGTTCTTGGAATATCAAGAGCAACCAATTTGATTGTCATGGAGCTTACATAGGTCCATTTAATTTTGTTGTTAATTAAGAGAATAGAGGTTTTTAGACAATTAGCATGCTAGTTTCAAAGTTCTAATATAATAAATGTTAGTGTCTAACCTTGTTTAGTTCTAATCTTGATGGTGCTTTAGACTTTGCTTTAACTTTGTTAATTAGGACTACTAGGTGTTAGTATTTATTTTCATTAACTTAGCTTAAGCACGAAACTATGCACACATCCACAAAATATATAATATATACGTTAGAGACAATTCACATAATATTAGTTATTCACAATCTAATAAATAATGCATGTCTATCATTACGCAAAAAGGAAATACACATATATCATATTGAAATGTCTTCTATGGAAAGTGCTAACAAAGCTACCACTTCTTGGTTTATAGTGTCCCTAGACACTTGACATACATCTAACCTATCTCTGTTAACTTTTACATGCACGTATGAACATTTCATAAAGCGAGATACACTCTCTAGCACTTGAACTCGAAGAATTGAAAGATTTACATTGTTACATTGGTATACACCAGTCATTTGTTTCACAACAAGCATATCATGAGAAAACACACAAATTTTCCGAACATCATGGCGTATCGCTTCCTCAAGACCCAATATCAATGCCCTATACTCAGCATGGTAGAAGGTCCTAGTGGCATTTCCAAACATTGTACCTCTTTCTACTATCTTTCTTACATCAGGGTCGTATATTATGAAAGATGAACATGCAATATTTTCAGAGGTATACGACACTCCATGAATTTACAATCTCCAAATGGAAACTGTGCTTACATTTACAATGGACAAAAATATATCGTAAGCAAACATTAAAAAAAATATAGAATGAACACTTCTAATTTGACTTTTGCAATACAAACATCTGTAATTTAACATATGACAAGGCCCTAAAACATTTTCTCTTAATTTCATTCATTAATAATGATTTCTTATTGGTGAGTCAATAGAATTAATACTTTGTCTAGAGACATACACTCTAAATGAGTTAACGTCATGTGTTCGTGAGTGACTTCTTTTGGGAAACATTGTATTAAAACATTGTATTCCTTACAATACTAAAACTTCATATTTCATATGTTAGACTAAAATGCAAATATATTTTGGAATATATTGGAATCGTAATCACGGGTTTAGTTCCATTCCACTCATTTTCTGAATAGATAACTTTATGTTGCTAACATATAATTAATACAAACACAATTTAGATTTTTTTAAAAAAATATGTTTTCCTATAATTATGAGTTTATAAATGTAATGGGTAAATATTAAATTTGAATAAATCACTTAATAAATTGATTTGTCTATTATGAATAGATAGATTTCAATCTATTTGCAATATCAATATCTATAAACATTTGATTAGTTATAGTATTGTAAAAGACATTCCAATAATTGTTATAGCTTATAGTATTGCGAATGACATTATAATAATTTTTATAGTTTATTCACTAAATAACCATTGTAATGTATATCTAGTATTAAAAGTACATGCTTCAATGAGTACTCGAGTTCTCTAGAATTAACTCCTTTTCAAACAATATTGGTTTTCTATATTATGTATATTAAGTAGGCTATAGGTGCATCTCTATATGAGTTGAACTCATATTAGAACACTCTTTAAACATGGAAATGATAATTGCACCAATACAATCCTAAATTGGACAAATGATGATAATCCCATACTTAGTGAATTAGAAAATCGTTACCATTACACATTTCCTACCTAAATATAATTTTAACATAAATGAATTTTAATAATCTAAATTTGCAATAAAAATATCTAAACATTAGTAATTTTAAAACTATAATCCATAGAAACACATATTAATACTAAGGAAAACATATTTAATCCAATGCAAAACATATTTCATATTTAAGCTTGTGTGAATCAAGAATATATTCGAACAACAAAATGAAATATATTAATGTTGGTGTGAATCAACATCCGACAAAAATTAAATATTTATATAGGTTTTTTTCAAACATGTCATAAGTTTTTTTAGAAAAAAACATAAAAAATAGTAACTATTTTTTTTTAAGCAGCAAATTTGGAGTTGCTTCCATGTGTAATATTTTTTGCACAATTTTTTAGATGTATTGCCGGTTTTATGACCGGAACTCCCATCTTTCTCAGTTTATGTGGAGGCTCATACTTCTCAGCATCCTCCATCGTGTCATAAGCTAGACCATATCCTCATGAATGCGGCCCTATAGTGTGGAACTTAGAAAAATAAATAATAGAAGTTTCGGGCAAATTGAGTCGGGCCTTAACCATGGCTGCAATTTCTGAGTTTGGGCAGGCTTATTCTGTTGATGATGGTCTATATAGACCACAAATGTGGACCTCCTAAAGCATTCCTCCCTTTGGAATTTGAGAGTTGTCAACGTCATCCCTACGGGATTAGGAGGAATTGAGCTTCGTGTATTCATTTTCACCACGCAAAATACAAACTAAATACAACACACACATGAAAACAAAAATATACAATTAACGTTGGTACGATACATGTCAAATCGAATATACGTCATCCATTATGATAAAATAATCACAACATCAGAAAACTAATATCCATGACAAATTCAAGTATCGAAAAATGCCAACGGCTATCCTTCACTCAAGATGCACCCTGCCATAACATCACAACCGTCCATTGCAAAAGGGATGGTTGTGATATTACGGGAGGGTGCATTTCTGAGTGGAGGGTCGGCGGACGACTTTAAAAATATCTCTGCTCAGCACAGTATACCACCCAACTATCGATGTGGAATCCTAAGGGGCAAGCCCCTTCATCATGCAATGATAGTTGGGCATATCAATGTGGCATCCTAAGGGGAAAGCCCCTTCATCACGCAATGATAGTGGGGCATATCGATGCGGCATCCTAAGGGGCAAGCCCCTTCAGCATGCACCGATTCCTGTCTTTGCAGAGGCACTTGTCCCCATATGCCAAATTGAGAGTTAGAGTATGACATCACATAATTTTTATATCTTCAACTTTCATTAAACATTCACAACATTACAATTACCAATATTTAATAACTAATAGAATATATATATATACATACACACACACACACACACACACAAATGATATCCACATTCGCAATATTTACAACTATAATGCATCCAAGAAATCAAACTTTTCCTAATGTATTTAATTTAAAACAGCTAAGAGCAATGAAAGCACAACTAAAAACTCGAAGATCGCATGCATATTTAACCAATACCAACATAATATCAACATAATTAACTAGTCTCATACCAGTGATTAATAAACGCAAATTGTAAAAATTACCGAATCCTCTATCATTTATTAACAAACACGTGAATACAATAATATTGTAATAATAAACTAGTTCACACTATTATTTAGTGTCTATATACTAAACAAAATATTTGAACACGTCATTTGTTTTGAAAAGATGCTTCCAAACAATTGTTTGACTTATGATATATTTGTACAAGCACATAGATTTGTTCCTATTTACAAAGTATTAGGTAATAGATATGACATCAAATTGTTTCCTTTTCTTACAGTTTCAAATATATTAATTAATAATAATAATGAAAACTATAATTATTTTCTAAAATTTAAGGTTCAATGTTTAGGGCTTAGGGTTTAGGGTTTAGGCCTCAAGGTTCGGGGTTTAGGGTATAAAAATTGAAATATAAATATTGAAATGAAATAATTGATCATATTAAGAAAATTTATATAAAAATGTTGTGGAGTTAGGAAACCTAACAAATGCATTCCTAATATTTGAATAAAATATGAATGATTAGAAATTGGACTTAGACACCCTATTAAGCACAAGCCACCAAATCTAAATACAATGCAAATAAGTGGATATCAAAGTTAGAAACCCTATGATGCACAAATTTCCAAATATAAATAAATTATGGGTCCCATGTCCAAGAATTGAAGCTAGAAACTTTGTCAACCACATGACTTTGATTCTTCCACACTAAATATGAAAATGCATACGAACCTTAGGTTGAATAAGCATTTCTCAGAATATGATTATCTAATATGTGATCACCTTTTATAATTTAGGATAAGCTAATAAAGTTCACATTTCAAAAGGAAAAAATTAGATATAACATATGCAATAAGTTAAATTTTATTAAATCGTCAAAAAACACCATAAATATAGACATCAAGTGTTAGCATTTTTGGCATTCTAAGTATTAAAATAATATTTCAATATTGATATCATTACACTAGCACTGAGTTTATTCGTTACATCTGCCTCCTCCCCCAATGTTGGAGATAACTCCAAGGCCTCAAACACTATAACTAGTAACTATGGTTCTTCTTGTAGTCTCCCTCATGACTCTTTAACATATCTTACTAGATACTAAGGCAAGTCCACTAGTGTTGCTCGAATGAATGGGGATCCACCCACCATAAAAATTATCTTGTGAGCTTTGTCAACTCCCGAGCTCATACTATAATTGGACAATATGCCCATGTATCATATGTCCCCATATACAAGCACCACATAATATCCCCTTAATCTCATATAATCACTTGCTAATGAATTCCAAGCCAAACACTCAAATAAGTGAAACTTTGTGACAATATGTAGATGTTTCCCCATTACTATATGCATCATGAACATCTTATAAATCCGTGTCAAAAAATAGGATCACTAACCTAATCACCATATTTTATAGAGCTAATATATGATAAATGTCATGGTACAAATGTACCAAATTTATACTCATGTAATGTATTATTCCTTGATCTAGCACCACTTGACACATGGCTATACAAAAAAGTGGAACATCTTAACCTAACTTGTGACAAAATACACATGTCACCATAAGATTTATAATTGCCTTATAAATATCAATAATGGTTGCAACATATACATCCCTCAACCACACTAGGTAGGAATGTAGATTATAACAATATGAGGTTTTTGCCCACCTATCTACTTCCTACCTCTGTACAATGTCATCTTGAGTGCCATAAAGCATGGGTGTACCCACAAATCAATTACCCTAATATTACAATTGTAGATCTCTTATCGACAAACTAGAATAAACTTAAGATATTGCATGTAAGGTAATAATGATCTATAGGGATCCTTTCTCAAAATAGTATTAAATAAATGACCATTCTAGAGCTAACCCACAAAAAAAAATACCTAGCTCACAAAGTGATCTAGGTTTGTAAGAAAAAGTTATGTCGAAAGGAGGTTATATGTTCCTTTTATATACATTGTATGTCTTTAGGGTCTCCTAGACCTAATTTAGCCTCTCTTTATAGCTATCTAGACTTGGCCTAGTACATATTTACAACTTTCTCAGGATTTGGACCTAATTTAGCCTTCCCTTTATAGTGTATTTGGACCTTTCCTAACACCCTTACCTTTGAGAGATATCTACATTGATTATACTTACTTTTTATACTCGTTTGTATACATTGCATTATACTGTTTCTTTGTAGTCGTTTATTATTAGGGTTAACATGAGTAATTTTTAAAATGTTACATGTGGTCGAGATGATGGATCCAACATCCATTCACTTGAACATGGAAAAATTAAGTAAAGGTATGCATATTTCATTATGTTTAACTTCTTAAGTTATTACTTCTTTATAGTTATTTACCTAGATTTTGGTATAGTAGGTCCATTTCCCAAATCACCATCTCAAATTACATTATTATGGCATGTAATGAACTTTAGGTAGAGTATATGTATACGCTTTGTTTTCACTTATTAAATATTGAAATCTAACAAGTTGAGAAAAAGACCAACTTTCCCAATCACTTACTAAATTTTATAAATCTACCAAGTGTACTTTATTTATATAGGTACAATATATTGTAAATTATTTATATGTGGGGTTTGGGTGTCTACTGTTTTAAGGTACACAAATTCAATTTTATTTACGCCCCTACATAACTCTAAAAGTTGAATTTCTTCAAACTTCTTCACATAGTCACAATTGCACTCCTCACAACTCTAAAGGTTGAAATAGTTCATGTTGCACACATTCTCATTTGTACATATCCCACAATATCGCATATTTATTTAGTTATACTTAGTTGGGATTTTTAAAATTATATTTCCAGAGGTTTGTGTGGATTTTTAAAATTATAATCAACAACCACCAAAATAGTTTTTTACACCAAATTCCAACAAGAAAAATTCATTCATAGCACACATATCTCATCAAAGCTCTTTGATGCACCATGCAATGTTGACAACGGAGCCATCTACCATCCACTAAAAATGCACCCATGTATGTGCGGAGTCCATTTTTTATACCATGTTTGCCATCACATGCGCATGCCAAAGGCATGACCTACCAACAAAACTGGCACCTGGAGGTAGTCAAATCACGGCCTGCTCGTATGCACAGAGGATGTTGTATCGATTCTTTTCAGTGTGTCCCCTGCGAGGGGTGTCATGTATTTAAGGAGGCAGGTGAGATGATACATCCAAATGCCTACCCACTTAAACCGCCTAAACCACTTAATCATTATTGAATACCAAAACACTAACATTTAACAGTTAGAAAATTTTGCTGTTGTAGAACTATTACAGACCATACCAGAGGCATCAGACGGGACTGATTTCTTCATTGTTCTACACCCAAAGAAAATAATTAGTCATCTATTCACATTTTTCGGCCCACTAGGGAAGAGACGTTCCACTACACACAGGAGACTGTAGTTACAGGTATTTTGACATTGAAAATCAAAGGATATTTAGGAATATATAATTTGGTTTATTTTTAATTATTTATTTTTATATACAACCATGATATTGTCCCCACTTTTGATGTCTTTTCCACAATCTTGCATCAGTGTTGTGCATTCTTTGTCATCTGAGATGTTACTCCCCATTAGCATAGGTATGATTGTCATAAGTTTATTGTCAATCCACAAATCAATAATGGTTGAGCCTCTCAGCATATCACTCTACTAAAATTGGTGTTAGAAAAAGTAATTATCACCACCAGGCATTGTTTATGATTCAAATCCATCACAAGACAAAACTTCTTACATTTTGATAGCGGTTTTGGGGAGGAAATCACTTCTTATGTTATTGTACTCAAAATCTATGTCTTGCAGCGTTTGACTTTCAATAATGTTGAAATCCAGAGTTCCAGAGATGGAATTTCTGGCTAGTCTCCTACTCATACAAAAATCACAATTAACCATGTTAATTGACTCCAAAAAATATTGGCAATGGTCACTAAAAAAATGGCATATGACTTAAACAAAATACTCACACAGTTTCAAGTTGCAGCAAGTTAAAAACATTAGAAGGAAATGATCCATTCAACTTTCTGTTTTCTATCACGCTATGAAACAATTTAAACACGAACTAAGAAAAGGGTATCAATATTAGTTAAGTTTCTTTTGTAATCTATTTAGATCAGTGCTTAGATTACCTTAGACTTAGATTGTGGTTAACAAGTCTAAGGAAGAAAACCACAGGGGAACTTGGGATACATCGAATGAATTGTTGTTGAGGTCCTTGAAAATACCACACCCCAAACAATATTATTAGACTTCACAACATAGATGGGGGATCTTTGGAGGTAGACTAGCTTGCTAGTCTATATTACTCACAAGTATTGCAGGTTGCTCAACCCGGATAAGTCAGGAATAGTACCGTTCAATTTATTGTTTGAAATATGCCAAAAAGTACAAATTGATCCCAATAGTTACCACGCTAATATCAATATATTATCTCTTGAAATGAAACAAAAAATCCAATGTCACCTTTACGACTATTTTACCACTCTTTGGGAAGAGACACGCTTCAATCAAGGCATGTTATTTTAATACAAATGTTTTGAATCTTACATACACAGGGAGAGTAGATTTTTCATGATTGATTAGGTCTATGATTAACATGAGTAAATCACAGTGTTTTCTTCATCTTGATGAAAAACCCCAGTGTGTTTTTTAACGTGCTGAAAAACACAGTGTGTTTTTCAGCACGTTTGAAAAACATGATGGTTTTCCACATTGTTTCATTTATGAAATTGAATTTTATGAAATCATGAACTTAATATTTGAATTCATATTTGTCAACAAGAACCTTAATAATAAATATCTTAAAATATAATGTTTGACAATCTCCATTTTTTCCATCTACTTCTAGATATATAGTTATAACATTATTTTTTGGATTAAACAAATGTTATCACCAATCATGAGTCAAGGGACCACATATCATATTAAATGTGCATACTTACATTTTTTTAGGGGAAAATGTTTTCGTTCGATTTTTGTTACGATGGAAAACTCACCGTGTTTTTCATCAACATGGAAAACACACTGTGTTTTTCAGCATGTTGAAAAACACGAGGGGTTTTCCCACATGTTCAGGGTGGCTTATTTGAGTGTCAAGTATTAGGTTTGTGTTTGTTTCCATTGATCGAGCCCTAATATGCCTAATGTGACAATTGAACATGTATTAGGGCTAGATTTTGAATCATTTATAGCAATTGAATCCTAATACATGTTAAATTAATGTTAGGTGTTGTATTATAGTTTACGGTGTTGTAATTGTGTTATTTAATATGACAAGTTAGTGTTTAGGGCATCATATCAATGTTTAGATGTTTAGGGCACTGTATGATTGTTTAGGATGACACATTAATATTTAGGAAGTTATAATTGTGTTATGTAAAGTGACCCATTAGTTTGTAAGGTTTCATTATAGTTTTTTAGGGTTTCATATCAAGTTTCTGGTTGTTTTTTTAATGCTCAAAGTATCTCGATTGTCAATTATGTTATTTAGGTTGATTCATTAGTGTTAAGGTTGTTATATCAATGTTTGAATGTTTAGGGTGGTGTATTAGTGTTTAATATGAGTGCTTATGATATCAAATTATTTTGTAAGGTGTCCTAATTATATTATGTTACGGTGATCCCTTAATGTTTACCAGTTTTCTAATAATGTATAAAGTGTCATATTAGTGTTTATCAAGTCTTATAAAAATTTTAGGTTAAAACATTAGTTTTTTTTTTTTGTCTAATTTATGTTTTTTAGAGTAACCCATTAGCATCCCAAGGTTTGGCATCAATTTTTGAGTGTTTAGGGTGTTGTATGAGTTGATAGGGTATTATAGCGATGATTATCATTTTGTATGAGACCATGTGTTTCATTAGTGTTTAAGCTATCCTAATTATGAAATAGAGGATGAATCATTAGTGCATAGAGTATCATGACATTATTTAGGGTATTGTATCAGTCTTTAGGGGTGTTAAATTAATGTTTAGTGTATCATGGAGAACACGAGCGATGGAGAAAGAGGTAGAGGTACTGTCAGCGCAGTTTCTGCAGTTCTGGCTATAGAATGTCTACATACTAAGCCAAGAATTGCTGAGGAGAGGCTGCTCTCTAGCCAAAATCGGACGGTTGTAAATCTACAAACTAAAAAAGTGGATTTTCTGGGATCCACGCCTTTGGCCTGGAATAAGATTCTTCAAAGCCCTATTTCAAAAGTGGGTCCGCATTCTCCTGAAAGAGGTCAGTTCATGTGGGAAAAGGACAGTGAAGGTGCCACCTACCTGATGGTCCCAGATGGTTGCATGGATAGGGCCTTGAGCAAAGTGAATCTCTCCCTTGTTGGTAAGTTTCTTGGCCCTAGACCTAATATTGATTTTATTAGAAAATGGGCTATGAGAAAGTGGATGCCTAAAGGGGATCTGAGTATTACCATCATGCCACGGGGTTTTTTTTGGAAAAATTTAATCAGCAGGCTGATTTGGAATCGGTGCTTCTAGGAGGACCATGGTGGCTGGGTAATATGGGCCTCTTTTTGAAAAAATGGTATCCTGGATTTGACCCTAACACTGAAAATATAAACACCATTCCAATCTGGTGTAGGCTTCCTAGGCTACCGTTGCATTTTTGGGATGATGAAATTCTGCTAAACATTGCTAAGTCCTTAGGTGCTCCAATCAGGCTTGGATGGGCCCACGAGAAACAGATCCAGACTTGCCTTTTCTCGATTCTGCATTTCTTCCGAAATGGAGAAAGAATTACCGGAGCACATCATCTTGAAATCTAGGTATGGGGTGTGGATTCAAAAAATTGAATTTGAAACCTTTCATTTAAGGTGTAAGCTTTGTCATCGCATAGGACACTCCACCAAAAAATGTCCCAGAAAGGAGATCCCTACAGTGGAAGCTGAACAACCTGTGGATGGCTTAGCTTTGGGTAAGGAGTGCAGGGTGCTTGACACTGATAGCCAGAAAGAAGAAAAATCCCCTAGCTAGACTGAGATGGACTACAATAATAAGGGAAGAAAAAGGGGTTTTAGAACTCAAATAAGGAAGCATTTGGTTTGATGTCCTAAAACCCCAGGGGCAGCTTTGCTTGCAGCACCTAGCAAAGAGGACTTAGAAAATCCTATAAAGGTGTCCATGGTGGTGGATGAGCAAGAAGGAGCTGTAAAGATTAATATCATCCCTAATGATCAATATCAGACTTTGAGCAGTAAGGAAGCTGAGAAGGATAAACCTTTAACCCCAGAGGCAGCTTTACTTGCAGCACCTAGCAAAGAAGACTTGGAAAATCCTGTAAAGGTGTCCATGGTGGTGGATGAGCAAGAAGGAGCTGTAAAAATTAATATCATCCCTAATGATCAATATCAGTCCTTGAGAAATAAGGAAGATGAACCTCTGTGCATCATTGAGGAAATATTGAACATGGATAGCATGGATTTTAAAGAATCTTTGCTGATAAACACTCCTAGGGGTGAAGATAGAGTATCTACAGATATACCTCCTTGCCTCAGCAACAGGTCAGTGGTTTCACCAACTTGCTACAGCATCAGAACAGCTGATCCACATTCAATTGGCAGGAATCAGAAGGAGTGTGAAGAGGGAGAAGTAACGCCTGTCAAAGAAGATGAGGAACTAACTTCTGGATTCACAAAGGTCATTTCAAAAAAGAAAAAGAGAATGAAAGGATTTGAAATGATCCCAGAATCACTTTACAGTGATAAGAAAAAGAAAAAGGACAACTGGGATACCTCAACATCCAGAACTACTAGATCTTCTGCAAGAAGACTAGTAGATTTTGGAGGTAGCTCTAAAAGAGGGAGGCCCTCAAAAAATACTCTTAGATCTAAGAGAATAGAGAGAGACATTGCAGATGGCGTTCAACATCAATTGAACCATCAGGCAATCCCAAATCCCAATCCCTCCAAATGAAGATTATTTCATGGAACATCCGAGGTCTAAATGGAAACTCCAAGCAGAGAATCATCAAGGAGTTACGTGTTTCTAGTAGTCCTAGTATTATGATTTTGTAGGAAACTAAGATGAAAGCTAAGATCCTGGAAGCTAATAAAAAGAGTTTTTGGGAAAACTCTGATATGGCAGCGGTAGACTCTCAG
The DNA here is from genome assembly GCA_019776745.2 of Taxus chinensis. Classification (NCBI taxonomy): domain Eukaryota; kingdom Viridiplantae; phylum Streptophyta; class Pinopsida; order Cupressales; family Taxaceae; genus Taxus; species Taxus chinensis. Next base: position 854,378,088 of record CM034149.1, on the reverse strand, counting down.
GGAGCCTCTGGTGGTCTGGCTACTCTTTGGGATAAAAGGCACTGTACTGGTACGGTTCTTAATGCTAGCACTAATCATCTTGCTATCAATTTTCTTGCTATTGAGAACAAGGGTGAATGGATCCTTTCTAACATCTATGCCCCTAATACGGTTAGTGGGAGACGTAAACTTTGGAATGATCTTAAGATCTTTAGAAACCAATATAGTACTGCTAATTGGCTTATTATGGGAGATTTTAACTCTCCTCTAAACCCAGGTGAAAAATATGGAGGAATCTCCAGCTTTTCTACAGGTATGGAGGATTTTGCTGATTTTATTGCTGAACTTAATCTCTTGGATGTGGATCTTCATGGTAATAAATACACTTGGAATAATAGAAGGTTGGGAAAAGATCTTATCCAGGTTAGATTGGATAGAGCCCTGATTTCTGCTAGCTGGATTCTCAGTCAAGACTTCCACCTCTCTTCCTTGCCCAGAATTGGATCGGACCACAATCCGATTGCTTTAAATCTTCTCAATTGGACTAAACCCATCAGAAGCTCATTCAAATTTGAAAAGATGTGGATGGAGCATGACAACATCTACGACAAAGTTAAAGAATGGTGGGGTTGGAATGGGGAAGGCACTGCTCAATTTAGATTGATTCAAAAGCTCAAAAACGTTAAAAAGCAAGTTAAAATCTGGAATAAAAGTGTTTTTGGCAATGTGTTTGATAATAAAAAGAAGTTAAAACAAAAGCTCCAAGATTTGGAAATCAAAATGGATACAAAGGGGAGATCCGTTGAAGACCAAACTAATGAAAAGAGTATTCTTTCAGAGTTACATATGATTTGTAGCAGAGAAGAATCTTTTTGGAGACTTAAGTCCAGAGCCATCTGGCTTAAAGAAGGAGATAGGAATACAAAGTTTTTTCATATGACCACTTTGAAGCACAAAGCTTGTAATAGGATCATGGAAGTAGCTAAAAGTAATGGAAATATTATAAAAGATCCCAGTAGCATCAAGGAAGAAGCCCTGAATTTCTATAAAAATCTTCTTAATGAGAGGAATATCATCAATGTTGAGGCTAATGCTTTTATGCTGGAGGCTATTCCCCAAGATAAAATAGAGGAGCAGAGATTTAAAAATATCACTAAAGCTGTCACGCTTGAAGAGCTGCAAAAAGCTGTGTTTACTTTAGAAGGCGATAAGGCTCCAGGCCCGGATGGTTTCTCCATTAATTTTTTCTAGAAATTTTGGGAAATTTGTTTGGATGATCTTCTCAGAGCGGTGAATGAATTCTACAGAACTGGAAATCTCTTGAAAGAGCTGAATAACACCCACATTGTGCTGGCCCCAAAAAAAATGGATGCTAAAGACTTCAAAGACTTTAGACCCATCAGCCTAGTGAATGCTATATATAGAATTTTTACCAAAATTATTGCTACCAGGCTTCAACTCATTATGGATGATCTAATTTCTAGGCAGCAGAGTGGATTCATCAAAGGCAGGATTATCCAAGATGGAGTGATTATGGTCCATGAGACCATACATTCTATGGAGAATAATAAAAAAGTAAATATGGTGCTTAAGCTTGATATGAATAAAGCCTTTGACAAGGTTTCTTGGGTCTTTCTTGATAAAGTCTTAACTAAATTTGGTTTTCTGGACAAATTCAGAAAAATTATTAAGGCTTGTATCTCTACGGCTAGATTCTCAGTGGTGGTTAATGGTGAGCCAGTGGGTTTTTTCACTAGCAGAAGAGGGCTAAGGCAAGGGGACCCCATCTCCCCCCTGCTCTTCATTCTTATGGCTGACAGTCTTAGTAGAACAATTGGTAAAGCTGTCAATGACGGCCTTTTGAAAGGCTCAAAGCCCACTTCCATCAGCCAAGTTGTTTCCCATCAGCAATTCACAGATGATACAATCCTCCTTCTATTGGCTTCCGTCATTGAAGCTAAGGCTACCAAGGCTATTCTGCAGCTCTACGAATCCACTTCTGGGCAAGAGATCAATTATGATAAAAGCTCCATTTTCTTCTTCAACACTCCTGAAGAAAGACAGCTTAAAATTGCTAAAATACTGGGCTGTAAAATAAGTGAGCTTCCAGCCACTTACTTGGGCCTTCCTCTCGGCACAAAAAAAGTCTCTAACAAGGTGTGGGGTGATTTATTGGAGAGATTTCAAAAAAAAAATGGCTGGTTGGAAAGGAGCCATTTTATCTAGTGCTGGTAAGTGCCTACTCATAAAAAGTACTCTTCAAAATCTACCCATTTATATCATGTCGCTCTATAAGATCCCCTCTTCCTTCAGAGAAAAGTTTGAGAGGATTCAGAAAAATTTCTTATGGCAGGGCATGGAGGAGAAGTTTAAATTTCACTTAGTTGCTTGGGATAAGGTTTGTACTCCGAAGTCTATGGGAGGTCTGGGTATAAAAAATATCGAGAAAATGAATGAGGCTCTCATTGCGAAAATGGGCTGGAGAATGCTTTCAGAGAAACAACCCTGGATAGAGTTAATTAAGGATAAATACCTAAATCAACAAGTTGTCTTTTCTTTTCTGCAGGATGAGCACCTCCCCTTTGGTTCCATTTTTTGGAACAATCTAGTAAAGAGCAGAAATTTCATTAAGCAGGGCAGTAAATGGAAAGTGGGTGATGGTAGTGATATAAATTTCTGGGACGATAACTGGTTTAATGGCAGTCTTATGGACAGATTTGGGATGGTCAAGGATAGTCTTATAAACAAGTATGGCACTAAAATCAAGGATTATATCAAAGGAAATGGCAACAGAAAGAAATGGAAAAAACTTTCTGTGGAGAGAGATGATCTGATCCAAAATATTTCCTCCCTTCAAGATCAGTTGGATCTTATTCCCTTAAGTCAGCTGGATACTAAGGATGAATTGGTCTGGAATAACTCTATTGATGGGGATTACTCTGTCAAAATTGGTTATAATACTTTCTTCGATAGTAGTCAAGCTGAGTTCAATTGGAGTAGGATTTGGATGACAGAGTTAACTCCCAAAATTAATTTCTTCCTTTGGCTGGCTCTCAGAGGTAGGATTCTTACCACTGATAACCTGATGAGAAAAGGTTTCATAATGCCTAATAGATGTCATCTTTGTAAAAAATATTCTGAGGATATCAGTCATTTGTTTATACATTGTGATTATGCTACCAGAATATGGAGTTTTTCCCTCTCTAAATTTGAAGCTTTCTGGGTGGTGCCAAAGGATTTCAATCAGCTATGGACTCAATGGAGCCCACCCTATAAGCATTGTGTTGTCAGAAGGATCTGGAAGCTGGTTATTCCTCATATTATTTGGAGGATATGGAAAGATAGAAATGATATTATCTTTAGAAATAAAAACCAAAACTACAAGCTCAGTATTGGTAAAATTTCTAATGATATCAAAGAGAATATGGCTAGATTTAAACCCCCCAAGAACAAGAGTTATCCAGAAAATGAAGAGCATATTTTATCCCACTGGCAGATTGGAGCTGTCAATAGCCGTAGTAATTCTGGTAATAGTATTGATAGATCTTTGATTCATTGGCATCCTCCTGATTTTAACTGGTATAAGTTAAACTTTGATGGGGCTTCTAAGGGTAACCTTGGGATTGCGGCAGGGGGAGGAGTGATCTGGGATCATAAAGGCAGTCTGATTGCTGCGTATGCTGGAAAAATGGGAATTCAAACCAACCATTTCACTGAAGCATTATCTTCTTTATGGGGCCTGAGAATTGCTCAGACTCATAATATCCAAAACCTCATTATTGAAGGGGACTCACTTAATATCATTAATCATCTTAATCAGTGTTCACCTCCAAGTTGGAACATCAAGGATTTTATCTTGGAATCCATAAGTATTGGCCAAACCTTCAATAACATTCGGATCATGCATACTTACCGAGAGGGTAACAAGGTGGCAGATGCATTGGCTAATTATGGCATTAATGTTAACCATATTGTTTGGGATAATAACAACATTCCTAAACAGCTTCAAAATAGCATTCAAGCGGATATCTATGTTCATGCAAATTCATGATTTGAGATATGAGCATTGGGAGTGGATTTGTATTATTAAAACTCCCACACGTGCTAACTTTAAAACAACAATTATACATATCTTGGTGGACAAGCAAAATTGTATGAAGCATAATGGGAAATTCAAGTGGATTTATATGGAAATGAAAGTCACACATGTGGGCAATATTGGGCTCTTAATAACTTGTACACAAGGCTTTACGGATTCCCAAGATAGAAATAAAGATAATGATGATCTGGAGTGGGCTAGCAAAAGGACTGTAGCTCTCACATGCGGACTTTCATAGGGTCATAACAGTAGTCACTCAGGTATTCGTGGGAAAAGCAACGGCTATTCTAATCAGCATTCTCACTGCGTGGATAATAATAGTGAAAGGCAGACTGTTATTAGCACTCTAAAGGATTCTGAAATTTCTATTGGCAAGAAATTAAACATAGTGAGAATGGGGGGACCCCCTTGCCAGATTGAGCCCAGTGCGGATCCGGATTGGAAGGAGAATGTAGAACTTTGGAATCTTCTCAGCCAGGGTGGCATCACCAACTTTATGGAGAAGATTCAGGGCCATGACCAGAGTATTTTGGTGTGATTTACGAAGGATTGGAAGGATCACACTGTGGATTACGGTGGACAGAAGATTCCTATCAACGAGGAGTTAATTACTGAAGTGACTAGCCTGGGCATGGAGGGGTACCATTTTTTCAATAAAAGGGTGGACAGAGAAGCTGAGGAGAGGAAATTTGTTGAGGGAACTAAGAAGTTGGTCTTTGTCACTGCGGGCCTACAAGTTAGTTCGATCCCTTCACCCTTTGATGAGGTTACCCGAATGATGGTGCGTTTCATTTCTTTGGAGGGGAGGTTCGTCACTGTGCCTGCTAAACATCTTGTTTTCCTCAACCACTTCCATAGGAGTCACACGGTATGTTTCCCCCACTATCTGCTAAACTCTCTTGAGTGCTCCATTTTGGAGTTTCAAAAGCATGCTCGTGCTATTCCTTTACACCAGGGACTCATCTTTTTGTTGCATAAACTGTGTCTTCTTTGTTCTCCCGGTTTCCCTTCCTCCCCTGGCTCTGTTCCTCCTCTACCCTGGTGCCATTTTCGCTAGCCCCTTCTCTCTGCCTTCTGTCCCTGCCACTGCTGCTGTCACCCCTTTTCTGGGCTTCTTGGCTCCATCTTCCATTCCCCTCACCTCTGCTCCCAACCCCTACACCTCCACTTCGGCCAGACCAGTTACCAGATCCTCTAGAAGGCTGAAACTTGATACCCCTGCTGTGGGGAAGGATCCTCAAGAGATTGAAATTTCCCATAACCTCCTGCATATTAGTAGTGCTAGTTCTCAGGAAGCACATGTTGAGAGCTCCACAAAAAGGTTGGAAGCCTTAGAAGCTGATATGAAGCTGTTGAAGGAAGAGGTTAAAAACTTGGCTAAGCAAAAAGGAAAGAGAAAGAAGGAGGAGGAGGTGGCTATGGATAATAGCCAGGTTGAAGATATATACAAGAAGCTGAACTCCTTAGACTCCTGTTTAGGGAAGGCCAAGACTCTCCATGATTATAATATGGCCATTTTTAATGCAATTGAAGAGTTTATTGAACAGCATGTCCGCAGCATCTCCAATCTCAGCGGAGTTCCAGCAACCCTTTGGGGCACTGATAAGGAAAGAAAAAGGACCATTGAACAACTGGATGTTACTGATTCTACCCATATGATGACATTGGCTATGTTCACCTCTTGGTAGAATATCAAATCCAACATTGACAAAGCAGCCAAGAAGTAATTGTGGGTGCTTTTACTGCACTTCTTTGTAATTATTGCTATTTTTTTGCTATCTTTTTACTACTTTTCTAGAGTGCTCGTGTTGTTTTTGTTTCGATAGGGTAGCTACTCTTGGGCTACTATGGTTTTCATTGTCACATTTGGATCTTGATCCTTTTTGTTCTGATTCTCATTCCTATTCTGGCTTCTAGGCCCTTTTTTGTTCTCAAGGGTATAGTCCCTTTCAAAAAACTATTTTCCAATAATTTAAAAAAAATATTATTTATGGTGATAGAATTAGAATAATTACAGCTAATATTACATTTTCATTCATCATTAGAATTAGAATACTTTTAGCTAATACTTCTAGAGATGTTATGTTAATGTTATAAACAATTTTTTAATTTATTGTTCATTTTATATAAACAATCATTCAAAAATAAAAATGTTTTGTTATGTGGAAGGAATGCAAATCAAATCTACAATATTTTCTAAATATTGCGATTATGGAGATCATTTGCATATATATATATATATATATATATATATATATATATATATATATATATATATATATATATATATTTGTTATTAGTTGTTAAATATTGGTAATTGTAATGTTGTGAATTCCTTATGTAAGTTGGAGCTATAAAAATTATGTGATATCATACTTTGACTCTCAATTTGGTATATGGGGGCAAGTGCCTCTGCAAAGACATGAATCAGTACATGTTGAAGGGGCTTTGCCCTTAGGATTCCACATTAATACCCCCAACTGTAATGCCCCGTCAGATGTTTCCCCAGTCCCTGGCATGACGACCTTGTTGCTAAGCCTGGGAGACTAGTGTGCATGTGCTTTTGTTGACCGTTGTTGACCATGTCTAGGTCGCAGTGAAGATTTTTCACCTTCCCTCTCTTTCTTTCCTATTGAGTCGTTGTCAACACCCCAAACTGTGGACCCCGTAATGTCATGGACAGTTATCCGGTTAAAGGAAAATTTGGTTCTCGGCTCTTCGAGTTTGTCGAGTCGTCGACATTAATAGGACTAATAATTATTATCATTATTAACTCATAAAATTATTAAAATATTTTTTATAATACTATTATAACTCATATCGCTGACTTCGATCAGTCGCTTTTGTGTCGAAATTTTACCTCTAGTAATGGTTTGACTTTAAGTTATATTTTATTTATTTGTCTACTTCGTTTTAGGATTTTATGGCATTTTTAGATTAAAACAAACAAAAAAATAGATAAATAAATTTAAAAGGAATTTAAAAAATAATAATAAAATAAAAATTCCCGTGAATGTTGGGTGTTTAGGGCAAAGAGGAAGAAGGTAAAAAAGTCCAAAAATCGCAGTTAGGGTTTTATCTTTTTAGCTTTTGGAATGCGTTAGTTTTGGGCATGGGGCAACTAGTTTGGGGGGGGGGGTGCAGGGATCTGCTCAGAATGAGTTTGTTGAAGAGGCCTTGGAAGATTTCAAGCAAATGCTTTTGATTCGCGTAAAGCCAGACTCCACAACCGTTTTCAGCATCCTCCCAGGGCACACCAAACTATCTAGCATGGATTTTCCATCAGCACAGAATGGAAAGAGGGGGTTTTGACAGTTTTTGCAGTCACAGATGCTTGGGGACAGCATATGGACATTCATCAAAGAAAATGGAGGAGGATTTTTGTCCATTTTAGCTTGTCACATTGCCAACATCCTTCCATCCAGGCCCAGGCCTACGTGGGCTCCCATCAAAGCAAAAAAAAGGGCAAAGGAACTTTGTCAGATGTTGCAGTCACAAGTGCTCTAGTAGAAACATGTGTAAAACATGGAATCATGTGAACTATTAGACTAAATGCATGGAATAAATGCAGTTCTAGGGACTGTAATGATAGCAGGATATGCAAAAAATGGTTCTATTAAAAAGGTGCATAAACTGTTAGTTATAATGCCTCAAAGAAATGTTATCTCATGGAATGCCATGATGGCAGCATATGCACAAAATGGATGTGTAAAAAAAAGGCATGTGATCTATTTGGCAGAATGCCTCAAAGAGATGTGGTATTATGGAACATACCCTGATCTTGTAAGCTTCATTTTTGGTTTAATTAGCTTTCAGCCATGCAGGTTCAGTGCACGAGGGTTGTAAACACTTCGATGGCATGAGTGCCTCTTGTAGAATCACGCCAAGAATTATTGCATCACCTCTTCCAAGTGCAAGCTTCCAGACTATTTTGTTAGAACCATTAATTAATGTTGCATACGCATTGTATTTGAAAGCCATTCCTCAGAGTATTCGTTTCAAAAAAAATGAATTTTTTGAAAAGGTGTGTGATCTATTGACATAGAAAATGCGGTCTCTAGGATTGGGATGACTTCTTGAAAACACAAAATGGTTCTTTTCAATTAGACATGGGTGCACAACGAATGGTTTGGTTTGCACGTGACTACCTGGCATCAGATGGCAACAATGGTGGTCTCAACGGATCGCGAGTGTAAACCGCTTGGAGCCCCTTATACCATTTCGCTCATCGTTTCCAGGCATGGTTCTTCTTCCCTTACCTCTCATAATTTTCATGTTTTAGTTCTCTTTTGCAACTAAATAGAATTTTAAATTTATGGGATTTTTAATACAGTTAAATGTTCCTTCAACTCGTTGCAAAACAATAATTGTCGTGTCGTAACTCACGAAGTCATTATAACTCACCTACTTTAAACCATGAAATATCACCCTCACTTCGAGATGATTTAGAAAACTCTTACCCTTCTTGATCACTCCAATATCATTTTATCGACCAGACGAATTTGACTTCCCATTGATAAAGTTGACCTTCTCCTTGTTTTAAATATAGTTAAATTTTGCAATTTTCGGAGACTCACTAAGTACCCTTCGCAACTCTGGAAACGAGATGTGAAGTTTCATTCGTGTACCTTGGTATATGAGGAGTCACCTTGACCTTTGGTTTGACCTGAAACGAACATATGACATCCTTTTGACAATCTTATAGGATCCCTGTTACACTGGTTTACAATTGGTTTGCAATGGTAGAAAGCTGTTAAATCTAGAAAGTTGGCTTTCGTTTTGAACTGCCATTTGAAACCTGAATGGAGAAATTATGTCCCGTCTTCGCAAACCTCTAGCGTTTATACTAGAAAAATGCATGGAACATTTAGTATAGGAAAGAGAACTTTTTGGGATAGTTTGGCGAAGCCATTTTGTAGGCCTCCAGTCACAGTTTGATGAGGTCAAACTGGACCAATTTCATCTTGTCGCTCCAGAAAACTTGTTTCCGTTTAAAAATGGTTCTACTAGTTCTCAGTCCCGTCGACTCTGATGAATTTTCCTTATATAGGGGAACTAGTAGGAGATGTCTTGTTGCATGCTCCTCCATTGAATGTCAGTTTTGGATGCGGTTTTCTAGGCCCTCGAGCTAACTTTTGTCATTTTACAACTAGGTGAACTACGACCAGTGGCCCCGGAAAGCTAGCCGCCAAACGCAAACCGTTTGCTCTTTTTCAATTCCGTTAGTTGCTATGAACTCTTGGTATATCTGGGGACACGTAGCAAGTTAATCGTGGTGTGCGTGTCATCGGAAGATAACCTTTGGAAGCATGGTTCCTTAGCCTCCGAGCCCATTTTGAACGTTTTGTAGCTAGTGAGAAAATGTAAGAATAGAAAGCCGTGGACCTCATAGGGTTGCCAAATCACCCTAAAAATGTTTAAACACATGTAAATAACTGTTTAAAACACTATAATGAAACTTTATTGTGTGTATTAGAACTTTTGACAAAACGATGTTTTCTCTCTCTTCCCTTCTCTTTCTCTCTCCTGGGTTACAAAGTGAAGTGAAATGAAATGTAATGAATACATGTCTCTAAACCTTTTTGTTTCGATTGCAAATTGTAATTTTTATCTTATGTAAATGGGAAACTGAAAAATGATAATTATGATTGATTAGGGTGGATGCCATGCCAACGATTTATAACTGATATCATGCTCACGTGGGTTTTGCAAGATGGAAGAATGACGACGAAAAAGGTGATGTGTAATTTAATTATTATTATTGTAATTTTTAGAGGTCATTGTAAAATGAATAACTGTCTAATGTAGTCTCTTGTTACAGAAAAGTTATAATTGAAATTTGTTAATATGCATGAGATGCTAGTTTTAGGGATACTTAGGAAATGTGCATCTAATCACTGGTTCAATTTGTTTCTTAGTTGTGTATGGCAAAAAAAAAGGGTTTGATTTATACATAGTAAATTGAAATTGAAGTTAATATATTGTAATACTTTCTCAGTAATCTATAAACGATTAAATTAATTACTGGGTTATCTCCTTACCTTGCAAACATAATAAAGAGTTTTAATGGGAACACTCAACCTTAATAAAATATTCATGCATAACTTGCCTGCATGTGTGATCCTTTTTACCATATAAGAAATTTAAGACCGTAGAATGAACTTAAGCTTTGCACTCGATGGAACACTCTAGGTTAGGTAAATAAAACCCCTAGTTGAAGTTTACCGTCATAGTCATTATGTTTAGTGGACATGGCCGTGAACCCATATTTTAGGAATGTCGGGGTCCAACTTTATCCAGAGTATGGGGTTTCCTTCTAGTTTTGGTAATCACGAGAAGAATTCCCTCTCTTCAGGTTCCGACACCAGGTTGAGTGGCGAAGGCCGCTTTGGAAGTCACCTTATGAGTCCTTGTTTGAAGGAACGACTAAATAGTTCTACCTTGGTTTCTATCAATATAGCATCTTGGTATCTTCTTGAAGGTGGTTTAGTATATGTGTGTCCGCTTGCCTTAAAATCATATATAGTTGAGGCATAGATCATTAGGTGCATATTGGAATTAGACTAAACCCTAGTGGATTTTGTATGTTAACTTGTGGGTAGAAAACTATAATTTAACTCCTTGCATGCGAAATTGACTTGAAAGATGTTGATTCTAAAGAACCTTAGAAATTGTAATCTTGTCCCTTAATCCCTTGTTATGTCATTTTATGGAATTAAGGAATAAAGAATATTTCTTATGCAGAATCGTGCAATGCAAAGATATGGGATCTTTGTGAACGCAGATAACTTGTGTTCATGTGTAGTTTATAATGCTCCTAGCCATGTACTTCCTTAAGATGTCAGACAAGTGTTTTCGTAACTCTTTTGTTTTGAGACGATGCTAAGAACGAGACCATAGTGCGATGTAAGATCATCTTATATTATACTGCACACGAGATTGGAGATTAGGATTAAGGTCAATCTTGGAGTCCTTATAACTTAATTAAACTTTTTCTTGCATTGCAAAGAATATAAATTACCTTGATGTGACCAAACATCGAGAAAACAAAAGATATACATATAAAAAAATCAAATTTGGAATTCAACAAATTATTGAACTATAATAATAATGGTAGCGAAATAACTATTCCATGATCGATGGATGTTCTTGGGGAAAAATCTATTTCAAATCTATGTCTTCCTTAATCCCAAGATTTCATCTTGACATCACGTTAGGTTCACTTGTGTAGCAAGGTTAAATTCTAAACTTTGAATAAGCGTTTTGGGAAGCATAATCTTAACATAAGAATGAGAGAGTTAGAATTTTGTATAAAATTTGAAATATGGAAAATACTTATGTAAGTTATAAAGATTGGCATAAGGGTAAGGAGAAAAATCAAATGGTTGAACAATAAGTGAAAGGTGAAATGAATTTTCAGAACATGTAGGTGGAAAAAAGAAAAAAAAATTCTTACATAATAATGTTATTGGATGTTTAACGTACGCTAGATGTAACCATGGTAATGTTGTGTGGTGGGTTGTCAATCCTTAAGTCCCTTTTTATTGTGGTCGTGTTATTGCTAGTATTCGTTCGCTAGGAAAAGTGTGGCATCGACATGCCGATGTCGTCTGCATGTGTCTATGTGAGTCGATGACTTATGTGATTGTTGCATGTGAGTTCGAGTTCTGTACTTGGAGCCCTTGTTGTGTTGTGTGTAGCGTGTATTGTAAGTCAAAATAAAATAAAATAATTCTGGTATTTTACTGTTGTATTTGGGTGTGTAAAATGTGGGCACTTCACCAACTATCGTTGCGTGATGAAGGGGCTTGCCCCTTAGGATTCTAGAATACCATGAGCTAAATTTGTCCCGATCCTGTTTGTAAAACAAAGAGATACAAAAATATGAGCTTCCGCGTAAACTGAAGATGAATGGTGTTCGCATAAAAAGTTTGAAAATTGTAAGAATTCCTAAAAATACTCATCAATTTACTAACAATTTATAAATTATATGTATATTATAGATAGTTCAGTATGCCAATGAATACTAGTTGTTCATAATGTATAGCAAATATTTTTTATTACGGTTCAAAATTATAGCACCAATTCTAAAATTCAAATAAAAGTGTGAAATTTTTGAAATATCTATATTCCTCAATTTTAGTTTGTAAGTTCAATTTTTTCAAAAAGAACGGTATTATTTTATTGTTGTTTAATTATTTTGTTTTGGCATGCATAAATGTGTGTGTGTGTGTGTGTGTGTGTGTATATATACTAAAGATGTTATTAATTTTTTTATTTTTTTATTTTTTTATTTGTAACTTCTGTTTTAAATAGACATGTTCTTGTTTCGATAGTTTTTATTTTTATATGGAAGTTTCTCTCCACATTGAATAAGTGTTTTTGAAATAATATTAATTTTGTAATAGTCTCTGTCACACTATATTTATTATGTCGCATTCTTTGTCACTTTATAGATGACCATATTATGATATGTTTCTAGTAAGCAGTCCTATAAATTGTTATTTTCCTTGAATTTCAATACTGTGGTTTATACAAATGGCTTTTGAATTAGACAAAAAATTGTATGCTTGCAATGTTTTAAGATGGTATTCATGTTGATGATGATCAATCATAACTCAATGTATTTCAAAAAGTATGAAATAATTATTTCATTAACGATACAAAACTGGATGTAATAATTTTTAGGATGGGAAGGAGGCCCAAATGGCAGAGCACGATCGATCTTCCTATCCAAGATATTACAGAGGAAAAGAGTCAGTTTTCATATGTTGACCTAGAATGGACACCAATAGGGGATGAGCCGAATGTCGACATTTATGCCGCCATACTACTCACAAGACTACATGCATTTCTAAAGGGGGAAGGTTCTAATGAAAATTTTGAGACTACCTTCACCCACACAAATCACAACTCAACAAATATAGAAAATCCAAAACCGCATACAACCAAATCATATCCTAGGTTTGGAAATTCGCTAACAAATTATTTTTTTGTGCGTTCTTTTCGTAAACAGTCGTATTTGATGTTACCATTTTTAATGCAACTATTGGTGTTCGTATGGTCCAGATGATAATAGAAATAAGTCAGTAACAAGTGACAAAGTGAGTAGGTGTATAATTAAAAGGGGTTTCCAATGTCATTTCAATGTGAAGGATTTTTATGGGAGACTGACAACGGCCATAATATTAGACAACCATCCATTTCATTGTGATGTAAATGGTGAGTGTTGTCATGGGATGAATGAAAATACCATTAATGATCCTTATCTAAATGTTTCCCCGTACTTATAAAATGAATGCAAAGCTTATATCGAGTATTTTGTTAATGGAAGTCACCATGAACACGGTGTATGATAAATATATAGAGGATCCATCAAACGTGGGTATATTGAGCAGGAGGGACGAATACATGACAAGAAAGGACGTGCTGAACACGTGGAAAAGAGTTCACTGCGGAAGGTCTCAAAAGCATGTCGATTATTCCATGAGCGTGAACTTATGGCATGCGGAGGAAAGAGACATATTTTTCTACTATCAACACCCAAATGGAACCACCGTTCCATTCATTATGGGGTTGCAAACACCGTGGATGTGTGAGAGAATGGTTCAACATTTACACAATTCCATAATCTCCATGGACTCGATGTTTACTACCAACAAATATGGCGTAAGTAATTGGAATGAATTTTCAAATGATGTGTAATTTACGTATCATTAATACTATTCCCTTTTCGTTATATTAAACCCCATGTTACCATTTGATGTCATATTTCTTGTAGTACCAATTATACACATTGCTTGTTTTTGACAAGCAAGAAGTTGGGGTGCCCATAGCATGGGCCATTTCTTCGAGGAATAAAATTGAAGATATTTACAGGTGATTGGCGGAAGTCCAAAAACGAGGAAAATGGCTTCGTGCCGATTGGCAGATCAATGCGTTCATTACGGATGATGCGTCGGCTGAAATACAGGCTATCAGGTGTGTTTTTGGTTTTCGTGTATTGTTATTCTTAAGGCACATACGTAGGGAATGGTTGAAAAACATGCACAAGTATTGTAGCAAGGAGTCTAGGTGGAAGATTTTCGAGAGACTAGGTACCATCATGTTCGGTTCTGAAATGCATCACGAGCACACATTTCGAATCATTCAAGACTTCTTTAATGAATTTAAAGAGGAAACTAAGTGCATCGAGTACTTTAGGAATACATGGTGTGAGAGCAATGAACGTGTTGGTGAGTGTGATTCTTTGTGTGTTTTCTTATTAATTATCATCAATTATAATTCTTGTTTTATAATTTCACTAATTTTCAATTTGTGTCGTTTGACAGCTATGTGCGCATCAAATTTTATAAACTTCTCCCATGCAAACCAAGAAACAAATGCATCCATTGAATCCTACCATTGTTTTTTGAAGACTAGATACTTGTGTGATAGACAAAAGAAATGTGCTCGCGGGATGGACTATTTGTTCTACACACTTGTGTACTAGGTGGAGTAATTTTACAAACACAAGAGCAAGTTGCAAAAATTTGGCTTCTTGACTAATTTCAAAAAAGAAAGACATTTATTGACAGTAGTTGAGAGAGCAAAGAGTATTCTTGATACAGATTGCCTTACAATTACTCCTGATTGCAATCAATTGTGGGTGAGGGCCAAAGAACTAGAAGCATATGGTATCTGGTAAGGCAATGCGGAGCCTTGGACGTATGTGAATGTGCTGGGGCTATCAGAGGAAACACATGTAAGCACGTGTTAAAGGAGTTGGATTTTCGCAAGTAATATGTGTCGATGTCATCATATCAAGCAATAGAAGTGACAGGTAGTTCAATGCCATCATATGTTACCGATGTAGATTGTTAATCATAAGTTGTAACGAAATAAGCATCATGTTGAATTTCTTTTCATTTCGTGTGTAGGAGGCAATACTTATGGGGAGACAAGAAAGGTAAATGAAGACATGTTCCGGCATGACCCCTCTTCATCGTATCCAACAACAGAAGTTAAAGGTAATTTAATTTCATCATATGTGGCAAGTAGTGATATAGATTGCTAAGAATAAGTTGCAATGAAAAAAGCATCGTGTTGAAATTGTTTTCATTTCTCGTGCTGCAGCTAATACCTATGCAGAGACAAGCACTATAAACGATGACATGTTATGGGATGGCCCCTCCTTGCCACCTTGACACTCACTGATAGTTGATGATTAGTTGTTAATGCCTGTAATAAATTAATCGAAGCCAATGATAATGTTCGTCATGCATATTTATGATTAGGTGGCATTGTGTATTCATGTGTACTATGATATTGAAAAACCTAATGTGTAAATAAATAATATTCTATAATGTCTTATATGTCACAGGAACTCCTAAAACAGTTGGGGCTGGCGGTTTTATGATAGAAAGTGATTCAGATGTTATGGAACACACATCCAAAGATTCTTAAAGTCAGTCACCGATACACGACTGAGTATAGATGAACAGAAAAAAACATTCTTTGAATGTGTTCAGAGGTTTAGGAGAGACCTAGAAGCATCAAATATGTTGGATGTTGCTTTCAAAGGAGAATTCAATGAGATTGCCACCACCCACATGTGTCCATGGTTTAGTGCAAGTAAAAAACACCGCCGCAGTGTGAGTAAAAGGCCTGTCATTGTAGAAGATTTTAACAATCACACTGAAGACTACAAATGCTTCCAATTTCCCAACGGCAATCATGCAAAGAGGAGACAAACCACACAAATGGAACATACATGTTAAAACATTGAACTATTAGTGTCAACTATTCGCAAGATATTTTAATTGTGGAGGTGAAGACTAACATATTGATCATTTATTTTGTAGGTGGTTAAAATGTCGTTGAAACATCTCCCCGCCGCTGCTTATCTTTCAAAAATTTAGCATCTACGCAAGATTTGTATTGAATGTCCTTAATATCATAACATTTATTTATTGTTTGTAAGCTAAAAATCCTTTGATACCTTGTCTAATATTTAATTTGTTGTGTTGCAGATGCAACAGATATGCAAATGGTGTATCTTACAGAATGAGCAGGTTGAGCTTTGGAAAGTAAATGTATGGCATGTTGAGCGGGCCTAAATTATAATTGTAAACATTTCCAATTCATGTATATGAGATTGTACATTTTGTATATTTGAAATACATAAATATGGAACGTGTATAACTGACCTACTCTTTGACTATTTTTAGAGTGTTTTAAAAAAGTGCTTGGTGGCGTTAGCCAACATAGAACTGCTCACATAATATATGGATAGTATAAAATATTATAACAAATAGAAATTTAATGTAATTATGATGAAAATATGTAATCAACAATAGAAAATTATCATGTCGATGTTTAATTGCTACTATCAAAGTGCTGAAAAATAAACCTTTTTCAACACTATATAAAATATTTCACCACATTGAAAAACATGGTGTTTTTCAACAGTTTGAAAATTGTGACCCCGTTCTCATAAAGGCGCAACCCGTGGTGCTCTTCTTTCTTATTGTAAACATTAACTCCACATAAAATTCTTATCAGGTGGATACGGGTTGAATTTTTCCAAAGCGATGGAAAGTAGGGTGTGTTTTCCACCACGTTGAAAAACGCACGATGTTTTTCAGCACTTTTAAAATCGCGACCACGTTCTCCAAAAGGCACAATCTGCGGTGCTATTCATTCTCATTGTAAACATTGACACCATATCAATTGCTTATCAGGTGGATATGGGTTGAATTTTTCCAAAGCGATGGAAAGTATGGTGTGTTTTCCACCATGTTGAAAAACACACGGTGTTTTTTAGCAGTTTGAAAATCGCGACCCGTTCTCTAAAAGCTTCAACCCACGGTGCTATTCCCTCTCGTTGTAAACATTGACTCCACATCAACTACTTATCAGGTGAATATGGGTTAAATTTTTCCAAAGCGATGGAAAGTAGGGTGCATTTTCTACCACATTGAAAAACGCATGGTTTTTTCAGCAGTTTGAAAATTGCGACATCGTTCTCCAAAAGGTGCAACCCGCGGTGCTCTTCATTCTTGTTGTAAACATTGACTCCACATCAACTGCTTATCATGTGGATATGGGTTGAAATTTTCCAAAGTGATGGAAAGTAGGGTGTGTTTTCCACCATGTTGAAAAACACACGGTGTTTTTTAGTAGTTTGAAAATCGTGACCACGTTCTCCAAAAGGCTCAACCCCACGGTGTTATTCCTTCTCGTTGTAAACATTAACTCCACGTCAACTACTTATCAGGTGCATATGGGTTGAATTTTTCCAAAGCGATGGAAAGAAGGGTGCATTTTCCACCACATTGAAAAATGCATGGTGTTTTTCAGCACTTTGAAAATCACAACCGTTCTCCAAAAGGTGCAACCCACGGTGCTTTTCGTTCTCGTTGTAAACATTAACTCGACATCAATTGCTTATTGGGTGGATATGGGTTGAATTTTTCCAAAGCGATGGAAAGTAGGGTGTGTTTTCCACCACGTTGAAAAATGCACGGTGTTTTTCAACAATTTGAAAATCATGACCCCGTTCTCCAAAAGGCGCAACCCGCAGTGCTCTGTTTTCTCATTGTAAACATTGACTCCACATCAACTGCTTATCAAGTGGATATGGGTTGAATTTTTCCAAAGTGATGGAAATTAGAGTGCGTTTTCCACTACATTGAAAAATGCATGGTAATTTTTAGCACTTTGAAAATTGTGACCCCGTTCTCCAAAAGGCGCAACCCGCGGTGCTCTTCATTTTCATTGTAAACATTGACTCCACATCAACTACTTATTGGGTGGATATGGGTTGAATTTTTCCAAAGTGATGGAAAGTAGGGTGTGTTTTCCACCACATTGAAAAACACACAATGCTTTTCAGTAGTTTGAAAATCGTGACCTCGTTCTCCAAAAGGTGCAACCCGCGGTGCTCTTCGTTCTTGTTGTAAACATTGACTCCTTGGGTGGAGAAGGGTTGAATTTTTTCAAAGCGATGGAAAGAAGGGTGTGTTTTCCACCACGTTGAAAAACGCACGGTGTTTTTCAACACTTTGAAAATTGTGACCCCGTTCTCGAAAAGGCGCAACCCACGGTGTTATTTCTTCTCATTGTAAACATTGACTCCACATCAACTACTTATCGGGTGGTTATGGGTTGCATTTTTCCAATGCGATGGAAAGTAGGGTGTGTTTTCCACCACATTGAAAAATGCACGATGTTTTTTAACACTTTGAAAATCGCGACCCCGTTCTCCAAAAGGCGCAACCCACGGTGCTCTTCATTGTCGTTGTAAACATTGACTCCACATCAACTGCTTATCGAGTGGATATGGGTTGAATTTTTCTAATGCGATGCAAAGTAGCGTGTGTTTTCCACCACGTTGAAAAATGAATGGTGTTTTTCAGCACTTTGAAAATCATGACCCCGTTCTCTAAAAGGTGTAACCCGTGGTGTTATTCCTTCTCATTGTAAAAATTGACTCCACATCAACTACTTATCGGGTGGACATGGGTTGAATTTTTCCAATGCAATGGAAATTAGGGTGCATTTTCCACAACGTTGAAAAATGCACGGTGTTTTTCAGCAGTTTAAAAATCATAACCACGTTCTCCAAAAGGCAAAACCCGCGGTGCTCTTCATTCTCGTTGTAAACATTGAATCCACATCAACTACTTATCAGGTGGATATGGGTTGAATTTTTCCAATGCGATTGAAAGTAGGGTGTGTTTTCCACCACGTTGAAAAACGCACAATGTTTTTCAGCACTTTGAAAATCGCGATCCCGTTCTCCAAAAGGCGCAACCCGCGGTACTCTTCGTTCTCATTATAAACATTGACTCCACATCAACTACTTATCGGGTGGAGAAGGGTTGAATTTTCCAAAGCGATGGAAAGTAGGGTGCGTTTTCCACCACGTTGAAAAACACTCGGTGTTTTTCAACACTTTGAAGATCACGACCCCATTCTCCAAAAGGCGCAACACACGGTGCTATTCCTTCTCGTTGTAAACATTGAATCTACATCAACTACTTATCAGGTGGATATCGGTTGAATTTTTCCAATGCGATGGAAAGTAGGGTGCGTTTTCCACCACGTTGAAAAACGCATGGTGTTTTTTAGCAGTTTGAAAATCGTGACCACGTTCTCCAAAAGACATAAACCGCGGTGCTATTCCTTCTTGTTGTAAATATTGACTCCACATCAACTACTTATTAGGTGGATATGGGTTAAATTTTTCCAATGTGATGGAAAGTAGGGTGTATTTTCCACCACGTTGAAAAAGGCATGGTGTTTTTTAGCACTTTGAAAATCGTGACCCCATTCTTCAAAAGGCGTAACCCGTGGTGCTCTTCTTTCTCATTGTAAACATTGACTCCACATCAACTACTTATCGAGTGGATATGGGTTGAATTTTTCCCAAGCGATGGAAAGTAGGGTGTGTTTTCCACCACGTTGAAAAATGCACAGTGTTTTCTTGGCGATTTGAAAATCGCGACCACATTCTCCAAAAGGCACAACCCACGGTGCTATTACTTCTTGTTGTAAACATTGACTCCACATAAACTACTTATCAGGTGGATATGGGTTAATTTTTCCAATACAATGGAAAGTAGGGTGCGTTTTCCAACACATTGAAAAATGCATGGTGTTTTTCAGCAATTTTAAAATCGTGACCACGTTTTCCAAAAGGCAGAACCCACGATGCTATTCCTTCTCGTTGTAAACATTGACTCCAAATCAACTACTTATCGGGTGGATATGGGTTGAATTTTTCCAATGCAATGGAAAGTAGGGTGCATTTTCCACCACGTTGAAAAACGTATGGTGTTTTGGAAATTAGGGCGTGTTTTCCACCACGTTGAAAAATGCATGGTGTTTTTCAACACTTTGAAAATCATGACCACATTCTCCAAAAGGCGCAACCTGCAGTGCTCTTCCTTCTCGTTGTAAACATTGACTCCACATCAAATGCTTATCAGGTGGAGAAGGGTTGAATTTTTCCAAAGCGATGGAAAGTAGGGTGTGTTTTCCACCACGTTGAAAAATGCACGGTGTTTTTCAGTAGTTTGAAAATCATGTCCCCATTATCCAAAAGGTGCAACCCGCGGTGCTCTTCTCTCTTGTTGTAAACATCGACTCCACATCAACTACTTATCAGGTGGAGAAGGGTTGAATTTTTCCAATGCAATGGAAAAATGGGTTCAATTGTGCAGTCTTAATGAATGGTAACATACATTTAAACTAACATCAATCCATTGTAATGTATGCACAGTATGAAATATACATGCTTCAATGAGAACTTGAAATTAAAATTCTCTATAATATGTACATTAACTAGAAGTAACATTCAGAATACTTGCACATTTTAAATATTTTTCCATTTTAAATTTTTTTAGTTTGTTTTGATGGTATAATTATTATTTACTCTTTTAAAAACTATAATATACGTTTAACCAACACCTGTTGATGTCAAAGATCACATGGAAAGTGTCATTTTATTACAAAGTCATATTTTATGTCAAAGGTCACTTAGACAGTCTTCAGTGTGAGACTTGGCACTTTTTTCCTCCGTCGACGCCTTGGCCAAGATGTACATCTTCTTCCATAATTCTTTGTGGCCTTTGTGAATTTTAACAACGGAATTAAAACTTGCTACTTGATTTTCGAACACTTTTTTGTTGGATTCACATGTCATCTCCCAATTCTTAATTTTTAATTTCAACTCTTGAACCTCAAGCTTCAACTCCATCTTCTTCAAGGCAACACCTAGTAATTGGTCCAATAATTCCTTATTTATCTTTGACAATTTTAAATATTGCAGTCTAAGTCTTTCACGCTTGATTTTATAAAACTTTTCCTTGTTCATTGCATGTTTCAGTTCTATTTCCATACGAACTGACGGGGACGACTCATCTTCTTGTCCAGCTTCAACATTTTCGTTTGCAAGGCTCTCTACAGTCTTTTTGAACACATTAGTACTGGGACTATAGAATTTTGCATTGTATTTCGGTTCTCGGCACTGGTAATGCCTTGCACTTTCCAACCTTATTTTTTCTCATCATCTAATTAAACCTGTATTTAAACAACTAATTAATATTTGTTAACATTCAAACGTAATTGTAACCATATACCGTACACGGAAGCAAAACCCAACAAAGTAACCATATACCATTTACTATAATCCACATTCATAGTCACATTAATACATTAACCATATACACATTGACAACATCATTATTTATACAATAAATGGAATGTCACATAACAAGAATAAAAACCATTTAATGAGTTATAAACAAAACCACAAACCATATTCAATTTAACAAGAATGTAATACTAAATCGTAAACGTCAAACACATTAAAGTAACAACCTCATCACACATATATACAATTGTCCTCTAATCACACTTGTCTTCTAATCACACTTATATTACTCTTCCTTATTCATCACATCGCATACCAGATATAAAAATTGAATACATGATCTAAATACTAATTAATGTGCACATCATAACATCAACTGAAAAACAACCATATTAGTGTAAAATCACATACATCTAATAATCATAATTTAACCACATGCGTCTATCCATATCATCTATTATGCTAAAAAGGCAAAATTCATCAAATATAACTAATTTTTTGCATACCACATAATCAATATCTATACATATATGTCTAATATATAAGTAAAATTTGTCAAATATGTAAGTGAAATATAAAAGTTCTATGACTGGTATATTCATTTGTTATCATTGTCTTGGGTGGGAGTGCTGGTGTTTTTTCCTCAATTGCTGCCTTGGCGTGCATGTACATCTTCTTCCATACTTCCTTCAGATCTTCATGTGTTTTAAGAACAGTATTAAAGTTTGCTACATGAGTTGCGAACACTTTTTTGTCTGCTTCACGCATTGTCTCCCAATTCTTAATTTCTAGTTCTAACTCCTGAACCTCGACCTCCAACTCCATCTGCCTTGAGGCAATTTCTCCTATTTCATCCAATAATTCCTTGTTTTTTTTCGTAAAATATAAATTTTCCAATGCAAAGCTTTTGCACTAGTTTTGATATATCTTTGTCTTCTTTGTTACAAGTTTCATTTCTAAATCCATACAAACTGACGGGGAAGGGTCGTCTTCTTGTGTAGCACCGACATCTTTGTTTGTAAAGCTCTTTGCATTATTTTTGAATGGATAAGTGTCACTATCGAATGATTCATAATCATTTGGTTCTTACACAGGCGAAGCCTTGCGCTTTCCAGTCTTCTTTAGTCTTGCCATCTAAATAAACCTGTATTATAACAATCGATTATTATCTGTTACCATTCAAACATAATGTGAAAGGAAATAATGCACTTAACTTATACGTAACAAAATATTATCATGGATGAAATATATATGAAAGTTTCGTAACCAAATCAAACTCAAGTATGCATACATGGATGTAGAACGCAACTATGTAATGATAATCCACAATCCGTAATCCATAATACAAAAAATTTGAAAAAAAAAATTGTGAATTATCTGCAATTAATTACTGAACATGTCAAACCCAAGTAGGCATACAAGGAATAAGAACTCAACTATCTAACCACATACCAAAAACCATAATCCACAACCCATAGTCACATCAATACATTAACCAGATACACAGTGACAACATCATCATTTATACAGTAAATGGAATGTCACATAACAGGAATAAAAACCATCTAATGCATTATAAACAGATCGTAAATGGATAACTCTATGTAACCCATAACCACAAACCATATTCAATATATCAATAATGCAGTACTAAGTCGTATACCTCAAACACATTAAAGTAACATCATCGTCATATACACATATATACTAATTTGATTCCTCACAATCAATGTTATACATAAAGGTTTTCATCTCCTTTGTTGCCTAGTGTTAGCCACAGACAAAAGTCCATCATAAAATCTAATACGTTTCTTCTCATTTCTATGTACAGAATTTGGCGTGATGCCAAGAATGGGTGGGGCATCCGATGTCTTTATCCGAGTACGGCGCATTGTCTCAACATGTACCGCATCATCCTGAAAGCCAACCATATAGTAAATAAGTGAACATAGATGAATGTCTTAGGTAAACACATAATTCAAATTAAATCATTCATCCAAAATGTCTCACTACTTGCCTCTTCAGGAGTGTCAAGTCTGATATCGTTGAGATCCCAAATAGCAAACCCTTTGACACACTCTGCCAAAGTGTTTGCAAATGTATTAGGGTAGGGCAATGGAGCAGTGGGAACAATGGCCTCAGAAATAATCACTTTGACAGTAAATTTGGGGAGTGTGATGCCATGACACTTCGCGTGCGGCTACTATCACAAACCACTCCTCTCGCGACAACCATATCATCTGACATTAACCTGACTTCGGCCCCGCTAGGAAAATCCTATAATAATGACAATCTCAATTGCATTAATAAATTTTTCTTAATTTCACCAAAAAAGAATACAGAAAAGCAAATGAGAACATTCAATAACTTACCAGTCCAGTTCCACCCTCGCTCGTACTACCAGCAACGGTGTTTGTGTCCCTCTCCTCGTGCCTCCCCTCATAACCCTCTCTCTCCTCGACTGGAAAAGAAGTTTCAACTCCTGGATTTTTCATCTCCACCTTTCTTACCTCAAGTGAAGCTATCTCTCCAATAAGATCGAGACCACAGGTTGATTGAGAAGGGGGCGTCTTATCGCAAACGTCCACCTATAACAATCGAGCCATCAGGACAATCAAAGTATCAACAACATAAGGCAACATACATTTTTTGAGAGCATGTTAAGTGATTTTTTACCTCTCTCTGTTTCACACTACGAATCACATGTCTCTGTCGGCGTAAGAGTTGACACAAGGGAATGTCATAATCCTATGCACGCATACAGTTAGTATATACAAAAATACACAAAAACTACATTGTATCTTTACTTATGAAAGACCAATAATTACTTACGTTATCATTCGTAGGGGGGTCAACATTTTTGCTACTTGTTCCACCCTCTTCTCTAGCTTCCTGTGCATGACAGAATATCAAGTTTTTGATTTCCAACCTAACATTATATTTAAATTTCTATACCAATCTTAAATTTACCTCTGTTTCGATATTTGAGTTTTTATTTCCTCTCACTCTCAACCAATGCTCCTCTCTCGCCTTTCTCATCTCCGCTGAATCGTAGGCACGCATTGCATCATCCACCTCCCTCTTTCCTTCTCGGCTCAACTCCTCAAATCGATATTTGCATTCTTTTTTGCAAACGAGATCAATAACCCTCCTCCGCTGCAAGTAGAATCATTTGCCTTAGGACGTAGTTCACATCCGCCTCCCTCTTTTGCACGTATGCCCTGCTTCTATCTTGAGAGATAGGTGATCATTTCCCTGTATGCTTACGGCCACACTTATGAGGTTCCACAGAGGGAAGATTGTGTTCTACTTGGTGATGTCTATTTAGTCTATGCAACTCGGAAAACCTAACATCCCCACTATCAGCACATGATCCATGCTGACAGACATAATGAATACGACCATTAACATATTCAGTTTTATATTCTACAGGATGGCTCATGGATATCTGAGCGAATGGGCTCCGAAGGACCATCTGTCGTATCACCATCAACTATTGGAGGATCATCTCCCTTTTATTTCCTCTGTGACGCTTGCAAAACACGTACGCGCCATGTGATGTGAAGGTACTTGTATCTACGAAGTCCAAGTGCATAACTATTAGCCCGACATAAAATATTAAGTATTTTGCAAAAAAACTAATGTTCACATATTCAAATATTATCATCATGGAATGTGAAGAAACCTGTATGAAAAGACATCAATTTCATAATTGTTATCTCAACAAATGACATAATTGTTACTACGACAAACAATTAATGTTCACAAAGTTATATATTACCGTCTCATTATTTATGTCTTCCCCGAAAACATAAGAATGGATTGTGAACATGGATCGGCCCATGTCGCCGAGCTTCCGCATGTTTCATTCATGTCCGTTGTCATAACCATCATTGAAGTGACGCATTGTAAAACAAGTTAAACTGAAACAAATGGTGCACGAACTTATTTATTCGTATTTTGCATTCATATTGAGAAAATCGTGCACAATAAACGATTTGTGATGAAATTAGCCACACACATTATTTTTTTCAAAACTAGATACTCGACTCTAGATGTTTCCGAACTAAACATGAAATGTGAATTGCAAGTGTGTTAAAAGATATTATAGGATAAAGCATGATGTATCCAAAATGCCTCGGTTTATCAACCAACACTATATGATGTAACATCATATTATCCACAAAATATATAATATATACGCTAGAGACAATTCACATAATATTAGTTATTCACAATCTAATAAATAATGTATGTCTACCATTACGCAAAAAGGAAATACACATATATCATATCGAAATGTCTTCCATGGCAAGTGCTAGCAAAGCTACCACTTCTTGGTTTATAGTGTCCCTAGACACTTGACATACATCTAACCTACCTCTGTTAACTTTTACATGCACGTATGAACATTTCACAATGCGAGATACACTCTCTAGCACTTGAACTCAAAGAATTGAAATATTTACATTGTTACATTGGTATACACCAGTCATTTGTTTCACAACAAGCATATCGTGAGAAAACACACAAATGTTCCAAACATCGTGGCGTATCACTTCCTCAAGACCCAATATCAACGCCCTATACTCAGCCTGGTGGAAGGTCATAGTGGCATTTCCGACAATTGTACCTCTTTCTACTATCTTGCTTCCGTCAGGGTCGTATAATATGAACGATGAACATGCTAGATTTTTGGAGGTATTCGACACTCCATGAATTTCCAATCTCCAAATTGCAACCATGCTTACCTTTACAATGGACAAAAATATATCGTAAGCAAACATTAAAAAAAATTGAATGAACACTTCTAATTTGACTTTTTCAATACAAACATCTATAATTTAACATATGACAAGGCCCTAAAACATTTGCTCCTGAGTTCGTTCATTAATAACGATTTCTTATTAGAGAGTCAATGGAGTTAGTACTTTGTCTACTAAAACTAAAACTAAAACTAAAACTTCCTTACAATACTAAAACTTCGTATTTCGTATGTTAGACTAAAGTGCAAATAAATTTTGGAATATATTAGAATCGTAATCACGAGTTTGGTTCCATTCCACTCATTTTTTGAATAGATAACTTTATATTGCTAACATATAATTAATACAAACACAATTTACATTTTTTTAAGATATGTTTTCCGATAATTATGAGTTTATAAATGTAATGGGTAAATATTAAATTTGAATAAATCACTTAATAAATTGATTAGTATATTATGAATAGATAGATTTCAGTCTATTTGCAATATCAATATCTATAAACATTTGATTAATTATAGTATTGCGAACGACATTCCAATAATTGTTATAGCCTATAGTATTGTGAACGACATTCTAATAATTGTTATAGGTTTATTCACTAAATAACCATTGTAATGTATATCTAGTATTTAAATTACATGCTTCAATGAGTACTCGAGTTCTCTAGAATTAACTCCTTTTCAAACAATATTGGTTTTCTATATTATGTATATTAAGTTGGCTACAGGTGCATCTGTATATGAGTTGAACTCATAAAACAACACTCTTTACACATAAATAAACAATGGGAAATGATAATTGCACCAATACAATCCTAAATTGGACAAATGATGATAATCCCATACTTAGTGAATTAGAAAATCGTTACCATTACACATTTCCTACCAAAATATAATTTTAACATAAATGAATTTTAATAATCTAAACTTGCTATACAAATATCTAAACATTAGTAATTTTAAAACTATAATCCATAGAAACACGTATTAATACTAAGGAAAACATATTTAATCAAGAATATATTCGAACAACAAAACAAAATATATTTATGTTGGTGTGAATCGACATCCGACAAAAAATTAAATATTTATATAGGTTTTTCTCAAACACGTCATAAGTTTTTTAGAACAAAACATAAAAAACATAACTATTTTTTTTGTTTTTAGCAGCAAACTTGGAGCTGCTTCCATGTGCAATCTTTTTTGCACAATTTTTTGTATCTATCACCATTTTTATGACCGGAACTCCCATATTTCTCAGCTTATGTGGAGGCTCGTACTTCTGGGCATCCTCCATCGTGTCATACGCTAGACCATATCCTCGCGAATGCGGCCCTATAGTGCGGAACTTAGATAAATAAATAACATAAGTTTCCGGCAAATTGAGTCTGGCCTTAACCATCACTGCAATTTCCGGTTTGGGCGGCTTAGACTGTTGATGATGGTCTATATAGACCACAAATGTGGACCTCCTAAAACATTCCTCCCTTTGGAATTTGGGAGTTGTTAACGTTATCCCTACGGGATTCGCAGGAACTAGACTTCGTGTATTCATTTTCACCATGCAAAATACAAACTGAATACAACAACACATATGCAAACAAAAATATACAATTAATGTTAGTACGGTACATGTCAAATCAAATATATGTCATCCAATATGATAAAATAATCACAACATCAGAAAGCTCATATCCATGACAAATTCAAGTATCGATAAATGCCAACAGCTATCCTTCACCCAAGAACCACCCTCCCATAATATCACAACCATCCATTGCAAAAGGGACGGTTGTGATATTACGGGAGGGTGCATTTCTGAGTGGAAGGTCGGCGGGTGACTTTAAAAACCTCTGCTCAGCACAGTCTACCGCCCATCTATCGATGCGGAATCCTAAGGGGCAAGCCCCTTCATCACGCAACGATAGTTGGGCGTATCGATGTGGCATCCTAAGGGGCAAGCCCCTTTAGCACACACCGATTCATGTCTTTGCAGAGGCACTTGCCCCCATATGCCAAATTGAGAGTCAAAGTATGATATCACATAATTTTTATAGCTTCAACTTTCATTAAACATTCACAACATTACAATTACCAATATTTAACAACTAATAACAAATATATATATATATATATATATATATATATATATATATATATACAAATGAGTTCCACATTCGCAATATTTACAACTATAATGCATCCAAGAAATCAAACTTTTCCTAATGTATTTAATTTAAAACAGCTAAGAGCAATGAAATCACAACTAACAGCTCGAAGATCACATGCATATTTAACCAATACCAACATAATATCAACATAATTAACTAGTCTCATACCAGTGATTAATAAATGCAAATTATAGAAATTACTGAATCCTCTATCATTTATTAACAAACATGTGAATACAATAATATCGCAATAATAAAATAATCCATGATAAATTCAAGTATCGATAAATGCCAATGGCTATCCTTCACCCAAGAACCACCCTCCCATAATATCACAACCGTCCATTGCAAAAGGGATGGTTGTGATATTACGGGAGGGTGCATTTCTAAGTGGAAGGTCAGGGTGACTTTAAAAACCTCTACTCAGCACAGTCTACCACCCATCTATCGATGTGGAATCCTAAGGGGCAAGCCCCTTCATCACGCAATGATAGTTGGGCGTATCGATGTGGCATCCTAAGGGGCAAGCCCCTTCAGCATGCACCGATTCCTGTCTTTGCAGAGGTACTTTCCCCCATATGCCAAATTGAGAGTCAAAGTATGATATCACATAATTTTTATAGCTTCAACTTTCATTAAACATTCACAACATTACAATTACCAATATTTAACAAATAACAAATATACATACATACATACATAATACATACATACATACATACATACATACATACATACATACATATATATACATATATACAAATGAGTTCCACATTTGCAATATTTACAACTATAATGCATCCAAGAAATCAAACTTTTCCTAATGTATTTAATTTAAAACAGCTAAGAGCAATGAAATCACAACTAACAGCTCGAAGATCACATGCATATTTAACCAATACCAACATAATATCAACATAATTAACTAGTCTCATACCAGTGATTAATAAACGCAAATTGTAGAAATTACCAAATCCTCTATCATTTATTAACAAACATGTGAATACAATAATATCGCAATAATAAACTAGTTCACACTATTATTTAGTGTCTATATACTAAACAAAATATTTGAACACGTCATTCATTTTGAAAACATGCTTCCAAACAATTGTTCGATATATTTGTACTTATGATAAAGTTTCATGTTATATTTGTCCTTGTGTATATCAAGCACATACATTTGTTCCTATTTACAAAGTATTAGGTAATAGATATGACATCAAATTGCTTCCTTTTCTTACAGTTTCAAATATATTAATTAATAATAATAATGAAAACTATAATTATTTTCTAAAATTTAAGGTTCAAGGTTTAGGGCTTAGGGTTTAGGGTTTGGGGTTTAGGGTTTAGGCCTCAAGGTTCGGGGTTTAGGGTATAAAAGTTGAAATTTAAATATTGAAATGAAATAATTGATCATAATAAGAAACGTTATATAGAAAATGTTGTGGAGTTAGGAAACCTAACAAATGCATTCCTACTATTTGAATAAAATATGAATGATTAGAAATTGGACTTAGACACCCTATTAAGCACGAGCCACCAAATCTAAATAGAATGCAAATAAGTGGATATCAAAGTTAGAAACCCTATGATGCACAAAGTTCCAAATATAAATAAATTATGGGTCCCATGTCCAATAATTGAAGCTAGAAACTTTGTCAACCACATGACTTTGATTCTTCCACACTGAATATGAAAATGCATACGAACCTTAGGTTGAATAAGCATTTCTCATAATATGATTATCTAATATGTGATCACCTTTTTATAATTTAGGATAAGCTAATAAAGTTCACATTTCAAAAGGAAAAAATTAGATATAACATATGCAATAAGTTAAATTTTATTAAATTGTCAGAAAACACCATAAATATAGACATCGAGTGTTAGCATTTTTGGCATTCTAAGTCTTAAAATAATATTTCAATATTGATATCATTACACTAGCACTAGTTTATTCGTTACCTCTGCCTCCCCCCCAATGTTGGAGATAACCCCAAGGCCTCAACACTATAACTAGTAACTATGGTTCTTCTTGTAGTCTCCCTCACGACTCTTTAACATATCTTACAGATACTCAGGAAAGTCCACTACTGTTGCTCGAATGAATGGGGATCCACCCACCATAAAAATTATCTTGTGAGATTTGTCAACTCTTGAACTCATACTATAATTGGACAATATGCCCATGTATCATATGTCCCCATATAGGAGCACCACATAATATCCCCTTAATCTCATATAATCACTTGCTAATGACTTACAAGCCAAACACACAAATAAGGGAAACTTTGTGACAATATGTAGATGTTTCCCCATTACTATATGCATCATGAACATCTTATAAATCTGTGTCAAAAAAAGAATCACTAACCTAATCACCATATTTTATAGGGCTAATATATGATAAATGTCATGGTACAAATGTACCAAATTTATACTCATGTAATGTATTATTCCTTGATCTAGCACCACTTGACACATGGCTATACAAAAACGTGGAACATCTTAACCTAACTTGTGACAAAATACACATGTCACCATAAGATTTATAATTGCCTTATAAATATCGATAATGGTTGCAACATATACATCCATCAACCACACTAGGTAGGAATGTAGATTATAACAATATGAGGTTTTTGCCCACCTATCTACTTCCTACCTCTGTACGATGTCATCTTGAGTGCCATAAAGCATGGGTGTACCCACAAATCAATTACCCTAATATTACAATTGTAGATCTCTTATCGACAAACTAGAATAAACTTAAGATATTGCATGTAAGGTAATAATGATCTATAGGGATCCTTTCTCAAAACAATATTAAATAAATGACCATTCTAGAGCTAACCCACAAAAAAATACCTAGCTCACAAAGTGATCTAGGTTTGTAAGAAAAAGTTATGTCAAAAGGAGGTTATATGTTCCTTTTATATACATTGTATGTCTTTAGGGTCTCCTAGACCTAATTTAGCCTCTCTTTATAGCTATCTAGACTTGGCCTAGTACATATTTACACCTTTCTCAGGATTTGGACCTAATTTAGCCTTCCCTTTATAGTGTATTTGGACCTTTCCTAACACCCTTACCTTTGAGAGATATCTACATTGATTATACTTACTTTTTATACTCATTTGTATACATTGCATTATAATTTTCTTTGTAGTCGTTTATTATTAGGGTTACCATGAGTAATTTTTAAAATGTTACATGTGGTCGAGATGATGGATCCAACATCCATTCACTTGAATGTAGAAACTTAAGTAAAGGTATGCATATTTCATTATGTTTAACTTCTTAAGTTATTACTTCTTTATAGTTATTTACCTAGATTTTGGTATAGTAGGTCCAATTCCCAAATCACCATCTCAAATTACACTATAATGGCATGTAATGAACTTTAGGTAGAGTATATGTATACACCTTGTTTTCACTTACTAAAGATTGAAATCTGACAAGCTAGGAAAAAGGCCAACTTTCCCAATCACTTACTAAAGTTTATAAATCTGCCAAGTGTACTTTGTTTATGTAGATACGATATTATAAATTATTTACATGTGGGGTTTGGGTGTCTACTGTTTTAAGGCACACAAATTCAATTTTATTTACGCCCCTACATAACTCTAAAAGTTGAATTTCTTCAAACTTCTTCACATAGTCCCAATTGCACTCCTCACAACTCTAAAGGTTGAAATAGTTCATGTTGCACACATTCCCATTTGTACATATCCCCCAATATCACATATTTATTTAGTCATACTTAGTTAGGATTTTTAAAATTATATTTCCAGAGGTTTGTGTGGATTTTTAAAATTATAATCAACAACACCAAAATAGTTTTTACACAAACCAATAATTAAATTGTGATTCAACAACACCCAACTAATTTTGATCAACACCATAAAAAGGAGTACGCTTGAACAAAAGAGTTTATGAATTGTTTGGTTATGAGAATTACCTTAAATATTGCAATCCATAAGTTTCATAATCTTATCAAACATGAATTAACATAATACTTTTCGAATCTCAAAGCCATGTGTTTTTTTCTTTCCTTTATTCAAAAATATTAAAATAGGAAAACTCTGCATGGAGTTACATTGTATACTGTTTTAAGGGAGGAGGAAAACTTGTGGACATTAAAATAGAACTCAATTCTTCAATGTTAAAGTTTAAAAGTAACTATAACTGATGGTTTATAAAGGTATAATATGGGATGTCATGAAATTTAAAAGTAGTTTTTCAATTATAGTAATTATAGTAAGAAATTAGTTTAAAATTTCAATGTTGAAAAACACAGTGTGATTTCAACAATGATGAAAAACACACTGTGTTTTTCAACATTTTTCAAAATTATTTCCTCCATATAGAAAATTGTTGACAGGAATGATACCAATAATAGACAGGTAATGATACCAATAAGTGCACTATTGACATTATTATAGGTATTGTATTATCCATATAAAATTCTTCTTATTTGTCAAATTTATTTGTGTGGGCATTTTTATCTTTGCAAAGTTTTTTTTTAAAAAAATGATAAAGTAAAGTAGGATTAAAGCCTCGATAGCCAATAATCAAGGGTTAAATTTCAGTGCCACCAATGGTCATATTTAAAGTTTATATCTTGTTGTTGCAATATTTAAAGTGATGCAGGAGCAACTTTTTCTTTGCCTTAGATGTGTCAATGAACATGACGGGAACTCAGGCTCACTCGGGTCGTTTACATCCTCTCATCAGTTGGGGGGTTCACTATACTCACTCCTCGATCTCAGTCTCCCTATTAGTCGAGCCCTCATGGTAAGGGGAGAGCACTCTATCAGCTCCCTTCACTCCTTAATCTTGTTCTCCTCTCAGTTGATCCCTCACACTCAAGGAACATCACTCTACTAGCTACACTCACTCCTCAATCTTGCTCTCCATATCGAGGGAAGAGAGCTATCCATGACTTGTAGGATACTTTCTTTGAGATCTTTTAAATTCTGTATTTAAATTGGACTTTAGTTAAGGTTTAGGGGTATCGCCAAATGTTGGAGAGCAATCTTAACTAGGCCTAGGAAAACCACAGAGCTAAGCAAAATGTTCCTCTACATCAAAAAATGATTCTGGTTATTTCAGTACTTATTAATAGGATTCCTGGTAGTTAAAGGATCTCTTATTTTTTAAACACTTAAACATTTACTCGAATGTAGGAGAAATTTTTGGGGTTTAGGCCAGGATTGGTGGTTTGTTTTGGAGGGTAACCTTTCGCTTAGGAGAAAAGGTGGTTTTGAGGATCTTTGTGGGTGTTTCTCTTTGATGCGGCTTTTGGCGTTTTTATTATTGGTTCTTCATAAATTGAAAACTAGATATCTTAGGTTTATGTGGGTGTTTCTAATCCAATCTTTTGAGTTCTGATTCTTTTCCTTCAGACAATTTCGAAGAAACAAAGTGATTAGCGGGCCTATGGGGACTCAATGGGAAAGAAAAAACCTCATCCTGTAATACAAACTAGTGGAATCAATGCATTTTACAAATGATATGAACACTGGGGATTTCGAACTTACTGTAGAATGTAGAATTCCTCTGCAACAAATTTTGTCCTCTACAATGATCTCCTCTAATGGCTTGATGAAATAGACTCCTTCCTCCCTTCGGCTTCTTCCTCAAAAACTGCGGTCTTATTCTTTTCCCCTCGTCTCCTTATCAGGCACATTCCTCGTTTCAAATGTAGGTTTGGGTATGATTCAAAGGAGAGGGTATGATTCGAAGCACTCATTGGCACGGAGGGAGAGGGGGCACACAGATTAATAATTCAAATTTTCACAGCTGGCATCTAGGTCACCGTAAATATCTTCCTCCTCTGGGTTGTGTGGTC
Organism: Taxus chinensis; assembly: GCA_019776745.2. NCBI lineage: Eukaryota > Viridiplantae > Streptophyta > Pinopsida > Cupressales > Taxaceae > Taxus > Taxus chinensis. Next base: position 854,344,074 of record CM034149.1, on the reverse strand, counting down.
CCCACGCCTATCTCTGGCATGACATCAAGATTTCGGGTGAATGTGGAATGGTCCATGCAGGGGGGAGGCACCATCCATGGCGGGTAAGAGGCACCATACATGGGTGCATTTTTCAGTGGAGGGTAGCCACTGTCGTTGACAACATGGTCAAACAAAGGCTACCTTTCAGCCATTTGAACATGTGAATTAACTATTGTTACTCAATTCCTACAAGGGAGAGGTCGTACCAGATATTTCGCAATATCATCATCATGCAACTAAAGATGGATAAATAGCTAAAATGTTAGTTTATAGTGTTATTACACATCATTATGTGTTTTCTATTATACCGTTCATTATGAGATCTCAGTTATTTTTAAATTTTTATCATCATTTACTATCAGTATCAGGTATGCAAGAGTGGAATACCTAGATAGGCCAGAAATGGAGCTTAATGCAACACAATGAAATTATGTCTGTGGTGTTGTGTTTGACTCCTTTGATAGCTTTAGTGACTTTCAACTATATACATATCGATATGTATGCTTGTTTTATGACGTGGGTTTCGGCTTGGTTGATGGTTGTTACTATTCATTGTTGTTTTGGTCATATCGACACATCAACACTTGTCAGTTTTTCAGGTGTCTTTAATATTGTTGTGTAATTATACATGCCTTTTTTACTACATGGTGGTTGTAATAGTATTCAGTGGCTATTAAAGGATTTCATACCATTAGTCCCTTGAATGTAAGTTAATGTATATGTGAGGAAGCAATAGCAAAGAAGGCTTGTAAAGGTTCAAGTCAAATAGGAAGTTTTTTTAGTATGTAAATTTATAAGATATCACGTAGTCTAAACTCTTCATGTCTAAAATGTAAAGGGAGATTAACGTAGTTGACTCACCCTTCTTGATTGACACTCAAAATCTTGTTTGATATCTACATGGGCTTTACATGCTCAAGCATGGAAGAGAGTAACATCAAGTTCCAACCCTAAATTTGTTTGAATCAAACTCCATGCTAACTGCACTTGTGCTTAACATTTTAGAAGCATCAATATTTTTAGAGGAAAGGGTGAGCAAATACATGCAAAGAGGAAGTGGGGAAGCTAATAGAGGTAGTCTGTTTGAAGATAAAGGCAGAGTTATGACCAAGAATAGTGGGAGATGTCTCCCACTATCCCTGGAAGTACCTCTTCCACTAACAACACGATCAAAAATAGTTGACAGCAAGCCATAAAATTGAAAAGATTGTAAATTTGTGATTGCAACACCTACATATTTTCTAACCATGTATGATCCAGGGATCAGCACGCTTGGGTATTCTTAGGGAAGCTACTATAAATGTGGTTGACTATTTGAATTCAAAGGAGTTAGTCTAGATTAAGCTGCCACTGAAAAAATGTAATTATGCCACAATCTTGCATGTAAGTTGTCAATTGTTAATTATAGACACCTCTTCCATAATTTGGCATTCAAACCATGAACATTTATCTCAAAATCAGCCACTACGAATTCTAAATTGTTAGAAGACTATGTTTACATTATAATTGTATATTTTGGATGGAGTCAGATGGCATATGACCACTAATTACTGAATATGATACTTCAAATATAAGGATCCTAGAGATTGGATTTTTTTTTTTACCTTAAAATCCAATGACAGATAATGCATCTAAAGTTCCTAGTGATTATTTCACAAACAAATTCGACCAAAAGAAAACAAGAAAATAAATCTTTGTATCATTTGGACTGATGAATTAATATCTTATTTTTATTACAAGTCAAAATACAATGCCTTACTCCAAGATCCCACCCCAGGTCTAATTTTTTTAGTATCAAAGTCTCATTTGATGTCAAAATCTCTCTTATAAATATATGGAAAATTATACTTATACATTTAATGGCAAAGAATCAGAACGTTTGAGTAAATATGTTAAGGAACATGTTGAGCAGATTCCAATCTTCAATGAGAAAGATGATGCCCAGAAGATTATCAAACGATATATATCTATTTGCAAACATGGGTCGCCGAGAAGATTATCAAACAATGTATATCTATTTACAAATATGAATTTACTATTTGCAAACATGGGTCACCGAGAAGATTATCAAATGATGTATATATGTTATTCATACACAAGCAACTTCTTATCTTTGGCATAATAATAAACACTGGGGATTTGAAACTTACCGTAGAATGGAGAGAAACACAAAAATGTTGTCCTCTACAACGAACTCCTCTGATGGCTCACTGAAACAAGTTTTTTCCTCCCTTCGACTTCTTCCTCAAAAATTGTGGTCTTGTTCTTTCCCCCTCGTTATCTGGTTTCCTTTCAAGATTCTCTCTCCTCGTTTCGGATGCAATATTGGAATTAATTCAAAGGAACAAAATAGATCTCGTATGACTCATTGAGCACAGAGGGAGAGGGGGCACACACATTAAGAACTCAAAATTCAACAATTAGTGTCCAAGTCACTTCCTTCGCACCTCCCCCATACATGTCAACGATGCTCGGTTGTGTGGTCCCCACGCCTATTTCTGACGTGACATCAAGATTCCAGGTGAGCAAGTGGAATGGATGGCAAGGGAGGCACCATCCATGGCAGGGGAGGCACCATACATTGGTGCGAATTGAGTGGAGGGTAGCCTCCGGCAAAAAATATGGCCTATCTTTTTTAAGGTAACACTCATATAAAATTGTAACTAAAGTTACTTATTTTAATAAATATAAATAGACTATAACATAACTACACATCATAATATAATATAGTAAATATAAATGGAATATAATGTAGTAATAAAGTAGAAGAAATACGAATGCCTAATTTCATATATTGTATATGGGTTCAAAGAAAAATATAATTTTTTAATTTATTTATTCGAAATACATGATCTACCAAAAAATAATTATATTTCTTGTTTTGAAATTTGAATGTTGTTTCATATTAGTATGTTTGATTTCATTTTTCTTGTGTTTTGCAATCCGGCGCAAACTTGTATGGAACTTTCAAAAATCCAACAATCCAATCAAATTTTTACATGAAGTAAATACAACTGTTGAACTCTGAGTGGGGGGTGTCAAAGTTGCTTGTCAGCAGAGATATATGCTTGTGGTAAAATGAAACCCTAACCCTAAAATATGACCCTAACCCTAACCCTAGTGTTTCGAAAATGAAACCCTAACCCTAAATTATATGCTTGTGGTAAAAAGAGAAACAAGTCGGCAGAGATAACAAGCTCGTAAGTTGTTAGCGTGGTCATTGGAGATCCGCCCCATAAAAGACTCACCTTCAACATAAATATGTAAGAATTTTTAAGAGTTTTTCCTAAAAAAATAAAATTGAAAACGCATACGAAGGGAAAAAATAATCATTTCATGCAAAGGTTTCAAAAAACTGAAATCTATTTATATCTTTAATAAAATGTAAGATTTCAATACAAAAAAAAATGTATCTTAGACATTTTATGAAGGTTTTCGAAACTGAAATCTTAAAATTTTAATCAAATATATATATGTGTGTGTGTGTGTATACACACACACACACACACACACATATATATATATATACATACACATGTGTATATATACATATACATGTATATATATACATATAGATATATATATATATGTATATACATACACATGTGTATATAATATATATATATATATATATTACATACATGTATATGTATATACATATATATATATATATATATATATATATATATGTATATATATATATATATGTATATTATATATATATATATATGTATATTATATATATATATATATATATATATATTGTATGTATATATACATATATATACATATACATATATGTATTATATATATATATATATATATATATATATACACACACACATACACATGTGTGTATATATACATACACATGTGTGTGTGTGTGTGTGTGTGTGTATGTATATATATATATATATACATGTATATATATGCATATATATGTATATATACATACATACATACACACACACACACACACACACACACACACACACACACACACACACACACACACACACACACACACACACACACACACACACACACACACACATACATATATATAGGCATTTTATGAGGGTTAAATCTCACACCATCTTTAACAAAATGAAAAGTTTCAATCAAATATATATATAATTAATCTCTTTTTTAAAACAAAATATAAAATTTCAATAAATAAAACAGTTATGTACCTTGATGTTTTTATTTCCAATTCCGCCCATTCCCACAAGAAAAAAACAAATAGTTTGAAAACACGTTTCTCCTTCGCCTTCCTCGACCAGAATTGTTGCTCCTTAGACGAGATAACAAGCAACAGTTCAGACCCTGAAAATATAAATTAACAAAAAGCACAAAAATATGTGTTTCCCTCCCTACCTGAGAATAATATTCCAGCATGACTTGATATTCTATAATAAAAATCAAATAGCTTCCAGAGAGAATGCTGCGATAAAAACTTGAATCTGCAACAAATTTCTCACCATGGCAGCCAAGGTTTTAGGGTTTCCATTACCGCAAGCATATATTTTAGGGTTAGGGTTTCATTTTCGAAAATAATAACAATTACTTTGGGCATAAATATCTATGTACGCGTGTTAAAAAATTTGACATGTACGCGTGTTAAAACATTTGTACGAGTTGCCGATGCGGAGTACAACGAATATATATTTGGGGTTTGGGAAAACATGTGTTATATTATTGTATTGTGTAAATGATTATGCAATATTACACTGGAGTCCAGGTCATCCAATTAATAATGTCACTGTGAGTCAATAATATGCAGGAATTTTGATTCAACCTGACGGTAATTTCTAAAGTATATTGCTTTAGAAGTGACATAATTACATGAATATATTTGGGTGGAAAATTTATTTTTTGCTATTTTGATTGGTGACAAAGGATCTATGTGAACACTAATTTGGGTACCCTTATGTGAGCTAGGAGTGTTTTCTTCGGTCTTGGTTTAAACCAAAAAATTAGAAATAGCAACGTAAATGGCCTTAACATCATGTCAATAATGTCAATTCATTTACGCTTCAACAATTTCCAAACATACATGACATCACAACATTTATTTCTCCTTCGGAAACCTTTGTGGCTGGCAAATAGCTTCTCCATAGCTTCCTCCAGCACTTCTGAACGCCCACTTGAAGGTATGTCCTCACCCATGAAAATAACTGTGATGCATGACATGGATAAGGCTAATTTACCAAATAGCATCATTGGCAACCATTCCTAGCATCTCCATCGCTCTTGTAGGGTAGGAGAAATGCATCTTTGTTCAACTCTTCTCGAGGCATTTCATACACAACTATGGTGAGAGACGTCGGCTTAAAATTTTAGGGGCGGTGGTTGAAGAGCTTTATTATACTGGGATGAACTGTTATGGGAAAGTAAAATACTTTCATATAATGTATAATCGCCTGGAAGATATTCACAGAACAGCATATATTCTTTGATTGAAAATACGACCAATCTTACAAGAAGGCTATATATGTGCCCGGGGCTACGAATGGTAGTAAACTTATTGAAAGGAACTTTGCACATCCTATCTGTTGAAGCGATCTAACATTTGCGATACATACACGCAACATAAATACCTTAGCATAAGCTTGGTGACGACTGACACCCTGTTTTTGCCGGATAGAGGTTTCAATGCGGGTGCTCAGGAAATACGACCATAAAGTTAGTTTTATGTATGAGTTTTGCAGCAATTCTGTAGTCGACGGATCAGGCATGTGGTGCTAAAATTCATATGGATGGAAGGTAGGCATTCAATGCATCTCTAATGTATTGTTCCAGACCACCAGAGTAGTATTGGTCATAGCCTAACGTACACGAAGGAAAGTGTAGAATGCTTCAAGGTGAAGGTGCACGTATGCATTCTACCTTGTTCGTGCTTTTCTAACACGATGGTCTATATGGATATCGCATAACCATCGCTAATGGTGATTAGAGACTCTGATGCTCCTATCGGTAAAAGTCGTTGCAGGGGGCTTTGGTCTTTTCCCACGCCAATTGCTTGCCGAAGTTAAGGCGCACAAGTTGTAAGCGATAATTTTCCTTCCAAAATCCACGGTCATGAGTTGTAACCCGACCTGCTTTCGGTGAAATGTCATTTCGTTGTGACTCACTGCGTCAATGTTTTTGTTTGTAAGTACACCTCTGACTCCATCTTATTCTTGTCCGCTTCACCTCTCTATTTAACACACCCACTTCACTTAGAATCTCATTGCAATTTCCTCTTCCTCTCCAATCCAAGTGTTCTGTTTTGAGGCCCTTGATTTCAGTTTGCTCTGTGTTACTCTCTAACATCTATTGTGGGTAAGGTTGAGATCAACTCCTTTGTTTCTGCAATTCATTTTTTCTAATGAAAATAGTCCTCTGTGTATAATGAAAACTGTTTTATGTTTACTACAGGGTCAATGGTGTTTACTTAACTCTTTATGATGGCGTTTCTCTCAATACTCAGATTTCAATACATGTATGGATGGTCAAGCGTTCATGCCAAATTTTATGGGGGCAGTGATGCATTTGGCACGATGGAATATAGATGAACATCTACTTTTTAAAATTTTATTATCAATGAAACTTTATGGATTCGTTTTTAAATATATATTATTATTTTATAAGTTTTTTTTATATAGATTAATCTTTTTGATCGTGCGCTACTTAACACTCGAAGTCCCTTAAATGTAATAAACCCCTTTATGCCACACAAAAAAATAAATATTTAAATAATTTTTTTCAATAATTGAGATAAATCTTCAACACAAAAAAATAATACAAGGTAACCGATTGTACTATTGAGTCCTTTCCATCATTCATTTGCAATAATTTTACTTTTTTGTTGTAATTCGAAAGAGTGTTTCAATGCTATCTCATAAACTTTAATGGTATTTCTGGCTTTGGGAATTGATTGGTGTAGCATTGAATTTCATAAAAGAAGTATTGAATCTCTGAAATAAATATTCACCATTTATTTCAAACAGTCTATTAATAACTATCAAGAAATTTAAAAACTATAAACTATAAACAAATGAGAAATAAACCTAGAGCAATAAATGAGAAATATATACCCTATTTCCTAATAAGTTAATAACATATTTTAAGATGACCATGATTCACCCAATCGGGTAGGACCCCGTGCACTTCTATGTGTTATACGCACATCTCACGAGATCACGTGGATAGGTTGCAACCGCAACTATAGCACACAGTGGACAATGAGCTGTGGTGTCAACATCAAAAGTGAGGTTAGAACTCCAAGACTGCATGTTAAATATGCATTCAAAGGTTCATAACAGAAAAATATATTTTGATATTTGAGCAGAGTGAATATCTAAACCCATATTATGAGCTTCTAATAGAACGAGATCTTCTGAAGAGGAATTAGCCTGAGTGATCTGAGCATTCCTGTGATGGGTTGGAAGGGGAGAGCGGAGTGCACATCATCGACCTAGACATAATGTAAGGACTGCAATGGCAAGGATTGTTCCAGATTATCACCTCTCACACTGGCCACCCTCCATATGTTTGAATAATAGTGCTGGGGAACTCCATAGAAGAGTTGCAGGTAACAGGAAGGAGACTCTCGGATTTCGCGCAAGAACTATCGATGCCATTATTTTGGAATGGACCAAGCTCCTGGTTTTTCAAGTAGGTTACTTTGTGTTTCCGTTCGCCTTTTCTTTGGTTTCGACGACGGCTGTAGTATACACGGTGACCTGCATATAATTGGGTGAGCAGAGTTTAAATGAAAATGGGTTTATGGGTTCCAGGATGAGCAGAAATGGGTTGATTGGTGATTGCTTTGAATATTCCCCAATGGATATGCCTCACATTGACTCTGAGACTAAACCTGGGCTACTCTCTAAGGAGGTGATGCCTACTTTTTCACCAATAAATCAAATCTCAGAGAATTGCACTCAAAATTCTGAGTTTGAAATCGATGTGAGCTGTGAAGAGGACGACATTGGTATGAGTGAAGTGGATGATATGTTATGCTGGGATGAAGTTTTCACCGAGGAAACCCAATTCCCATATTCTAAGATGGCCAAATATCTGGAATCAAATTGAAGAAGATGATGTATGGTTATAGAATTTGAAGTGATTTAGTAAGGGTGACCTATTTTTTTTCTTTGGAGTAGCCTTGTTGTTCCTTTAAATCTAGTGGGAGGTTCATCCCCTGCTTTGTCACTACTTATATGTGTGTTCGGTTCGAGTAAATAGTGCAGATATGTCTATGTCTTATCTGTACTAAATAATAGAGAAATTTAATAAATTCTGGGATGTAGTTGGATTAAAGACAATAAAAGAGTGTATGGTTTTAGTGTAGGAGACAGACACATGACATCCATGCAAAGTTGGAGAGTTGTAGAATAGGGCATGGACATACATTGAAGCAAATGATCAATGAAACCTGCAATATGCAAGATAGAAATGATGCAGTATGATAGACAGAGGCATCAGCAGCAAGATGACAAATAGAAATGATGGATTCAAGAGGAGCAGGAAAAAATAACAGCAATATCAGTTGTAAAAGAATGCATTTGTTTACAATACAAATCTGGGCCGATATAAAACAATAAACTACATTTCTGAAAGTAAGTAAACATGCCAAATTTTATGCATACCGTAGAAGTAGATGATCTGGGGTGAGTAACATAGAGGAGCAGGCTTACTAAGATGGTGGTGTAGGATAGAATGTAGATGGGTGCGGTATTTATAGGGGAATGTAGATATTTTACATAGTTAATGTGAGAATTTTTGCAATAGATGAGAATTAATGTAGGTTCCTATTCAGAGTTGGTAAAAGAAAATCAAATTAAATTTTACCAGTGCTTGTAATGAGATGAGACAAGCACTAATAAGTAATGGACAAATTGGTTCCTATAAATAGTGTTTCAGTCCAAAGCAAATAATATCCAGTCCAAACAAACTTCCGGTGAAAAATTACCACCAGAATTTGACAGTTTCTAGCAAGGGGAACACCAAAGGTGGATGCCTTCCGGCAAATTATTGTATTGTGTAATATTATACATATTGTTTCTATTTAGATACATTTTATTAGAATGTTTTAATTACTATATATATTCAGTGTTTATGTTATCATTGTACGTAACAATTTTTGTTTTAAATTTGTTAAAACATTTTTTAACTTGCATTTAATTTGATCTCAATTGTATATTTTTTTTCGCAAACGAAATTATCAATATGTTCTTCGTGTAAGATTATATATTAATATGGAATATCTTTCATTGATAAATTTTGTTCCATAAATTTGAGTTGCTTCATGGATGATTACATCTATTCTGCAAATTACACGTTTCAAATCACTTTTAGCAATAAAATTAATAAATAATAAAAAAGACAAATGTATTATTTCTATAAATACAAGTGAAATGGACAATTAATTCACATTGTTAGTAAAAAGAAATAACGTTTTCTTATGAAATTAGTGAGCAAGCAAGTGTTTAGCCTATTTCTATCTCCAATGCTCCCAACATAGAAAATGATGTGTATTGGTTCAAAAGAAATGAACAAGGTATACTAATTGTGAGGACATGTATTTGACGATCTATGATGGGCCCAATATGGTTGTGATGCACATAGACTAAAGATGATGCAAATGAACTTCTTCAGAGCACGGTTGAGCCTCCTCCTCTTTGTGTGCTTTAACATTTTTTTTGTACATCATTCTATCGTAATGTTTAAATTTAAAAGCAGGTGTGATGTGAAATTTTGTTAGCAAGCGAACTCACAATATTGTTATAAATGTTAGCCCCTAGCGATTGACATTACTTATGTCTATTTTTGATTTTTATCAAGTGTCATTCCTTAAGCCTTATGGATGGTTAGGCCCCAAGCCATTTTAAGCGGGATTTGTCGACAACTTTTGCAAGTGAAGGGAGGTATCGGCAAATGTGTTGAATGAAGGATGTCCCACTGGGCCCAACGATATTTATTGATCATGACAACAACAAAGCATGAAAATTTTGGGGGTGAGATTTTAGGTTGTAGACGACCTTAATAACTTGCCCGAAAGCTCCATTAACCATTCCATATTCGACCTAGATAAATTTGATGTCAACATGACTTCTTGCCCTTTGCATAGGAGTATTATAGGATCTAATCGAGTGCCGTTAAGGTTTGTTAACACCCCATGTATTTTTTCTCTAGTTTGTTGATAGCAATTGGAAGGTGCAATGATTTGAGCATTCACTTATTGTTTGAGTTTTTTAATTCATTTATTGCGTACAAATGTTCTACCCATATACAGGATGCTTGTTATATTAGAGACATGAAAGAGTCTATAAGTGACATAAGGATATTTCAGTCATCTATTGTTGGTTGTGTACTTCTAAGGTTGGTCAATAATTGTCTGAATTCTAGCTATTATGGGTTGTAGCCTTGTTCACATAAATTTGTGTCCAAGGTAATGACCATGTTAAAATTGCGCCAGAGTGTGTGGCCAAATGATTTTCCTACATAACAAGGTATGTCACTAAGGGGGGCAGTTGATTGATGTCACCAACCAGTATGATTGAGTGACCATCGTAATCTTTGTTGATATGTTGAGGGAATGCCTCACGTATCTAATAATTTATTTTACTCATCATTTTTGGCCCTATGAAGCTCATTTCGTCCACGAGAACATATTCAATTGGCCTCATATGCTCTTGGAAAATTGTCAGTGTCTATCCTTCGAGGGCCTTCATTTCATGAATGGGTATTTGAAGACCAGAATGTATAGTAGAGGTGTTGATGTTGAATGTGGAAATACTTGTTGGAGCTAGTAAGAGAAGGGGTGACCTGGTTTTGTTGTTGAATGTTTGTAATGCATATTTTATGTAACCAATCATGTATGACTTTCCCGTATCGAAGGTACCTTGAACAATCATTTTCAACGTTGGGATTTGTTCTCTCTTATTGGCATGTTGAACAAAATTTTGTAGGCAAGTTGTTATTTATAGATAGATAGATGTAAGGAAATTGGTTGGTTAGATGAGGTAGCTTCTAGAAGACGATTCTCAAGGCATGTGTGATCTATGAATTTATGTGTTGTAGTCTGCAAGTCGACTGGAACACCATGTTGTGACCAATCATAGCTATTATCAAAACTTTTGAGGCCTAGCATGTCTAATTCATGAATTGTTGCATTGCTAGATGGGTGCATGTGGGAAATGTGCTCTCATTCATGTATTTCCATGTCATTAAACAATCTCATGTTGAGTCATTGTCACTGGTGTTTGTTCCACAAGAACCTTCAACCCCAATAGGGGTCCTTTGTACATGTAGAGGGTATGTTATTTTTATTTCTTCCTAGTGAGCAACTATTTGACCCAAGATAACATCAATGTCTTGATGTAAGTGTCTAAATGGCTTGTAAAGTAAAATCTCTAACCAACAAAAGTCTTCAAATAAAGGGTCATAAGCTATAAGAACACCATAGTAACTCATATAGACTCGAATGATTGTGATGAATTTCCTCTTCCTCCATTGGGAATCTCTCCATTGATTGTTGAAAGATTGTGTCCATGTAGACTCAAAGAGGGGGACAAGTTCTAGATGCATCATGTGCCTCATGTAGGCATTAATAAAATAAATCATATGGGATGTTGTTAGTGTGTCTAGGAGGACGTGCTTAAAAACATGTTTACCAACATTGAGGGAAATGATTGTGGCATGTCCTTAAATACATTGAGAAAGGGACTTTCTAAAGTATGTGGCATGTCTCCTGAGCATTGATGTCACGATCAAATATAGTTTTAGACATGAAATTATTGTATGCAATATTTTTTGGGCTTTCAATATTGATAGTGTTTGATATTCTTGTCAACATGTAGTGGTAGTTATCTTATTTGTTCTCATCCTTTTATATGTATTTTGCTATGTAATGCAAAAATGTGTAATGAGACACAACAAGTTAGAAATCAACATTTGCTCACCAGATCATGAGCATGTCTGAGTTGTGTATCATTATGTGTCAGTGTGTACGTTTTCTTGCATGTGTCATCTATGGACAAAGATTAATGCTCTTATAGTGGCCAGGGGGTGTTATATTTACATTGGAGAGTACAATATTTTTGTGAAGGCATGTGGCCTTACTACATTCAGTGTGTCGTTGCACGCAATTGATCAATTCTTTGTAATCCTTTGAACTATTGCACATAAGGATGTGATTTATGTCTAGCAAATAAGGGTCCTTGAGGAAGGAGTGGGGCAACACACAATTGTCATTTTCTGGCCCCCTTGGATTCCTTGCAGTTGTCATTTGGCTAAAGAAATGCATCGGTGCATTTGGTTGAAGGGGATCATATAAGTCCAATTTGTCCATGTCAGGTGCATTTCGAAGCTATAAGAATACATGCGTATGATCAGAGCCTCTATGTTGCCATTTATACTTATGTTACAAGTAAACAACATGTAATTGGTCAAAATGTATATGCCTTGAATGAAATGGGGGGAAAAAGGTTTATGTTCACATGGTCCATAAACACTAAATCACGCACTTGGGTATATTTCTAGGTCCTAATAACATACAACAATTCATATGATTCCTAAGTGAGAAAACTAGTAATTGACAATTATCTTTAGCCTCTTTTATGTCTTTCTTGTTTCCTATTTGGTCTTGCACACCCTACAATCGAGTTTGATCTTTATTGCTTTATCTTTCTTGACTTTGGACACCAATGTCCAAGTGTCCCCATCCCCTCTGGGTGCACCCGACCTCCTTATATCTTATTCACCTCTTTTTGGCCTCTTTTATCTTTTGGGCATCTTGTTTTCTTATGGGCTAGCCTTTTAGTTTTCAATTACAAAATTCAACCAATGAAATCGTATAAATATAAAGATATGTGACCAAAATAAAGGACCAAATTCTAAACATCTACTATCACCACCTAAGGTTATATCCAAAGGAATTCTAAGAGCATCAAGGCATCCATCTACCTTTCATTCAAGGGACAAGGGATTACATTTTCTGTATACTTTTCATAGGAGGGGAAGTTCATTTTTGAATCCACACATCTATCTACATTTCTACAGCTAGATATTTCTTTCTATGAAGTTTATCTTGAACAAGAGCTTCCTAGGGCATCATTTTCACACACGCACACACACACAAGAATTACATGGATTCTGAGATGTAGTGTAGCACTCCGTCATAAGTTCACTCTATTGAGATACCATTAGGGTTAGTCTGAATCCCCATTTACATATTTTCTTTTTTAGGATTTTATGTTTTTTGGGGTTTTACAGGAGATCTTTATCTTTGCAGGTTATAGGAAAATTCTGAACACATATTCCAACATACAGGAAACCAATGACGAAGGTTAGTAACATTGGTGTGCATGTAGTGCCTCCTATTTCAACGAGGACTTTTGATTTCTTAGTTGCTCACATTAATGCATCTCCACCACTCATTACATTCTCTACTCATGATTATCATGCTACATTCTCTTCTGACGAGTTACATATCACTACTTCTATTGGACCTCATACTATCAATAATACCATGACATCAATTCATATGAGTGTGTTCTCTATTACACTTCTTATCGATATTAACTATCTGTTATCTCATATTTCATATCCAGTTCCTAAATCTTATGGTTATGTCAAGCTTCTAGTTACAATTGGGCCTCTCAGCATGTTTGTGCCATTCCTTGTGGCACCTCCAATCAAAGGATGTGACATACTCTTAGGTCTTCCTTGGCTCCATGTTGCTCAAGCCATCATTTCCATGAATCACTTATGTCTAAAGATAATTCACAACAAGTAACTTATCACCATCAAAGGTGTTCCACCATGCATATCGTGGTCATAGCCTCCTATTGACGTTGTCATTGCATTATTTAGAGCATATAGGTCCCCTAGAACTCACAAATCTAAGGCACAATCTTCTCCTAGCTCTTTTATTCGTACACGATGTACTCAACCTCATCGGTCCACTAGTCCATCTCATCAGCCTAGGTCCACCACTTGCACGGATCCTTCACATGGGTGTACATCACCTCCTTGGTATCCTTCACTATTAAATTTGGTCAAAGTCTATACAATAAGAGATCCAAATCAACACAATATAATAATATATTCATGATATATTTTAGAGAACATTACAGAGGCTATTATATAGCCATAGAGGTAGCCAAACAACCTCCTAGAAAATAGGATCTAATAACCCAGGATAATCACGGGTAATAAAAATAACAAATTATAACTCAGTTAAATAAATATACAGGTATAGCTTACTAACCACCCACTAACCACTACATTACCATATTTACTTTTACCATTTACTAACTACCATAATAATGATATATTTATTGAATGGAGCGTTATGAATTCCTAACATTCCCCCCTTAGTGTGAACATATGAGAAAAACAATCACACTTCTTTTGTAGCTTGTTGACCGTGTGTGCTCATGATCTTAGCTCTCTGATGGTTTGGAAAAGGCTGACCAACAACCTCAGTATAAACCCTTGTTCATTGAATATGGACCCTTGTCTAAGGTATGAACTCATGTTCATTCTCTTCAAGTATCATGATGTCATTTTTTCCTTGTGCTTTTATCTTTCCATTATATTTTCACATCAAGAAAGTACATAGGAATCTTCTCACTTTATTACAACATCAACATACTATAAAATGAATATGAATAATAATAGGTACTCTGCAACTGAAAGAAAATACACTGAAACAAAATGCCAAAACCTCATTTTGTGGCCCCGTCGCTTGCAGCTAGCAAGAGGATGTTATTTGTCCTCCATCCTCCTATGCCTCCATCCTCTAATGCATGTGTTACTAACTCACCCAGATTCATATATGAAACTCAATTATTCCTGCATTGTTTATTATTCCCCCATAATGTGAAATCATTTAGTTTTTGGATGTTGGGTAACATGAAAAATGTGTCCGTGAGGATTTTTTTATTATTTTTAAAAAAATTGACAGTTACAATGACGACATTTTTTGACTTGTGCTCAAACAATATAAAAGATTCACAAACATTTATTATTTTGACTCTAATGTTGACAATGAGACTACTTTGACAAATTTTGACTCTAAACATGAACACTACAATATCATTGAAACTGTTACCAATGACTTCGGCAATATTTTGGACACAACTTTGACTCACAATGACTTAATTTATGACATTATGAATATGACATCACAAATATTGGACACTTTTGAGAGAAAAATGACAATTCATTTATTTTACATTGATGACTCAATTTTAAAGACCCACCTAATTACCTATACTTGGCTTTATCTCCTTGACATATAGTAAACCGAACCACTATCGAAAAATTTACACCCTTTATATTTATATAAATTTTCAAAAAACTTGCTTCACGTGGTTTTACCGAGACTTGACCTTTATCAAAAGAATACTTGCTACTTGGGCTAAGTGTAACTCAATGTATAAATATTGTTAATAGCCTTTAAAATCTCTCATCAAAAGTTTATTATGAGAACGAGACTATCTTCAACTTCTCTCCATCTTTTTTTTTCTTCACTGTCGATGATAATTAGTTGGTGCCGTGAATCTTTCACTTATTGTTGTTTTAACAAAGATCAATGTACAATGTTGGGGTCATTTGAAGAGTGAAACACGGATCAACAAGAAGGAGAAACGACATATGATGCCAAGTAGGACTTTAACAACCACCTCAACTGTGGTATGTTAGATGCCTCTTCACTAGGTATTATTCCACCATCTAGAGAATGAGCAAATTGAATTTAATCAATTCTATATTCTAATACACCTCCCAATTGAAAATTTTTGTAGGAAGTGATGAAACCTAAACAAAGAGTTATAATATGAGTAGGTCTAATTCTAAGCCAATGATAAATGCAAGGTATTTGAATGTAGACACGTGAACACAAACTGGGGACGATTCCAAATTTAATGGAAAATATGCTTGAGTGTAGTGTTAGACGCTAAGGAGCTTAAATCAAAATTGATGTTGGGAAATAATAGAGAAGATGTAGAATATAAGAGATATCCTGAAAATTTTCATCATAGATCTAACATACAATTTATAATCATTACACATATATATGGCTCTCACGCACACATAGATCACATTCATACCCGTTCTGATACCAAATATTTAATTTGGTCATATTTTATACAGCAGGAGAGCCAAATCAACACAATATAATAATATATCCAGGATACATTTTAGAGAACATTACAAACATTATTATATAGCCATAGAGGTAGCCAAACAACCTCCTTGAAAATAGGATCTAATCACCTGGGATAATCACGGGTAATAACAAATAACAAATTATAACCCATTTAAATAAATATACGGGTATATATTACTAACTATTACATTACCACATTTACTAACTACTATAATAATGATATATTTATTGAATGTAGCTCTATGAATTCCTAACATTCACATAGGTGTACATCACCTCCTCGGTCTCCTTCACATAGGTGTACATCACCTCCCCAGTCTCCTTCACATGGGTGTACATCACCTCCTCAGTCTCATTCACGTGGGTTCACATCACCTCTTTGGTTTCCTTCACAAAAGTCCTCATCACCTCCTAGGTCTCATATACATAGATCGCATTCACATGTACATCATCTGTCTCATACATCACTAATCTTAGAGCACGGCCAAACACATTTATCTTTGCAAGTATTGGGTGGAGGACCCTTTCCCTTCACTTTTTTCAGATAGCACACTTATCATAGTACACTTGGGGGGCATCATGTTTACTTCCCCCTATTATCATTATTAGGTGTTTCATATTTCTACTATTTCACATCATGCTTCACATCTAGACTTTCTCATGCATCTCACGCAACTTGATACACACATCTTATACCATTACGCTACCCTATGATGCACTCTTCTGCCACGGTTCATACTTGACTGTTGAGGGCATACTGCATTCATGAACCTCACACATCGTACATTTCACGCTCCACGCTTCATGATACATCATTTTAGAATTTTCTTCTTTCACAACATACTATCCTCTTCTACACTCTACGCTATAGGCTTCATTGACCATGTCTTTCTAGCGCACATGTTCAAACCATTTTCCAATGACACACTTTTTTTTAAGGTTCAATCTTGACTACCGAAGGGTATTTTATAAATGAACCTCATCTCATGATCATTCACATCCACTTGGGGGACACACAAATGCTATCACATACACATTGCATATCACTCAATTCCACTCATTCATAACATATTGCATATCTTGGTTACACATGCTCTTATTTGCTTATACTAGTTACTGTTAGGAAAATTATTGTTTACACGAGCTTATGGTTTTTACTGCATAATAAATTATTACTTACTATGGTTATTTTGTAATATATTGTTGTAACAATCAATATATTCTATTATTTGTTTATACCCGTAAATTATATAAACGGGTAAGTTGTTTGTTTGACTTCCTATTTTCTAGGAAGTAGTACTCCTATTATAATGGCTATATATTAGCCAAATGTATTGTGCAGTAATATAGAGAACACATTATTATTTTGTGAATGTGTTCGACTCTCTGATCCTCCACATCTGGTATTAGAGCAGTGTATATATTTAATGAAATCCTAATAGATTGGTAGGGGCAATACCAATTTCTCAATAGCCATGTTTGATGCTTCACTTTATGCATTTATCATGGCTTGATTGCATTGTGGAATCAGATCTTGTTCACTTTCAACACTAACAAGTAGATTTCTCCACCAATTCAATATTTGTAGGTGATTTCATTGAGAAGCATTAACATCGGTTTCAAAAGGAAAAGGCTCATTGAATTCTAATCATAGTTACTATTTTGTCTGTCTTGAACTTGTGGTTTGTGTTAACATTGAAGCATTACATTTTTGTGGCATATAATATCCATATAAGATTCTATCAAAAGAACAATGATCCAAAATAGATTTCCAAGGTATACCTCAACAATCCCATTCTCAGGATATCTTCTTAAATTGAGAATGCTAAATTGAATCGCATTTACTTCCGGTGAAAATCTCCCAAAGCGTTGAGTGTTTAGAAGATATTTGGACGACACTATCTATATATTCATGATGACTGGCCTCGTGATTCATAGTGCTATAGATATGAAGGCATTTGATCTTCAAATGGCTTGTTTGATTGGTGCATTGCGATGACTCCAACCTGGATTTGCAACGCTTTTTTGGTTCATCATCACAGGAACTTGCGTTGTATTTACCATTCTTTGGATCCAACAATGAAGAGCTTTTAATTGCAACCAATTGATCTTCAACTATCAACGCGTTTGGTTTAAAGACTCGGTAAATTGTATGTAGATTGGTCCATCCTTTAAGTTTTTAGGTGATTTGATTTATCTTAGTTGTTATGTAATTCTTAGTTTTATAGTCAATCAAAGCAATATTTGTTTTAGTCAGTCCAATATTTTAGATAGTCAAATCCAAATCTTTGGATGTCCTTAAAAACATTAGTATTGATAATTATTAATCCATGGTGTTCAAAAAGTAACGTGTTTGCTCTGTAGTTATTTTTTAATAGTGCTCCACATAGTAGTTGATGACCAATGGTTGCGTATGTAATTATTTCTCCAAAGTTAGTCATTTTAAGTCTAGTGTCTTAAACTAAGTAAGTGATATATTTGTCAAAATAACGTATGTGGCATTTTAAAAGGTGTCAATTTTTTTCAGTCAATATTTTCAAAAGTTGAAATATTCAAAAATGTGTCTTGTCAAAAAATCTAAGAGTCAATATATTGTAAAAGTAAAAATAAAAATAAAAATAAAAATAAATTGCCTTACGGATGCATTTTCGGTGGAATCCGACGTCCTAGAAACCAGAGCCTCAAAGAAAAATTCAGTTGAGTTAAACAACGATAACTGGAGGATGGAGGCAACGAGGAGGACGAAGGTCAAACAACGATCCTCTCGTTCCAACCACTAGAGATGGGGGCCACACAATTATTTGGTGGAATATTTGTTTTAGTGTGTTTTGATTCAGTATTGAATGTACAACAATCTTTATTTGTATTTAAGTTACTGTATGTTCACTATTTGTAATAAAGTGAGCAAATTCCTATGTACTTTCCTGATGTAAAGAATACAATGCAAAAATGAAATCACAATGTAAAAGCAACATCATGATACTTAAAAAAGATGAACATATGGTTCAGACCTGTGATCACGGGTTCATACCTAGGTGGATAGTGGATCATGTTCATGATGAAAATGGGTTCATACCAAATGCGCAAGGTTGAACATACTGTAGAATTCCTGTTCAACCTGGTTCCCACACTATTTTGGTTGACGTTCCAAGATACATGAGTTACGATCGAGCGACCACGGTGGTCGATGAAAAGTTCCCATTGTCTTGGTACCATGAGTTACCATTAGTGCATGGAATGACAAGAAGTTTATTGATTTCCTTGAGCTCTATGGTTCATTATCGTAGTTGTGGACCAATTATAACTGAGCAAACAGTTAGGTTGTAATATATTGTTGTAACAAGACAATGTGATTCTATTGTTTCAACTCGTGTTATACCCACTAAGGGATATAAATGTTAGGAAACTGTGTTTGTAGTGACTTCATATTTTATTTGGAAGTAGATATCCTATATATAATAGCTAAATAATAGCCAAATGTATTGTGCAACAATATAGAGAATACATTATAATGTTTATTAATTTTGAGTTAGATATTAGATCAACTCCATTAGTGATATGCACACTGTTTGTCACATATTAGACAAATACTTCATATGTCATAATGCAATCTATATACAGATGTGTGTTCACTATATAATATAATAATGTAGATGTAGATATTGTACAAATTGTTACATACAACATGGATGTTTGGCACATGTATAGTCTTACCAGTGAGACCGATGCTATTTGGGCATGTACTGAATTCATGAGACACTATGACTATTATTGTTTCAGGTGTGAGACTACTTCCTACTCTTAGTGTGAGAGATTACTCTATACCAGACCAGATATGCTTTGACATACTTAGGGAAGGTATCTATCATGATTGAACGGATGTTTCATGTGTTGCACTCTTGCCTTATAGGAACTATATAACTACTATGGTTATATATTACACTTTGCTTACTCATGTCTTATGTAATATGTCCCACTTGAATTGAAGTAGTTATGCCATGTGTGTTGCTTGTTTATTTCTTGTCAAACTTATGGTCAAAAACATAAGTACAAAATTTGTTCTTGTATGATTTTTAATGAACTTTCCCATCTCTGTAAACCATATTTTGCATTAGACTTTAAATTTTAATCTTGAAATTTCCCAACATATAAAAGAAAAATCCCCAAAAAATATAAAAAACTTGTCAAATTTGTAAATAAAACATGTTTCTCGCCAGCTATATTTCGAGACGAGATTTAAATTTTTTGGGCATGAACTATTCCCCCTGAACAATTTATCTAATTTACATATTAGTATCTTAAACCGTTATCCTGGGTTAGGATAAAATCCTCCTAACAATGTAGAAATGAAAAAATATAACAAATTTTTTAGATATCTAGATATGTTGAATTAAAAGTTATGACCTATTTTTCATACACAGATCAGATTTTAAAACATGAATAAAAATTAGCCCCAAAATAATTATTTCTTATTTACAGTTAGAGAATGACCCATAATTTGAAAAAACAGACCATAAGAGATATCAAGACAGCTCATCAAATAGCCTAAGTACAGAGAAACTCATGAATTGAAATTTATTCCTGACATTTTTTATAAATAAACTATAACCAAGGGGTCAAAATAAAAATATTGTAGAAGGATCGGATTTACACAGTTGGTTTGTAATAGCTTCACAGTAAGTTTGCATAGTATGGGAAGAATCCTATAAAATATTAGGTTGCAAGAAAAAATCTATAACAAAAATACTTGTATGGAACTATAACAAAGACAAATCACACATATTTGCAGTGGTGTATGAATCCCTGGCAAAAAATAATGTGATCAAAAAATCAAAAAATCTTCCTGTTTCTCCACTCAAAAAATCTTACAAACTTATGAAACATGAGATTTAATAGTATACCTCTAATACTATGTAATAAATAATTTCAAGATCAACTATTAAAAATATTAAATCATAAGTAGATAAAATGCAATGAAATTAATCGAAGCATAAAACATACCATAAAAAGTTGAGACATGCTTTGTTAAGTGGGGAAACATGTACATTGGAAGAAAAGCCAGCATGTTATTAAAATATGGTCCAAAGTATTTATAAGATATCACATGTACATAGAAGTTTTTCTAAGAGAAAAATAAAACTCTTTCGCTCTTCTTTCGCAAATTCGTCCTTAATATGAAATAAGAAGTAGCCCTTCATCAAGTGACAACAACAATAGGTACAACATGACATAGCTCACACACTTCACCCCTAGGGTCACTTCCTCCTTCTTAGCTTCCACACTTCATTTTTATCATTCTAAGATTTTTTCTTGTGTCTTCAACATGCCTTCTCCATCACTCTACATGGCTATCAAATACACATATATTATCTGCTTTATTTTATTGAGTATTCACTCAACAACATAAAGTGGGGGAAAATGTAGACACTAAATCACGCACTTGAGTACATTTCTAGGTCTTACTCACATACCATTATTCATATGATTCTTATGTGAGAAAACTAGTAATTGACACCTATCTTTGGCCTCTTTTATGTCTTTCTGGTTTCATATTTGGTCTTACACACCCTACAACCCCATCTTATCTTTGTTGTTTTATCTTTCATGACTCTGGACACCAGCGCCCTCGCCTCCTCTAGGCACCCCAACCTCTTTGTATCTTACTTGCCTCTTTTAGGCCTCTTTTATCATTTGGGCATTTTGTTTTCTTATGGGTCAACCTTTTAGTTGTCAATTACAAAATTCAACCAAGGGAATCATATAAACATAAAGTTATATAACCCAAATAAAGGACCAAGTTCTAAGAATCTACTATCACTACCTAAGGTTACATCCAAAGGAATTCTAAGAGCATCAAAACATCCATCTAGCTTTCATTCAAGGGATAAGGGAATACATTTTCTGCATACACTTCTCAGGAGGGGAAGTTCATTTTGTCATCCACACATCTATCTACATTGGTACATCTAGTTATTGTTTGTTATCAAGTGAATCTTGCACAAGAGCTTCCTAGGGCATCATTCTCGCACACACACACACGAACTACATGGAGTCTGAGATGTAGTGCAGTGCTCAGTCGTAAGTTCACTATGTCAGGTGACCATCAGGGTCAGTCAGACTCCCCATTTACATCTTTTCTTTTTTTACGATTAGATGTGTTTTGGGGTTTTGTAGGCTATCTTTCTCTTTGCAGGTTATAGGTAAATTTTGTAGACATTGAGCGACATACAAGAAACCAACAATGAAGGTTAGAGACATTGGTGCGACATAAGAAAAATAATTTTCTGAGGTTTTTTGTAGTTACAGGCACCTACCAGAGGTCTGCAGTGCTTAGGCACCCCTGACCCAGTCTAGGATCATCTAGCAATAAAAAAAATTTATGTGCTCATTTATGACATTTTCCTCCTTCTGCTGAGCAGTTCTTCAGTTTAGAACATTTCGGGATTAATTACAAAATCAACTAAGTCCTTTATC
The DNA here is from genome assembly GCA_019776745.2 of Taxus chinensis. Taxonomy (NCBI): domain Eukaryota; kingdom Viridiplantae; phylum Streptophyta; class Pinopsida; order Cupressales; family Taxaceae; genus Taxus; species Taxus chinensis. Next base: position 854,321,414 of record CM034149.1, on the reverse strand, counting down.
CTCTCTCTTACACCTAGGGTTTTAATTTTTATTCACTTGTTGCTTATGCGAGATCTATGCTTCATTGTTCATTTATCATATGTGACTCTGCAATAGCTAGGGTTTTATAAAAACTTATTTTTATTAAATCAACACATGTAACAATAGTCTTTGCAATGATTTTTTTCCTATAGAACGTCCTCAATGAAGATTGTGAGACATTTTTCCATGCATCCAGAAGTTATTAGGGGATGCATAATTAAGTTTTATTTCTCCACCTGTTGGACAAATTTCCTCGTACCTCTTTTAGATTAGTGAAATGATAACAAGAAAACAAGTAACTCTAAATATGATAGGGTTTAAGGTACCTCTTGATGGGATGATGATGAATATAGGCATGAAAGAGAGAACTCCTACTCACAACGAGCTAGATGACGTGCACAACAAAAATAAATCAACATGAAATATAGATTAGTAGATAAATGGGTGGGTTAGCTAACAATACCGGTCTTGAGAAGTGAAAACTTCCTAGGATGGATGTCAACCCACTTTGGGATAAAGATAGATTAAAATGATTGATAAATTGGATGTAGCAAATAATTTAATTGAAACAAAAAATATGAGACCAAAAAAATGAAGTAAAATGTAGATACAATCTAAGTAAGTGCAAACCAAATCAAACTTGGGTGGGTAGACGGTGATCTGAGGCTGCAGAGCACAATCAATGGTGACTTGGGTAGTGTAGGAAGAAAATGTAGAAAAGATGATTTGAAAGGCCTTTTGAAGTCTGATCTGAACTGAGGATGATGTTGAAATGTTGTGAGAAGACTGGATCTGATGATAATAGAAAGGATGCAAGAAAACTAAGGAAATATGAAAATTGCTTGACAAGGTCGACGGTGATTGATTCCAATCGACGGAAAATAGATCTAATGAAGTTGGGATTTGGAGCTAAAATTGTGTAGAATTGTAAGATTGGTGGATGCAAAATACTGTGGGATCAGAGAGGGGAAGACTAGAAAACTGAATGATAGAATGCCAACAAATGAGAATTGGGTCGATGACAACTGGGTAGGGTAGACAACGACTAGGGGTGATCTATGGTTTGATGGAAAAATATGGATAAGAATGAAAATCTACAGATAGAAGGGTAAGTGCACCAAGTTGGGGGACAAAAACAGGGTCATAAGTGGACATCATATTGCAAATAACAACATAATATCAACTTGTAGGGATTATTAGCAATGCATACACTCAAAATTAGTAAAACTTATATTAATATGAATCGTAGCACCTAGAATCTAGTTTTTAAACTATTTTTAAAAAAAATTGGACAAATTTAGCTATATTAAACACTCAAAATTCAATGACTTGGTTTTTTTTAAATGCCTATAAGATTGTAGTCCATTTTCCTGCAATTTGGATGGCCAAAAATTGATATATATATATATATATATATATATATATATATATATATATATATATATATATATATTTCCTTTGGTGAGAAGTTAGATGTTGTTATCTATCTTGGGATAGATTTTATTTTGTATTTTTTTGAGCAATATTTTATTTTATATGATTTTTTTCCGTGAAAGTGGTCTGAAAACATAAAGAAAACATGGCACTTTCCGTTTGCCCGCCATAACTTAATAAAAAAATATTGAAATCAAATAATTTTTTTTTAACTATGTATATAATTTCACCATGGTTGGGATGGTATAAGTTTTATCACATTCTGACAAGTGAAACAAAATTTGTAGTCTTAAACGTAGACAAACATTCATGGGAAAAAGTGTCTGAAAGACCTACTATTAGTAAAAAATTATAAAATGATATTTATCCTATTCTATTCACTTTAAAATCAATATTTCTACAAAGCTAACAGTCTCCCCTACGTGATGGTACCATTTTTATGACATATTTTTGACTTTTTGGAATGGTTCAAGTCCGCGGAAGACTAAATTTGATGTTTTGTTGTTTTTGATGTAAAATTTAGGATTTGATGTCCACTTAATTGTCCCCTAACTTGTTGCACTTACCCATAAGTGAAGATAAGAAACACAGAGGCAAGACTCTAAGATGACTACTGGACTTGCAAAAGAGATGATAAAGAATTGGTGATAAAATGTCAATAGTGGATCCACATATGCAAGGGAGAAAAAATGACACCAAATCTCAAAGGGTGAAGCAAAAAATTTCAAATATGGCTCCAAGATAGTCATAACTACAAAGATGAGCAAGAAATAAAGGTAATATCACAAGCAATCTTGAAGTCTCCAAAGTTGCATCCTTGGAAAAGGACGGGTATGGATAAATTTATAGGGTCATTGGTGACCTAGATAGGTCATTAGTGACTACGGTGAGCCATTGATTTTTACGAAGGAATGATGCCCAACTTGAGGCAAAATGGCCCTAAAGAGGTCATATTATGGTTTTAGGTGATAAGGACAAGCTAAGGTTACACATGGAAGATAAAAGGGTAGGTAGAAGGTGGAAAACATTACATAGAGGCAAAGGGGAGGTAAAATTATTTATGAGTGCCTAGAAAGGATAAAAAGAAGCATTTAGGGAGAATAAATGAATTAGATGAAGGTTTAGATTTAATTAAGGATGAGTAGGGATGTTTAATGAAGATAAGTTAAGGATATGAGTAGGATGGGATTAAGGTGGGAAATAATGATAAAATGGATAAATGGAATTTAGAAGGGAAAGGGGGATTTAAATGAGAAGATAGGTATGTATGTAGAAAATGGTGACGACAAGGAGTGAATGCAAAATGAAGGATAAGGGATACCAAAAATTGGTTTCTACATTTGCCCCTTTTTGTTGAGTCATTTTCGTTGGGTAAGATGCGAGACAAAAACTAGAAGTGATAAAAGATGATGATAATTGAGGTGCTCCCCATCAAACTAGGGATTGATGATATGAAGAATAATTGATCACGAGTTTGAAAGAGATAGGTGAAAAAGAAAGAGATAAAAGGGTGGAAATGATCTAAGAAAAAGAGAGGAGAAAATAATATGCCCCAAGTGGAGAAAGGATAAACACAAAAGCAAAATATGGTGGTGAGTTTGGAATCACTTTGGTAGGGAACAAAGTACAGCCTCAAGGGAGACGATGAAAATGTCCTACAGACTTATGAGTTGGTGAAAACCATTGCGATATGGAGGGAATCCAATGTGATCCACTCAAATGGATGTGTAGGCCACGGGACCGATGGGTCAAAGGTAGATATCAAATATGCGCAAATAAATGTGAAGATGGTCGAGACAAGGTCTGCGACTAAATGTAGGGCATATAGGGGTAATGGGTCAATATGCATCCAGATGGGATGAAAACAAGGAATGGCCATGAAGGTGGACTTTAAAATGAAAGAAGGTGCCCCAAGAGGCACAAAAATATGGTCGCAAAGTGAGTGACTAGGTGCATTGGTGAGATTGAGCCGAGTTGGAGGGGATAAATAAAAGAGTGTTATGAGTGACACACAAGTCAAAAGTGGAAGAAAATATAATTTGGAAGAGAGATTAGATGAAATAAGACAAAGAAAAAACATTTAGGGTTGGGTAGAAAATGACTGGACTAGGTCCGCAAAAACTAGGGTTAGGTTGATGACGATTGAGGTTGGTGGCCCATATAAGCAACAGAGGTGGCTAATAGTGCTCACTTGCATGACACGAATTGACAATTAAGAGCTCTGAGTAAAAAAGAGAGTTCATAATTTTAGCGAGATAGAGGCCACTAGAACAATGAGGAAGCACTAAAAGACTCAAAGGATGGTAAGTGCCTAAGCCTTAGCTTAGTTTTTAGTTTATTTAGTGTTTATTTATTGTATTTTTACATTTTTCAAAATTTTGGGGTTGGCACTAAGGTTGTTCAATGTCGAATAGGGCCCAAAAGAGGCAATCCAAGGCTGGACGATGTCGACCCGAACTGGGTTAGCGTCGACTGAACTATGATCGGAGATTGTTGATTTTTTTTGTGATTTTTGATGAGAATTATCTTGTGTGGGAATGTTAATGATGGTTTGTTTAATGGGTTTTTTAGGGCAAAGACACTTTATATCTTCGAGGCAGAGTCCCAACACTATATGACTGGATTAGGGGTGATGTTACTTCAATGCAGGGTAGGATCATTTAGCCACATTGGGGTTAGGTGGATTCTAACATTATCAGAGGATACTGTGAGATTGTAGCTTGATGATTTGTTTGATTAAGAGATGGGACATGTGGACTAACACATTTTGGTTTAGAACTAGTGAGATGATGGTCATGCTGAAGGACATGTACTGCATTTTGAGTCTATCGATACTAGGGGAGCCAATAGAGCCGATTACATATGAGAGGAGGCTGGGTATATTGACATGAATATTTGGAACCGATGCCCCAATTAAATTCACGTCAGGGGCCTTCTACATAGAGGCTCTATATGAGCTAGGGATAATAACGAATATATTGATTTGTGTGATTATGATGGTAATTTCATGTTATGTGCTCCCAGATTCTAGTGGAGCAAGATTTTTGTGGACACTAGCAGGAGTGCTTACAGATATTATTGATCACAGGATATTATTTACCTTTGGGCCTACCATGTTAGCATAGATTTATCATGAGCCATGGATGTATGAGATTGATAGGAGGTTGGGATTAGATGTTGGTTTCTTATAACATATACCATTTATATGTCTAAGTGTGGGCTAACCTATGACTTATATAACATTTATACTTATATTTGTTAGTTAGTTAGTCATTAGGTATAAACTAATAATAATGAAGGGGTATGACCTTTCACAATCATACCTATATATGGGTGAGTAATTCCTCCCTATAGGTGTGAAGAATATGAGTTAGTGTCTTATTATAAGACTTAGGAGGCTACCCCCTCGAAGTGGCTTAATAATATATTATCTATTATGGAATTTATATTCAAGTAATTCTTTTACATTACATTGTTAGGCTTATGAGCATACTACTATGATTATGCTACCAAGGCTTCCATGGGTGACATGAGACCACATTTTTATACACTAAATCACACACTTTGGGTATATTTCTAGTCTTGATCACATACCACTATTCATAAGTGAGAAAATTACTAGTTGACCACTATATTTGGCCTCTTTGCTTGCTTTTTACTTTCTCTCTTGGTCTTACACTCCTTTTTTCTGAGTCTGTCTTTTCATACATCAAAATTTCTTACTCTAGACACCAACACCTAGCTAGGATGCTAACACCCAGTCGTCCCTGTCCCCTTTGGGCGCCCCCAACCTCTTTGTACTTTCCTTGCATCTTTTGGGTCTTTTCTAGCCGTTTGGGCATCTTTTGAATTTTACTAGTCAGCATATTAGTGGCTAATTATGAAATTCAACCAAGGGAATCATATAAATACAAAGTTATGTGCTCGTAATAAAGGACCAAGCACTAAACATCCACTATCTCCACCTAAGGTTACATCCAAAGGCCATTACAAGAGCATTTAGATATCCATCTAGTATCTGTACAAGGGACAAGGCAATGCATTCTTCTACATACACTTCATAGTAAGGGAAGTTCATTTTTTCGTACACATATCTATTCATATTTTCTACATTGTTGGCGAGAAAAATTTTCAGGGGAAAAATTTGTGGGTTTCTCGCCATCGCTCTAGGATTCTAAGTCCCTCTACTTAACCGGTATAACTGCCGTATATGCATGCCCAAGTGAAAGTGAGTTTTCTCTGGGTGGCCTTATGGCTAAGGATCTAACATGGGCACTCCACTGACATTACAGAAAAGCTATCAATCTTGTGCTAGGGAATATTTTGTTTGAAGAGTGGGAAAGGGGAGTGAGAAAATAGGTGGGAGAACTAATGTTGCTGGTAGAAAATCATATTCCTGCACACACTAGTTAAAAGTTTCATCACATGTACTAAAATTAATGAGGAAACAATTCTACAAGTAGCAATAAGACCAAATAAAATTTAATGAGCCCAAAGTATCAAGAAATCCCTTAGTCAAAGAAAGCTAGAAACTCCTTCTTGTGTTGATTTCTCAAACAAAAGTTGTACATAGTGGAGAAATGGAGGAAATTTGGGAATGAGGGAAAGGAAGAATCTGGCTATCTCCTTTGTTTTCTTAATGCACTCTTGAGTTTACAAAATCAATCACCAACCCTTTGAAATGGGAATGGATTTACAATTTATAGGAAGAGAAAAGACTCTTCACATACTCCCTAATGACTCTTCGTATGTCTCGACATGACTGAAGACTCTTCGCCTTTCTAGGAAAACATTAAGTCCCTTTTTATAACATAAAGGTGACTTATTAAATTAGAAACATTAAGGCATACGAAAAAGTGCAACCCCAATGCAAAATTAGACCATTGAGAGAGAGAGAGAGAGAGAGGGGGGGGGGAGAAGTAGGAAGACCGATGTTGATGACAAAAGATTCTACCTCTAATAAATCTCGCTAATTCTTTTAGATGACTCGATGAAATACGCCAATGTGACGAACTCTGAATCTCTAAATCTTTTTTACCTTGAGAAACTCCTTTGGATGGTTCTAGGACACCTTGGGTTGAGTGTTTAAGAAAACTATTGAATGAACTGTTCTACCTATGACTGTAACTTCCACCTTGCACATGATATACTTGTGACCAGAATCATGAAACAAGTTTTGAAAGACATAGTCAAGTTCCCTAGGATGGACCTCAAATGCCCTGTGATAAATTCCCATAGATGATCTCAAACAATGATGTCCCCTTGAATGATTATCCTTCTATGTCCCATTGTGTCAAAACTACCCTTTGAGTGTAACATACTATTAATAGTAAGTTCCCAAATGGAAGACTTACTATTTTTGGTGAGAGGTGATTTTTTCCTCTTCTTAACCATCCTGATGTGATGAATTTCCTCTTTCTCTATTGCGAACACTGCCTTTTCCTCGACCACTTCTTGGGGTGACTTATTATTTTTAGTAAGAACCCATATTAGGGGCTTACTATTTCTAGTAAGTGGTCATTTTCACTGTTTTCTTCTCTGGAAAATCATTCTAGCTTCTTGGTGATCTTTAGTGCACATTGCCTTCGCCATAGCTGCTTTTGATAATGACTTTCCAAACATAGCAAGTATGTATAGGAAAACTTACTATTTTTAGAAATTGGACTTCCATTGCTCATATCGCGACATAAGACATTTTTTTGGACTCAGATTGTCATCGTGGTCACGTCCTCCAAATTTCACTTGATTTTGCCCATTGGAATGGTTGGAAATAAAATTTAAATTTTTCGCTTGACAATGGCTTTAGGCACGGAGCTGACAAAGGTGACCATTAATGGAGCTAAAAATTTATAGGTTTAGTTTTTATCTCTGATTGTGATGAAATCAACTTCATTGTGATAGGTTTTTCATTTGGAGTAAGTGAGCAAGTTTTTAGCTTGATCCAACCATCATATTATTGAGAAATCCAACAAATATGAGCTAGGGCATGAAATGTGATTTTTGTTGGAAAAAATGATTCAGGGCACCATTTTATCTTCCATTTATTACATCTTTATCTTCTTGAAAAATGAGGAAGTCTACAAAATATGGCATCTCTATTCGACTTGTATTTTTCAAGATATGAAGATTTTTTTATTTGGAGACTTCGTAGCTATCTCATGAAAAATATTCGTTTTCTTTTCGTTTTTCATCGTTTTGATCAATTTTTCTCTGAGATTGCTAATTTTTTTATATGAAAAAGTATTTCATGTAGTTTATTGAATGCAAGAAACCTCACTTTCAAATTTGGAGAAAATCCGGCAGAGTTTTGTTAGCATATGGAGGCGTGAGGGAAAAATGAGCAAAAATGCACTAAGTGTCATATTTATATCTTACAAATGGAAGCAGGGAGAGGGAAGGGTGAATTTTTGTGTCCTTTTCATCCCTTTTGGCTAAAGGGATGAAGGGGACATCAATTTCCACTTCGTACCTCATCACGACACTTGGCAGAGATCCAATAATGGAGTGTTTGGCTCCACTAGCTCTTGGGGGTTGGAAATTTACACTGGAGAGGGTCACATGGATGACTTGAGGGCTTCAAGGATTTGGGATAATTTTCTTTTCCCTCATGTCCCTTTGGAAAATGGTAAAAAGGGGACATCAATTTGCACATTGCACCTCCATGCAACACTTGGCGATCATTCGTGCAGTGAGAGGTAAGGGTCCAAGTAGCTCCTAGGGCTTAACTGGCAATGCGAGAGGTCATATTAGGGTCCAAGAGGCTAAAAAAGGATTGGGTGAAATTTTATGTCCCTCATGTCCCTTTGATAAAGGGATGAAAGGGACATCAAAATGTGTCAGGCTCTTGGAGCTGACACGTGTCCTCTTGAAAAATTGGCTGATTATTGAACCTTGAGAACAAACTTGTGAAATCCATATCTTGAGTTGCCGATGGATTTTTTAAGAAAAAAATTATATTAATTTGACTGAAAATGACCTTCAAAATATAATGGTTGGGATCTCATCTCTTGATTCCTCCATTTATGCCATGAAAAATCACATTTTTGATCTGGTCCCTTACTTATGCCTGCAAAAAACTTCTTACAGACCTATTACGCCAAGGTGTTGTGAAAAATATGATTTCACCATATTATAGGTATTTGAATTACCTTTCCAAATATGTTTATTTCATATCCTAACTCCATCCATAGCTCTTGGAATCACTTCCCGAAGTTCAGTTGCTTTTTTGGCCCTGTGCACTGCTTGAGCCTGTAAAAAATTTGATTGCATACCTATTGCGCCAAGGTTTTGTGGAAATTTTGATTTCACCATATTATAGGTATTTTATTTACCTTTCCAAAAAGGTTTATTTCAGCTCTTAACTCCATCTAGAGCTCCCAAAAATCACTTCCCGAAGCTCAACAACTCTTTTGACCCTGTGCGCCGACTAGGCATAAGAACCCTATTTTTGATGAAATTGCTCCAACTCCTCTAAATATTCCTAAATAACTTCCATGATGTTACTAGACCTCCAATTCACGTCCATGTTGAATTTAACTCCTCTTTTCCACTCCAGGGGGTTGCACTAGTCCGGGGAAGGCCAATGGTAGTCCTTCCCACAACTGCCCAAAAATAACATTCTTCAAGAACTCCTAGAATCACCTAGGGGGGTTGAATTGAATTTCCTCAATCACCTATGGGAATGATTTAACACCATCTGGGAGGTCATTAGAATGATTGAGTAGACTTGGGGTGCCTCAGAAGGGTAAAACATGAAAAAATTAGCACATGTATCATTTTCATGCTTGAAAATTGTCAATTTTCATGTTGTACATTTGTATGACAACATACATGTAGTTATTACTTGCTATCAAGTGTGAATTTCCCAAGAACCACCTAGGGCACGATTTATACACATATGCGTAGAACTACATGGATTGTGAAATGTAGTGTAGTGTCTGGATCGTAAGTTCACTTAGTCAGGTGGCTATCGGGGTTAGTCCAACTCCCCATTTGCATATTTTTCTTTTTAGGATTTGATGTGTTTTTGGGTTTTGTAGGTGATTCTTTCTTATTGTATGTTTCAGGTGAATGAAAATGAAGTGTAGCAACAGTCAGGTCACAAGCACTCAAAATAGGTCTATGGCACCCCAGGCACCCCTAACCCTGCATAGGCATCCTGGTGTTGGCATTTCTGACACTCTTGCATTTATTTGGGTTCATTTGTGATGTTGTGAGTCCCATGTTCCATCAATTTTCTAGCTCAGCTCAACTTTGACATCATTCATAATCAACCAAGTCTTTTTATCTCTTCATTTACAACTAGGTTTTTGTATTTTCTAGCTTGCCTGTTTGTGTGTCAAATATATATATAATTATTTATATAATTTCATTAGTATATATTTAGATTATAACATTTATTTATTTCAATATTTACTTAATCATTTGTGTTATATTATTACATGAGGGGCTTTGAATATGAGGGTTCCCACTGATAGCACACCATTCCAACATTGCAATCTAGATCCAACCACTACATTACCTTTTTTAATTTACATTACTATCCATCCTGCTACCGATCCACAACCCATGCACTATCCAGAAAACCTACCTCCACTCGAAGGAACTATTTACACATTAGACATTGTTCTATCTGCTTCAAAATACCCCCTCCTTCTACTACTACTATGGTAATTTTTAGGGCTCTATCCATGCATCCAATGTCATACCACTTTCCATTACATCCTTCTAAGAAACCTAAATCTACGGTACCTCATTTCACATGCACTCTTTTCATAAAAAATGTTTTATGGTCACACATTCCATTTGATATTTCCTACTCTGACATTTTTGCATACTCGATGGCTTTACTCGGCTTTGGTTAACACTTTCTCATATCTTACTGCCATCTCATTCACTACATATATATCATGGACATGCTTGTATTACTACTGCTTATGGCCTCTGAGTATTTCATCTCTCGGTCTTTGTTGCACATACTTTGTGTATTTCACCACTTACTCTTGACCAATATTTGCTTGACTATATTAGTGGCACTTTAGATACCGACCATATTGATATCTCGTTCCCCATGCCTTTTGTACAGGTTTTCATTTGCAATGACTCATTTCTAGGATATTCACAAAACCTTACTTGTTGGTATGCACATGGATTTCTGTTACCACCTTTCACTAATGAGGAATATGCAATGAGCATGTATAATCTACGCCGTAATGGATCCTTACTTTGTCAACCACATAATATTGCTTATCAAGTCTTGGATGTGTCACCATTTGGTTTTTACCATGACAATGATGATCTCTTAGATGACGTGACTTGATCAATCTTAATACCACACACTTGGGGGGGGCATCATACTTATTCTTCCCCCCCTTTTTAACATTCTCGAGTTTCTTACATACTCTACACTTCACATCTAGTCTCTCACTCACATCATGCACATCTTGATACACCATTGTATCATCATTACCTAATGACATACTCTTGTATTAAAATTCACACTTGATTGTTGAGGGCATATTACACTTGTGAACCTCACCTCATCCACACTAAAAATTTAACACTCAACCATTCATGACACATCTTTTTTGTGCATGTTCAATACAACACACTACCCTATGATGCAATCTAGTTCCGCAGTTCATACTCGACTACTGAGGAGGAATTTATAAATGAACCCCATCTCATACATATTCACATTCACTCAAGGGGAATGTGGATCATGTCACACTCACTTTGAATTCCATTCCATCTCCACTCATCTATAGCAAATTGCATATCTTGGTTGCACATTGTTTTTGCTTACTTATACTCACATGTTACATATTTCTTATTATGTTAGCTAGATACATTGTATGTCATTATCTTTTCTATATGCACATGCATGTTCAATTACCTTATAGTTGTGATAACATACTTTAGACAGATAGATACACACAACATAGATGTTTGGCACAATATCTATTTACCAGTCCCATAATGGCTCCTGGGGTATCCCCTTTTACACACACTTCAGGTGTTATTATTTCGATTTATAATACTTCCCATTCATACTATCACACTACACTATATCAGATTATACACATTTTGACATACTTTCTAACATGTTAACGGGTGCTTCTTGTGTAACATTTGTCTCACAGGAACTCTTTGCTACCATGGTTGGTTTATTACATTGTTTGTTATTATCCATCATAGCTTGTCATTGTTTGCGGTATTTTCCCTTTGTCTTGTGTGTACAATGTATGATTTTGGACAAGTTGGCCTTGATTGTCTTACGCTTTCATGAGTTATTTCCCATGCTTAAAACTTGATTTTCATAGTCTAATTTGTTTGCATTATTGATTCTCTATAATGTCTTCTTGATTTCTAGCTTACACATTCTCTTCTACATGCATATTTATATTGCTTGTACTAAAAATTGTTTCCATCTACTTTGTTTGCATGTGCCTTGGTTTCTACCAAGCACAACTCCCTCCCCTGTAAGGCATCAGTTTCAACATAACATCTGGTCCTTTGGGCTGCATACTCCTTGTGACGTCGCATACACAAAAAATGAGGGGGACATCCATTAGGTGAATCAGTCACCCCCATATAATGTTTCATAATCATAATACAACATAGTTCAGTTCACAGTCAACACAACATTTAGTCTCAGCAATAATCCAGAACTTAACTCTGGTCCTTAGCACAACACAGACATTAGTTCCTAGACACAGATAATAGTGCTTAGGATCCCTTGACCCTTCTTGGGAACCCCGTGAACAGGGGAAATTATACAATTTTTCTCAGCTCAGTACAATTCATAGTAGTTTTACACAACAAATTTTAGAGGACACCCAATCCTTTAGCACTCAACATGCATGCATTATAATTTCTTTTCTACTTTTTCATTGGATCAAAATGGATCATATTTTTACACACCATATGTAGTGGTGTTTACACTTTAGGAAGTAGTCAAAGGTTGGAGAATAACACTAGACCTTTCTCCCTATACTTCTTTCATACTTTGCATGAGATCACCCAAGAAACTCGTACTCGGTGCAACTAGCATGAGATCACCCAAAAACATTATTCTACAACATCTTCAAGACCCTTTCTGTCTCTTTCACTTATCATGGATCAAGTGGACATGTTCATTTTCATATTTTTACATAATTTCATACATATTTCTTATGCGTATTGATCAAATTTTCATATACATGACTTTGACTACTTGTTCGTTCTTCTCTTTTTCAGGCCCATCAATCATACATCATCATAAATCAAACAACATCAACAATAGGTACACTGTGACATCTACACATACACTCTTACCCTAAGATCTTCAGCATCATTTTTCACTTCCTCTTCTCTAGCTTCCATGCTTCACTTTCTATCACTCCACGCTTTTCCTTGTCTTTAAGCACAGTTTCACCATCAATCTACATGGTTATTAGGTACACATCTATTATCTAATTTATGTTATCAAGCATTCAATCAAAAACATAAAGTGGGGGCAAATATAGACACTAAATCACTCACTTTGGGTATATTTCTAGTCTTGATCACACATCACTATTCATATGATTCCTAAGCAATAAAAGTACTAATAAACCACTATATTTGGCCTCTTTGCCTGCTTTCTATTTTCTCTCTTGGTATTACACTCCTTTCTCAATATATCTTTTCATACTTTGAAATTTATAACTCTAGACACCAGCACCCAGCCAAGACACCAATGCCCAAGCGCCGTCGTCCCAACTAGGCACCCCCGATCTCTTTTTAATTTGCTTGCATCTTTTGATTATTTCTAGCTATTTGGGCATCTTTATTTTTACTAGTTTTTGATTTTAGTGGTTGATTAAAAAATTCAAACAATGGAAGCATATAAATACAAAGCTATGTGATCATGATAAAGGATGAAGCACTAAACATCTACTATCTCCACCTAAGGCTACATCCACAGGCCATTACAAGAGCATCCAAACATCTATCTAGCATCCATACAAGGGATAAGGTAATTCATTCTTCTACATACACTTCATAAGAGGGGAAGTTCATTTTTCCATGCACACATCTATCTACATTTTCTACATATAGCCATTGCTCGCTATCAAGTGCAACTCACACAAGAGCCACCTAGGGCATGATTTCTACACACCACAAAACTACATGGAGTTTGAAATGTAGTGTATCACCTGGATCGTATGTTCACTCAGCCAGGTGACCACCAGGGTCAGTTCAACTCCCCATTTTCATCTTTTTCTTTTTATGATTTAATGTTTTTTGGGGTTTTCCAGGCGCTTCTTTCTTATTGCAAGTTTCAAGTGAATAACAATGAAGTGCATCGACATATAGGCGATCAAAGTCAATAGCCAGTGAACATCTCGCGACCCTGTGAAATTATATTTTGTAGCTTCTAAGTAGTCACATGCACCCCAAATAGGTTTCTAGCGCCCCCGACCCTTCATAGGTTTCATGGTCCTGGTATTTATGAAACTACTACATTTTTCTAGGTTTATTTATGATGCTCTAAGTCCCTGTTCTATTAGTTTTCCATCTTGGCACAACTTTGACATCATTTTGAATTAGTTAAATTTGTTTTCTCTTCATTTGCAACTAGGGTTTCATATTTTCTATCTTTCGTACTTGTGTTAAATATGTACTTAATTTTTTATATCATTATGCTGGTATATATTTAGATTATAACATTTATTTATTTCAATATTTTTTTTAATCAACATTGAGCTAGCAGTTGGATTTTTGAGATGGTGAGCCGATCAAGCTCATGAAGGCAAGGGAGAGAGGAGAGGATTGGTATGTTGATCAACTAGGTGAGTTGGATATGGATCTGATTAGATGGCGGTCATACCATGATTTTCCCGTATGACCTGGAGTTGATATTAAACTATATGGGATGAGATAGATTAGATGGGTACAGGGGAGGCAATCTAGTTTCCATGAGTTATGCGATAGTTCAAGGTTGTTCAAACAATATAAGGAGAATCTATTAGATATAAATGGGATGAGGAAGAGAGATTCTTTCCTAGTTCGATGATGGAAGATCCTCTTGACAAGGATGGAGCTCCATGGGATGGTATTTGTAGAGTGGATGACGATGGCATGGGAGACCTAAGCGATGGAGGAGAGATCTAGGTTAGGATTTGATGAGGAGGAGGAAGATCCAACTGATGAGGGTAGAGATGGGGGGAGCAACAATAGAGATATCCCACATACAGGTGGAGCGAGATAATGGCCTTTAGCAGAGAGATACAATGTTATAGGAAGTGATAGGGTTATGCTAGGAGAGGGACCTGTTCATCCAGTAGAGAGACCGATATAGGAGACAAAGAGAGGCCTGTAGAGCCCAATTTGGAGATCTTCGTCCTATAGTTATGAAAAGGTCAGAGAGTGGGGCACTAGTGGCGTTATAGGGAGCTAGTCAGATGGAACCATCGAATATTATCCCTCCAGAGCAATACAAGGCACTAAGAGAGGATGCACACTATTATGAGTGCATTGTGATATCAAGTCTTCCACGTGTGTCGAGATATGTGACATACCTTATAGAGCATTAAAGAGTAGAAGGTTCAACACAACCATCACCATCTGGTATCATAGACAACGTAGTGTAACCAAGGCCTAGAGGTAGGAGGAGATGGATAGGGAGATGCACATACACCTACCCCAGGAGGGAAAGGTTTGACATTGAGATTATTTGATGTTCCATTCACATAGTAGGTGGACATTGTATGAAATTTTTTGATGTATATATTTTGAGATAGAGTCCATAGAGGCCTATCATGGATGTATGTACATGTTTTGATATATATGTATATATATGATTTTGTCGTGGTTTATCATTATTTGTATGATGTTTTATGTGATGGATGTGGATTACTTTATTATAACATGGATATGATTTCTATATATTAGATGTGATGTATATTTGACGATGTGATGTTTTAATTTCATGATTTGATTATGTTGATTTGATGTTGTTATTTGATGTTTGATGATGAGATGTATGATGAGAACATGATTATGTGATATTATTAATTAGATGAGATTTATGTTAGAGTAGCATGATAGAAATGTTTATGATGTGGTAGGTATGAGATGACATGATTTGGACTAGAGTATAAATGATAGATTTATATGTGGATTTGTAGATATGAGTTTAGATTTTATTAATAGAGATAAATGTGAGCAGAGACGAGATGATATTATCCAGATTTAGAGGGGAAAGATAATAGCATAATTAGATAGAATGTGACATTTAATGGGGTGACAAAAACATGAGAAATTACATGTAGTCATAAAGTGGAGAGTACATGGAAAAATATTCCTTTGAATAGGATTGGAGGTAAACATGAAAGGGAACAATGCAAAAAATTGCACTTACAACAATTAATAGGTGTTAACACACAACTAATAATAGTTAAGTCACACCTAAGGTCATGAGGAAAATATGGAGTGTATGATTATAAAACATACTGTAGACATGACAAAGGGAGTAAGATGGAGCTTATATGGGGGAAAATAAGTTCTCCTTGGATGGGAGTCCTAAGTCTACCACCCCAACTCTGAGTAATATGGTGCGAACTGATCAATGCGGGAAGTTAGTTGCAGATGGGAAAGCTGGTCGATGTGGGAATCTTTCCAAGGATGCTTTATTTTTATATTTTTACTCTTTCTTATGAGATTTGGAAGGTTTATCAATGCAGGAAGCCTTTTACTACCATGATATGGGTAGCCATCCTTTGAGGGAGTGGTCTACATTTTTCTTAATACTTTGGGATTTTGGATTTTTGAGATGACATGATATATGATATGCATAATAGTTGTCCTTAAAGGGATTTGTCTATACCTTTGAAAATTTTAATTTATATGAACAAAATGTCCTTTGAGGAATATATCTATTTTGGATATGATATTTTTTTTATAGGAACATCCAAAATTTTCAAATTTTAAGGATAGAGTTGGGGTTAGCCAAGTAACCCACTCGGGGAGGGGATGGTAAGGTGTAAAAAAACAACTTATGGATCCTTAGCATGGTTCTAATAAGTAGATAACCTGGTGAAAGTTGTAATGATTATGAGGTTCCCACCTAGAAGGAGGAAATTTTCCACAAGGAATATGATATGAGTAGAGCCGTGGTGCCCATATTCAAGGTCACATATGGGAACGTAACAGTAGACCACACAATTCCAACTCAGTAAGATGAGAGATGAGGGGGGATAATGATGGAAGTAAGATCTTAAGAAATGAATAAGACTATATTGGTAGGTATGTTAATAGTAGAATGGTCGTAAGTGCAAGGTTTTGAGGGGTTCTGTTTCTAGTTTACCATCTAAGAGATGCTTAACAATAGGATCCATAACCATACTTATATGTGATAATGTATGGTCCAATCCAATTGGGAGAAAAATTTCCATGTTGAATCCTTTCTAGAGTAGTGACATTATGATTTTATTTAAGGACAAGGTCATCGATGTTAAACTCATGTTCCTTGAGATGTTTTTTATAAACACGTTTGATATACTCTTGGTAGACATGATGATGTTGAAGAGTGCAGAGGCAATGCTCATCTAGCAACTCAAGATAAGATAGTCACTCTTGTCAATAATATTTGTAAGAAACAAAGTCGTGAAGGGACACGTGTAAGGATAGGATTTGGACCTCAGAGAGGAAGAATGAGCTTTAGCTCCATAAACAAGAGAGAAGGTAGGAGTTCCCATAGAGGTGGCAGATGCTAGTCCAATAAGCCCAAGAAGTGAAGGGAATATGAAGGTGTCAATTATGACCTGATTTATCAATAGTCTTGCTAAGGATGTTACGAAGGGTTTTATTAGTTGTTTTGTCTTGGCCATTAGCTTTATGATAGTATGGAGAAGAGAAGCTAATATTAATATTGAAATAATCGCAATGCTTCTAAAGATATTTTTTTTGAAGGAATTTTCGTTGTTCGTGATGATTTTATGGGGAATGGCAAAGCGGTAAATGATATGTTGATAGATGAAATTAACGATCTGGTTAGATCTGGTTGATGCAAGTGGAATTGTTTCCAACCATTTGGTGAAATACTCAATAGTAGTGATGATAGAATGAAGACATTGAGATGAATGTGGATTAATGAGGCCAATGAGGTCAAGTCCCCATTATGAAAAGGGAAAAAGGTCCTAAGCTGGATGTAAGGCATGGTTAGGAATGTAGATTAGATTGGAATACTACTGAGATTTAACATGCTTCTTAACATACTCACAACAATCATGGTTGAGGGAAGGCCAATAATAGCTCATGTAATGTTTGGTGATAACTAAAATTACAAAATGGACATCATAGATACCATCATGGAATTCTTAGATAGGTCAGATAGATTCAAAGGATTTTAGACATCGCAGAAGGATATCATTAAACCCACATTTGTAGAGGATGCTGCCAAGGATGACATATTGGTTAGCACATTGAAGGAATGACCTCCTACCATTTTTGGATAGGTTGGAGGGGAAAATGGATTGAGAAAGGTAATTAAATATTTTAGAATACCAAATATCAGAAGGATTAGATTTGACAATATTGACGTAACAGAGCTCACTGATGTGAGTTGGTTTGTCAATGTGATGAAACGATAATGGAGAGTTTAAGATGCTTCTGTGTTTTAAAGGGATAAGAGATGAAAAATATGTGATAGTTTTTGCAAAATGATTGGATGAACAAGGATGGTTTGAAGGGTGTAGAATTCGAAGGATCCAAGAAGGAATTTGAAAATGTCTTTATACTTTTGAAGGACCTCATTTTTACATTGATAGATGCCTTTGACTTGATTAGTGATGAGTTGAGAATCCCCATAGATTTCAAGGATTTGGACACCAAGTTAAAATAATAGTTTAAATACCTAAGATGAGGGCTTCATACTCGGACATATTTTTGGTGCATTCAAAATTAAATTTTATAAGCAATAAGGATGGGGAGTATCCCAAGGATGAATAATAATGACACTGATTCCCCCCTTTTTGACACTTAGATCCATCAAATAAGAATGTCATCTTATGGGTAAAGAACTCTTGATCAATGGTGTTGATAGTTTGTTTGGAAATTACTCATGAGGAAGGTGATTATCAAGAAGATGGGTGTTAACTAGCTGATCTACAATAGCTTGGCCCTTGATCGATTTCAGAGAGATTAATTCTAGGTTAAACTTGATCATGAGCATAAGCCATTGAGTGATGTGATCACTATGATAAGGCTTAGAATGCATGGTTTTGATAAGATGAAATCTGGTGACAACCTAGGTCTTATGATTAAGAAGATAATGGTGAATCTTGGAGGTAGTGAAGAAAAAGAGCGTAACACAAATTTTCAACTCTTAGTGTAGTGAGTCTCATACTTGTGAAGGGTGAGACTGATGTAATAGACAACCTGCTCCCTGCCTTTCTCATCATAGATGTGCCAACATGGCCCCCTAGAGCTTACTTGGAGGTATAGACATAGAGATAGAAAGGATTCCCCTCATGTGGAGGTGTAAGTATAAGTGAGGATAGGGAGATAATGTTTTATATATTCAAAGGATTTTTGGAAATTATCATCCCATTGGAAGTCAATGTCCTTGTGAAGAAGATGGTGAAATTTTTGGTAAAAATTATAAAGTTGTGAGATGAAGCAGTGGATTGATTAAAGTTGGCCTTAAAGACTATGAAGATGATTTAGATTAGGAGGGGGCATCTTGAGGATGGATTTTATTTTGACGGGGTCTACTTCAATACCCTTGGTAAACATGATGAACCGAGGAGTTTATTAATTAGAACTCCAAATACACAGTTGGCTGGATTGAGATGAAGGAATAAGTGGATAAGATGCTCGAAAAGGACTTCAAGGACATAAAGGTGACCACATCGATGCTTATATTTACCCAAAAGGTCATTAACGTAGTCCTCTACCATTTGATGGATAAGGTAGTGGAAGATGTAGGTCATGGCCCCGCTTATAGGTGGATCCATTTTTTTTTAAAACCAAATGACATGACACAATAGCAGAAAGTTCCCCAAGGAGTGATGATGTAAGTCTTGTGTTGGTATTCTGGTGCAATGAGGATTTGATTGTACCTATAAAATCCATCTATAATGGAAAGCATCTTATGGCTAGAAGTAAGGTCCATGAGTTGGTCGATATTAGGAAGAGTGAAATTTTCTTCAGGGTAAGCTAGGTTTAAATCTTGAAAGTTAGTACATATACGGAGCTTGCAAGAGGATTTGGAAATAGATATTATGTTGGAAACCCATTGTGAATAGTCAATAGGTATGATGAATTTATCTGAAAGAAGGCATTGCAACTTCTCTTTGACAAGGAGGGAAAATCGAGGGTCCATGCAGTGAAGCTTTTGCTTGACCAACTTAGCATCGGGGAAGGTAACAATGTTATGGAAAAAAATGGAAGGATCAAGGCCCAAAATTTCAATGTACAACCATGAAAAGGCTTAGATAAGTCGAGAAAGGAACATGATGAAAGAGTCAAGCTCCTGTGGATGAAGAGATTGACCCACTTTGAGGATGAAAGGATCTTATAGACTCCTAATGTTGATGTTAATGGTGGATTCATTAAGAAGGGTACATGTGTCTGGCAGTAAGGTATTATGAAGATAGGAATATTCTTCCCTAATGTAATAAAGGATGGAATCATCATTGGTGCATTGGAGAATGTTTATGGTAGGGGAATATTCCTCTATCATATCTGAAAATTGAAGAGGGAGGGACCTAGTTTCACCTTCACAATGATAAGTGACCAGTACCCAAGGTAATGGTGGAGATTAAAAAAAAGTGAGAGGATATGTACATGGTGTTATCCATATCCATAGCCTCGTGGTATGGTGAATATGGAGGGTCAATGTCTATGAGAGCTAAAGAAAGTGGGAGAGGGTTGGTAGATTGTTCCTTAAAACCTAATCCAAACTTTTCATGAGACTTGCGAGATTAGTCAATGATGAGGTCGTGCATGCCTTTTTCATAATGTCCCATTCCAAATCCTTTCCATGTGTAGTGATGGAGATAGGTATATGCAAAGTATTTTTGTAAAGAAATTCGAAGCTATTGGTATATGGTTTTGTGTGCAGTTGAGCATCAATGTGGGAGGAAGGGAGATCGATGCCACCATAGATGAGGTTAGCGTCCCTGATGTCAGGTTGACACATTGTATCTTTATCAAGTCTACCAATCTATGCAGTGTGGGAAGAGCATTAAGCATGAGAAGGTGATACTCCCCCAACGAGAGATGATCCATCACTTTGTATAAGGAGTCATCAATGGGAAGTTTAGACATGGAGACAAATGAGCTAGTGGATGCTTCATAAGAATTTTTTTTTGGTAAGAAGCACATCATTCGGATGATAAGTCATGTGACATTCTTTGAATGGAGGAATGTCTCCCAAAGGAGATTCAAGATTTTCCCCTCATGTTCATATTTGATACATTGATGAAGGGTGGAAGGGATGCAACACATGGTGTGAATCCATGGTCGTCCAAGTAGGATATTGTATTAAAACTCCCCTTCTATGATATATAAGACCTCATGGAGGATTTTTCCACCAACATGGATAAGAAGAATAACTGTGCCCAAAGTGGGGGAAACAACATCATTGAATGCACGAATAATTCAAGGTGATTGGGTGATGATTGAATTAGGGAGCTTGAGCTAATCAAAGGTGTGGGATGAGATGATGTTTATGCTAACTCTAATGTCTATCATGGAATGAAAAATGAATGTGTCATTGATACACACAATGATGAAAAGGGGAAGGTCATGTTCTTCAAGTGATATGTTGGAAATTTAAATATTGTCAAAAGATACGACAGGTGGAAGCAACAAGTTCTCCAAAAATAGTCCATAAAGGGATGAGTCTCATTTCTAGGGGTAGGGATACATTTAAGAGCTTTGATAAGATATTTCCTATGATCAGGGGAGCTTTGTATGAGCTTATAGAGAGACATCTTAATTGGGGCTTGATGAAGTTATTTCATAACACTTTGTTTTATAGCAGTAGGACGAGGGGTGGCTAATATAGACACTTTAGGTTTTGATGAAGAAGGAGGAGGAGTAGGCTCACTAGAGGGAACAATGACAATAAATTTTGATTTAGATTGAGTAGGTGGTTGAAAGTCATGGAGATGAGAATGGGTGGTAATCTGAACAACATTAATAAAGAGAGGAGGGCCTTCTTTGGGAGAGGTAATTTTTGGAGGAGGGATAGTGACGAAGGTCTTGGATGAATGAGGAGATTCAAGAGATCTTAGGTGATGAAGGTTGGGATTGAAGAGTTGTTAGGGGAGGTTATGAATTGGTAGATGGAAGAGGGTGATCCTTCAATGAGAAGATCATCCTCATTGTGATAAGATTATGGATGAGTAGTTTGAAGGGCCTTACAATGTTCGAGTGTCATGTCCTAGAGCATGATGATATGCATAAATGAGGTTAGAATCAAACCATGAAGGTCTTAGGCCACGTGGATCAAAAGGTTTGATAGGTGGGAGGGTGATTGTAGATGCTTGGAGTAGACATTGGAAGATTTCTGTGTAGGAACCGATGGGGGTTTTAAAAGAAGAGGTTGTAGATGGAGTGGTTTTAAAAATGGTACAGATGAGGGTAAGAGGGATGGTTTTCTTCAATGAGGCTTTATAGGAGCCTTAGATTCTATCTTGGAATTAGAAGGAGAAGAAGGTGATTGTGTCTTGGTTTAAGTTTTGATGATTGGTGACTTAGATAGGCTTGGATTCAGATTTAGATAATTGGGGATGGTGGATGATTTTAAAGGGGAATCAGATTTGGAGGAAGGATTAGATTGTTTCAACTTAGTTTTATTTTTTGATAATGGGGGTCTTGGATGGAAGGTCTTGAGCATCCATAAGATGGATGGAGATGCTCCTAAGAGTGATGGTGTATGACATTAGATTGCTTAGGAGGGTTAGTCTTGGGAGGAGGGAGATCCAACTTTTTGTGTGGATGTGTGAGGGATTTTTGAATGGGTATGACCAAGGTTCTTATAATTTGGTTGTGAGGATTTTCCTTTGGCAAGAATGATGGAATGATTTTAACCAAGGGATCTGTAGAGGTAGAACCCAGGTAATGTAGATTGTGTTGTGAATAGGTGAATATTGAAGGTGAAATTGGTTTTTGTATGATGTGCTTAACGAGATCCAAAGGGGTTGTAGATTGTATATGTCTAGGATTTGTTGGTGTATGAATGATTAGACTTGTAGATGGGGATGAGAGTATCATTTGTAGCTATATTAAGCATGGGGGTCTCTACATAATATATATTTTCAAGAGGATGGTATGGATGTGAACATAGATTCAGATGATGATGTGGGTATGGTCATAGTAGTTGACATGATTGGTGTGGAAGTGGGTATGGATGTAGGGAATATGTGATGAAGTCTGTTAAGGTAGGTATTGAGGTAGATATAGGTGAAGGACTAGATGTGATAGTGTGAGGATTTGGATAGATATGGATGGGAAAGTGGGTGTAATTGGGATTGATGTGGATGTGGTAGTTGTGGACATAGTCAGATGTAGATATAATAGGTGTAGGGATAGTTGTGAATGTTGATGAAGTTGTGGGTAGGGAGAAAAGTCTTGAAATAGACAGTGGGTGATGGACAAATGAAGAGATGATGGGCATAAGTGATGGTGTTGGATCTTGGTTTATAGTATTAATTGTGTGGGCATTAGGTATCCTGTGATGTGGGGGGTGGAGTTTGATTATTAGGTGGATGATTTGGAAAGGTTTGTTTGAAGACATCGAGAGGTTGATTAGGTGGTGCATTAGGATTATCCACTTGGAGGTCACCATAGTCTATGATTTTTTGGAAGAGATCTTTAAAAGTGTGACACTTTTCAATGTCATGGTCATGTAGACTTGATGATACTTACAGTAATGTTCTCTGTAATACCATGCTTGTTTGGGTTGTGATTCATCAAAGGTTCAGATGGGAGGAAGTCAAATAAGATGGACCGACCATTAACTTGTCAAATATTGCACTATAAGATTACCCAAGAGGGGTATAGTTAGGAGGTGTTCTAACAGCTCTTTGCAGAGGCTCTCGTGTGAGAAGTGGATGTGGAGGAATAATTAACCACGATGGCATTAGCGGCATTCTTAGATTTGTCACCATGTGTGGAGGACTTTAGTGAATTCAGGCTTGGTTTATTTGATCAAAGTTTGAGATGGCCTTGCTCAAGGGTGTGAAGTTCAAGTTTACGTGAGCCATGGTAAATGCCTCTTCAAAGGTTTGGAATGATTGTATTTGAAGAGTAGAGGAAATATGCTTCATACAAGACCATGAGAAAATTTCAATTAATTCAGTTTGTGGAAGAGAGAATGATAGTTGGTTAATATATACCATGCCATCGTGTGACGAAATCCGTGATAGATTAATCATCATATTGTCTAATGGCATAGAGGTTTACGATAGTTGATATTAGGCATGTGCAATATTGATTGAAAATTGTTCTAAGAATAATTGTGCAAGTTGGGTGAAAGAAAATAATGAATGTTGTGGGATGTCATTGTACCAATCTAATGCAGGACCGACCAATGAACATGGGGAATGTATGGAGCATAAGGTCTTGATCATGAGAAATGATGGTAACATGTGTGCCTAAAGAGCATGAAGGCACTATTTTGGGTCCTCCTTGCTATTGAACTTAGAGAATTTTGAGTATCTCCTGATGAGGAGGATAAGGTTTTACGGGGACTGATGGATTGATAGATTTATTACAAATCTATTCATATGAGAAGGTGGTCTTGGATCCCAAGGTAGCGGCTTCAAGAAGATTACTCAGGATTAGCCATTCTACTCAATAATTCCTACATGGGATCATTAGATGGATGGGGATGAGAAGTTGAAGGATGAAATTATGGTATGTATGAAGTAGATGGGTTATGTTATGAATAAGGGGTTGATATGTTTGAGGATGAGTAGGTGTTGGTGGACGTGGTTGATAAAGGGGTATGTAATTAAATGGTTGTGATTGAATGAGTTGAGATAGATGTTGTTGTTGGGAAATGGGTGACATGATAAGATTGATGAGATTGTGTTGGTTGTTGAGAGATGTGGACATTAGTATTGGCTTGGTATATGGGATGAGTTGATATGTAAGTAATGGGGGGTTGGGATGTTTAAGTGGATAAGTTGGGAAGTATGTAACGCAAAGCACCTTAGAGGAGGAGGTTGATGGGTCTAAGTTTGAATTTAGAAGGATGGGTTTATGAAGTGATCGCATTTGTACATGAACATGGGAAGTGGAAATAAGGGGTAAAGTTGGGTTATGTTGTTTAGATGTGAGGAGGAAGCAAATGAGACTCTTGTGATGATTAGATAAGAGGCACTCATAACTCATAGTAGATGAAGATGTGATGGGGATAGAAGAGGCAATATTAGTGCTAATGCGAGGATAAATTAGGGGGAATAAGCACCACCAATTGAATGGTTTTGGTGATTGTGAGGGATTTCAGAAAGAATATTGACAAGGATCAAGATCATGTTGCACCATGGAAAGTTAATTCATATCTCTAGGGAAGAATATGACAAATTGTGATTTGAGAACTTGCATGGATTCAAAATGTGAATGATAAGCATACATTTGTTGGATAGGGGGTCCATCAAGAGGAAGGTTAGTATATTTTTGATGGAGGTAATCATGAAGAGAAACTGGGTTGGCATCGAGAAGCTCTTGGAATTCCACACATCCATGAGGGATGGTAGGAGGCCCAAAAGATTTGATAGAGGTGTCGAAAGGGGGTGTAGTTGGTCTAAATGGGATGGAGTGATCATAAAGAAAGGGGTTAGTTTCAGCATGGGTGTTAGGTTGGATGATTTGAGAGTCTTGAAGAGGGGGAATGTGAAACATTAGTTGAATAACCATGGAAGAGGGGATCAAAGGGGTGGAAGAAATGATAGAAAGGGAAAAAGTTTTTTGGGAGGTAATAGCAAAAATAGGAATGTTATTAGATGACATCGTTTGTTCCATTTTTCTTGCTTGGGAACGTGTAATAACGGGCATGAAACAAAAAATAATATAAGAAACTAAGTTTATTTCTGATTAGTTAAAACAAGTCATGCAACAAATTTTTTATTACCTTGATTAGTAAAAATGTGAAAAGAAATGAAAAATGGGCTTTAAGGGAGCCTAGTAAATGGCCAATCTATGGATGGTTTTAGGTAGTTTTGGATGGAGTCCTTGATATATCTGAAGGTATGTGAGGCATGAATCTGTGTTGGTGTCAGTATGAGGCTTGGTATTGTGGCATACTACCTCACTTCACGGTCCCGCATCGATAAGAGAATCGAGTGCTTAGTCAATATATCTCCCACCAACTTATTTATACTCGACCAAAACACTGACTATGCTTTCCTATTGGGTGATGAAATCCCAATAGTTCCACCTAGGAAGAAGATGTTTAAGATGTGTAGAATTGATGTGTGTATTTTGGATGTGTATGATAAGAGTGTATGCAAAGGATTAACCTCATAATTAGACTAGATTGCCAAATGTATATGAAGGTTCTATTTAGATCCAAAATGAAGTGTTGTGTTTCGATAAAAATAATCAAGAAAAGAAGGAAAGAAGTATGTAAAAGAAGAAAATAGAGGAAAAGAGGAATACCTGGATAACACTTTTCCTTTTTATTATTCATTTATTTTTAAAGTAAGTAAATCAAACCAAGAAAAGTGACCCATGCACACATGCAAACAAGCAACACTCCTACCTGCGAGGTTAGTATAATATGGATAAAAGAAAATTGAAATGAAAGAAAAATGAAAAGACTCACCAAAAAAGGGTGGGTCCCACCGGGTGTGCAAGAATTTTGGACAAATTTCCTCATACCTGTTTCAGACTAGTGAAATTATAATAAAAAACAAATAACTCCAAATATGAGAGGGTTTAAGGTACCTCTTGATGGGATGACGATGAATATAGAGATGAAAGAGAGAAATCCTCCTCACAACAAGCTAAATGACCTACTAAACAAAGAGAACTCAACACAAAAAATGGATTAGTAGATAGGTGGGTGGGTTTCCTAACAATGCAAGTCCTGAGAAGTGAAAACTTACTAGGATGGATGTTAACCCACTTCGTGATAAAGATAGATAAAAATTATTGATGAATTGGATGTAGTAGATAATTGAACTGAAACAGAAAAGATGAGACCAAGAAAATGAAGTAAAATGTAGATCTAGTCTAAGTTAGTGCAAACCAAATCAAACCTGGGTGGTTTGACAGTGATCCAAGGCTATAAAGCATAGTTGACTATGACTGGGATAGTGTAGGAAGAAAATGTAGAATATCTGATCTGAAATGCCTCCTGAAGCCTGATCTGAAGCTGATATGAACTCATGATCATGTTGAAGTGCTATGAGAATACTAGATCTGATGAAAAAAAAGGATACAAGAAAAGTAATGAAATATGAAAAATACTTGACATGGTTGACAATGAATGATCCTGATCAATGGTGACTGGATCTAATGAATTTGGGATCTAGAGCTAAAAGTGTGCAGAATGGAAAGATTGGTGGATGCAGAAGGCTATGGGATCAAAGAGGGGATGAATGAAATAAAGCTGAAAAATGAGAAATGGGTTGAAAGTGAATGGGTAGGCTCGATGGTGACTAGGGTTGATATAGGGTTTGATGGAAAAATATGGATAAGAATGACGATTTGCAAATGGAAGTGAAGATAAGAAACATAGAGGCAAGACTTTGAGATGACTGCTGGACTTTTTAAAGAGATGATAAATAATAGGTGATAATATGGAAATGGTGGATCCAAGTATGCAAGGGAGAAAAAAGGACTCCAAATATCCAAGAGTGAAGAAAAAAACTCCAAGATGGTTCCAAGATAGTGATAACAACTGCAAAGATGAGAAAGAAATAAAGGAAATATTAAATAAAGATCAAAGTCTCCAAAGTTGTATCTTGGGAAAAATAGGGGTATGGGTGAATTTATAGGGTTGACGGTGACCCATATGGGTCACTAGCGACTGTGGAAATCCATTTATTTGAGTGGTGGAATGATGCCAAACTCGAGGCAAATTGGGTCTAAAGAGGACATATTAGGGTTTCTAGTGATAAAGATGAGATACAGTTTCTTAAGGAATATAAAAGGGTGGGTGAAAAGTGGAAAACATTAAATAAAGGCAAATGAGAGGTAAAATTATTTAATGAGGGCTTAGTAAGGATAAAAAGGAACATTTAGAGAGAATAAATGAATTAGACGAAAGTTTAGATTTAATTAAGGATGATTAGGGATGATTAGGGAAGATAAATTAAGGTTAATAATAAGATGGGATTAAGGTGGGAAACGATTAAGGGCATTAATGAAATTTAGAAGGGAAAGGGGTATTTAAATGAGAAGAGAGGTATGTATGTAGAAAATGGTGACGACGGGGAGTGAACGCAAGGTGAGGGACAAGGGATACCAAAAATTGGTGTCTATATTTGCCCCCCTTTTGTCGAGTGGTTTGCGTTGGGTAAACCACGAGACAAAAACTAAAAGTGATAGAAGATGATGATAATTGAGGTGCTCCCCCTCAAAATATGGATCAATGATATGAAGAAGAATCGATCATGAGTTTGAAAGAGATAGGTGAAAAAGGAAGAGATAAAAGGGTGGGAATGATGAGAAAATAATATGTCCCAAGTGGAGAAAGGATAAACAAAAAAGCAAAATATGGTGGTGATTTTGGAATCAATTCGGTAGGGAACAAAGTACAACCTCAAGGGAGAAGGAAAAAATGTATTACAGACCTATGAGTCAATGATAACCACAGTGATATGAAGGGAATCCAATGGGGATCCACTCAAATGGATGTGCAAGCTACATGACCGATGAGTCGAAGGTAAACATCAAATATGTGCAAATAAATGTGAAGATGGTCAAGACGAGGGTCACGACTAAATGCGGGGAATATAGGGGGAATGGGTCAATATGCATTTAGGTGGGACAAAAACAAGGAATGGCCATGAAGGTGGACTTTAAAATGAAATATGGTTCCCCAAGAGGGACACAAATATGGTTACAAAGCAAGCAACTAGGTGTATTGGTGAGATTGAGATGATCCCAATGGGATAAATAAAAAGTGTTATGAGTAACACACAAGTCAAAAGTGGAAGAAAAAATAATTTCAAAGAGAGATTAGGTGAAATAGGGAAAAATAGATGTTAAAATAATGTAAGAGAGGGTAAGATGACCATGCCTACTAATTAAATTTCCAATGTACAAGGATCACTCAAAGCTTAGTTTACGATTTTCCAAACACTAACCTTTAATCAATAATCTTGTGCTATACTATAAGTAACTTAAAATCCAACATGATCGGGTTAAGAGAGTTTGTGATCAAGCTAGGCAACAAGCTCAATATTCCAAGGACCAAGTCACAATACATATGGAACAAGCGAGCCAACTCATAGCATGGCCGAGTTACACTCCCACAATTCACCACCACATAACCCACTAAACATTCCAACTACTAACCAAATCAATTCCAATGTGAAGGAGGTCACGTTATGTGACAAAGAAAGCAAATGAAGTGATTCCCATGACCTGCCTTTCTCCAAGTAGTTTTTCAAATAGTTTGTGTGCCAAGATCACACTTTTATATTTTACAAACAACTCTGCCAATATGCTTTTGACACAAGGTTTCCAAAGTGTTCCACCAATTATTTTGTGTATAACTAGTAATTGTTTCAGTCCATTAAACCACATTATTTCAAGCATTTTTCAACAGTTCTCATGCAGTACCACTCATCTTTCCACGTTGTAACTAAACACTTCTCATACCAAACCAACACAAGTTGCTTATAAGTCTTGTCAACAGATCCATTTTGTGTTTAACCTGCACTTCCTTGTTGGTCTATGAGGCCACAATTTCTAATTTTTATTTATTTATTATATTCAAATTGTTTCATGATAATTCATCTCTTTAGAGGCCTTAAAAAAATTAACTCAGGGCCTTTCTGGGTGAATAAACCAACAACACAATTTTAAAGTTTATAAATTCAAAACAACAACTCCTTTTTGGTGCACACCTTGTAGTCTTCACAGTCCATGTGGCCACATTTGGGGCATATTATCAAATAGTTCCCAGTCCCTGCACATGCCAAGCTAATCCTCTCTACATAGTTATAATTTTCCAAACATTCTAGATGCCTTGCATTGGTCCAAGCTACTCTCATATGTGGCGTCCCAATTTAGTAAAAATAGGCCACATTTATAATGTTGTAATGAAAAATAAAACATATAATACTAATTCTATCCAATTCCAATATTAAGCTCACAACAAAACACACACGGCTAGAAGGGAAATGGATAACCATTTGTGGAGCCAGGTTCAACACCTATCAAATTTCAAATGCATTTGTTTACAATTTCTGACGCATTTTCATCAAAACCAAACTGGGCATACCTGAAACCAAAGTGTTCTAGGAGAGGACATTCCTTAGAGGCATTCTATCAATAGATCATGCACTTGGGTAATGCTTCCACAATTATCATGCAACTCTGATTGGGTAGCTACCCCTTCTAAAATTGTTGACCTTTTGAAGAAAAAAGTAAACTGTCCACACCACACCACAAGTTTAACTGACATGATCATGAAAATCTTGAATTTGGACACTTGATAGGAAAATGAGACAAGAACATAAGCTTACATGGTCAGGGTCATTACATGAGGCCACAATTCTTTCTGAAAGAGTAGAAAAGGTATGAGCATAAATCCAATCCTCAAAATTTTGCCAACAATACATTCCCTAACATAGAATAATCTCCAAAATCCTCTCATGGATGCTCAGGCATTAAAACAAGCATTCTCACCTTAATAAAAAATCTCATTATTTCATTCCTTGGAAAGAGGTTGGGCACAATTCTAAGTAGTTAGAGAAGAATTTTGGGAATATTTTATGATTTATATATATTTAATTGAATTCCTTTCTTATTGTTAATTTCATGGTTTGTTTTATTATTTAAATATTTATCTTTCTCGCACCTCAACAACTCAAGGAACTTATGTTATAACTTAATTATATTCATTTAAAAATTATTCAAATTACCTTTATTTATATTTGTAATCCAATTTGGTTAGTTCAAACATTAAGGTTATAAAATAAAAAGCATCTTAAACTCAAGAATCAAGAGTAATCCCAAGTTACAAGAAACAACATCACCGCACGAATTGAAGACATGAAGATACACTTTGTCTACGAAGGAGAACTCCAAGGTGCCCTCATTATTTTATTATCACAATAATTGAATTGAATTTATTGCTATTTTTATTTTGTGATCACCCAAAACACAATCAAATGACCACCCTGACCTGAGTATTTTTCAACAAACCATGCAAACCATCCAAGCTGGAGCAAGGGAAAAATTCTACAAGTTGGAGGGGTACTACATCCACCCTCCCTTATAAAATCATTATCCACAATGTGACACTCTCTAGATAGTAAGGGGGATGCACAAGCATGGAATTCAACAACAAAAAATTGTGATTAGTGAAAAGGGCTAGATTGCTAAAACACAACCACGAGCAAGTTAACCATAATTTAAGATTTCCTCAATTTCTTAATGTTCTGTGAAGATTGACATTAATCATTATTTTGTTACTCAAATTATCTTTTCCTTAATACTTTTTTTTATAGTTTCAAATCTCATAAGACCTCTTTAATCAATAGTTCAAAACCATAGGAGATTCAGATCCAAAGTTTTTTAGTCGTTTCAAAACATATTCACATGTGTTTTCTCATAAGGGTATTCACCATTTATTAGTTTCACCGATTGCATAGTTTATTTATTTGATGTTCACAATGTTATCACTTGTTAACGATTTTAAAATTCCAAGTTCCAATAGGTTTCCCAAGTAGTTGACCTCACTATTTCACCCAAGGTAAGAAGCACAATACAAACAACTCACATATCACATTTTTAACACAATTTCACAACTAAATCACATCAAAAGACCTATAACCCCACTATGGGAAGAAACATGTAGTCCACATAAAATAGAATTATCAACACATATGCCCCAAACATAGGTCCAATACAATTGTGTGTTTAACATATAATAAGGCAACACGTTTAGAACATATGCAAACACGTATCACATGACTCACAACCACAACTGTACCCACACAATGTCAAGATAAGGTCCAATAACATGTGCCAACAAGGAGGACCATCAAGCCTCAACATAACATTATATAATAGGAGTAAAAAATGAATAATGCATGTCAGTTCCATATGCCTCCTAAATCTCCATAGGCCTCCCAAAAAACTCCATATGCCTCCCAATAGAGAAAGAATCATAGTTTCAAAACCAAGCCAAGTCACTCACCATAGAGCCTCATTACCTTATTTCTCCATGTTGGGTCACTCACCATAGAGCCCCATCTCCTTATTTCTCCATATCAAGTCACTCACCAAATATTCCCGTCACTTTATCTCTCTATTTAATGAGGTCACGTCACCCTATCGCCCTAGGTACATAGAGTCTCGTCACCTCCATCCAAGTGGCATAATAACTTGTAGCTCAATACTACATGGCCCCATGACCCCTTTGGGGCATACCCTCATACAAAGAAGTTGGTCCATAGGTTCAACCACTCCATGGTGAATCCCATGAACCTATTCAAACACATCACAACATTATAGCAAACATATCAAACAAATTCAGATGGCAAGTGGCACAAAAATTAATCATTGGGCTAGGCTAGAAAAAATTTAACCTCAAAGCATTTTTCAAACTAAGAAAAATAAATGGATGTAGAAAAAAAAATCACGCCAATATTACTATTTTACTATATCACCGAGTATGTTGTTATATACATGGATCTTAAGCAATAAAAGTATTCACTGGTGACACAATCCCTTATCCATCCACTTGTTTTGATTGTTTCTACTATCTTTTTTTCTTTTACATCTGCCATTTTTGTACCTAGTTCTGGCTAGATCATAGGGATATCTATTTGTCTATCTTATGACATATGTCATCATTTATGCCAGGACACAAGTGCCCATTCTGGACAATATCGCCCAAATGCTCCTATCCATTCTTGGCGTTCATGTCCTCTTTGTTCTTGTTCACATTTTTGACATTTTTGGTCATCCTTTTTAGTTTTCTTATCCTTATCTCGATGTCATGGTTGGCATGTCATGTCACTAGTGTAAAAATTCAAACAAGAGATCCATATTTATATACAAAATATACAATATATTATATGGGTGGGAAATTCTAAGGATAATCCTCATCTACATACTATCACTACCATTAAAGGGATTGCATTTTGGGTTGTATGCTCTACATACACTACATAGGAAGGGGAAGTATATGAATTCCATCTCACACATTTGCATTTTATCTAGACATAAACCCGTTATCTTGGCGTCATTGGTGCGAGGGTAACCTAGGGACACTATTTCACACACAAGCAAAAATAACTACATGGAGTTTGGACTGTAGCGCAACACTTGCTCATAAGTTCACTCTTTGGGTGACTATCGAGGTCTGTCCAACTTCATATATTACATATTTCATTCCAATTTAATGTGTTTGTAAACTTGTGTAGGTAGTTATGGTTTTTTTTTCTAGGTTACATGTATCCTCAGTGATCAAAGTGTGAATAGCAGGTAATCAAGAATGAATAAGTGAAAAACCCTAGCGACATAGAAGAAATCAAATTCTAAGCACTTGTGTAGTCACCAAAATCTAGAAGAGGTCTCTGACACCTAAGTTCCCACATCTAAATCTATCTTCAAGTTCCATAGCTAATATCGAGAATTTCCAAAAATATTCCCAACCTTTTCATCAGTTGCTCTAGTTCAGATATGTTATAGGATAAATGTAAAACAAACAAGTCTTTATTATCTTCTATTTTCTTATAAGGTTACATCATTAGAGTACTTAATATCTGTATTCTATTGTATTTTATCATAGTAGTGACTCTAAAATTATATTTAATAATTGAATTTTTGTTAGCTCATTTGGTGAACATGTCTCTTATTCCAACTCCTTGCCCTAGGATACCCAAAACCCTCACGTCTAAAAATAGATCCTCTTTTCCCAAGAAATCTATGGATAACATCTGTGTGAAACCTATCCTTGATGCTACTAACAAAAGTTAAGCTTAACACTCTTTATCACCATGCTCAATGTGATTATAAAATCCTCCAACATCTTCTTGATCATGAAAACATCATTCACACTAGATTTCACACTCTAGCCTTTGCATAGTCTTTCTTGACCAAATATTTACTTCATGTTTTCCTTGTTCTTCAATAGTCACCCATGTTGCTCCACCTTCTTATAATCCTATTATAACACATGATAATACTCTCATAGATTTTATACTTGGTATTTCTTGTGACACTGTAGATACAAATAAGGTTACATCTAATATTAAAATGTACAAGTTCCTGATGTTATTTCTACTAGTAGTCAAGATGGATGAAAAGTTGTATCTCTTACTCTTCCTACTTCTGAAAGTACTTCTACTAAATGTAATTAAAAATATGATATTAGTACTCTTACCACTTCTCTATATGCTAAGGATAGTCTTGATGAAATAATTACATGTGAAAATATGTCTGCTAGTGATGTTGATTATGTTTCTGACCATGAACATGTTAGCAAAGACATTAATCCTCTTCCAAATTCTGAATGTGAATTTAATAATCCCCTTTCTCCTCTTTCTGAAGTTGTTACACATGATGATTATACTCCTACTATTAGTGTACCTCTTATCATTTCTTCTGATTCTACTCCTAGAATTTCCATTGATATTCCATGTTCTTCTCCTCCTATTCCTCCTCTTTCTTTTTCTTCTAAAGATGTTTTTCATGATGATTCTACTATTCCTACTAGTGCACCCCTTATCATCTATTATGATTCTAATTCTTGAATTTCCATCAATATTCCATGTTCTTATCTTCCTCTTCCACCTCTTTCTTCTTCTTCTACATATGTTATTCATGATGATTCTACTATTCATACTAGTACACCTCTTAATATTTTTTCTGCATCTACATCTAGTGGTCCCATATAGCCTTCATGTTCTTCTCCTCCTTCCCCATCCTCTTTTTCTTCTCACATTCCCGTGATCACTCACAATAAAAAACTTCAACCTCTCCATGTGCCTCTCACCTCTTTTACCATACCCTCACATGATATTCTATCTCTCATGTACATGTTATCAGTACTTTGCAAGCTTAATTTCATACTCTCACTCTTAAAAGAAAAGCCTACTATGCTTCCATTGATAATAATTATTTTCATGGAAATCTAATACCTAAAAAAAACCCACAATTCCATTTTCCCTAAAAATTTCATCATGCCTACATTTACATGTTTTGATGGCACTGACAACCCCTATTTGCATCGCAAGCATTATCATTCAACAATGGTTTCTTAAGTTAATGACCGCTTGCCCCTCAGATATTTTTGTCATAGTCTTATTGATCATATTCTTCAATGGTAAACTCATTTTCCTTATGGATCTATTAGCACTTAATGTGATATGGAGGATACTTTTCTTAGGTGGTTTATGGTTAACAATGGTCCTAGAGTTACATATGATTGTTTACCTACTTTTCATAAAGGAAGGAAATAATCCATTATAGATTACATTTTACACTTTAATTCTTGTATGCATAAGTTATTATTTGATCCCATTGATTTAGAAAAGCAATATATCTTTTTTCATGGCTTGATTCATGCATTAAAATATAAATTATGACATGACATATGTGCATATTTTATGCTATTTTGTTATAAATTTATAGATCTAGAATAAGATTTAATTATTGCACATGTTATATCACCTCCTTATAATACTATTTCTACTACTTCTCATTTTCCATTCGTTAAGCCTCCTCCATGGTCATTACATTTATTCCTTTGCGAAACTTTCTTCTTGCACCTGCACTACACATGCATACACCTAAGTCTTCTCCACATCTTCCTCGAGAACCATTGCAACTTCCACATGTGGCTAAGCCTCACAATGACTTACGTAATTTTCTTGATATGTGCCTCATCCTCTTTCCTTCTAATCAACATCATTCTCCTCATCGATTACATCGCCAACACGATCGCCACTATTGTAATTTTAACCGCATTAATGGCCACCATGAAAGTGACTGTTGTGCTCTACATGATAAATTACAAAAACTAAAGGAAACATGTGTCGTTTCCTTCATCTCTCCATCTTGTGAGTGGTATTTTTTTCCATTCTGTATAAGTGTTCTTCCACAGTTGTTCACTTATCTCTTCTACCCGCTTCTAAGGTTGTCATTTTTCCACCTCCCAAGATCATTATCCATCCACGCCCCTTCATCTAACTCATCCAATGCTACATCATTTCACCATCCTTACAATGCTACTACATCCCATTGAATCCCTAAGTTGTTGACATCTGTGCTTCCCACCACTACACCTCCCATGATTGACACCATTTCATTTGACACTCAGTTTAGCTCTTACACACATGTTGTTGATGCTTCATATGCTTCCACCATCCCTCTAGGCCTCTCCATGTTTGGTAGGTGACCTCCATATGATCACCTCATTACTTGATGACAGAATCTTATTCTTAAGGTTCTTACATGACTGTTGAGGGATCTGTTACAAAATTAACCTCTCTTCACTCATTCTCCAATCTCTGTGCTTTATGATCTATCTTTCTAGCATACACTCTCAAACCATTTCCTGATAACACACTCTTGGTCTATGGTTCATTCTTGATTGTCGAGGGGTCTTATACTAATTAGGAAATTATTTAAATAAATAAATGCTAAATATAATATTATGTAACAACGCATTAATATAAATAATTAAATACAGAACTTGGCCCAAGAAAATAAGTAATTAAATTTAAAATCCTAGTTGTAAATAAATAAATGAAAAGACTTAGATGATTCACAGTATTTTAAAAGGTATGTCAAGCTGGAAAACTACTAGAATGGAGGAAGATGATGTCACAATCAAACAAAGAAAGTTGCAAAATTGTCATAAATGCTAGGACCAAGGTGCCTATGCAGGGTCATGGGTGTTAGGACTTGTATGGGGCATCCGTGACTACTTAGAAAATGTGGAACTTAGTGTTATACGGTCGTGAGATGTTTTCCTATTATCACCTTTAATCACATGTATGTCATTGGAATTCATTGTTATTCACCTGAAACCTGCAATAACAAGAAACACATGTAAAAACCTCAAACTATATCAAATCCCGAACAAATAAAGATGAAAAATGGGAGGTCAGACTATCATCAATTGTCAACAAAGTGACCTAACGACCGAGCACTGCACTACATTATAGACCACATGTAGTTCTAAGTGTGTGTGTGGAGAAATTGTGCCCTAGGCAGCTATTGTGCATGTCACACTTGATAGTGAGAAATAGCTAGATGTATAAAAGTAAATAGATGTGTGGATGTCAATAATGAACTCCCCTCCTATGAAGTGTATGCACAAAAATATAGTCCCTTTCCCTTGAATGGATGCTAAATGTATGCTTTGATGCTCTTATGATAACCTTTAAATGCAACCTTAGGTTGTGATAATAGATGCTTAGTGTTTGGTTCGTTATTATGATTACATATCTTTGTATTTATATGATTCCCTTATTTGAATTTCATAATTAACCACTAAAAGGCTGACTAGTAAAAAGAAAAATGCCTAAATGGCTAGAAAAGACCCAAAATATATGAGTAAAGTACAAAGAGGTTGGGGGCAAGTAGAGGGGATAGGGGCACCTGGGCACTGGTGTCTAAGGTGAGAAATTCCAAATTATGAAAAGATAGACTAGGTCGGAAGGAGTATAAGATCGAAAGAGGAAACATAGAGCAAGTAAAGGTGGCCAAAAGCAATGATCAATTAGTAATTTTCTCACTTAGGAATCATATGAATAGTGGTATGTGACCAAGACTAGATAGATACCCAAAGTGCGTGATTTAGTGTTTACATTTTCCCCCACTTTAAGTTGTTTAGATAATTCTTGATAACATAAAGTAAATAAGGTATGCATACCTAATAACCATGTAGATCGAAGATGAAAAATTTACCAAGAGATAAGGAAAAGCGTGGAGTAATAAAATAGTGAAGAGTGGAAACTAAAGAAGAGGAATTGCAAAAAGTGATGATGATGACCCTAAGGTGAGAGCATATGTGTAGATGTCATGTTTGTACCTGTTGTTGATGTATCTTGATTGTGTTGATGATGTGTGATGTTACATGATTAATGTGACTACCACTTCCCATAAGGATAGACCTGCAAAAGAGAAGAATGAATAAGTAGTTAAATACGTGTATATGAAGCTTTCGATCAAAAAAGTATTGTAAGAATGTGAAAAGGAACATGTGCATTTGATCAATTGTTGGGATGATGAATTACAACCTAAGTAATGAAGGCACATAAGGTTAGGGTACGAGGACATGGGGCGCGTAGGAACGAGAAAAGATGTAGCAGAAAAGGGCGCGCACATGAAAGTATAACGTTGGGACTTAGCCATTTTGTTTACCACGGGATAAATATAGATGTTGAGTGTGGGGCACACATCAACATGAAGACTTGGAAGTGAAACAAGGATATTTTAGACAAGTGGAAGATAAAATGACATGCATAGTTTTGAGCTATTAATAGGATTATATATATAGTTTATATTATTAGATAATCTATTATTAACAAGCTTTCATGCATTTGTATTTATCTTTGTAACCGGCACATGGATATTCTTAGCATACAACCTATTTTTAGGATGCATTGGTGGTGAAAAGAAATTCCCCTATATGTATCATCTGTATGGTTTTCGTAATCTATGATTGTAATAAAGATATGTTGATGGTTTGGGAGCACATGACTCATGGTGACATTATTTTGTATGTATTCATATTCCATGTGTTACAATAACTAATACAATGAATATATGTGGTTGGATATTGGTCGTTGACATGTATATTTTTGGATCTTGCTCGGTAGAAATGATCTTGATTCTTGTTCAGTACATTCTTGCATATGGTTTTGAGCTAGATCAGTTTATGGTGTATCATTGCATGTTTGTTATGGATCTAGATTATGTATGTGTTTATCAAGATAACTCCTTGAAAAATATGCCATAAAAAAGGGACCTGGTACCCTTGCGTATTTTGGTGAGTTCTCAGATCTATTTGAGTGATGTGCTAGCATGCCTTGAGTTGTCTGGTAAAATAAAAGATTACATTTTGGTTTCGTTGTTGGGACCTCTTTTCAAGATATTTACAAGGATGTTGCATGATGAAGACTTACCAGTCGACTTTGGCCAGTATTGAAGATTGGGTAAAGAATTTAGAAAAAGAGTTTTCTCACATATTTAACACTAGACTTGAACTTGATACACATGCATGGGTTAAACAAAATTTGTATCATGAGCTCTATGAGACATTCTTTCACTATTTCTCTATAGAGCTGTATGAGTGGATGGCAACATACACATCAAAGAGGAATTGGAGGTATAGAGAACTTGTTTGGATGTAGAAAGACTTCCAAAATTTGCATGATGCTAATCTGTCTTGGACACACACTGTAGATCATTGGTGGAGTGGTGTTTTGTAGAGTTACACCTTGGATTACGTTGTTTATAATTATTCCTATCTAGAGGTTATTGAGTTCCAATTCTTGTGCAAACCTAGGGGATCTTATTTGCACACTATCCCTTTAGTGATTAAGATCTTGATTGTGACTCTAGATTTAGAGGTGTGACCTATGGCTAGCTAAATCCCAACACACACATGGGTAGGAGCAGGCATGGTGAAAGATGGAAAACCTAGCGGTAGAAAGGTAGAGAGAATAAAGGTGACTTAAGTTTAATGAAGTGCGTGAGAGGGACTTGGCGAAGTAGGTTGGTATTACAGAATGAATGGTGTTGTGGAGAGAGATGGATCGTGAAGGATTTGGGGCTCATGTGGAAAATGTGGATTTGAAGCATTTGGAACTCCCCCATTTCGGTAAACATGGAAGAGAACCCTCTTTGGTTTTGGATGAGAGCACGTCTAAGGAAAGACTAAGAACCACATGTGTGAATTTGATCCCACGTGGTGACCTAGCCCTTACACTTAGTGTTCCATTTTTTTGAGACAATTACTGAGAATTAGGCTAGTTTAGGTGTTTCAGTAATGACAGGTAGATTTCATTTCCCATTAAGTTTAGGAGTTAATCAAATAACACATTCATTTATGTTGGTGCAGACATCATCTATATTATTTGGGGGCCATTTGGAGGTATATTCTCTAGCACATCATCTGCATAGAATGTGGGCATGTAGAACGTTGGTAATATTTTTGGGAGTAGCACAAATTTATAGACCACGGGAGTTCAATTTAGTACAACTATTGGAACACATCCTCTGGTTCGTTTCCTACTTCAGGAGGGGAATCAAGAGGATCATGTAGCTCAGGATCTAGTGGATTTGGTGGTGGAGGGAATACAAGAGGTAATACAGGTTCTGGATTAGGTGGGCATGGTCCGCACCAACCCCAAAAATTTTACTACGAGATGTCTCTTTACATACCAAAATATAAAGGAATTGAAGATACAATTGAGCACATGCACATGTGTGAGATACTATAGCATGCTAAGCAGATTACATCTCCAGAGCACAAGGCAAGTTAGTTTTCTACTACTTTGTAAGGGTGCACACATAGTTGGCATAGGAAATATGATCCAAAATAGACTTATGTAGACTATATCGCGTTATGTGATGCTTTCTTAGCATGGTTCCATATACCTGAGTTTAAATAGAAGAGCATTAATGTGTTGAAGGATATTAAATAGAGCATGACTGCGAGCGTAAGGGAGTATGATGCATGGTTTAAAACTTTGCTATGAAAGTTGGCTTATGATATTCACCCTAGTCAACATGCTTAATGGTTTTTTGGAGGCTTGATCACACCTTTTAAGAGGGAACTCTCACATAAGAATTTTATAGATCTGCGCAAGACACTTGAGGAAGCTCTATGCGTTGAGGTAGTTGGGAGCATAAACATTGGAGTTAGCCTTTTTTTAGAAGCTCATATTACATCTATGGAAATATAATTAGAGAAATTTCTAGCTAATTCAGCCCATGAGATGCACAATGATATCTAGTGTACCGATTACAAGGTGGAAGGACATACCAAGGATAGTTTCCCTCATATATCAGTGTGTGCCATGTTGCTGGATTGTGAGATCTGTCAATTGGATCATGATTCAAGTAAGTGCCCCCTATTGTAGTGCGTGATGAAGAATAATGTGTCTTGTTATTGTAAGATTTGTAAGTCTACCACTCATGATACATAGAATTTCAGATTGATCGATCAGATTCATGATACTATTAAAACTGGTGTACGTTATACTGGTGTTGTAAAAAATTCTAAGGAACAAGGTGAACATCATAATCATAATTACAATGAAGGGTGCTCTGATGGAGGAGGTATATATAGAGGTTAGCATGGAGGATTCAGAGGCCGAGGTCGCGGTGGTGGAAGAAGTGAATTCCCACGAATAACATGTTATACATGTGGATCCCTTGATCATTATAAGCACGAATGCCATCAGAACATTATTTGCTCCTGGTGCGAAAAGGGTCACAATTTTAAGGAATGTCTAGACTTGTATGGGCACATGAGCAACCAACACAAATAGGATAAGGGCATGGGAATGGTTAGAGTACAACGTGCCTTGGAAGATCAATGGATACTAAAGTTAGTCCTTGACCCTGAGATAATCCTGGTATTGGTAACTACATGCGCTGAGGTTGCATGCGCTCATGAAACTCTGAAGTAGAAACCTGTTATTACAAACCAAGAAGTCTTAAATGTAAAGTATCCATATCCTTCCCATTAGAAGGAGGTATATCATGAAACTATGAAGCTTATTAGGAACTTGAAGGGTGAGATAAAATTCTTGAAGGAGCAATGGAAGCTGGAATAGGCTAAAGCAGTTGAGATTTCCCAGAAAGATGTTGATGAATTGAAGGAGGTCTGTAAGATGCTTCGCCAAGAGAATATCATTCCTTTGTTGGGGTAATGCTTAAGGGATAAGGTATTATGCACTAGATTTGAGCAGAAGAGATAGATATTACATGTGAACTTACATCCTCATAGTCTTGATTATGTTAAAGAGATCACCTTAAATGTAGTTGTTAACAGATGGTTTCTAAGTAACATCCTAATTGATATAGGTGCAGAAGTGAATGCACTCACCTTAGATGTATGGAATTAGATGAGAAGTCCACCATTACAACCATATTCAAATGTGTTGTCTATGGAAAACAAAACTAAAGTCATGCTAATTGGAGTTTTGAAGGATGCCACTATTACTATACAAGGGGTCAAGTTTACTGGGGACTTTGAAGTTTTGGCGCTTGTGGAAGCAAATATTTTTCCAGCTTTACTTGGGTGCCCTTAGTGTTACATGAACAATTTTGATCTGCGCTTTAATAAAGGATGTATCAATTTTGAGAACAAGGAGGAACACATGATCATTCCTTTGATGGATGTAAAAGTTGCGCCTTATGTAGAACCTTTGAGTGAATAGGATTTGAAATTTTTTTATGTGTGTACCATTAGATATCCTAAGGTGCTTGAGACATCAAAGGAAGGAGTTATTTACTGGGATGATGCACAATATATGAGTGATATAACCAACATTTCTTGTGATAAATTGCTGCATGGAACTTATGAAATGGTTGGGCATGAGATTAAGAGTGAAGTTACTCGAGTAATCAGTCGGTGCTGTGTTAGGAATTTGGGAAGTAACCAAGTACCAAGGTACATTGGTGAAGGAAATCCTAATATATTTCTGCGTGCTATGGAATCCTAAGGGGTAGATCAAGTGGAGATAAGGAAGATGCTGCTATATACCTTATGTGGATGGCATCGCACTAGTAGAATGCACACAGAGATAGTCTTTTAGAATTATCAAAGGTGAGAATCTCCTTCTCCACTAGATTTCTTAGGAGCAATGTGCTTACCAAGACATGTGAATTTCATGGGAAGGATTTTTCTTTGTATCACGTTCAGAAGTGTGAGAGACTCTAGACAAAGGGGTAAGAGGTCTTACCACCTTCACTATGGGTACACAAGTTCTACTTCACTTTGCATGGCTACGCACGCACATGGTATGTTTATGTGGAATTAAATAGAGAAACAAGGAATTAACAAGAATTGAGTGCATGTATGATTAAGACCTTTGACTATTTTTTAACTAAACCTCCAGTGAATGAGGCATTACAAGTTACGAAGCATTTGACTATGGGAGATAGTGTAAAGGCTAAGGAGATTATTCAGGAATTACTAGGTGATTCAGATCTGGAGGCACATTTTGAATAAGAAGAGACAAACAAAGAGCAGCTTTGGCATGCCTACCTAGAAAAAGAAAAAGGTAAAATGGTCTACATGATTGATGATGAAGTAGTTGATAATATAGATGTTGATCATACTGTGGGTATGTGTGAGGTCTTGAAAATTGCAAATGAGTAGGTTCGCACGTATCATGAGCCTATGAAAACATAGAAGGTTAACATTGGGATAGATGTAGAACCTAAGGAGGCCACCATTGGTGATTATTGATTGGATTCAGAGGTTACAAACATAATTGAGATACTACGTAACTTCCAGGACTTATTTCCTAGAGGCTATCATGATTTGAAAGGGTACATCACTCTTTGGGTGAGATAAGGATCAAGTTAAAGGTAGGTGCACGCCTAGTTAGGAATAGGCCTTATAGGATGAATCCTAATTTGCGTGTCAAGGTAAAGGAAGATATTGATAAGTTATTGAAGTTTTGAATCATTGAGCCCATTATGATGATCATTATAAATAAAGATGGATGGATAATAATATGTGTGGATTATAGGGAGTTGAATGTTGCATGTGTAATAGATCCCTTTCCCACACCATTTACTGAGGAAATCTTGGAAGGCATTGCAGGGCATGAGATTTACTCCTTCACTAACGGATTTTATGGATATAATCATGTACATACTACTAAGGAATACCAAGAGAAAACTTTCACCAAGGAATGGGGAATTTTTGCATACATAGTTATGCATTTTGGATTGAGGAATGCATATGTAGTCTTTTCACGCATTGTTGTGCAAGAATACCAGAACTTTATTCATAAGTTTTTGCAGGTTTACTTGGATGATTGGATAATTTATGGGCTAGTAAAAGATCATTGCGATAATTTAAGACTTATGTTTGAGAAGTGCCAACAGTTGAGCATATCCTTAAAAATTAAGAAGTGCATTTTCACTACACCCTTTGGGACTATGTTAGGGCATATTATTTGTAAAGAAGGCTTGTTGGTCAATCCTGCTAAGGTTGCTATTATCTTGGACTTAGAGGAACCTTCTAACCAGAGTGAGGTATGCGAGTTCTTTGTGCATACATGTTATTACAAGAATTTTATCAAAGGTTATGCTAGGATTGCTACAACCTTAGAGGAATTATTGAAGAGTAAAGGCAAGTTCCAGTGGGGTAAGGCACAACAACGCATGTTTAATACATTGAAGGAAAAACTCACTTTTGTGCCCATTTTACACTTTCCTTCTTGAGATAAGCCATTTCATGTACAAATGGATGCTTATGGCATGGACATTGGCACAATGTTATCATGAATTGGAGATGGGATTATAGATCATACTATCTATTTTGTGAGTAGGAAGTTGACACCAGATGAGTAAAATTATACAACTATAGAGTGTGAAGCCTTATCCATGATTTGCATGCTACGTAAATTTACACAATAATTGTTGAAAACTCTGTTTATATTTTATACAAATCACATGACACTTAAGTACTTGGTGAACAAGCTCATTTTGTAGGGGCACAAATGCCATTTGATTATTATTTTTCAAGAGTTTGACTTTATAGTGGTAGTAAAGCTAGGCAAGAGCAATTCTAGAACATATAATTTATCAAGGATTAATTCAGATGAGGAAGCATAGAGCATTACAGATATGATGTCAGATGCATAGTTATTCAGACTGAACCACATGCCCTCTGAATTAGAAGTTATTGTTTTATTTTTGTGGACTGACTTGGTGCCTGAAGGAATGAAGAGTATAGAGAAGAAACATCTTTCCATACGTGATGCACCTTATATGTTGATTAGTGTATATTTATACAAACTAGGATGGGATGAAGTTTTTTGTTGGTGTGTACTCGAGCATTGAATGTAAAGCTATTATGGAGGAAACTCATGGTAGGATTGCAGGTGGACATTATGTAGGAGATGTTACCTCACATAAGATTATGATGGCTAGTTTTTGGTGGGAAACACTGCATAAGAA
Organism: Taxus chinensis; assembly: GCA_019776745.2. Classification (NCBI taxonomy): domain Eukaryota; kingdom Viridiplantae; phylum Streptophyta; class Pinopsida; order Cupressales; family Taxaceae; genus Taxus; species Taxus chinensis. The sequence continues at coordinate 854,276,627 of CM034149.1, read as the reverse complement.
TTGTAAAGAGTATTTTAGGGTGTGTGATAACTATCAATGCCTTGGAAATCCTGTGCATAGAGATGATATGTCTTTGAGGCCTATTGTTAGTGCATAACTTTTTGAAAAGTGGGAAATGACTTTGTGGGTCCTATTTCCCCACCCATGTACATGACTAGATTGCGCTACATTATAACTTACACATATTATCTTACAAGGTGGGTAGAAGTGGTGCCTACAAAGGATAACACGACAACTATAATAAAAAGGTTCTCATATGAGAACATAATTAGCTGGTATGGATGCCCATTGAGTTTGACAAGTGACAGGGGTACTCATTTTCTTAATGAGACTATCAAGATACTATTAGCAAAATTTATGGTGGCACACCATAAAACAACTCCATATCACCCATAAGTTAATGAAACTGCTGAAGCTTTCAAGAAGATATTGGGACATACATTGACTAAGAGTTGTGATGTTGGAAGAAAGGATTGGGATGAAAAATTTTATGCAGTACTTTGGGCATATAAAATAACTTATAAAATATTGAACATGCCACACCCTTTCAGTTAGTGTTTGGCATGGAGGCTATTTTGCAAGTATAATTTATGTTACCTTCTTTGCCTATTGTGTGTGAAAGAGGCCTAGATGATGAACAAGCACTTGAAGAGTGCATTGATAAACTGATTTAGTTGGATGAAAGGCATGCCATTTCTCGATGGAGTCAGAAGACAGAAAATGCCAGGTAGAAGGCATGACATGATAGGAACATTAAGGATAAAAAATTGAAGTTAGACAGGTGCTTCTTCTGTATGACTCAAATTTTTTGCGCCACCTTGGAAAGTTCCAAGTGCATTAGTTGGGGACCGTATGTTGTGACTTACATACTTGATTTAAGCACTTGCCAGTTATAGGCATTGGATGGAACATAGTTGCTCCTGGTTACTTTAACGAGAGTAGGTTGAAGCCCTATTATAAATAATTATTCTTGGTGTTTGTAATAAGGTCAGTATTTACTGTTAGATTGGATTTCTTTTAATGCATTTTCTTTATATGTGTTTCCTTTCATCGTTGTTAGGCTTTGTCAATTTAGTTTATGTGTTTTGTTGTAATAAGTGTGCTTGAGTGCACCAGAAGCTAATTACTATCTATTGAAATCATGCACAAAGGACCACGTACATACTTTTAGTGTGGGGTGGAGTATATATAAGATAAATGGCTCAAACTTGAATGTTCTCTGGAATATGGGTATGCATAGAGAAATATTGTGTAGGTGCTTAAAGTAAGGGTGAGGATAAAGAAAAATTTCTCATGCATAAATACCACGTGAGGATGAATGGACACATAGTGTAATGCGAGGTAGCCTGCAGCATGGGAAACTACTTGGTTTGAGGCACATTGGATAGGAACTTCAGTGCATGAATGGCGTGGCATAAGGTAATATGTGGCTGAGAAGTAGTGGGTGTGCCAGAAGGTTAGGACTGGGGGCACAGAAAACATCAGCGCAAAAAAAAGAACGAAACGTCATTTAATGATCGAGTACAGTGGTAGGTGGAGAGAAACAAATACAGGAAAAAATTGCAAAGGTTCTAAAAGGTACAGGTTGTTTGAAATCATTTTTTACCTTGTGTTGTGAAGACGAAGCACTAGAGCGAGTTGTGTGAGAAATTTACATGAGAACTGCAAAAGCCAGTTTTGATAAGAGACTCAAACTAGAAAAGAATTAAGCATGAGATTTATTGGTGACTCCATTGGAGAGAGGTGAGTGAGTGAAGATAAAGGGATGCAGGGAAGCAAATTCATGAGTTAGGGTTCAAATAAAATCCAGGGGCACGTAAAGCTTGGAGTCTAGGGACATGCAAGGTAGAGTTTTAGAGCTCGAACTGACTATGCAAGAACATTATTTTATCATCACTATGGCACCTAAAGTGGGAACTTGGAGTGACTACAAGGGGAAGAAAGTAAAATGTAAGTGGAAACATGGAGGTGGAAGATACCCTCTAAAATTTGTTTCTCTGATACGTAGTATCTTAAAAGGTGTGTACATGGGCCATGATTGGAAGTCACACATCAGATAGGAGTAAATTGAGTGAATAAAATAATACGACTAAGGACAATAAGGATGAATTGGAAAATCTGTTAGTGGTGAAAGAAAATGCTCTGTGAACAAAAAATGACATGGCCAGTATATGACGAACGCAAGGGAGAAAATATTCTCACAAGTGTGGAAGGTTTGTACATCTCCATGAGCTCCCATATTTTAGTAAGCCTAGAGAAAATTTACCAGTGGCTAATAAGCCTAGTCCATGAGGACTTATTTTATTTTTTCAAGTGGAAAATGAGACTTACCACGCCCCTAATTTGGAGGTTAACAAGGTTGATGAGATCTCGGGCAAAAAGGTCAGCAATGATCTTAGTGACAAGGAAGGAGTAGAGGTAACCAGGAAAACAGTGTTATATTACGCAAAGGGAGGGTGCATGGAATGGATATTTGTAAGTTAGCAAAAATACCCATGTTACTCAGGCAGCAGCACCCCTCCTCACCAAGCTAAATAATCAAGAGCATTTGTCACAAGTGAACATAGATGTGGTTGCACATTTCTAAGAAGATGATAGAAGAAGTCGTCTACAATTTATCTAACTTCATCATTGAGACTATCATTGCAGAGGGACATGAAGGGGATAAAATAATTTTTGGCATGATCCTTCTTGTCCATTGTGTTCGTAGAGATTGGATTACCTCGATAGTCCAAAAGATAAAATTTGGCAATACCCTGAATAGAAAAGATATCCCTTGCAGACAAAATTGCATAAAATATACATGTGATGGATCCATGAATGGATGATATAAGCAAAGGATAGAACTTTGGTATGAGAAAATTCATGTTGCGTTTTAATATGAGTGGATAATACGCTAAGAATCTTCCTTCGGTATTGGAGAAATAGGTTCATTTGGTTCTATTTACCCACATTTTTTCATAGGGTGTATTTGGCATGAAGGATGGAAAGTGGAGCCCTTGGTCCAATCTCACATATGCCTTCACTATGGTGCTATTTTTAAGCATCAGTATACATAGGTGTTACAAAGTGCATGAAGGTTGATCTTCAATGCATAAAAATTGGATTGTGATTATCATACACTCAGAAAGACATATGTCTACCCTGGTAAGTCTTCTTACATTGAGAAGTTGATTTGAGATTATATTAATATCAAATCTATGAGTTTGGCAATTAGGTAAGGCTTAAAGCAGATCTAAGGTATACATCTACCTTAAGCCTAAGCTGGAGAATGGAAAAATATATCGAGAACAAATTCAAGCTAGAAACATGATTGTGGCCACGTTACAGGATGAGAAGTCATATTTTGGGCACCTTGCAAGATTAAGAAGAATACTTTTCCCCGAAGATGAGGAAGAAGAGGAAGAAGACATTAAAATAAGAAAGTGGCAACTGTGGAACATGGTAAAAAGAAATCAACCAACTATATGAGAGAATCAGAATGCATGAGAATCTACTCCTCTATTGTAAAAGTAAGAAGGTGAGGAAGAAGTGGAATGGATAACAGGCATTGTGAGGATAGAAATAGAACGGGGCGTTAAGGACCAACATGTATAGGAGAGTATTGAGGAGAACAAAGACTGAGGGCTGCGGGGCCATCACAACCACTAAGGAGGTCACCTAAGAAATTCTCCTGTGAAGGAAGAACCAGGTGAAGAGAAGGCACAAATACATCCCCACTTATGATCAGTGAGAGTGATAAATTAGAGGATACCGCACAGAATACTCCGGTTAACATTTAAGATGCAGAGGAGCCTTGGAATGAAGAACTGAGACATAAGATGTAGAATGGATTGGAAGAATAGGAGGTAGGCAGTGGTGTCGTTGATATAGAGATGGGTGAAGATATGGGCAAGGCATCTTGTGTGCCTATTGATACATAAACTAGTGAGGGACCCGTGTTTGATGCGGGGCGTGCACATTCCAAAAGGTAAGCACTCTGGAAAGGAGAAGGATGGAGAAGTGTATGAACATCCAACAATAGGGTATATCAATGATCCTACCAAGAACATCCGCACTAGGTTCCAAAGTACCTTAGAACCCAAAGATATTTATGGCTGGGAATTGATGGATTTTGAGATTGCAACCACATGCACCCATAAGAAAACTATCATGGAATATGCAGACTCACATGGATGAGCTTGATTTTAATGTGTTTGAAGAATTGTGTGTCTCTTAGAGAATGAAGAAAGAGCTGCATTCATACCATGCAACATTCAAGCCAACTCAGATGTCAGATGAGAAGGTAAGTAATGCATTGACTAAAGGTATCTATAGAGGTTGTGCACAGAAAAATTGATAAGGAATAAACTATTCATGTTTTGTTGGAAGATAGAAAAGACAAAGAAAGAAAGATTAAGCACCTAACATAGGAAAAGGAGAAAGTTAAGGTGAAGGTGTGAGCGGGTACTTACTATGGCAGAGTAGATAGGTGATGAAATTTTGAAGGCAAGGCCACATCTGGAAGAGAAAGTAGCGGAGAGGTTTCCATCTGCTATGCATTACTTGTGTACACTAGTTCATATGGTGATAGATGAAAGTACAATAAGGATGCCGAAACCAAAGGATGCTGCAACACAGATGAAAAAGACAAATGCAACCATCACGTGCAAGATAAGTGGGTATGAGTATTTATTGCTGGAATTGAAAGATGAGATGAAAAACGGTAGATTTGGTGTTAAAAATTTGTGCATATCCAAAGAATAATAATAAAAATAAGGGATCTAGTGGAAGAGAATGCAGTCCTTACAGCAAAACAAGATGAGACACTTGGGCACAAGGAGAGGCTCACTTTAGTAACAGAAAAGTGTGATGCACTGCAACAACCCAAGACCCTCACAAGGAGAATATCAAATAAATTGGGAAACTCATCGTGCATATGGTGTATGGATGTGATGGTCTCAGGTCTAACAAACATCCTTAGAGTATTGCAAAATGAGGGCAAGAACATGACCCTGGATGAGATGGACGAGGTACTCGTAGACATCCCTGACAAAACCAATAAGGTTCTCAGTGATTGGAATGAGTTAGAGGTAGAAATCAAAAGTGAGTATCCATAGTTGATTCTGCCTTCAGAAGGGTAGAGCTCCCATGCATCATTTCATTCTTTGTGTATAGTATTCTTTTGTTCCTTATTATTTATTCATGGAGAGAAAAGGCATGGTTACCCATTACTGGGGGCGGAAATGAAGCAAGTGTGGGGTAATGTTGGGATGATGAATTATAGCCTAAGTACTGAAGGCACATAAGGTTAGGGCATGTGGACATGGGGTGCATAGGAACATGCAGAGATGTAATAAAAAAGGGTGCACCCAGGAAAGTATGACTTTAGGAATTAGCTATTTTGTTTACCACGAGATAAATATAGATGTTGAGTGTAGGTCACACATCAACATGAAGACTTATTGAAGCGAAGAAAGGATATTTTGTATAAGTGGAAGATCAAACATCATGCATAGTTTTGAGCTATTAATAGGATTAGATCTACACTTTATATTATTATATAATCTATTATTAGCAAGCTTGCATGATTTTGTATTTATCTTTGTAAGTGACGCATCACTATTCTTAACATGCAGCCTATTTTGAGGATGCATAGGTGGTGAAGGGAAAATCCCCACCCCTATATATATGCATCATATGCATGGTTTTAGTAAACCCGTGATTGTAATAGAGTTATGCTTTTGATTTGGGCACGTATGACTCATGGTGACATTATTTTGTATGTATTCAGATTCTTTGTGTTATAGTAACTAATACAATGGATCTATGTGGTTAGATATTGGTTGTTGACATGTATGTTTCTGGATCTTGTATGGTAGATATGATCTTGATTCTTATTTAGTACATTCTTAAGCATATGGTTTTGATCTAGATATGTTTATGGTTTATCACTGCATTTTTGTTATGGATCTAGATTATGTATGTGTTTATCATGCTAACTCCTTGAAAAAAGATTTCATAAAAGAGGGACCTAGTACCCTTGTGTGCTTCGGGTGAGCGCTCAAATATTTCTGAGTGATGTGCCAATGTGCCTTGGGATGTTTGGTAAAATAAAATCACTACATCCTTAATGAGTGAAAGAGATAGAAATGATCATGAGGATGTTATAGAAGAACAATTTTTTTGAGCGATCTCACACCAACTACATTGAATGCAAGTTTTTGGGGTGATATCATGCCAAGAATGAAATAAGTATAGGGATAAAAGTCTGGTGTCATCCTCAAAAATTTAACTACTTCCCAAAATGTGAACACCACTATAGATGGTGTTTAAAAATATGATCCATTTTGAACAATTCTAATTGAACATGAAAGTAGAAAAAAAGGTGTAGTGCATATATGCCGAAGTGATAAAGGATGGTGTGCCATATAAAAAATACCATGTAAAATGCTGAAAAATATTTTGACTGAACAATTTTGTGTAACCGCCCCTAGTCACAGTCATCTAGGAAGGGTCAGGGGTACCTAGGTGGTATTGTCCAGGTTTGGGCACTGGTGTTTATGTTGTGTTGAAGAACCAATTCATATTATAGGTTGTTTTGAGATTGAATGTTGTGCTATATCGGTACTAAATTGTGATGAACAATGACTGAAGAAATTTGTATGGGGTGACTTATTCACCCGATAGCTGCCCCCCATATTTTGGGGTGTATGTGACATTGTTGAGGAGTATGCAGCCTAAACAAGGACTGACCACTGTGCTGAAACTAATGCCCTACAGGGGGAAGGGAGTTTTCTTGGTAGAAAACAAGGCACACACAAACAAAGTGGCTAGGAAAAAATGTTTTAATGTAAACAAGATAAACAAGCACGTAGAAGACAAAATGTACACTAGCAAACACGCAGACAATGTAGAAGAGTAATAATGTAGATAAATTAGACCGCAAAAAGTGGGTTTAAAACATGACATCACTCACGATGTCACAAGACACACGAGGCCATCATGGCCAAAATTATAAACGCAATCAGAGAATGAGCAAGACATAGGGAAAAACACACAAAACAATGGCATACAATGAAAAGAAAAGATAGACCACAACAATAAATGTAACAAATAGCCATGGAAACAAAGAGTTCCTGTAAAATAAATGTTGCACATGAAGTACCCATTAACATGTTAGAAAGATATAAAGTATGTCAAAATATGTATATTTTGATATAGTAGTGTGCTAGTATGAATATGAAGTAGTATAAATCGAAACAATAAAATCTTAAGTGTATACGAAAGTGGATGCCCCCAGAAGCCTCTGCGGGACTGGTAATACAAACTGTGCCAAGAATCCATGTTGTGTGTATCGATCTGTATAAAATTTGTGATCAAAACTAGTAGATAAGTGAACACGCATGTGTATATGAAAAAGATAATGACATATAGTGTATATATCTAACATAGTAAGAAAGATGTAACCTGCAAGTATAAGTAAGTAAGAAAAATTTGCAACCAAGATATGTAGTATGTTGTGGATGAGTGAGATGGAATGGAATGTAGAGTGAGTGTGATAGGAGATGTGTGCCTCTTGAGTGAATGTGAATGAGTATGCATGAGATGAGGTTCATTTATGCATGCCCCCTCAGTAGTTGAGAATGAACCATAAAACAAGAGTGCGTCATCGGAAAATAGATTTAATGTGTGCACTAGAAAGATATGGTTGTCAAGAGTGTAGGGCATAGTGGAGTGAGGTGGAGTGTGGTGGGGTTCATTTTAAATGTTATCCCTCAGTAGTCAATTATGAACTGTGGGACTAGAGTGCATCATAGGGTGGGTGTTTCCTGTCGAATGTGCATGAGAAATGTGTTGTGAATACGATGGGTGTGAGATGTGTAGTGTGTATTGTGAGGTTCATGTGTGTAGTATGCCCTAAACAATCAAGTGTGAATCGTAGCATGAGAGTGCGTCATTAGGTAATGATGATACAAGAGTGTATCAAGATGTTTATGATGCATGTGAGATACTAGATGTGATTATGTAAAGTATGTGAGACACGTAAAAATGCTAGAAATGGGATAATGAGTATGATTCCCCCCAAGTGTGTGCTGATGAGAGTGATCAAGTAATGTCATCTAAGAGGTCATCATCTGTCATGAGTCAAAACCGAATGGAGAAGCATCTGAGACTTGGTAAACAATTGTATGAGGTTGATTGATAAAATATCCATTGCAACATAGGACTATGCATTCCCATTTCATATTCCTTGTCAGTGAAAGGTGGTAATGGACATCCAAAGAGTTCTTCAGAGTAATAAAGAGATTGAGTTGGCCAAAAACCTGTTCTATATCAACAATCTAGTTGATGACATTGCTACAGAAAAATAAGAAGCGCTGCTAAGCAGGATTGACAAGTTGGAAAGGGAGGTTTTGGAACTCAAAGATGAACTCAAGCAGGTGGGTAAAAGTGCATGTAAAAGGAAGATGCATGTTGAACCTGCCATGGATAATGAGCATGTTGAACAAATTTTCAAGAAAATCCATTCTCTAGATAATATAATGGGCAATGCTAAAGGGAAACATGATTGTACCATCTTTGTGCTTAAAGCTATCTATAAATTTCTGGAACAACATGTCAAAAGTGTTTATATTCTCAGTGACATTCCTGCTACTATTTGGGATTTAGACCACTGCAAGGGACCTGGTCCTTTCTCAATTAGACAAGAATGATCCCTCCCATGTCACTTCCCTTGCACTATTAAGCTCTTTATAGAAATTCAAGATGAAGATTGATAAAGCAATTAAGTAGAGCTACCTCCAGTTTATTGTTGTGTTGCTATCAAGAAGATGCTTTCTTGCTGTTATGATGTTGCTCTATCTCTGTTTTACTCCTTTTTATAGTTATCAGTTAAACTATAGTTAGTCCTCATGTCCTTCATGGATTTTGATCCTTTTTTTTTGTTTTTACTACTATATCTGGCTTTTGAGCCTTATTGTAAAGGGATTTAGTTCCTTTTATCTTTGGACTGTTTTTACTGCTATATCTAGCTTTTGAGCCTTTTTTTGTAAATATAGTATAGTCCCTTTAAAAACTATTTATCCTTAATAAAAAATGGGCATCCATGTGCATAACAATGAGTAAGGTTTTGTGAGTAGCCAAGAAATGAGTCATTTCAAATGAAAACATGGCCAAAAAGGCACAGGGAATGTCAGTATGATCAAAATCTAATGTGCCACCAATATAGTCAAGCCAAGATCAGCCTAAAGCAAGTGGTGAAATACGCAAAGTGCGTGTAACAAATACTGAGAGAATAAATACGAGGAGGCCATAAGTAATAGTAATGTGAGTATGTCCATGATATAGATGTGGTGAATGAGGTGGAGGTAAGATATCATGAACTGTCAAACTAAGCCACGTCAAGCCATCGATTGTGTAAATAGTGGCAGAGCACAGTGGGATCAAATAGAATGTGTGGATAGAAAGCATTGTTTATGAAAAAAGTACAAGTGAAAGGAGGTACCACATATGTAGGTTGTTTATGAGGATATAAAAAAGGTGGTATGATGTCCCATATATGGACAAGCCCCCGATAAATTAGCATATCAATGGTAGAAAGAGGGGGGGTCTGAAGTAGATTGAACAAAATCTAATGTGCAAAAAGTTACTTCAAGTGGAGGTAAGTTGTCTAGATAGTGCATGGGTCATGAATTAACAATAGGATGGATAATGGAAGAAATTAGAATAGGTAATGTAGTATCTAGGTCTAGGTTGCAATTTTGGAATGGTGTGCTATCTGCAGGAACCTCATATTCAAAGCCCTGATGTAAGAATCTAACACATCGATGAACTATAGAAGACACTTCTTACATTCCATGAAGCCATGAAGACGACCAAGTAAGTAATTATATGGAAGTGGGATATCAATGACAAATAATGGAACTGAAATATTCTTGGGCCCAACTGTGAGTGTCAAGGTAATAATGCCTAAGTATGGATGTGTAGTAGAGATCGTATGCTGGAACAGAAATAGATGTTGAGTTGAGCATAGATACAAGGAGGCCTAGAGCCTAAATGAATGATAAAGGGAAAATATTGAGCTCAAATCCAATATGGACTAAAGTATGTTTGACCTCTAAGTTATTAACATAGACTTGTATCTATAGAGGAGGATCATTTTCGTATACAACAATATTTTTAGCTATAGTAGATGGGAAAGTAATTTGTTGCAAAAACGCATTGATGAATGTTTGATAAATAACATCTAGATGAGTGGTGGAAATAATATGAGTAATAGCCAAAATATTAATGATTTTTAGCGCTACACTCAGGATGGGCGAGCAAGAAATCATGAATTGAGATATTCATGATGAAAAGATCCTATGAAGGTAAAAGCAAAAAAAGTATGAGGACCTATATGAAGTGTTCAGAACGAGTCAGGTTCACCAAATGATTAGGTAATTATTTAAATAAACAAAATAAATTCCAAATCTAAAATTATGTAACAATGTTGTTATATAAACAATTAAATACAAAATTTGGCCCAAGAAAATAAGTGATTAAATTTAAAACCCTAGTTGTAAATAAAGAAATTAAAATAATTAGCTGATTCGTAGTATTGCCAAAGGTATGTCGATGCTAGAAAACTATTGGAACTAAGGAGCAAGATGTCGCAATCAAACCCAGAAACTTGTAAAAGTGTCATAAATGCCAATACCAAGGTGTCTATACAGGTTAGGGGCACCTGGGGAACCATGGACCTGTTTGGGGTGTCTATGACTGCTCAGAAGTTACAAAACTTAGTTTTATAGGGTTGTGACATGTTCTCATGTTGTTGCTTTTGATCACTTGTATATTACTGAAATTCATTGTTATTCACCTAAAACCTACAATAAGAATAATCACTTGCAAAATCCCCAAACTACATCAAATCACTGAAAAATAAAGATGTAAAATATGAGGTTGGATTATTCTCAGCTGTCAAAAAAGTGAACTTATGACTGATCGCTGCACTACATTATAGACCCCATGTAGTTATGTGTGTGTAGAGAAATCATGCCCTAGGTGGCACTTGTGTGTGTTGTACTTGATAGAGTGAAATAACTAGATGTAGAAATGTAAATAAATGTGTGGATTTTAACAATGAACTCCCCTCCTATGAAGTGTATGCAAAAAAATGTAGTCCCTTGCCCTTGAATGGATGCTAAATGGAAGCTTTAATGCTCTTATGATAGCATGTGAATGCACCCTTAGGTGTTGATAATAGATGCTTAGTTCTTGGTCCTTTATTATGATCACATAGCTTTGTATTTATATGATTCCCTTGTTTGAATATCGTAATTAATCACTAAAAGGCCGACAAGTAAAAAATAAGACGCCCAAATGGCTAGAAAAGACCCGAAATATGCTAGTAAAGTACAAAAAGGTTAGGGGCACCTAGAGGGGATGGGGGAACCTAGGAGTTGGTGTCTAGGGTGAGAAATATCGAAATATGAAAAGACAGAGTGGGTTGGAAGGAGTGTAAGACCAAAAGAGGAAACAAAGAGAAAGCCAAGGTGGCCAAAAAAAGTGATCAATTAGTACTTTTCTCTCTTAGGAATCATATGAATAGTGGTATGTGACCAAGACTAGATAGATACCCAAAGCGTGTGATTTAGTGTCTACATATACACCTATCAACATCTCATATTTTATACTTTCTACATCACATTGCCATTTATACTACTTTATCACATTATATCCTATACATACATTCTTATCGTAATATCACTATACAACTCATTCACATACAAATCATCTTCAATTCATTACTTACCTATTATTTTCACATCATCATGTGTTTCAAATATTAATCAATCAAGACAATCATACAACATCTAGAAAAATAAAGTTTAAATGAAAAACATCAATCCTATACCAATGCAAGTGCAAAACACATATGAGATCCAATACATGTATATATATATATATATAACTCACGAACAATCATAGTTGCAAACGTATAATCACTAGGGGGTAATCCCCCATGCATCTCAACACCCATATACATCATACATTGTCCTCACTATCATTATATCCAATCACGAGAGCTCTAGAAAGAAATGGTTTACCGCTCAATCTACATCACTTTTTGCGACCTCTATGTCTCTATAGTATAGCCACCTCGACTGACTGCTCCACGAATCAGCCTTATAGCTCCACATATCTCACAAATACATCCTAAATAAGAGACCCTCCTCTTACGACCTACTGAACTCACTTAGTCTCCATATGAGCCTTATTCCACTGCACTCAATAGCACATTACACATGGTTACTACAATAACCACTAGCTCAAATAAATTGGCATGCTCGCCTGTAATAGAATTTACTCACTCTAGCATGTCACCTCCCATGAACACATCTAGAGGCACATTCTATGTTAGCGTGTGTATTGATGAATCAATAATCAACGAATAATATGCATCACATGTAACCATATAACATCACACTAGTTACTACACATTTACAATATACAACAATTAAACAAAAATTAACAAACAACAAAAAATAATACTTACACTTTGCTAGTGTCGTTGTTAGGCCATCTCCATCACAGGTAGGAAATTGTCCCTCTAATCCTCCTACTACCAGCTCACTCACCACATCCACGAAAACTCAAAATAATAACACCCATCAATGTGTTACCCACCTCTGATGATAGGCCTGGGTAAACCCTGCATCATCCACATGTATCAGCTTTATGGCCACATCTGCCTCATTTGGCCCATGATGCACTAGTTGTGATCCCGTCAGACTCTGCCACACACCTGCCCACCTCAGTGAGTGCTCTAGTAGATCTCACCTATATATATGGATCTGAGGGAATATATTTGGCCATGTTAAACTATCTTTATGCTCTCTTGCCTAGAACAAATCAGCCATTCCTGGGAATTGGTCCTTTAGCCACATGGTGTGCTGAATGCAATGTAGCTCTACTCCATCCTCCTAACCAACCACTGTAGTCTATATATGGCCTCCATATGATGGCCCCTGGACTTATCTAATCAAGCATGGACCTATAGGTAGTCATGTCCATCCTCCCACTAAGCGTTCCTACACACCTCGCTGTAAAAATTCTTAGGCCCCACCAAATCGTCCCATGGCCCACAAAGTGGCCTCAATATCACAATATTCTCATATACCCATACATGTAACAAAGTGGTGGCTCCTAGTCCACCCCTAGGATCCTCCTATGTGAATCTATATAAATCTCTATATAAGTGGGCCAACATACATTGCACCCAGGCATATCTTGTCCCATCCTCCTCTATAAGGTGAAAAATATCATGCATCTTATATAATATACCCACTCCACCACCCTCTACTGTCATTGATGACACTAGAGTCACTGTAATGAACTTCCATAACAGTGGAACACCAGATATCAATATAACATCCGTACTAATATGGGTCTCTGTCTTTACTCAGGTAACAATAAAATACCACCTCTCTACTCTCATCTACCTCTGGGCATCCACTATGGTCATCACTTGCACTCTCTCTCCTATAATGACAATTACAATATCTGATACACTAGGGTCACTGTCATCGCACCGATAGGTAACCAAAATGTACATGTATTTGACACACCATATCTCACACAATGTAGTCAATATAGGAATATTATGGGGAATATCCCCCAATATAGATTTGTGTCGTAGGATGACACGGTCCAAAATATCCCACTCGACATCAGATAATCCCAAAGTAAGAAAAGTGATCAAATGATGACCTCTTCGGAAACCCCTCAAATATATATCCCTTTGAAACATAACACAATTCTTGCATTAGTATGCCATACATGTTATAAAACAAATAATGATAGTACCCCAAATTGATCAAAATACAATTATTTCACATCATACTACCAAATCCCCTCTCTAGGGATGCCAGTGCCCCAGAGCAGGTCATGAGCACCTTGAAACATGTCACTAGTGCCTAGAATCGGGCACTAGTTTCCCCAAAGATGACAATACCCTAGCCTTTTCCACCTAGTTCAGAAATTCCAAAACATAAAATAATGAAAATTTTCCAAAAATAGGCATATTTCACATAATTTTCTAAAAATACCCATACATATAAACTTATCGATCATCTGCGAAGCCACGACCGCCACTACTCTCTTGAATCTTGTGAAAATCACTTCCATAACATGCGGCATCGTCACAACTCAGAGCTCTAATTTTCACAGGTGCACAATACAATTGAAATCACTATTTAGTTTTCACTATTACTATATATAACACTCATCACTATTCTCTATATTATAATTACTATTTACAATCATTTTTCCAACTAATACATAACACATGGTTTTTCTCTTATCTTAAGCCTCGTTACTCCGTTTTCTTCCCCATTTGTACCATTCAGATCAAAATGTCTTCTAGCACCATACTATACACATGACATAATGCTATTTTTAAATCTAGCACATGTACACATCCATCTACACACATTATTACAAAATCTTCTATACTATCTTTAGTTCACTCTTATCTTTACTTTCAGCTTAGTGCTCATCTTTTCACCCTCCCCCTTTTTCTGAAAGAGGGATATATAATTGGGAGCACCTTAAAATTCCTCTTAGTTTATAATATAATCAATTGATATAATTTTATTACATCATTATTGCAATCTTTTTCGCTGATTCTATTCAAGGAACAAAATTACTCTATATTCAACACTCAAATACTTTCTGTTGTTTCAAATCTATTCCCCCTAATGACCTAATCTGGGGGAAAAAACACAAAAACCTTTCCATGATTAATTTACTAAATACATTATCTCAAAGAAATCTTCTATCATTTGAGTCAAATCAATCAATCAGTACAATAAACACACTTTACTATCTCTCCCAAATGACCTAACTTGGGAGTCACTTTACATTTTCTATCACTTCTAGATGACCTATAATGGAAGCCATCTCTCACTATATGGATCAGGACACCAGTGGGAGTGGGGGAAAAGAGATGTCATTTCCTTTATTATACTACCCCTATATGGGTTTGTCAATACAAAACAATACGGTACAATATGGGACAATAGGAAACTAAATTTGGTCTCTATCTATATGCAGTAGTTGCACCTTTTGGGGATGTAGTCATGGATGGAGAGTAAAACTAGACCTCTCTCCCCAACAATATTCCTCTTGCAGCATGACACCCAAATCCTCCCTTTTACAAGCAAAATCAGGTCGGGAATTGATCACTCCCTACCTATTCAAAATCCATTGGCGACAATAAAAATATGTAAAATCTATAAATCATCTCAATTTTTCTCCAAGTGCTCCTTACAATGGTTTTCTATCTCTATTTATACCACATGTGTTAGCACGTTGATCTATGGTTTTCCACACTACAAGTTCTGATATTCTACAACTTTTGCAATTCGGCTTTTCAGGACTTCTCACAGGCATGTTCCTTTACTTCCTTTACACTACTTAAATTTCATTCAAATAACATAAAGGGGGGGGGGGGGGGGGGGGGGGGTTGTACGTGTAGATATAAAATCACACACATATTACTATTTTACTGGTATTATATGCATGGATATTAAGAAAGAAAAATATTAACTGGTGACACAATCCCTTATCCATCCACTTGCTTTGATTGTTTTTATTATCTTTTTATCTATCATATATGTCATTTTTGTACCTAGCTATGCCCATGTCACAGGGATCCCTATCTTTCTATCTTTTCATATATTTCATCATTTATCCCAGAACACCAAAACCCATTCTGGATACTAGCGCCCAAGCACTCCTATCCATTCTGGATGCTCTTGTCCTCTTTGTTCTAGTTCACATATTTGAAATTTGTGGTCATCCTTTGTAATTTTACTATCCATATCCCGAGGTCATGGTCGACATGTCGTGTCACTAATGTTAGAATTCAAACAAGAGATCCATATATATACTCAACATACAATATATCAAATGGGCCAAAAATTCTAAGGGGAAATCTCATCTACATACTATCAGTACCATAAAAGGGATTGAATTTTAGGGATGTATACTCTACACAAACTACATAGGAAGGGGAAGTGCTGAATTCCATCTCACACATTTTCATTTTATCTAGCCATAACTCATTATCTTGGCATCATTGGTGCGAGGGCAACCTAGGGGCTGATGTAGGAACACCAAGAAGGAGAGTCAAATTTTGAGAAAAATACATCTTGATCATAGTTAGGATGGTCTAAGGGGTCAAATGGAATGGGTTTGAGTCAATTAGATTTCATTACAACTCATGACATGTTGAGTTGTGGAGTCTAGTTTTTCAAAAATTCAAATAAGTACTTTCCCTCTAATTTTGTAATTTGAAAATTAGAAAGGGTTTAAAGGTAATTCATGGCTATGTTGGAGTTTTTGTGGTCTTAATTGATTATATGGTATTTTTAAGAGTTATTCATGACATAAAATACTCCTAGTGTGTGGTTAAAGAGCAAAAAAATATATGTTATAAAGTTAAGAAAATAACCTTTCCATGTAAGGGAAGTATGATATGTAGCTAAAAAAAAGTTAGGGATTAAGAAAGCATGTACTTATGAAGAATAAATTCATGGATGAGGATATTTAGTTACCTCCAAGGGAGTGAGGAGGAAGGAGAAAGAATATTTCCTCATGGAGGAAAGGAAGAAGGACTGTAAGAAGTAAATTTTGTATTATAATTCATTATATATGTAAGGAAGCTTGTTTGGGTGTGAATTTATTATGGTGAATGTTGAGTTTGATGAAGTATATGTCTTATTGTCTTAAATTTACTCATATTCCATGAATTATGAGGTTGATGTGTGTTCATTTAAAGATGATTCGTGTACTTTACCAAGAAATGCCCTGTTCTAGTAATATGAAGTCTTCTTGATTATCACAATAGAAAGAATGTCTCTAATAACATACTGCAAAAGAATTATGGAGAAGTTAATGTTTGGATAAATTGAAATTTATAGTTAAGGTTGTCATGAGTTGTGGAGAGTACATATATTCTCAAATGAGGATTGATTACTTTTGTGTCGGTAAAACAACTGCATTCTTTGTCTAGGACTGTGTATACCTACATGCAAGGTAAACATAAAAGTGATTGAAAGGATGATTTTCACATGAATTTAAGATCTAATGGTAATACCATATTTTCTAAATATATTATATAGATCTCTGATAAAAATTTTAGGCCCTGATTCAAAGCTTTAAGAAAGTTATATAAAAAATACTCCTCCCGGGTTTCTAGGAAACCTAATTTAGGACAGTGCTAGGGCTTGATGGTTGAAGGCCAGGATCATTGAGTTTAGCTCTAAAATTTCATATGAATAACCCCAAGGGATTACTTTAGGATATACAAAAAAAATTTGAGTTTTAGTGGTTAAAAGTGGAGATATTCTTACCAGTCCATAAGGAGGTTATGACACAGAGTCTTCAGGATAATAAGAAGGGTAATTTTACAAAGAAAGTACCCTCTAAAGTGGGAGTTAACACCTGAAAATTTTTAGACACATAGATATTCATAATAGGTTGTCAAAAATTTCAATTTTCAGCCTAATTATTAAGGGGAAAGGAAGATATTAGAAACAGAATGTTGTCCCATACTTATAAGAAGACTTGAAAGCAAAATTGCAAAAAATAAGATAATAAGAGTTGTGTATAGAATTGTACCCTAAGATTTTGAGGGTATGTTAGGATATGTGAATTTGATCTAATGAAACATTCATAGAATTTTTGGTACATATGGAAGTGCAAATGCATGATGATTCCAAGTAACATGGTTTAAAAGGCTTATAGGGCAGTTTCAAGCCATTTAGGAAAAATTGAAGGATTTCATACTTTTAAGCTATCTGATGAATGGATTTGTGATAATATGGATGTGTGAGAAAAGGTACAGAGTGGAGAAAGAGTCTTCAAAGAATAAAATTCAAGATTTGATGAAAAAGGGTCCAAAACCAAAAAAGCCAGTAAGGGGCTTTTGAGGTCAGTTGGAAAACAATGAAGGAAAGGTAAGGCTTTGAGAATTGTGAATGAATTTGAATGAATGATATAACATCACAGGAAGAGAAATAATAGAGGTGAAGTGAATATTAAATCCTAGTTAAGCCATAAATCAAATTTGTGGGTAAGAAGTGAATACAAGACAACAAGAAAGAGTTCAAATCAGGTTTCTTGATCTCAAGGTCAAAGATGACTATAAATGATTGGAAATAGAAGAAATAACATAGTGTGTGCATGATTAAAAGGTTGGAGAGTGCTTGAAGGAACATAAATTTCCTGATAGAGTCAAGTTTGTAAACTAGACAAGATTTTATAATGAAGGAAGTAATTAGTTTTGATCTTTAGAAGGTTAGATGAATTTTACATGATCCTCTACATCATGTGCTTATGAATATGTTATTGTGGCTAACATTTAAAATGAAAGTTTGAATGTGATATTGGAGGTATAAAGGGAAATTTGAGAAGAAGTGAAAAACTGAGAAGAGAAAAAATATCTAATATTAGAGAAATCAAGAGTAGAGATAGCCAGATTTTAGGTGTTCGAGAACTCATTATTAGAGCAACCAACTCTAGTGTTGAAGCTCTAATCCAAGAGAACAATCTAAATACATCAAAGGATGAATCCAAGGTAAGTTTGTATCCATTTGACTATCAAATAAAACTAGAGCTCTTTATTATGATCAACAACTCTTGATTAGAATTAAGAGATCTAGTGTTAGAGCCACAAGTTAATGTTTAAACACATATTTTTTATATCCTCTCATGATGGTAGAAATATTGACTCATTATTATCAAAACTTTCTACACAATTTCTTTTCAAAAAATAAAACTTTGTCAACAACTTTGTATGAAAACATGTAACAGTCATGTGAATTTATAGCTGGAGCAGCCTATTGACCTGGAATGAATTAGTACTACCATGTAATTAACAATATACTGTTGTTTCCCCTAATATAATACCTGCATACTGTGAGTCAAAGGGTTGCCTCAAACCACTTATATAAATAGTATCTACATTAGATAGTTGAAACATTGACAACCCGGATTTTAAAAAATGTATGAATAAATATAACAAGGACCAAGGAAAAAGAGTTATTATAATTAAAATCAATTTTATGGTTGCAACAGTGAGACTATGATGAGAGAGAAGTGTATGCAAGAAATTCATGGGTGTTCTGATTTTTGTAGGAGTATTAACTACTTTGTATTCTTCCAGAATGCCTGTGTAAAAATTGTCAATCCAAACCATTAAACTTCTTAGACGACGTTCTTGGCCTGGAAAATAAAAAACCCTCAGAAAGCACTGGAAAAACCGCATAAAACCCCCCACCCCAACACGATGGCCCCACTTCTTTTCTAGCACACATATTCATTCTCCCTTGCCACTTTCCTCATGATCTTTTCTTAACATTTTTGCAAACATTTTTTTCAAAACAAAGACAACAATTCAACTCCCTTAAACCCCTCAAACCATAGTTTTATCACCAAATGTAACACAATAATAATATATACAACAAAAAAATTTCTAGTTCTTGTCATCATCTCCTCCAAATTACGGTTCTTAAATATCTTACCTTCGTTATTGGTATAAATACTCAAGTGCTGGTTTTTATTATTCATTATTTTCCCTCCACCATTTTATGTGCTAGATATGAATGAAATAACCTTGTTTTATCCTCCTTGTGGAATTTGATTTCAACATACCACTTTTCATCAGATACGAAATTCCATGAGAAGATGAATTTTGTTAGATGTTGTAGTTGTAGATGTTATAGTATACATGTATGCAAAATTAGGAACCTTACACAAGGCACGTGAATTATTTGACAGAATGTGTTAAAAAACATGGTTTTTGGACAACATTGATAACAGGATACACATTAAATAGGTTTTTTGAGAAGTCTTTTGAAAATTTCATGTGTAAATGCAATTGGTAGGTATAAAGTTGAATTCCAAAAAAATCATTCTCTAAGTGATTAAGAAAATTTAGAAAATATAAATGATAAATCTCAATTAAGTCACAACACAATAGATATGCACTAAAGTATAGATATTGACACAAGCAAGTAAGATAATAAATTTGAAACCCTAAGTGCAAGGGAAGGGATAAAACACTTAGTTGATTTGTAATAATTCTGAAGTTGTGTCATGCTGGATAAACTAGTGGAATAGGAAAGTAGATCATCGCAACCAAGCCCAAAAAATGCATAACTGTCGGTAATGTCGGGACTAGGGCACCTGTACAGGTTTAATGGTGCCTAGGGTACTTCAGACCTATTCTAGGCGCCTATCACTACTCATAACCTCAAAAAATAAATTTTATAGGGCCATGAGATGTTCGTTGGAGGTCTCCTATAATTCGATGTTTGACCATTGAGCTCTCTTGAAACTTGCAAAGATAAAGAGAACTTGTAATACTCCTAAATACATCAAATCCTAAAAATATAAAGATGAAAATGGGGAGTTGGAATGACCCTAGTGGTCAACTGACTGAGTGAACTTTATGATTCGGGTGCTGCACTACATTTCAGACTCCATTTAGTTCTCTCTGTGTGTGTGTGTGTGTGTGTGTGTGTGTGTATAATCGTGCCCTAGGTGGCTCTTGTGAAAGATGCACTTGATAGTGAGCAATACGTAGATTGCAAAAAATGTAAGTAGATGTGTGCATGGAAAAATTAACTTCCCCTACTATGAAATTGTGTGCAGAAAATGAAGTCCCATTGTATGGATGTTAGAAGAATGCTTTGATGCTCTTGAAATTCCTTCAGATGCAACCTTAGGTGATAGTACTAGATGTTTAGTGTTTGGCCCTTTATTATAATCAGATAGATTTGTGTTTTATACATGATTCCCTTAGTTGAATTTCATAATTAACCACTAAAATCCCAACCATCAAGAAAATAAGATTCCTAATAGCTTAAAAAGACCTTAAATATGTGAACAACATAAAAAGAGGTTGGGGAACCCAAAGGGGATGGGGGGCACCTAGGCACTATCATCCTAGCTAGGCCACAGGTATCCAAACTTAGAAAAATTGAAGTATAGAAAGTCAAACTGGGAAAGAAGGTGTGTAATACCAAGAAGGAAACTAGTAAGAAAGAAAAGAGGCCAAAGAAAATGATCAATTAATAATTTTCTCATTTAGGAATCATATGAATAGATGTATTTGATCAAGACATAGAAATATACCCAAAGTGCATGATTTAGTGTCTACATTTACCCCACTTTATGTTTTTATGTGAATACTTGATAACATAAAGTATATAAGAGATGTGTACTTGTTAACCATGTAGATAGATGATGAGATGCATGATAAGAGACAATGATAGAGTGAGGAGCCATATTCAGTAAATGTAGGATAGTAGGTCGAGGAGGTCATTTCCTCCTTCTCGTGGCAAACATGATTCTGCACAGTCTTCTTTTAGGATACCATAATAGCTACCTCAGTAGTAGTAGTAGCAGCAAATTCATCCACTGTTTATACCTCCACAAATATTTGATACTCATAGGGGACAAAGTATGGGGCCCTCCTCCTGGAGGACCCATAACTTGATCCACAAAGATACTTGGTACTTGATCCACCAAAATTTTTATTGCTCCTCACTTGAATATTTTTCCTTTAGATACGAAGACTCACACATAAAACCGCTAGATGATTTTATATTAACCTCTAACTCTGCTCATGTTTTTCTGCATTTTTCTGCTTCATGCCCATGTCATGATTTTGCCACATTTTTCCACTAGCCACCTAGCTGCAAATATATAATTATAACATTAAAATAATATTTTGGAATTTAAATTCGATAATAAAAAATGGGCCTATGGAAGCACAATGAATAAGGTGGAAGAGATATTAAGGAACAAGTATTACACTAGCATGAACCTAAAGGGGAGAAGCAACTTACTATAGAATACACATGTAACTTACCAAAGTCAAAAAGTAAAGGTTTATTAATCATACAAGGAAGAAAAAAAAGGATGATCAAATGCAAAGGTAAAATGACATTTATTTATGATAATTCTACAAATTCATAAAAAAGAATCAAGATTTAAGATCCAAAATGGAGAAAAATTCATAAGTACATATGGTGACTCCAAAGCAAGATAGAAAAAAGAAGCCATCGGTAAATGATGATGTCACCATAATTCATTGTTTCAGAATTGAATGTGATTGAGACAATGTCCCCAAACTTGGAATGCAACCAAAAATGATTATTGAGAGACTTTGCAACATTTTCTACTAATATAATGAAAGATTGGATGGACACTAAATGACTTTAAGAAAAGAAGTTAACAAAATTGAAGATCAGAAAGGAGATATGGAGCCACAAAACATGATTTTCAAGGATAAGTTAGACCATAAAAGATATCTTGGAAAGACACATTATTAAGATATCTTTAATTGCCCTTGGATCACTCCCTAAACTCGTGCCACACCCTTATCATATCACTACCAAATTTAGCATGGTAGTTGGCATGTTCCAATAAGCTCTTAGCAACATGAAGATTTAATATAAAAAAATGTATCAAATAAAAAACTAAACATCGGTAAAAGAGAATGCATATATTGCTAGATTATCAATATCTTAGAAACATAATTATTATAGACAATTGGTTAATAAATAAAGAAGGTCATAAACTAAGTTAGTAAATAACCAGCAAAGACATAGATCCATCAACACTCTATGAGGGATATAAATGAAAAAATAATAAATTTCATAACTAAATGCGTGATAATCTCGAGCCCTTCCCAAAAAATTCAATTTTTTTTTCTAATCCCCCAACTACCTTTTTTTCGAGCCATTAATATCTTGTCCATTGAATATTTTAACCCCACCTCCCCCTCCCCCCCCTATGAGGGATATAAATGAAAAAATAATAAATTTCATAACTACATGTGTGATAATCTCGAGCCCCTCCCATAAAATTCAAATTTTTTTTGCCAATCCCCCAACTACCTTTTTTTGAGCCATTAATATCTTGTTCATTGAATATTTTAACCCCACCTCCCCCCGCCCCCACAACCACTTTCCACATAGAGGCATTTTATGTGCCTTCCCCTTCTCTCCTCCATACAGACTTCGAAGTCTCAGTAGTAATTATTTTGCATGATATTTTCGGGTCTTCCCTTTAAGTGGTGTGTTTTTTATATAGGGCCCAATATATATTTTAATATATGTGGGAATTTCTATTATTTTTGGGTCCATTTGTTTGGATATATTTTTTACTGCAAAGCAGAAGTATATTTGTAATATACGGGAATGTTTTATATTGTAAAAGGGGGATATATAAATATATGGAGCAACATATAAAAACAACTATTCTCAGCATGAGAGAGAGAGAGAGAGAGCATCAACTCAAAGAAAAGACAAAGAGAGAGAGAGAAAGGAATATACAAAAAGAAGAAAATAGGTGCAACAACACAGTGAAGAAGAAAATGGAGAATACAAAGAATAAAAAAATACAGGAAAGGGAATTTTTTGTAAATATAAATGTGTAGTTGCATAGAGAAATTTTTGTAAGAAAAAAAAACAAAGATTTGGACACAAAAATAGAAACAAAAGGAAATCGGAGCAACATCTCTATAATTGTATGAAGTTTTTCGAATGAATATATATATATATATATATATATATATATATATATATGTGTGTGTGTGTGTGTGTTTTATTTGTGCTTTTGGTTGTGTCTATCTGATGCGTCGTTATATTCTCCAATCATTTAACTAACAGAAACTTTTGTTAGTGTCATTATAAACTAGGGTTGTGTCCTAGGTTGTATGCAATGGAGATTTATGTCACTAGTGTTCATATTGGGTTTTCTGTAGAGGGTTGTTGTGAGATATTTATAATTTGGTAACTAATCTATGGAAACTTAGTGAAAATATATGGAATTGAATTACTACGATGAAATGAAGTCTAATAGCTACACTTCTAATTTAGGTGGAAATACACACATAGTACTTGAAGGAATGGAATTGAAATTACACATTTGTAACTGAAACCCAATAGAAATAAAAGTACATGCTAAATAGACTTTACATAAAGAGAAACACACATTCTGAATAGAAATTTAAAATAGGGAAAACAAACACGTTCAAACAGAGATTGCATGAAACATACTGAAATAGAGATTACAGTAAAACTTATCAGAAAAACCATATGCATGTATGAATGTAAACAACCTTCTATCTCCTTAGTCGAGTGGGCCCTTGCTCTCCCTTAGGACAGAGGAAATCTCAACAGCTCTAGATCCTCAAAATGATTCTCACTTATATTAATTTGAATAGGTTAAATAGCATATCCAATACGTGACATAAAGAGCGCTAAATACCACAGACTATACAAAAAAACAACTACTATAATGTTCTTAAGAAGGTGTCTTTATATAGACACAAGCAGTTACATAATTCGCAACTAAATACAGCACTAACATCTCCCACTAATCAACATCAAATAAGAATCATAAATTCTTATGGGAATGTTAGAAACAAGTCTCATGCTTATAGGTCAATCGGTGGAACAAGTATTTCGCTTCCACATTCCAACTCCAAAATCAGACTTCTTAATTACATTGGAAATAAATGTCCATCATTTCCCTACACACATCATCACATTTCCCTCATGAAGGTAGTTAGAAGTAAGTTATACGGTAATCAAGATGCATGAGAAAAAGCCAGGAAAATGCATTAATTTCACTAAGATATAACTATACGAAGTATCCCCATGCATTAGCAAATCATATCTAAATGACAATTTATTAATCATAGAAATGATATAAATGAGACAAATAATGCACTCATCATTTCCCCCTCACTTTACCTATTACGTGTCCCAATGCAACTTATCGATGCCCTGCTCTATGACCAAACTGCTATGACATATCAAACTCTTCAAATTGGTCAACATATTGTTTCCTTGTACCTTTACATCCCTGAGTGTTGGAAGTGACTTCGACCCAAGCTGTGAAACTCTCATGCGATTATGCAACATTATTTTTCTAGGTGGTAGTAGGACTCAAGAGGAGAGGTGGTCATACTTGAAGTCCTACCCATTCATTATTATATTGTTGACTAGTTTTTTCTGACAACTGCCTGATGATTATGATGAGGGCATCAACCCGTCACATACTCCAACTCAAATTCTGAGGTGAAATAATCTCCCTTTGTTTTAATGGTAAGCTTAAAGTATCACATCTCCTATCACGGGCCTACCTTGCTGCCCCAAAGTGCTGCTGACTATAGGTTTCAAAGTCCTCCACACATTTCAGTAGTATTTTTGAAGTATTCTCTCCAATACCATCTTGGTAGTAAAGAGATCTTAAGTTTTTCCACATAGTCACATCAGTGTGATGTGTAGGCTGAATATAGAATCCTATTGTTTGGGTTGTATGATTGAAGATATCCATTTGTTCACCCCATATGATTTGGTTTCGAAGCAAGGAATGAAATTATTTTAATTGAAAATCCCCCACGAACAAGTTAATTAAGAAGTAAGGGACATTGGGAACTAACATATTATGGAGGTAGAATTCACAGAGAAGGTTTTGAATTTCTAGGGTACTGGATTTTTACATAGATAGAAAATCATTACCATCAGGAGCTTCGTAAGGTGTCTGACAACACAACTGCAATAACTACCAAGAGTAAAATTGATCCTGAACAAACATGTTGTAAACCGAAGATGGCTTCCTACAATACAAGAGCTTACAAGCTAGAGGTTAGACATAATTCACAAGAGATTACAATTTTTGTTTTTCATCTTGGATGATTTCTATCTCCCCTTTTAATTTCTTTTTTTCCTTTTTCAATTCAGAATTCAGAAGAGACAATTTGTGGACATCATTCAAAATTCTAAGAGCTCTATCTCTCTATCACTTTAAACTACTAACTTCGATTTGTAAAGTTTTGATTTCTCTAACTTTTTTGACTGTGTATTGAGTAAATTTTGTTTTTAAATATGAATATGTTTCCTCCATACCATTCAACTGGGATTTTAGGAGTGCAATCTCTTCCAAATAATCATGAGGAGTGGTAGTTTGACGTAACCCGAGATGACCAATGTCCATTACAACAGATTGAGGAGAAAGAGGCTATGCATCAGGTACTGAAGTAGTTTCCAGAGCTGCGGAGTAGACTTCTGTAGATGTAGGCATAACCGAGCACGAGGGGGTAGGATTATCTGCAGTGAATATAGTGCCCAGTGATTTGTCAGTGTCCCTTTCTTCCCACACAGGGGCATAAGCATCAGTAAAACCCTCAGACTAGGAACTTCTAGGTTGATGCAATGTACACGACCATTGTGGCTGTGGGCACATAGAAGAAGAGTGAATCAAGGTATTTATACCTTTGGAATTGGAAGTACTTGAAGATGGGGCTCACTTGGTCACCAGATTTTTCCACATGTGTCAGAGCACCAATTTCCTTTTTATTCTTGTGTGTAGGGCGTGACGTAGATGTGATAGTGGGTTCGAGGTGTAGAAGATGGCCATAATTTTAACTGCTTTGGCTTAGAACCCTCCCCCACATTCATCCTGTCAATCATGCGCTTTGGCTTAAAAAAAAACTTGATCCGAACACAATAAGTGGATGAGCTCTGGGTGCTTTAGCACTGCTTTTCCTCCTCTAGTTTTGTATTTTTGACTAACTTTGATAACTGCATCTACCAAGTATTCTGGTAAATTCACCCCAAGGGCAAGGTTGATGTATCCTTTCTTTAAATGAATGAGGATTTTGAGTGAATTGCCACCCAACACAGATGTCTGGCCATCACATATATAAATATTTTTTAACCCATTTGGTCATCTTCCTCCAAATGTCAGGAAGACTGTCCCTCTTAACACCTTTCTAAACACCTTGGGAGGTAAGGATAACCTCGGGAAGTGATTCACCCTCTTCATGAAACAGAGCAAGAAAGTGTTTCAGGGGAACATGTGTCATGACTTTCAGACCATAATCTGATAAACTAGATAGTTCAGAAATGACCTGGCTGGTAATCTCCACTCAGTTCCGTCCAACGCTAATGAGCAAGTGGATTCAAAAATTTCCAGGAATTCATCCACTATAATTTCATCAAAACCTTCAAATTTCCAGATGAATTCAAGTCAACCGGAAACAAAAAATACCTGCAAAAGTGCAACGTTCCTGAGTAAGGGGTCCAGGAGAGTTGGGATCTGACTTTTTCTTCTCTCCCATGTTGAAGGCAAATGAATCTAGACAATAGAGAAACAAGAACAAGGGTGTGATCGAATTCATGGTGTGATGATAGGTAGAATGGTGTGCTCAATATTCACACAATCAATGGTAGGAAGTGGTTAGGAGCTATTAATTTGAAATGTACCTCGATTCTCGAATCATGTAAAATCAGAGAAAATTTGGCGGCATAAAAGGTTGACAAGACTAGATATTTGTGAGGGGTGAGATAGCGCACATCCCATCACTTGAAACAAAATTGCCACCTATCCCTTTCGAAGAAGGTGACACATATAGTGTGCACGGAAATCATGATTCATTACATCCTCATGCCGTTATTCCGTAGCATCGGATTAGGAAAGATATCCATAATAAATACATTGAACATTGTGTATGGATGCAATTATGATAATTTAATGCACGGGGAGTTTCTTCATAAGGAAAAATCCATAGTGAATTAGAATGCACTTACCCATGTTAGGTTAGCATCTGATATCCGTAGATTCCCACATCATGCAGTCTGAGATAAAATGTGAGTAATGGCCTTTAAACAATGAATATTTTTGCATTTATTGAAAACAAAACAACTAAGGGAAGGAGATCAAGGTCATGACCATCCTTCTTTGTTTAAATTGAAAGCTAACAATTACTCCTAGCTGGAGGGGCTAAGAGCCACCTCAACATGCATTTCCTCACTCACCATGATGTCACTAGTGAAAGTCCCCTTGTCAAGAGGTCGTTGATAAATCCTGAGTTTGTGTCCATTCACAAGAAGAGTCCTTCTGTCACCATCGATCGATAATAGTAACACAGAGCCATTATCAAACACCTTGTCGATCTGATATGGGGCCCAAATAGTGTGTCCATAACTTACCTTTAAACTGTTGATATTTGGGATCAAAGAGTAAGACCCATGGTCCCTCGTGAGAACATCCTAGATTTTATATGAGCATCATGCCAGGTATTCCTCTGATATTGGATAATTTCCACCCATTTTTATGCTTCCATCTGCATTTCATCTAATTCGTTCAACTACATTACCCATTCGCGTTGTGCCTCATCCAAATTGATGCCAACTTCCAGTGTTGTTCTCCAAGTGCGTAACTCGAATTCTAATAGCAAAAATGGCTTCTTCCCAAATACCAACTCATAGGGAGAAAAACCAGTAGTGGTTTTCCATGTCGTGTTATAGGCCAAAACGGCCTACGGCTCAGGACGTTTTGGTACCCAATTTCTTCTGTCAGCACTGACCACTTTAGTGAGATTGTTCTTTAGTTCTCTTTTGGTGACTTCCACCTTCCCATTGGATTGGAGGTGGTATGGTGATGATTTTCAGTGCTTGATTCAGTATATTTTTAGAAACGCTTCAATCATTTTAGACACAAATTGAGGACCTTGATAAGATACAATGGCCCTGGGGGCCCCAACTCGTAGTAAAGTTCAATTGTACAGGAAATCAACAACAACATACTCATTAGAAGATACCAATGCTTGAACTTCATCCCATTTCATGATGTATTCCATGCATACCAAGAGGTATTCTTTCCCAAAAGATGGGGCATCAAAAGGTCCAATGAAATCCATTCCCCATTTCTCAAATGGTTCTAAGACCAGCTGAGGATTAAGAGGCATTTCCATAGATAGTGTAGGCTTCCCCATACTTTGAGATACATCACACTACCACACATACTTCTTGACAGTCTTGTGGAGGGAAGGCCAATAGTATCCAGCTCCGAAGACTTTGTGGATTGTCCTCTTTACTAAGTAATTTCCTCCTCCTAGCTCATCAAGACAAGCTCGCGGTATGTCGTATACTTCATCTTCTCAAATACACCTGTGAAGAACCATATTAGGAAAACATTGGAATAAAAATCCATTACACCATTTATATGTTGCACCATTTTTAACCAATCTTCTTCTTTCTTTAAGAGTAAAACAGGCAATAAAATTCCCCGTAGTCAAATAATTCGCAAGATAGGTAAACCATGGAGTCTACGTTGATACAACAAACACATGTTCCTCTAGAAATCGATCCTGGAATGCCTCATCATTACTTGAAACACTAAATCTTGAAATAAAATCACCGACAACATTACATTTCCCGAGCTTATCAATAATGGTCAGATTAAATTCCCTGTAACAAGAGTAACCATCTAATAATCCGACCTCCAACTACTGGCTTGTTCATCAAATATTGTATGGCCAAGTGGCTAGTATAAGTAAAATTTTATACCCAGTGATGTAATGTCGTAATTTATTCAAGGAGTATATAACAACTAAAAATTCCTTTTTTGTTAGTTAGGTATAGTTTCTTTCCGTAGGATTCAAGTTCTTGTTGTTAAGTTAGTAAATGGCATACATATGATCCTCTTCATCTTTCTGCCCAAGAAAAAATCCCATGGCTATATTAGAGGCATCAATGTGGCATGGAAAGGTTTCCCCCATTTGGGGCCTCGTAAGACTGGGGCGGTGGTCAGCTTCTCCTTGATAAGATCGAACGCCTGCTAACACTAAGAGGACCATTCAAAAACAAAATCTTTTGTCAGCAATGAAAACATAGGTGCAGAAATTTTACTAAAGTATTTGATGAATTTCCAATAATACCCTGCATGCCTAAGGAAAATTTTGATGTTAGTATGATTTTTTGGTGTAGGTAGCTGAGTGATGACTGCAATCTTTTTGGGGGTCAACCTGTATACCTTTGGCAGAAACATAGTGACCTAAGACAATTCCTTGATCCACCATCATCAGAAATCTTTCATGACTTAGGGATAATTGGTGTTGCTTACATCTACTCAACACTTTCTCAAGGTTATCCAGAGTTTCATCAAAAGTGGAGCTGTGGAAAGTGAAACCTTCCATGTAAACTTCAACACAATCATTTGTAAGATCTAACAAAATGGTCAAGACCACTCTATGAAATGTAGTAGGTGCATTACAAAGTCCAAAAGGTAAGATTCGATAAGAAAATGTGCCCCAAGGGAAAGTAAAGGTGGTTTTATCCTGGTTAGTAGGCTACAATACTTATCTGGTTATACCCACTAAACCCATCCAAGAAAGAAAATAGTTCTTACCAGCCATATTTGTCTAGACCCTGGTCAATTAAAGGCAAGGTAAAATAATCTTTCTTGGTGGCTTTATTAAGTTCCCTATAGTCAACACAGATTCTCCATTTACCATTTTTCTTGGGAACTATAACTAATGGTGAGACCCACTGACTATCAAATATAGGGTAGATTAATCCTACCGTTAGCAATTTTTCTATCTCAATTTTGACAGTCTCAGAGTGCTGGGTTAATTCTTCATTGCGATTGCCTTATAGGTTTAACATATTCTGTGTAGATATGGTGAGTAAAAATGTTAGGATGAATTCCCTTCATATCAATGTAATGCCAAGCAAAAGCCTAGGAATGTTTCTTTAAAATATCGAGAACCCTAGCCTCTTGGTTGGACTCTAAATTATTACCAATGGTCAATTCTTTCCATATGTCAATAGGCACTTGTTTGGTATCTTTAAAAAGAGTGATCTCTGCATTAGTGATTAAATAATTCAATGGGAAAACATGGGGCTAAAGCATGTGAAAAATGGGTATATTATCAAGAGAAAAAATCTTGGTTAAAGGACAATAGAAATCAGAGACAGTGTATTCCGCATTATAAGCATAGATTTCTTCACAAGATTCTTTAGAAGTATCACTTACCAAGGCAATAACATCAAACATGCCTAGAAAAAATGAATCTGCAGTCAGATTCTCAATTTCCATAGCCACAGTGCTGATTTCCATAGTCACAAAGCCCTTTGAATTAGGGTAATGTGTATGACTCAACAAATTTTTTCATATGGTTTTGTACTGCAATGGTGGCCAAATAAGAAGAACTCAGAGAGTTATTATCCAAATAATCTACCCTACATGTTCACAAGAAGACATATAAGGCTAGGAGGGAGGATATAATGAAATATGCTTGGATTTCTGTCCATTTAGAATGGTCATTTTTCCTGACCTACAGTCAATATAGGCAGTAATAGTAAGCCAACCAGGGTCTTCCCAAGATGATTAGATACCCCAATTTCTGAGCTTTAGGTTGTAAGACCATAAAATTGACAGGATACTCCCAAGATTCAATGGTGACCATTATATCCTCAATCACTCCATTTGGTACAACAAGGGATTGATCTACTAATTGAAGAATGCTATTGGTAGGCTATAGTCCTATTAAGGATAACAAATTGAACATTTCTATTGTTATGACATTGATGGTAGTACCAAGATCCCCCAAAAATGTTAGATATTGACTTATTTCTTATACAAATATTATTTACTAGACTCTTAAGATCCCCATATTTTGGTGGTGAAATAAGTTTACCAACAACAAGATCAGCCAAATTTCCTTCCACCCTGATGGTATTTGGGTATTATTCTTCCTTCCTGGTGTCTTTATACTCTCATTTCTAATGGTTTGGTTTAATTATGGAATGTCCCTTATTGTTCATAGAAGTGGGACCTCCATGTGCACCTTTTTCAACTCTTGAACTAGCGTTGTTTCCTCTGCATTTTGAGGGTCCTGTAACCGCTTAGGAAAAGGAGATTTATGGGCTTTTGGATTAATTTCTTGACCGTTATGAGTGTTTTGTGTTTGCAGAGATAGGTGCAATTCCTTAATTTTCCTCAAGTGTCTCTTATTTATCATTGTCTATAGGAATTTCCATGATAACAATAGGAGGATTTAATATTTTCCTAGACCTGAGTCGTAAATTACTAATAGTATTAACCTGCATGGTATTACTTGTTCTTGCTTCATCAATTGAAGATGTCTACAAATTTTTAGGGGTTCGCTATAGGCTGGGCTGGAAGTTGTGTTTTGTTTCCTGTCCATTTTTTTGATAGGGTTTATGGTGGAGCTATTAAAGCTTGTTGTGGTTTGCCAGAATCTTCATTGTGGATTAATGTTCTGTTGTGGTGTCCACTGCTGGTTTTGGTTAGGATTCTATTGAGGTACCCATTATTGGGTTATGCCATGGGATTTCTGGGGTCGGTATTGTCTAACCTGGCTGAGTGTAGGGATTTACCCAGGGTGGTGGATGTGGGTAAGTCATCCAATTTGATGACGTCCACTCAAGTTGTCCCTAAGTAGGATGAGGAGCTTGACTGGGCCATGACATTATCTAGGGGTTCTGGGTAAGTCAAGGAGAATACTTATTTTGTCTTTGGAACAAATTTTAACTCTGCATCACTCTTGAGAGACAACATTCAAGCCTTCTTTCAACTCTGATAATAAGGTATAATGCTTATTTTCATGATCAGCAACTTCAAAGATCAAACATATGTCTGTACCATCCAAAGGACATTCTCTCAAGGGATGTCTCTTTCCACACTTAGGGAAATATATGTCCAGAGGTTCTTTGGCAACACTATTTTTGGCCTTAATCCCATCTATGGTTGATGTTAATTACAAAAAATTGTTTGTTTTCATATTAGCCATTTCCTCCAGAAGTTCAGAGGTACCTAGTGTGATCTTGGATGTTTTTCTCTTCCTTATACCCCCTTGTGTTCTAGAGTAACTTCTGCATAGCTCAATGAGTTGGTCCATAATAAGTTTATGCACATCTCCTCCTCCCATAAGATGGATGGAATCCTTGGTTTCCTTGTCAAGCCCTTTAAGGAAAACTATCTTTGTAATGTCTGCATGTAACTCATAACCACTCCGTCGATGGAGAAAGAGAAATATATCCAGAATAATATTCTATATTTTCATCTTCTTTTTGCCATATCTAGAAGAACTCTTCTTTCCTATCCCTTCCACTGCAGTAGTATTGATATTTATCTAGAAAGGTTGTCTCCTTGCTTCCCAAGAAGTAATGGAGTTAGAAGCTGACCCCATGAACTATCTCACAACAGAGTCTTTGAGAGTGGAAGCAAAGAGTTTGAGTTTTTTATTGTCGGTTATGTAGTCATTGTTTGACAAAGAACTTTGAATTCAAACAAGAACTGATTGAGGTATTCCATAGACATGCCTAGAAAGATAGGGAGGATGGAGGGGTGATATATTTTTCATGGGTGCATCCTCATCCTCATATAAGACAATGGGATAAGTAAAGTTTCAACCCAAGGGTCGATCTCCATTATTCCCATGGTCCCCCATTTCTGAGTGTTGGTTGGAGGATGCAGAATGCTCAGAAATGCTTCTAGGTGTTGTATTAGATTCAATTTCACTCACAATGTGCTCTACATGTGATCTGTTTGGAGATGTTTGTTGTATGTTGCATGATGTAAATATCCCTTGATCGTCTCGTGGCCTATGCATCAAGGTTGGTTATTAAAACAAGGCCTAAGACTTCTACTAGTTGCATATGTGAACTCCATTAACACCCATAACATGTAAAGTGAGAAAAATGGAGTGGCGTACTTATGGTGTCCCCGGAAATGGCACCAAAAATGATGGGTCATTGTATTATCCAATCATTTAACTAACATAATCTTCTGTTAGTGTCATTATAAATCAGGATTGTGTCCTAGGATGTATGCAAAGGAGATTTATGTCACTAGTGTTCCTATTGGGTTTTCTGTTGGGGGGTTGTTGTGAGATCTTTCTAAGTTGGTGGCTAATCTATGGAAATTCAGTGAAAATCTACAAAATTGAATTACTATGATGAAATGAAGTCTAACAGCTACACTTCTAATTTAGATGGAAATACACACATAATACTTGAAGGAATGGAATTGAAATTACACACTTGTAACTGAAACTCAGTAGAAGTAAAAGTACATGCTAACTAGACTTTGCATAAAGAGAAACACACATCCTAAATAGAAATTTCAAATAGGGAAAAAAAACACGTTCAAACAGAGATTGCATGAAACATACTGAAATAGAGATTGCCATAAAACTTATCAGAAAAACCATATGCATATATGAATGTAAACAACCTCCTATCTCCTTAGTCGAGTGGACCCTTGCTCTCCCTTAGGACAAAGGAAATCTCAACAGCTCTAGATCCTCAAAATTATGCTCAGTTATATTAATTTGAATAGGTTACATAGCATATCCAGTACATGACATAAAGAGCGCTAAATACCATAGACTATATATTGCAGACTATACAAAAAAACAACTACTATAATGTTCTTAAGAAGGTGTCTTTATATAGACACAAGTAGTTACATAATTTTCCACTAAATCCGGCACTAACATCTCCCACTAATCAACATTAACTAAGACTCATAAATTCCTATGGAACTGTTAGAAACAAGTCCCATGCATATATGTCGATTGGTGGAACAAGTCTTCCGCTTCCGCATTCTGGCTCAAAACTCAGACTTCTTAATTACATTGGCAATAAATATCCATCATTTCCCTGCACACATCATCACATTTCCCTCACGAAGGTAGCTAGAAGGAAGTTATACAACAATCATGATGCATGAGCAAAAGTAAGGAAAATGTATTAATTTCACTAAGATATAACTATACGAAGTATCCCCATGCATTAGCAAATCATATCTAAATGACAATTTATTAATCATAGGAATGATATAAATGAGCCAAATAATGCACTCATCACTTTCCCTTATTAGTTATTTGGCACCATATTTTGCCAAAAAACATGTATCATAGAAAACAAAAAACAATTAATAGCTTGTGGGTTTGTGTTCTTATTTTATGGGTTTTTATTTTCTAGGTTGAGTTGTAATGGCTTCTTGTAGCAACAACTCATGGAAATAACCCCCAATAATTTATGGGAATAACTATAACATATGGTGTATTAAAATGAAGACATTTTTCTCTTCTCAAGAGCTATGGGAACTGATTGAAGGAGGCTATATAGAGGTAACATACCAAGTTTTTTTAATGTAATGACACAAGCACAAAAAAATGCTTTGAAGGAAAACAAAAGAAAATATGCTAAGACTTTGAGGTATATACAAAATCCAGTCACTGATTCAATATTTAGAAGGATAGTAACATATATTAACTCAAAGAAAGCTTGGGATACTTTGAAAAATGCACATCAAGGAAATGAAAAAGTAAAAGTTGTAAGACTGTGGATGCTAAGGAGAGAGTTTAAAACTCTTCTCATGAAATAATCAGATTTTGTAAATGACTTATTTACAAGAATAATGACCATTTTCAATCAGATGAGGACTAATGGAGATGTGGTAGAAGATCATAAAATCATAGAGAAGGTATTGATAATACTTCAGGTTAGATTTGACCTAGTTGTGGTAGCCATAGAAGAGTCTAAGGACTTAAGTAAAATAAGTGTTGATGAGCTTGTGGGTTCTTTGCAAACCCATGAACAAAGAATGAGTAGATAAGCCAACTCCTCCAATGAACAAGCCTTTAAAAAAAATACAAATGTTAAAGGAAGGGGGAGAGGAGAATACAACAGAGCAAGAGGAAGATTCAAAAACCAATAAGAAGGTGCAAGACATAGTCATCAAGAGCCACAAGACAAAGGAAGAGGAAGTGGTAGTATAACTTCTAGAGGTGGTTCTACACAAAGGTATGAAAAATAAAATGTGTAATGTTATTACTGCAAAAAAATTGAGCATTATGCTAGTGAATGTGAAAAGAAATAATATGATTTGATAAATCATAATTATAATGCAAGACTCTCTAATGCAAAAACAAGTTTAACATGAGAAAAATTAAAATAATGGAAGTTTGTTTTTAAATTGCAAATGTAGCTGAGCAAGGAAGCAAGCAAGTATGGTATTTGGATAGTGCTTGCAGTAATCATGTGTAGAAATAAAGAGATGTTTAGTAATATAGATTAAGCAATTAGATCTGAAGTAAAGATGGGAATAAATAATAAGGGTCCTATAATGGGTAAAGGTATTGTATCCATTCTCATCAAGCAAGGAGACAAGAAGCATATACATAATGTTTTCTAAGCATATACATAATCAAGGAGATAAGAAGCATATAGATAATGTTTACTAAGCATATACATAAACAAGGAGACAAGAAACATATACATAAGCATTTATAATTACAACGTTTCAGCATCATCTTATCTTCCATTCTATAACCTTTTGATGAAGTTGCTCATATGGTGGTTCGTTACATAACACTGGAAGGCAAGTTTTCCACCCTTCCCTTGCATCATTTGGCTCTACTTAACCATTTTAGGAGAGAAGCAAAGTTCAAACTATCTTATTAAGTTTTGCATTCTTTGATTTTTTTTAGAGGTTTAAGGACACAGGCGTGTGGTGCTACTACATCAAGGATTCATCTTTATTATTCATCAATTCATCCTTGATGTAATTACAAATGACCCTGACCATCCTTTAAATCCTCCTCCCCAACAACCTTGTATTATATCTAAGAATATTAGCTTTTGTGACTCTGTATCTAAACCCCCACCTTCTAAGTGGATTCTCAGAAGTAGCAAGAAATATAAGGAGGTAATTGTAGCAAAAATCCCTCTAGAGATTAGCCATGATACTCATAGTGCTTAGATCACTCCCTCTATACTTGAAAAATTTAAATAACAGGTAGATGCTTTGAAATCTATTGAAGATAATGTAAATTTTCTTCTAGAAACTGGTAACAAGATCACCACAGACCCTGCCTCCATTACTGGCCTGCAAGAGGAAGTAAAATCACTTTTTGGTCAAGTCAAAACACTTGAGGAAAAACATAATAATCAATTAGCCATTCAAAGATCATTACTTGAGCTCCTCTATGTCCATATTAACCATATTTATGAATTTAGTGGAATTCCTACAACATCATGGAAGAAAGGGAAGATCACTAAGAAGTTCATTAAAGAGACCAATTCGGACCCTAATGTCAGGGAAGCCATGAATATTTATAAGGCCTTCAAATTCAAACTTAAGGTGTATATAAAATCAGTGAATTAGTATCTTTTGTGTCTCTGTGTTCTCTATGTAGTTGTTGTTCTATTGTTTTGTTGTTATCGGTCTAAGTTGGGCTACTTGTAGGAATTTGGCCCCTGCATTAGTTCTCTATCTTTTTATCTAGATTTTCAGGATTTTGGTTGGAGTGTGGCCCCCATGTATCAAAAAACCACTATGTTATTCTATGTTATCTTGGATGTTGAGCCTTTTTTGTTGTATTGCAGTGTATGGTCCCTTTAAAACCATTTACCTATAATAAAAAAAGTATAAAATTCAATAATATACAAT
Organism: Taxus chinensis; assembly: GCA_019776745.2. NCBI lineage: Eukaryota > Viridiplantae > Streptophyta > Pinopsida > Cupressales > Taxaceae > Taxus > Taxus chinensis. Next base: position 854,239,304 of record CM034149.1, on the reverse strand, counting down.
ATCTATAAATAAATTACGTGTCACAAAGCATTAACTATAAAAGAAAATTTTGTAATTATCTTCGTATCATTAATGGACCGAATTTTTCAAGGACCATAATCGAAGGAATCATGAATTCCATACATTTTTCAAAAGTAAAGAAAAAAATATTTCCTCCTTGATGGCATTGCGAGGTCTTGTATTCTTGGTATTTGGAATGAAGCGTGTTTTCAAATTATGAATTATATCACTCTAGAGGGAAAGTTTCATAATATATACATGCATCATCTTTCACTATTGAATATGTTCAGGCACCATGTCATGATGAGCATTCCTTTTTGTCTTTTATATGTCGCTCTCTGCTTCTGTAAATGATTTTCATAAAGGGAAGCTGGATTCCCCCATTTACGAGGGGCTTATTCTCATCCTTAATTAGAATGGTAAACCAAAATTTATTCCCAATGAGGTTGGATCAACAGGGGATGACATACACATTCTGGCTCTAGGTTATTCATTGCAATGTTACACACGCTCAAGATCACTTGGCACATTCCCTTGGTCATAATTTCCCTATGCGCCCCTTTCCTTCTCTCCTTCCACTTTTCCCTTGCACCCACCTTCTATGCATTCACCTTCTTCCTAATCAGCTTCTTCCCTTCCCGTGCACCTCACACTTGCTTCAATCAGCTAAGTCCCTGGCCCCCTCGCATGCCACACCCATTACTTTGTAATAGTTGTGCCTTCACCATGCATTTCTCTGCTCACCAGTTTGCTTCATTTTCCCTCCATGCACACTTGCGTGCCTTCCTTCTGTCCCTCTGTGCCTTTCCTCTGTTTTCTCCATGCACCCTTCCCTCACACCCTTCTGTGCCAGGTCATCTTTTGACATGCTTGAGTGTGTTGCGTGTGAACTAGTCAAAGCATGTGCCAATAGGGTGCCAAATCCTTGCAACAAATCAACAAGTGACACATGGTAGAAATGACAAGTATTCACATAGTTGGCCATCATTTCAGCCAATCCACACGTGCCACATGTTTTTCGTGCACTGACAACTCTGACATCTTCTGACAGCCGTATCTTTTGCTACAGAGCTCAGATCGGCACGGTGCCTAGACTTGTCAGAAAGCTGCTAACATCAGCTACAGTGCTAGAAATTCAAATTCAAATTTTGGTGGATCTGGTAGGTGAGAAATGGGAAAACATATTTCTGAGCATTGATGAGTAGATCTGATTGCTCCAACCACCCAATTTGATATGATCCACCCTCCTTTCTTCTTCAACACACCAAACAGGCTTGGGGAAGTGTATTTCATAGATCTCTAGGTGGATTTGTAGGCATTGAATGCTTCTTTGGTGGTTATGTTTCAAATTTAGGTTTTCCCTCCTTCTTCCCTTCTTCCTCCATGGATTCATCTATAAATGTAAGAGCAAGGCTCATTTGTTATGTTGGACACTCTGGATCCTTACGTGTTTTGCTAAGGACTCCATATTTTATGTATTTTGAGTTGCAGACCTCTATGATCTAGCTCTTGCATGTGGATATCATCCTCCTTCATCATTGTAACAGCTTGTGCATTTCTAGAAGTAATAGAAGCATCGTTTTGTGACTATTCTCTATCCTAACATGTTTGCATTCCTCCTTCTTTCCTTTTCTTTTGTGTTGTGTGTTGGTTGTGCTATTTCAGGTCCCTTGCAGTTCCATATTTAGTTGTGTTCCATGAAAATGATCTGGTGAATACGTGTTTCACTGTGCTACTCATGCCTAGCCTCCTTTCACGCATTTCCTTTCATTCTCACTCAGAACAGATAGTGTTCATCCCTCTTTTCTGGTGCTATCACCTTTTAGTGTAGTTTCCTTTCATGTTATCCTTCTATCCCTGGTCCCTTGGCATTATTAGCTTAGTTTTCCCTTTTCAGCACTAGGAGTAGCAGTAGCAGTAGAAATAGATAGAGGAACCGGCCTTCTCTAGAGATCCATCCCAAGCTCGCAAGGTCCCACAACTTGGGGATGGTTCCATTGTGGTCTCAAACACCTCGGCCCTTCCAAGATCCAGATGTGGGTGCATGTTTGAGCAACCAATAGTTTCTGGCATGCCCGGTGGGACCAACATTGAAAGCTCAAATTTCATATCTCTAAGTTCTGGTGTGTGGACTTAGTATTTCAGCCTTTGGAGGCTCATTTCAACACATCTGGTGACTCCCAACATTTTAAGATCTCTGTTTCAGTAGTCCTGAGTGCCTTTCATGAGAAGAGTGCATACAAGAAGAAGTGCAGTAGCTGAAGATTCTTTTGAGTACCTCCAGCTATCCCCAGAAGAGTTCATTCCAGAAAGTCCCATGTGCACACATCTCTATCTCCTAGCATGCCGTGCCCACTCAACTCCTCCTCAAAATAGACAACCTGTGCACCCTGCAATGGCACATCAGCAACCTCCTCCATTAAGAAACTTTGCAAACTTTGCTGGAGGGAGTCCCTTACTGCTGGTTGTGCAACATGATATGCCAAATGGCATGCTCAAGAGTATTCCATACTTTACTGGTGAGAATCAAGTCACCCCTCAGGAGCATATCCAGGATATAGAAAATGTGTTCACTCTATCTGATCACACATGATGATGTAGCAGTCAGGCTACTTGCAGCCTCTTTCAAAGGTAAAGTCTCTTCAATGGTACCAAGGCTTGAGACTTGGATCTATCACCACCTGGGATGAGCTGGGAACAACTCTTTGCAATTACTTTGAAGATAAGTCAGATCACCTATCTCTGGTGGAGCAACTAACAACAACAAGGAGGGCACCCAATGAGAGATGACTGATTTCAACATCAGATTTTAGAAGACTTGGGACAAAATCCCTCTTGTGGTAAGACCTACAGCCCAACATGCTTTCCTGTATTATCTGAAGGTGCTCAACAATGATATTTTAGTTATGATCCAATCCATGGGAGGTAGGACTTTACCAGCTACTTATAGTATTGCAGTAAGGGCAGAAAATAGTCTTATTCAGGTGGGAAAGTTGGCTCCTAGACTACCTATGCCCTTGTTCCCAGAAATGTCACAAGTGCCCCAGCCTTTTGTGGCCCCTATTCCTGTTCCTGAGAAAAGTGCACAACCAGTTGCCTCAACATCCTACTCTCCATCGCAAGCAAAAGGAAGATGAAGAATTGAAGGCCTTGATTAGAAATTTATCAAACAAGGTCATATCATTAGAAAAGCAACAGTGCAAGCCTATAGAGGCAATTCCAATCAGGCGCATGGCCAAAGCAATCAGCCTTGGTAGAATCAATATGGAAATCAAAGATACACACCCAACCAGTAGAATGATAGATGGCAGCCTAATGCACATCTTCCCTTGCAAGTTGTTCCTCCCATGCCTTCTCTTCCAGCACCCAGTGTGAGTTGGGAGCTTGTTCCAGTTCAGAACAATTTGGCACAAGAGTCAAAATGGTGCTTCCCTTGCAACATGCCTCATAGTCAATATCATTGTGCCAATGTTGTGCACACTCAAGCCTTCATGATCCAGAATGCTTCAGCCTGTGAGCCTTCAACAAGTGCCCCTGAAGCAGATAACCAGAAAGACCAGAAGCTCCTCCAGAAACAAATTTGATGTTCTTTGGCATGGAGGACTTCTGTGCAATCAACCAAGCTGCAGAAGATACAAACAGACCACGCACCCAAGTTGCATGGACAACACAAGATACAAGAAGAGAATGTTAGAATCAGGCACACAGGTCACAATCCTAGAAACACAAGAAGATCCTCAGAAGAAGAAAGAATAAGACAAGGCATCTTATAGTAAAAGTGCTCAAATCCCTATGTAGGAGGCCCCACGTAAATCTCCTTCTGAAGTAGCATGTGCCCCTCCTTTGGTAGGTCAAGCCTCTGCTCCAGCTAAAGTTTAGGCTTCCACACCTGAACAGTCAAGAAGGGATGTTGTTCCCCAAATGCACAAGATGGGGGCCTTCCATTTAGCATTGTTGACCAGATGAAGAGAACAAACATAAATGTCACAATGTGGGATGCCCTGACCATTCCATCTCAGTGGATCTGTTGCATGAAGCTCTGGCACAACTCCCACATGCACTGATCCAGCTATGTAGAAGCCACACTTCTATCAACATCTGCCAAGAAGAGGAGAAACAAGTAAGTAAAGTTGTTAAAACCCCACCCTTCTATATGTCCTTGATTATAGGAAAACACCTAGTGCATAATTGCATGATTGACTCAGGCGCTAGTACTTCTGTTATGCCTAAGAAAATAGCTGATGTCTTAGGTCTGAAATATAGCCCTTTGTCTAAAGGATTCCTACAACTTGATGGCTCAATTGTCACCACCTTAGGAGTCATCAAGGATCTTGAGTTAACCCTCCATGCATGTCCAAGCCTAACAATTACTCAAGATGTGTCAATCATTGACCTACCTCCTTTGTTTTCCCTATGTCTATCAAGAGAATTTACTGCTAAAGTGGGTGGTTACTTGTCTTCTGATTGGTCTCATATGTTACTCAAGACAAGGTATGGTACCCGGTTTACCATACAAGCTGAGCCTATATTTTCCTATCATGTAGAGTCATATGTCCCATCCCCTCTCCAAGCCAACTATTTAATCCAAGAAGAACAAGCTTTAGTTCCTGAAGAGTAGTCTCTTCCACCCTCTATTCCTGACCTAGTGCTTGATGAATGGGTGGAAAGACACCATAAATTTGATCCCTATGCTGAAGAACTAGAAGCTTATGAAACTAGGCTTGGTACTTATTGCATTCTAGAAGAAGATGCTATGCTTGCCACGTGCACTCAAGAAAGAAAAAGTTCAAACTAGGTCTATGGAAGTTGTACTTTGATGGATCCAGAAGCAGAAATGGCATGGGAGCAGGAGTGGTTCTCATTTCCCCTAAGGATGAGAAATTATTCTTCATGCACATAGGCTGCAGTTTTGCATGCTCTAACAATGTGGTAGAGTATGAAGCGTTGGTGCATGGCTTTACTCATTGCTGAGAAGAAGAAAATTAAGGTGCTGTAGATCTTTGGGGACATAGAATTGATCATCCACCAGGTTACCAACAAGTTCCAGAAAAATAATAAGCTTCTCAAAGCTTATAAATACAGATTTTGGGACCTCCTTGAGAGATTTGATGCTCTTAATCTATAGGTGGTGCCACATAAAATGAACAAGGAAGTTGACCAGATGGCCACACTAGGTTCACAGTTCTCTCCTGCTGAGGAATTTATCAAAGGAAACACTCAGCACATCAAAATGGTGATCAGACCATCCATTCCAGATAACAACACCAGCTGGAAAGTGTTTGACAGTGATGCACAAATCATCTAGTTTATCTAGAATGAAGTTGAGTTCTCATCAAGCATGCAAGCTGACTTGCATGACAGCTATGGTGACCAAGTGATACAGCTGAAGACAAACAAGTTTCCTAAAGGGCTGGTCACCTTAGAGAAAATGTTTAGCCCTGATGATGAGTTCAAGGGTGAAGAAAGATACATGCACACCATGCAAGAAGACTCTCCTCAGTCACTATTACATGGGAAAGAGTTTTTGCTCAGCAGGACTTGTGCGCATGAAGAAAAGTAGGCCTTCATATCTCTCTATCAAAAATATAGTGATATCTTCTCATGGGAATATGAAGACCTCAAAGGTTTTGATCCAAGTGTTGCTCAACACTCCATTGACCTTGATCCTGGTATCAAGCCCATCAGACAGAAGTAGTGACCAGTCAATCCAAAGATAGAACCCCTCATGAGGAAGGAATTATCCAAACTCATTGAGGAAAAAATTATTTTTCCTATCAAATACTCTACCTGGGTCACAAATCTGGTTCCAGTACACAAGAAGAATGGTGAAATCAGACTTTGTGTTGATTTTAGAGATTTGAATAAGGCATCTCTAAAGGATCATTATCCTTTGCCTTCAATGGAGAAGATTCTACAGACTATGGCTGGCGCATAGAGATTCTCCATGCTAGATGGGTATTCAGGTTTCAACCAGATCCTGGTCAAGGAAGAGGATCAATTCAAAATAGCATTTACAACCAAGTGGGGAACATATGCATATCAGAAAATGCCCTTTGGTCTGTCAAATGTGGGTGCCACATTTTAGCGTGCTATGGATATTGCCTTCAAAGGATACATTAATGAGTTCATCTTGGTTTACCTTGATGATATAACTGTCTTCTCAAAGAAGAGCGCAGATCATATGGCACACCTAGAAAAAGTATTTAAGAGATGTAGAGAATTTGGGGTATCTCTTAACCCCAAGAAGTGTAATTTTGTAGTAGCACAAGGCAAGCTCTTGGGCCATGTGGTTTCAAAGGATGGCATCACAATTGATCCTGAGCATGTTTCAACCATCCTAGCTCTTTCCCTGCTAGCGCACAAAAAAGGCCCTACAGTCCTTCCTTGGAAAGATCAATTTTGTTAGGTGTTTTATCCCTAACTTTACAGGACTGGTTTGGCCCATCACCTTGATGCTCAAGAAGGACAAATCCTTCAGATGGATAACAGAAGGAAGAGAAAGCTTCAAAAAATAAAGCAAGAGATTGCTTGCACACCAACACTTATCAATCCAGATTATTCAAAGGATTTCATCCTTTATGCTTATGGTGCTGATGCAAGTATTGTATGTTGTCCTAACACAAGAAAATGAACAAGGGATAGAACAACCAGTGGCTTTCTTCAGCCAGACACTGAAGGATTATGAACTAAAATACAGTCACATGGAGAAGAAGGTCTTCACCATCATGCGCACACTCAATAAATTCAAAAGTATGCTCACCACCAATCATATCAAGGTGTTAGTCTCCCACTCTTCTGTCAGAGACTTCATCATGGGAGCAAGAAATTAGTGAGAAAAGAGCACGATGGGTGACCAAAATCATGGAGTATGATGTGACTATCAAGGCCACAAAATTGGTAAGAGGTAGTGCACTACTGTAAAAGATTGCTTGAGGATGCGCAGAGTGAACCTGAAGCTTCATTATTTCTAGATGAAGACCTTCCACGTGCAGAGCTTGAATAGAATACAGACCCTGGTGTGTGTGACTGGATGAAGGACATGATCACATTCCTTTCCAAGGGAGCTTACCCTCCTGGTTTAAACAAAGCAAAGAGAAGACATCTGAGGTTACAATCTATCCCTTATGTGTTGATTGATGGACTTCTCTTCAAAAGAAATCTTGATGGCATGTTGTTAAGATGTATCAATGGCACACAAACTGATAAAAGTGTTAGAAAAATTTCACGATGGATTCTCTGGTGGACACTTCTCTGCCAAAACTACAGTAATGAAGATCATAATGGCAGGTATCTTTTGGCCTACCCTATTTGCAGATGCACATAGGTGGGTCAAAAAATGTAAGGAATGCACTTTATTTGTAGGAAAGAAAATATTGGCAGCGCTTCCCCTCTGACCAATCCAAGCAGATCAACCTTTTGTGCAATGGGGTCTCAACTTCATAGGCATGATCAATCCACCTTCAAGCACTAGACATAAATGGGTGTTGACAGCTACAGATTACTTCACCAGATGGACAAAAGCTTTCACACTTAAGGAATCAACCAAGGCAGTCATCTTGAATTTCTTGAAGGTATAGTTACAAGGTTTGGCATTCCTCAAACCATTATCTCTGATAATGCAAAGGCCTTCCTTGGTACTAAAATCACTGATTGGGCTCTAAGTCTGGGCATTTACCTGAATAATTTCTTCCAACTATTACCCTCAAGGAAATGGTCTGGTAGAATCAACAAACAAGAACCTAATCAGAATCATGAAGTGCACAATGAACATCAACCAAAGATAGTGGCATACAAAGGTCTCGCATGTGTGCTCTGGGTAGATAGAATCACAGTAAAAAAGGCAATAGGAACTTCACCTTACAAGCTTGTCTATGGAAAGGAAGCTACCCTTCCTTTGACACTAGAGCTGAATTCATTAGCACTTGCCCAACAGTTGGAATTTGAAGGTGCAGACCAAAGAGAAATCAGAATGGTAGAGCTGGTTAATCTTGAAGAACTCAGGAACTCTTCCATGATTAAGCTAGAACAACATCAACAAGAAACAAAGAAATGGTTTGACAGAAAGGCTAGGCCTCAAGCTTTCAAAGTTGGGGACTTGGTTCTAAAATGGGATGCTGACAGAGCTAAACCAAGGCATGCATTCAAAGTTTGATGCACTTTGGAGTGGCCCATACATCATCAGTTCCTATAAAGAAGCTAACTCTTTCAAGTTAACTCATCTTGATGGAGGTGCGCTACAAATCCCAGTAAATGGGATCTATCTCAAACCCTTCCATTAAGTTTGCTACATCATGTTGTATATATTAGAGTAGTTTCAATTCCTCCAAGTGCGTTGCACGCACATTGTTTGTTTGTACATAGTTATTTCTTCTCGTGTGCTTCCTTGCACGTGCTCTTTTATTGCTTCCAGAATGTACAGTCTTCTTTCAGCAGTTGCAAGATTCAGAACAGAGTCAAGAAATGATCTTCAAGTGACTACAAGGGTAAATTTCATAATTGCATAAGTGGACTCCATGCCCAATGGATGCTTCAGGCTACTAATCTTCTTCATCTAGTAGGCAGATGGCCCTGAAAGTCACCAAAACTGTTATCCAAATATCTCTCCTAGTAATTTGGGTAACTTGCATACACATTCTGGCTCTAAGTTATTCATTACAATGTTTGCACATGCTCAAGATCACTTGGCACATTCCCTTGGTCACAGTTTCCCTGCATGTGCCCCTTTCCTTTCTCTCCTTCCACTTTTCCCTTGCGCCCACCTTCTATGCATTCACCTTCTTCCTAGTCAGCTTCTTCCCTTCCTGCGTGCACCTCACACTTGCTTCAATCAGCTAAGTCCTTGGCCCTCTCGTGTGCCACACCCATTACTTTGTAATAGTTGTGCCTTCACCATACATTCTCTACTCACCATTTTGCTTCATTTTCCCTCATGCACACTCCTCTGCACCTTCCTCTATCTTCTTCCCACACCTCATTCATCCGCACATTCCCCTCCAGTGTGCCCTTCCTTCACACCCTTCTGTGCTAGGTCATCTTTTGACATGCTTGAGTGTGTTGCACGTGTAACCAGTCAAAGCATGCCAAATAGGCACAAATCCTTGCAACAAATCAACAAGTGACACATGGCAGAAATGACAAGTATTCACATAGTTGGCCATCATTTCAGCCAATCTACACATGCCACGTGTTTTGTGTGTGCCGACAACTCTGACATCTTCTGACAGCCATATCTTTTGCTACAGAGCTCAGATCGGTGTGCCTAGACTTTTCAAAAAGTTGCTGACATCAGCTATAGTGCTAGAAATTCAAATTCAAATTTTGGTAGATCTGGTAGGTGAGAAATGGGAAAACATCTTTCTAAGCATTGATGAGCAGATCTGATTACTCCAACCACCTAATTTGGTATGATCTGCCCTCCTTTCTTCTTCAACACACCAAATAGGCATGGGGAAGCATATTTCACAGATCTCCAAGTGGATTTGTAGGCATTGAATGCTTCTTATTGGTGGTTGTGTTTCAAATTTGGTTTCCCTCCTTCTTCCCTTCTTCCTCCATGGATTCATCTATAAATGTAAGAGCAAGGCTCATTTTTTATGTTGGACACTCTAGATCCTTACGTGTTTTGCTAAGGACTCCATATTTTCTATATTTTGAGTTGCAGACCTCTATGTTTGGCTCTTGCATGTGGATATCAGCCTCCTTCATCATTGTAACAGCTCTGTGCATTTCTGGAAGTAATAGAAGCATCATTTTGTGACTATTCTCTATCCTAATGTGTTTACATTCCTTCTTCTTTCCTTTTCTTTTGCGTTGTGTGTTGGTTGTGCTATTTCAGGTCCCTTGCAGTTCCATATTTAGTTGTGTTCCATGAAAATGATCTGGTGAATACGTGTTTCACTATGCTACTCATGCCTAGCCTCCTTTCATGCATTTCCTTTCATTCTCACTCAGAACAAGATAGTGTTCATCCCTCTTTTCTGGTGCTATCACCTTTTAGTGTAGTTTCCTTTCATGTTATCCTTCTATCCCTGGTCCCTTGGCATTATTAGCTTAGTTTCCCCTTTTCAGCACTAGGAGTAGCAGTAGCAGTAGAAATAGATAGAGGAACCAACCTTCTCTAGAGATCCGTCCCAAGCTCGCAAGGTCCCACAACTTGGGGATGGTTCCATTGTGGTCTCATAAAATTTAGTAGCTGGAAACAATAGTGGAAACCATGGAGGAAATTTGCTTTGTTATGAGGGATAACATAAACGATTGCATTGAAACATCCAAAAAGATATGTATTTCTCAACGGATGATGAGAGGGGAGACGAAGAAGCTGGAGAATGTTGTCAAGGAGTTGTAAAAGAGGTTATATACGGTGGAATCGAGTATGAAGAAGAGAAAGTTCCAACTCCATTTGAGCAGCTCAAATGAGGAAGATGGTGGGAAGGAGTCTCAAAAGAACCTGGTTTGGCATCATCTGCAGAAAGACTCCACCAATACCCATGGTGGCCCCTACAAATGTCACAAGAAAAATTAGTCTCTTTGTTGGTTGTTTAGGATTTCTACGAACTATACGCAAATTGTGTCTATTTGCATTACAGACTATTGAGTTTTGGTTTGTTTTGTCTGTTGGTTTTATGGACCTGGTTACTCACGAGTTAAGCCTATTTAACTCTCTTTTTGGTCTTGTTTCTCTTTATTTATTTTCTATGGATGTTATCACGATGTATCTCTTTATGTAGGCCTCTAGGAGCCGATCCCTGCTTATTACCTAATCTAATAAAAAATTAATGCACTAAAGTGAAAATAATATAACATGAATAAATATATGTTATATTCCCCTGGCAAGCATATCCCCATTGTATAATAGGTTTCCCCTAGGTGTAACGCTTAAAATTAGTGAAACTTGTGTTCACATGGAAGAATATATCATGTATGTCATGTATGTAAATCATGTATATCATTAATAGCAATTTCATAAAGAAGTAGATATATAATGTTCTAAAATCATAATAAATATTAATATACGAATAAATGTAAAAAAAATTCAGATGAATGGCATAATTTCATATTAAAAAATACTTATATCTTTTTCACATTTTAAAAATATTTTTATTTTTTCATTTTTAATTGATTACATGAAACATTATTGTAAGGATATTACTTGATAAATTAGAACATATACATGATAATAACATGAGAGAACACCAAAATATAGATAAATTATGACAATATGCTCATATAATAGCTTTGCCACTTCGAGGGGGTAACCTCCAAACCATACAATAACACTCCAATACTCAATATGATGATTAACTACAACCTTCTAACCCCTATAAATACCATTCTAACCTATGGCCAATACTGAGGCTGACCTCTTAAGCATAATAAATCATAAATGAATGATATAATAAGATAAGGGGATGTGTGCCACATGTCAGCATCTCCATCAATACATATACATCATAACATCCTTTCCCTAGGTGCATAGCATTCCTTCCCTCCTTGACATGTTTCGTCCCCAAAACATAAGAAGAAACCATGTAATGAGTGTGTTGTAAATTTTTACACACTTTGCGCCATGATCAAACATCCATCCATATGTGATCCTGGTAGATGATACATATCTGAACTAATATCCATATTCCGTTGCGCTACTATGATTCCATTCGTGACCATAGTTTATCATCCTTGGATTCCATGCATAACCAACATAAGGATTCAATGCATAACCATAATAAGGATTCCATGTGTAACCATAATAAGGATTCCATGCTTCATAATTGTTGCTCCATTGATCCCCTGTATAAATAAAGTGATTATTCCTCCAATTACCTGTATATCTATATTGGTTGGAAATATGATGTGCCCTGGGATATCTCCATGATTTTTTTCTCTCATGTTGACGTGGATTTCCATATGCTGCAGTTGTAGTATCCTCAACCTTATCAACCTGTTTCTGAACTTTCTTTTCTTCTTCCACCTTTGCATTTGATATTTTCTTTTTCTCTTGAGTAGATGAATCATCATTTCCTTCTTTTTCTTCATGTTTCTCTTTTGAATCATCCTTATTCCCTTCTTCTCCATATTCTAAATCATTCTCATGGTCTATATTGACTTTTCTTTGATTTCCATTAAGCCTGATATCCTGTAAAGTGACATTCTTTTTGTACCAAATCTTCATAAACTTATTTTTCATATTGATATTAATTTTCCCCAATGTCTCTAACCAAGGATACCCAAGAACAATATCCAAGCCATCCATATATAGGGCAAACAAATCTGAATGTAAAGTATATTTGTCCATAGTAAGTTTTAAATCTTCAAAAACTTGAATTTTCTTACCATTCACTTGAGCTTCTTTGATATTACTTTCTTGAATATGTAGATGTTGAGCCATATCCTTTTTGATGAAGTTATACTTGCTATTAGGGTTTATGGAAACAATTATCTTATTCATTTGAATGCATCCATGAAACTAAAATATGGTATCTTCCTTCTTGGGAGTTATAATATCTTCTTCTGCATCAATATCTTGTTTTTCTTCCTCTTCTTCATAGTCTTCTTCAACTTCTTCTGCCTTTGATTCTTCAATATATGTTGCACCATCATCTTCCCTTGAATCTTCTTCACCTTCCTCTTCATCTTCTTTCTCTCTTGATTCTTCAATATATTCTTCCACATCATCTTCCTTTGACTCTTCTTCCTCTTTGTGGTCTCATCTATCCATAAAAATTTGTTCCATTTCCTCCCAAGACTAATCCTTCCTGTCATTTTTTAACTCAAAAAACCAAATCCATGCAGGACCACCCAGATAATGTGAAAACCTATTCCTTGTCATAAAATATGAGAAATATATATTCTTAAATTTTATCCACCATTCTTTAACATCCATCTCACCATTTCCATAAAAATTTGTTATCCCCGTGATCATGATTAGGGTTTAGGAATTCTGAAAATATTTCAGTAGATGGATAAAAACACAAACAACAAACCCTAACTGAAATTTCAAGAGCTTTCTGAAAATATAAATTTTGCTAAAAAATACCACAATTTTCTTCCTGAAAAGTGAATTTATGAAACAAACTAAAACACCAATAACATCCGCAAAACATATCCAATGGAGCTGAAATTTTCAAATATTCTGACTTAGATTATTTCCAAATTATGAGGCAAAAATTGGGAAATAATTCGATATCCTCTTCAAGATATATTTGAAACAAAAAATTAGGGTTTTTGCCTAATTTTGGCTGAAATCGTTGCTCTGATACCACTTGTAAGGATATTACTTGTATAAATCAGAACATATACAGCAGAATAACATGAGAGAACACCAAAATATAGATAAATTATGACAATATGCTCATATAATAGCTTTGCCACTTCGAGGGGGCAACCTCCAATACCACTTCGAGGTGGTAACCTCCAAACCATACAATAACACTCCAATACTCAATATGATGATTAACTACAACCTTCTAACCCCTATATATACCATTCTAACCTATGGCCAATACAGAGGCCGACCTCTTAAGCATAATAAATCATAAATGAATGATATAATAAGATAAGGGGATGTGTGCCACGTGTCGGCATCTCCATCAATACATATACATCATAACATCCTTTCCCTAGGTGCATAGCATAATGCTTAAAATTAGTGAAACTTGTGTTCACATGGAAGAATATATCATGTATGTCATGTATGTAAATCATGTATATCATTAACAGCAATTTCATAAAGAAGTAGATATATAATGTTCTAAAATCATAATAAATATTAATATACGAATAAATGTAAAAAAAAAAAATCAGATGAATGGCATAATTTCATATTAAAAAATACTTATATATTTTTCACATTTTAAAAATATTTTTATTTTTTCATTTTTAATTGATTACATGAAACATATAATATAAATCATAATTTAAATTCATAACATGCCAAATGGTCATAAACAAGTATAAATACAACAATGTGGAGTTCTAGGTACATTATGGTTCCCTCAAAAATCACATCAAATTCTTGTATTTGTTGCATTGTTATGCATATAATAATATAATCAAATTAAATCCAACTCTATGTGCTAGAATCATGAAAATTTTGAAAACAAGAGAAAATAATCAATGTTAAAATAGACGGGTCATTATTATTCAATGTAACCTATGGTATCCACTATATATTGCATTAATTCATCTTTTTTACCTTATGGGATGGGCTCAAAATTTAATTATATGACTATTTTGTGTCAAGAATAGCTATATACCAAAGGATGAGATATTGTAGGTGATACTGGAAAAGGTTTATCTTGAATTACACACACACATATTGTGTATTGGTTTATTAATGATGCAAAACTAACCGATGGGTTATATCAATTATGTATGAAGGATAAGGTTGAATAGGAGGTGAAGGTTGCATCTTTGGTGATGGTAAGATAGGTTTGCATGGGCTTTCAACTGGCAATGTGATACATAAAATAGGACACTAATGAAATATTATCAATTATAAACTACCTTTTTTTACCCATATACTTCAAATATATATGCAAAGGTGAAGAAATATATCTCATCTTATGAATTCACGGGCATCGAAGTAAAACTTTGACTAAATTATCTCTGGATATGACTACAAACGTTGTAGGTGTACATTCTTAGGCTATGAATTCTTAAAGCAATATAATTCTTAGCAATATAAATTATAAATTATTATATTCACATCGTTTTTTTTTTGTTTGAGAGAAAATTCTTATCAATCGAAATACTAATAATTAATTCAGTTTTAATGGCAGTTTTAGACGAGCCATATCATTGTTCAAAATTTTAAGTGTATCATTTAAAAACACAGTTTACGGAAAATACTGCCTTGGTCAATATATGAAAGAAATTACATATAGAAAAGTCGTAAGAAAAGTATTGAGGCGAACTAAAGCTGGAAATGGGCTTCATTTGAAGCAGTGACAGAGAGCCAAATTGGATTAATCCACCACCACAGTCTGATCCTGATATTTGAAGATGCATGCTTGTGATGGTTTTCAAATTTTCGGGCCGTATCTTCCCACGTCTGGAATATGTTTATCTGCTCGTTGAGAGGAATTGTGCGAAGCAGAGCACCCACTCTTTCCACTAACCGGCGGATTATATCGTGAAATTTGTAACGGGCATGATCGTTGCTAAGCTGTGGCGGCGGTGGCGGCGGAATAAGATATCCCATAACCGGAACCCACTTTGACAGAAACGAGATTCTGAAAGACATTTCAGTAATTATCTTCCCGTCCGCTAGGCTTTCCAGAAACCTATCCACTAGAATTTGTAGCAGAGGAAATGAATAAGGAGCTCGATCCAGTAATACTTTTTCCGCGAGTTGTCCATCTTTGCAAAATAGTGTGAGTGCCGTTTCGTACATTTGCGCATCGTTGCAGAGGATAATGAGATCGAGCAACCACCAGAGAACGTCGATCGCACCCCAACCCTGTATAAGATTTTGGGCCTCCTTGATATTGTCAATATTGATCTTATACGCATCTAAAATTGCATCCAGACATACATTTCGAGAGCGCAGAGATGCGCCGACACCTTTCCTCATTCTTGAAATCACGTATTGGGCTGTCCTGTTTCGTATATTATCCACGGTGCTCATATTGATGGGATCATCCCTTTCCTTTCTTAGCGTCAGATACTTCACCACTTTACATTTTAGGTGTTGATCAAACGAGCTGGATTCCGGTTTTATAAGCCTGGCACCTAAATCATCCGATATATCTAACTGTAGATGCGATACAAGAGCTTCGATTCTGAGAGTTTGACTGGGAGTCCATGGAATTGCTGACAGATATGCCATGCATGCCTTTATTCCATCCTCGAACAGTAATTGCGAAGCAATAGGTAGAATTTGTAAGGCCTCCTCTGCGCATGAGAATAGGAGACGAGCTCCAGCGTAAGAAGAATAGATGAGGCGAATACATTTAATGAAATCATCACTGTTCGATAGAGCTTTTATTTTGATCTCCTTATTTGCTGTCGCAGAGGACCAACGGCTGGACAAGCTGGCTTCAAAATATGAGGAATGTTTTATCAAGACATGAGAATGCACTAGAACAGGATTTCCCTTGTATTCACCTCCGTCGCACGAGATTATATGTAATTTAATATTGGCTGTCTTTTCGTCTCCGAGTAGTATAGCCTCTGTATCCATCTCCAACTCCATCTCGCCCGTTTTACTAACTTTTGTGCTCTCTGCTACTATTTATATGAGAAACAAAGCGGCGCGATGCTTTTTGACTTTTCTCAAAATAAACCATAACTTCCTAATCAAAACATCCTCGATGCAATTATAGCGAATCCTAAAAAAAATTGTAATAATAAAATATTTATTATCGGTGCATCCATCTCCTGTTAATATTTCTATAAAAACTCAAGTCTCTATATTTATAAAAAAAAAAAAATTTGCAATAATTAAATATTTATTATCGGTTTATGATCCATGTCCTGTGATTATTTCTATGAGAAACAAATTGCTATGCTTTCCAAATTAAGATCTATTTATAGCAAATCCTTTAGCCTCCAAAGTTTTATTAAAAGGTAAACCTCTTAAAACTCACTTCTCTATATTTATAAAAACAAATTGTAATATTAAAACATTTATTATCCATGTATCTCATCCAGGCTTGGATTTTGCAATGCATTTAGACGTTTTTAATCATTTTAGATGTCAAAATACAGCCACTTTTAAAATATGACCGTCATGATTGACATGCAAAAATATAATTTAAACGTCAAAATGACATGTATATTACAAATTTAACCGTATATATATATAAAAGAAAGTTAATAAATTAAATATTAATTCTTTTTGAGATTCATGAAAAATTCAATATAAATAAAAATAGAAATTTTCAGATATAAAGAAAATAAAAATAATAAAATCTTAATATCTTATTAATGATTATGAAATAGAAACATCTATTAATTTTGATTTTCAATTAATTTTGTTTGATTTCCTATTTTAGTTTTATTTGATTTTTTGTTTAGTTTTTTCTATTGATTTTTGATTTGTAATTGTTTGTTTTATTGTTATTTGTTTGATTTTTTACAAATAAAGATTGGAAACTACGATTATTGCAATAAATGTGAAATTTGAGAACTTGGATGTAAGAAGATAGCACTCATTTTATAATTATTTATTTCAATTTAATTTTAGAAAGTCATATAAATTTATTCCTTTCAATCTTGTGGATGTAAAATTTTACTAAATTTTTGTATTATAATAGTTATTATAAAAATAAATTTGACGTGCATATTATATTTTGAACGTCAAATGACATCTATATAATTTTTTAGACCGTCAAAGAAAATTATTGTGACATGTAACATTGAACGTCAAAATCCAACACTGATCTCATCCTCTTTTTTGTGCTCCCCATTATTATTTCTATGAGAAACAAATCATTATACTTTTTTAGTTTTCTCAAAATAAACCAAAACCTCATAATAGAAACATTCTAGATTCATTTATAATAAATCCTTTATCCTCAAAAGCTTTATTAAAAAGCAAACATTCCTAATCAAAACATTCTAAATCTTGAATCATTTATTAAGATATTGGATTTAAGATTTTAGAGATGTAATACAAACTAATACATATTTTTTCTCTTGAGACACAATACCATTTTTGTCTCTTTAGAGACATTAGAAATGTTATTTTTTTGTCATTATAGAGACATTAAAAACTTTTAACTTTTTTGTCTCTCTAGAGACAATGCAAATTTAAAGAATTTAAAAATTGAATTGCAACAAATACAAAATAACTAAATTTCTTTTAGTGCAATCCATAGATACATATTGTGAATAGGTTGAATCTTGTGATTAAAAACAGGTCAACACACATTTTATTAATATCAAAAAGAGAAAATACAAAAGGGTGTCTAAATGTCGTTAACACTTGATATTAAATGGTACACCTATTTATTGAGTTAAAATTACATAATGAGTCCTCCTCCAAACATGGTTCCATAGATTCTTTAGATGATTCTAAATCAATGTCAATGAAATTGAATTGAGTGCAAAGGGCATCAAAATTACAGAAGAAAAAAACCTAAGAAGTTTTGTATCCATGAATCATTACTACATTTAGATTCATGCTACTACCATTTTCAACCGGGGACTCAAAGGTCACCATATTAATAAATTGCAAGTCACTACTTGAGGACCTGAACCATCTCACTTTCAATCTCGGCAGCCCACTCCCAATATTGACCTCCTCTTGCACATATGGAGTTCTGAGATATTTGATAGCGATTCAAGTAAAAATTGACAAAAATTAGTTAATTTATATTTGTAACCTATAGCATGGAATCATACCATGAAATTTTATAAAAACTACTTCAAACTTTCAAACAAAAAAATATATATGCAATGATTGCTTAATACATGAGATATTAATATAAAAAAATTAAAGTAAACTTCCAAAATTTTGGTAACATTTTACAAAATTTTAGTTCAAATTACAAAGGTGATAAAATAATTTAAAATTTTAGTTCAAACTACATAGGTGATAATCTAACACATGAAATCTTAATGGAAATTCTCTTTAATACATGGATTCCAAATAACCCAATGACATTTCACTAAGTTTTAGTTAAAATCTCACAAATATTTGCAGCCATAACTTGCTAAATGAAATCTTAAAAGAAATATTAATATGAAAGTGGACACCATAAATTCCATTAAATTTTACTACAAGATCTATTTGGAATATAATTATTGCATCATACAAAAGACATGGATTTCCTATGACATTATTTCACCGTATACAACAAACATGGCTCTAACTTGATCAATTCACATTTTCCAATGTACTCCCAACCTGTTCCAAATGGGAGCTTTGGAACAAGGTATGAACACCCATAAAATCATAAAGGATAAAGGAATTTTTTCAGATGTAGTTACAACTGCCCTGGTAGACATGCATACAAAATGTGAAAGTATAGATAAGATAAGTGAACTACTTGAAAGAATGCCTCAAAGAGATGTGTTCACATGGAAAACATTAATTGTGTGATATACACAAAATGAATTTTTTTGAAAAGGCTTTAGAAACATTCAAGAAAATTTAATTGGCACATAATATAATCCTATCTATCTACTAACGGTATTACAAATATTTATATTTAACAAAGTTTCCTTTTAAATAATATCAATATACACCCATAAAATAGCTTTAGAGCCAAATTTAAAAGCTATGATATTAATTATTACTTTAGTAGGGTAACAATGTTAAAGGTTTACACTTACTTTCGCATTCACAAATTAAATTCAATGAACAATCAATTAGCATTGAAGTTCATTAGCTCTGACATGCTATTATCCATGTATTCATGAGAGCCTATTATTGTATTATAGAACCGATAAGTTTAAGAGTGTTATGAATGATTTTAAGATCTCAACATAGTTAATACAAGGCTACATTTTATGATCCAAATTCATTGTATTACTATCGGTCATATTGTGTCATTCTAATACAAGTTTTACACAATCCATCTCTAGTTCAATTGATGCATCCTTTTGAAAGGATTAGACCTTGTTCATCAAGATAGACTCTATTAAACCCACTTTAACCAAAGTATATATTCTCTAATATAAACAAGTATAAAAAAAGGATTCCATCCTCAACAACTAAGGTCAAACAATTTTTTAATGATCCATAATTTGTAATCCATAGAGAATCCATATATTTTTCTTCATAGATCATGATGTAACACAACATCCAAGTCACCTTCGTATAATAATGAGTTCACATGATGTTATCCTTCGAGGTTTAATAATAAATATTTCAATATTTTTTAAAGTTCTAGGGTAAATCTATAACAAATATCACTTATCTATTTTTTATACAATTTTACCCAACCAATAATAATACAATTAAATTTTATTTCAAGTAAAACTTGACAGAAGTTAGTAAAAATTATAAAAAGCTTTCGAATAGGGTATGGAAATCCATAAAATCATAAAGGATAGAGGAATTTTGTTAGATGTTGTAGTTGCAACTACATTAGTAGAAATGCATGCAAAATGTGTAAGCATAGACAAGACAAGTGATTCTTTTTGCTGAATTCCTTAAAGAATTTTGCTTACATGTAGAATATTGATTGCAAGCTATGGACAAAATGGAATTTTTAAAAATAATTTAGAAACTTTCAAGAAAATGCAATGGGAAGATTTAACGCAATATTCCAAAACCTTTTCCAACATCCTACTTTTCTATGCCAAAATGGGGGCTTTAGAAAAGGGTATGGACATCCATAAAAGCATAAAGGATAGAGGAAATTAAATTAGATGTTGTGGTTGGAACTGTCCTAGTTGACATGCATGTAAAATATGGAAGCATAGATGAGGCAAGTGAACTATCTAACATAATGTTGCGTAGAGACATGTTCATGTACGGACAACATTGATAGTAGGCTATGCACAAATTAGATATGTTGAAAAGGATTTAGAAACATTAAAACAATTGGAATTTTTAAAGAAAAATTCCACAACCTTTTCCAACATGCTACCTACGTGTGTAAAAATTGGGGTTTTGAACCAAAGTTTTGAATAGGCCATGTATCAGTTATTGAAGTTCTATCACACATAATACTTTAGTCATGTTGTAACCTATGTTCTTCTCTCAAAACTATATGTAGAAGTGAGCTTTTGTGATGAGGTTAAAATGCTAAGGAGATTGATGTTGTTGCAAATTGGGGGATTCAGATATGAGTTGCACATAGGAAGATATGGAAAAAAAAATTCTTCCCCCCTAAAAAACATGTTAGGCCCATTAATGGGAGTGAGGAGCTCTACTAGTAGTCTCAAAAGTCTACACTTGTTAATAAAAATTGGTTTTTATTATGTTGACACTCCAAATTCATTAGAAGAAATGCAATCTAGTACTCCTTCAAAAAATGCAAGTGAATTGCACTTTACATTATAAGGCCACAATCACTAGCTTTCCTATATTGATATAACATAGTTAATTATTCTATCATAAATAGCGTATGAAATTGATGAATATTTTTTATATCACCTTCGTTTGCTATTTCATGTCACATTAGTCTTTATTGATAGCTCATAACATATTGCACTTACGCATTGTCAACATCTTCTTGTAAACTTGCGTTGCTTTCTTAAACGGAAACACCTTAAGCCTTATGATGTTGAGGATTATGGTGAAGGTGAGTACAAATAATATGTAGTATACCGAATTCCCCTCCTATTAGGTCAATCTTTATAGGGGGAAGGAGTGGAGACAAGTAATCCACAGTAGCATAACCGATTTTGGGCCAAGTTGACACAAGCATGTTTATAACCTTTTATTGGGTCAAATTTACTTTCGCTCCTTAGGGACTTGTCAGAAATGTTAGTTTGTTCTAAATAGACACCCAAATTCTTTCTCGAACAAATAAAAAATTCCCATCATATTTATCTAAAAAATATATAATAGAGATAAGAATTATCAATAATCGGAGGAAACCAATATTTTTCAAACTTTGACCATGGAACATACCCTAACCATAGAGCATAAATTCACTTCTTTTTGAAATAAAGATGTGATAAAAATAGGGCAATGGGAAATCACAAGCGGATGGAGAGAAAACAAAAATTGTCCATTTATAAGAGAAGAAGACAAAAAAGATACCTGGTACTTGATCCACCCAAATTTTTATTGCTCCTCACTTGAATATTTTTCCTTTAGATGTGAATACTCACACATAAAACCACTAGATGATTTTATATTAACCTCTAACTCTGCTCATGTTTTACGCATTTTTCTACTGCATGCCCATGTCTTCTTTCTATGTCAAGATTTTGCCAAATTTTTCCACTAACTACCTAGCTGCAAATATAAATATAACATTAAAATAATATTTTAGAATTTAAATTTGATAATAAAAATGGGCCTATGGAAGAACAATGAATAAGGTGGACGAGATATTAAGGAACAAACATTACACTAGCATGAACCTAAAGGAGAGAAACGACTTACTATAGACTACACATGCAACTTTCCAAAGTCAAAAAGTAAAGGTTTATTAAGAAAAACAAGGATGATCAAATGAAAAGGTAAAATGGAATTTATTTATGATAATTCTACAAATTCATAAAACAGAATCAAGATTCAAGATCCAAAATGGAGAAAAACCCATAAGTACAGATGGTGACTCCAAAGCAAGCCAAAAAAAGAAGCCATTTCTAAATGATGATGTCACCATAATTCATTGTTGCATAATTGAATGTGATCGAGACAATGTCCCCAAACATGGAATACCACTAAAAATGATTATTGAGAGACTTTGCAACATTTTCTACTAATATAATGAAAGATTGGATGGGCACTAAATGACTTTAATAAAATAAATACACAAAATTGAAGATCAGAAAGCAGATATAGAGCCACAAAACATGATTGTCAGGGATAAGTGTAACCATAAAAGATATCTTGGAAAGACACATTAGTAAGATATCTTTATTTTCCCTTGGATCACTCCCTAAGCCCATACCACACCCTAATCATATCACTACCAAATTTAGCATGATATTTGGCATGTTCCAATAAACTCTTACCAACATAAATATTTAATATAAAAAATGTATTAAATAAAAAACTAAACATCGATAAAAGAGAAAGCATATATTGATAGACTATCAATATCTTAGAAACATAATTATTTTAGACAATTTCTAAATAAATAAATAAGGTCATAAACTAAGTAAGTAAACAACCAACAACTATAGAATGATTGGGATACTTTGAAAAATGCATATCAAGGCAATGAAAAAGTAAAAGTTGTAAGACTGCGGATGCTAAGGAGAGAGTTTGAAACTCTTCTCATGAAAGGCTCAGACTCTCTAAATGAATTCATTACAAGAACAATGACCATTTTCAATCAGATAAGGACTAATGGAGATGTGGTAGAAGAGCATAGAATCATAGAGAAGGTATTAAAAAGCCTCCCAGTCATATTTGACCTAGTTGTGGTAGCCACAGAAGAGTCTAAGGACTTAAGGAAAATGAGTGTTGATGAGCTGATGGGTTCTTTGCAAACCCATGAACAAAGAATAATTAGATCAGCCATCTCCTCCAATGAACAATCCTTTAAAAAAAATAAAAATTTTAAAGGAAGGGGGAGAGGAGCATACAACAAAGAAAGAGGAAGATTCACCAACCAATAAGAAGGTGGAAGACATAGTCATCAAGAGCCACAAGCCAAAGGAAGAGGAAGGAGCAATAGAACTTACATAGGTGGTTCTACACAAAGGTATGGAAAATAAAATGTGCAATGTTATTACTACAAAAAAAATTGGGAATTATGCTAATGAATGTAAAAAGAAATAATATGATTTTATAAATCATAATTATAATGAAAGATTCTCTAATGCAAAAGAAGTTGAACGTGAGAAGAATGAAAAGAATGGAAGTTTATTTTTAACTTGAAATGTAGTTGAGGAAGGAAGCAATCAAGTATATTTAGATAGTGCTTGTAGCAATCATATGTGTGGAAATAAAGAGATGTTTAATAATATAGATGAAGCATTCAAATTTGAAGTAAATATGGGAACAAAAAATAAGGTTTCTATGATGGGTAAAGGTATTTTATCCATTCTCACCAAGCAAGGTGTAATGCCCCCTTCAACGTTTACTCTAGTTCATACTTCAGTGACCATGTTGCTAAGCGTTGAACATTTGTGTGTGCTCCCGTTGATCATTAGTTGGCTTCGACCTTGTTGCAGAGAAGGATTAGCATCCTTCCTCACCATCTGGCCTTCTGGTGTTGTTGTCGATGCCTCTAGGTGTGGACCTTCGTAGCATTCTTTGTGTTTATTCCTTTTAGGGAAATTCATGTTCTTGAATTCAAATAGGTGGTTTGAATGACGATTTGGTGTTTTTGGGGCGTGTCCGGTTAAAAGGGGTATTTTTTTTCTATAATAATAATATGAATTGTTTATCATTGGTTGGTATTATTATTATTTGACAAGCTTGACTGGCTATCATTATTAACAGGGTTAATAATTATTTTGAGCTGTAATAAAAATAATAATAATATTATATTTATTATTTTATTTTTCAACCAACGATTATTTTTATTATTATTTTATTTTTGATTGTTATCGAAATTAATATTAATTATCTTATGTTATTTTGTCGTATCATTTTGATCACCTCGTAGACCAAGCCTCGTTTCACGCTAAAGAAGAGAATACCCTGTTATAGAGCCATGGTTGATTGTTGTCTTGTGTTTGTTTTCGAGACTTCAACAGTTAGTTCCCCTTCCTCCTTGATGGCCGTATACACTACTTCATTTGTTTTATTATGACCTACTGGCCAATTGTAGAAAATGTGCTTGGGAGACATTATTTTTAGGCTGAGTGCCAATTCAATGTTGGCCACCTGTTTGTTTCTTTATTTTTCATTTATGCCATGCTTGGCGTGGTATTGTGGGAGTATTTTATCATTATTTTATTGGGGCCTTGTTTTGTATAGGCTGAAAAGCCTTTTTTCTTTAATGTTGGTTGTATGCTTGGATCATTGTTCCCCTCTTGTTTTCTGCCCTGGCTTCTGTTTAGCCTGCAAACACCTTGCGTCTAGTTTTGTGGTGATTTGGAAACCCTTGTGGAGGCTGGATGCATTGATTTTTTTAGTTGGGTAATTTTATCTGTCTGTTTTCTTGTTACCTTGTTGGGAAGGACGTCCATAACTATGCCAAAGATCCTTTTTAGCACTGGTTGCATGCATGTTGGTAAAGGTGAACTAAACAGATTAGACACCTATTGGTTTCTTTTGGTGATGCAGGGTTGTGTATAAGATCCTTTTGTGCATATCCTACAATTATGGCATCCCTTGAGACCACATATCTTTGAGGTGTTTTGTCAAGCAGTTTACTTGCCTTGTGTTTACTTCCACTTTTTGCATACATGGCCCTTGAGGCACCTACGACTCCATTTGACAAACTCATTTCCCCTTGTGCTGTGATGGATATCCTATCCTGCTCTAATCGCCCCATTTTGATGCATACTGGGAGTACATTTGCAAGGTTGTGGAGTCTATCTTTACTCATGTCAATACGTTTCCTTTTTGGAGTTCCTGGGCCTTTCCATTAAACCATTTTTATGTATATACTTCAGTCATGGCAATCCTTGAGCCCACATCTCTTTCTGACAGATGTCACTTGAAAAATGGAGCTCCCTGCCTATGCTAAGCATGGATAGTAATGGAGTTTTAGTGCTCGACGAGTAGAAGAGAGGAGATTCAACTTGTTAAGTGTTGTTGCTAGTCTATGAGGTGTCCATGCGACTGGTAGAAGCTAGAGCTATTTATAGGCATGCTAAATAATACCATCTAACTTTTATGCTACCTTTAACCATACCATGAAATGAATTACTTTTGCTTGTTGAAATGGTAGTTTTCTTGGAACTCTATGGTTGTTATGTTGTTTCTTTCAACCTTTAGGATATACTTCTAATTTCTCCCTATTTTATTTGATTGTTCTAAACAAGTTTCATTACAATTTATGGACTGCATATGGATTTGTACCTAAGATCTTGTCTATTCTTTCTTTCGTTTGCATTCCATTAATAGATGAGAATTCTTTGGAACTGGAAAGGGAAGATACAGGAGTTTTGTTTTTCTCCCTTGCAAATAGTGATCTAGGTGTTTGTTGTTGATCAGTATAGCTTTGGCTTGAATAGTGTGTTTCCTGAATTCTAGATTTATGTTATTATTTGGTTGACTAAAGAAAATTTTACCCTCTCCTGGGTGTCTTCATTTCATTATTATGATTACCCCTTTCGAAACCATGGCTTCTATGTCATTGATACCTCGAGCTCCTGGTCCAAACCTGGTTTGATTTAACTGTTGGTAGAGCAAATACTTGTATTTTCCATGTAATGTGTATGCTTCTGGTTTACAAACTCAATTGGGAAATCCCTAGCTCCCTCGTTAGCTACGATCATTTTTTATTCACTCTTTGACCTTGTGGTCAATTGGAGGTAGGGGCTTAGCTTATGATTGTTTTAAATGAATAATTAAATTAAAAAAATATAACCCTTATCCATTTGTAGGGTTCTGTCACTATTAATGTCGGGTTCGTATTGAGTTATTCTTGTTCTATAAAAAGGTTTTTTTACAATACTATTTCGAGATTTAGATCTGGAATGTAGTGGATTGTAAAGGGGAGTGTGTTTTATGTTGACTCCTAGTTTCAACCGTAAAAGGGTTACATCCGTGGTAATGTGGTAGTTGGAATGTCAAGTCCCTTGTGCTTAATAGACCATTAATAAGATGTAAACTAAATTTGTGTTTTTGACATATGTCTCAATAATCTTGTGGAAGTCCTTTCTCCTTTGTTTGCATCATTATGTAGTCTTAGATAGTTTTGCTAGTTCTAGTGGGACGTAGTTGGGTTGTAGTTGATTCGTATGGAATCCTTGTTATATTAGTAGTGTGTATATAAGTTGTATTAAAACTAGTGTAGCTTTATTGATGACAAACTTAGTAAGAATGTGGCATAAGATTAGATTTAATTGTTGACTTACTGAATATGGGTTACTTCTTTTACCGTATAGTATGACTATTGTGCTTGGCATGGCAAGATAATCTAATGTTTGGACTTGCCTTTTAAAATCCCTAGCATTGTGACTTCACCACATCCAGCAATTTTTCAGTCTAGAGAAAATAGATTTTTATCAAAAATTGATATTTTTGTGACAATATTATTACATTCTAGTAAGGAATGGAATGGCCTCGATGTTCTAATCAAAAATCCTTGTTCATCTAAATTGACTTTGAGAAATCCTATGATTGGGTAGAATTGTTCTTCATCCTATCCATGCTTAAAGCTTTAGGTTTTAGCCCCATTTTTATTCAATCTATTCAAATACGTTTTGCATATGGCACAACTTACCTCTTAATTAATGGAGTCAACTCTGAATGCTTCTTTGGTCTATTTCACTATCAAATTTTCCCTCTAGCCCCTTCTTTGTATGAGTTAGTTGTGGAGGGATTTAGCTATATTCTTGTAGATGCAATAGGCCATCTAGTAATTCCAACAAGATTTTACAGTGTTCGGGCACCATCACTCGCCTTATTTGAATCCTTAACACTTTGGGCAATAAATCACACACAATCATTGATATTTTTCCTCTTCCTCCTCTTATATGTTGAACCACACTTTGGTGTCCCTTAAGCAGACAACCTCTGTAACGATAAATTTTGGTACTTAGAAAATGCCTTTAAATTATAAATTATTATAATACATGAGGTGATTAAATCAAGGCCATGCTTCATTGGCTCAAAGTAGGAGATAAGAGTGTCTACTTTTTTTTCATATGTTCAAAGCTAAGCATTCAAACCAACAAATACAATTCATTTGAGAAGCCAACTAGTGGCTCAAAGAAGTGATTGACATGTTGCAAGCCTTTATCCATCTGTTTCACAATTTTATTTAAGGATTTGATGAAACAGATAAGGGTATGGGCCAAGGAGGAATACTTGTAGTGATGGTCGGTTGGAGGTTGTTGTGCATGTTCTGGCTTCTTGATCCAATGTTGACTGTGAGAGCTTCCTTTTGGCTAGGAGGAACTACCTGAAATACACAACAAGACCACAAAAAGAGGATTAAATAATATATGTCAATGGGCTGCTCAGCGTGTGCTAGATCCAGGAAGTGTGATACTTCCTTGGTGGCATTCAACCCACTGTTTAATACAATTTAATGTAAGAAATAACGTAAGTAAATAGAATTCTACTATAGTTGATATGATTTAGGTATCTCATCCAAGTACAATAAGAAAATCTAACATAAAAGGCTAGGCTATGATCAGATCTGGAAATGAGGTAAATGATTAAAGTGTTGTAACATGTTAGGGTTAGATTCTGGGTCACTTGGGTCAATTGAAAAAGGGTTATTGGAATCTGGTATTAGCAAGACTACCA
Organism: Taxus chinensis; assembly: GCA_019776745.2. Classification (NCBI taxonomy): domain Eukaryota; kingdom Viridiplantae; phylum Streptophyta; class Pinopsida; order Cupressales; family Taxaceae; genus Taxus; species Taxus chinensis. The sequence continues at coordinate 854,211,349 of CM034149.1, read as the reverse complement.
AATACAAAGACCGACATCGGTCTGGTATGACCGAAGAAGATTTAGTAAGAACCACCGACTGTTACTGCGGGCTGGTAATAACTCAATAGTTCATGGTTTTGGGGATTTTTCTAAGACTGGATCAGTGATGGTGAGGAGTTGGTTAGGTCTAGGGAGGTGTTGGGAATATTTGGAGGTACGCAGGAGTAGACAGAGGTGAGTAAGAGGGTTATGAGTGATGGGAATGGTCGGGTTCACAAGAAGACAATAGTGGTGGGGTGAAAATATAACTAATGGTTGATAAACAAAGGTGAAGAACTCTTGTAAACTGAATGGAAATGAAGTGGTGCAAGTTAGAGAAACACTTACTGCTATAGATGTTCAATGGTTGGGTGGTGGTAATGGTTGATTAGTGAAATGACGATCAATGTTGTGGAAGTGCTTCCCGAAGTGCTCATGTGAATGTAAAAACCTTCTGATCAATGATTATGTTGGTAATGGATTCCTTGATGTGCGAAAGAGCTCTGGTTATTTCTTGCATGCAGATCTCCTTTGCTCCAAAACTAAAGAATGTGTCTAACCTCTCAAACAAGGTTACCAAAATGGTTATATGGTAACTGACAACATTTCAGGGTTACCCACATCGGTTTTGGGCTGATCGGCGTCGGTTAAGGCGGGATATCCTAGGTTGCCTAAAATAGCAGATCCTAGCTATCTTTTTTCCATCTTTGTTCGTTATTCCCTAGTCTAAATGGAATGTTGTGCTTAAATACATGGGAATGTGATTAGAGGAAGAATAGGCATGTGTTTTTAGGGTTATACTAAGTCTTAGCTCATTAAGGTAAGTAGGGCTAAGTCTTAGGTAGTTATGGAAACATGCTATGAATAGGTCTATGGTGAGGTGTCTAGGTGAGGTGGAAACTAGTTTTAATTGAGGTAATTAAATAATGAATGAAGTAAGGATGAGTATTAATTTAATTGTAAATAATTAAATTAATATTAATGTGGGGTATAAGGGTCGTGGTTAGGTGAATGTGTTTAAGTTGGTTATTTGAAAGGGGCCCAAGGGGACTGTGACCCAATTTTGGTGTCTACATTTTTCCCCTTTTGTTGCATAGCTTGTATTGGTAAGCAATGCTGACAAAAATAGGAAGTGATTGCCCCAAGTGTGAGTGAATGTGATCCCCCTCAAATAGGGCACTGATGAGGTGTAAGACGGAATCGGTGAGTGGTTTGATAAATTTGTAGGTGGTGAAGATAGGTGGGGAAAGGTTTGAGTATTGAGGGAAAGGGTGATGGTCAACTTGGGTAATACGTAATAGTCCAAGGTCAAAATCAGGTCATGGGTAATGGTAATCAAACGCACGCACTCGTATATATTGCAACATGGTACTAGGTTGAAGATCTTGCAAACTCTACATTGTTTAAGGTCGATGGGCTTATTCAAAAAAGGGTGAAGTGATTCAGGTATCCAAGGTATAGGATATGGTAGAGAAACACAACATAGGTCAAGTGCGGAAACATTTAGGTATGCTCCAATACACCAAAGGTTTGGTCAGGATAAATGGCACGACAATATGAAAGGTATGGTTTTTTGGCTAAAACAACATAGGTAACAACATCGTAAGGTATAGCGAGTACATAAGGTCAATGGTCACACCAAGTAGGTCAAGTTCAGGCAGACAGGTCATGGCACAGGTAAGGCCAAGGTACAGGTAAAATAACATCTCATAAGACGCAACAAAGGAAATGTAGGAGTAGGTTGGGCTTGTAGGTATGTTTCAATGGGTGGCCAGAATGATAAAAAGTGGGTGAGAAAGAGTGGAAAAAGGTGAAAAGGGAGTGAGGTAAGGGAAACTAGTTGGAAGTGTGACCAACACCGATTACATGTTGATCGACGACGGTTAACTAGGGCACCAATATGACCAACGTCGGTCAGAGCGGGTTGGGATTAAAAAGGAAAATTCCACTTTTTACAGAATCATTTTTCATTTACTAATAGTAGAAAATGACAAAGGAGTGGTGGAAAAGTGGAAAGTGACAAAGCGAGATAGAGAGTTGAGTTGGTTAGCCTCGGAGTGGGTGATTGGTCATTCAATAGGTGGGTCCACGAGATCAATGTGAGCGATTCAGTTGGTTAGAGGTGAAGAGGAAATTTGGTGATGGCAAAGGTAGGAGAGGGATTAGGTAGACCACTAATGCATCGGCTCGACATGCCCCCAAGGAGACGACATCACGACAAGGTATGATTCGATCCCATTCTATATAGGTTAGGTAAATTTATTTGTAGAAATCAGGTTTGGGTAAAAATGGGTTTGGGGGTGATTAAATTTGAATTTGGAAGGCATAGGGATGAAATAGGAATGGACGAAGGCTTATGTAGAGTAAAGAGGGGTGAGGATGGATTGAGGTGAGATTTGGGTAGGGAATGGTAGGTAAGTAGGGTAGAATGTTGAATTTTTAGAAAAAAAAAAGGGTGGGATTTCGCGGATTTTGTTTCCGCGACAGTGACCGACGTCAGTCAAAGGTTGACTGATGTTGGTAGGAGTTAGTTGGCATCGGTCATGGATGAGGTAACCAATGCTAGTTTTTATTGACCATTTCCAATCAATAAGAAATGATATCGGTCGGCATTTAGAGGAAAATGGGCCAGCAAATGAGAGTGGGTGGGTGGGGGAGAGAGGTCATGAGATAGTAAGATATTGTTGACGGAAAATAACTTGGGTAAGAGGTGTGAATAGGTATGGTTTGAGGGATGGGTAATAGAGGGGGGAGAGAAGGGTAGTCTTTTAGTGTTGGGGTGGGGAGATAGGTTATGAGTAAGAAAGGTCTTGGGAATAGGTTGGGTGGGTAAGGGTGAAGTTAGGGTATGGTCGAGGTCTAATGATGTTATGATTTTTTGGATGCATGCGAGGAATTAGTTGCAAATGTGGGATAGGGTACCACCCTTGTTATTAGTGGTACAAGGGAGTGTGATAGTTGAGGAGTGGCACCATGTGGCAGAGGTTAGCTTGATTGGGGTCAGATGCTATCGACATGTAGTTTGGGAGTCAAGTTTGATGGTCACCCTCATCGACAGATGGGATTCGGCGACCAACACATTTCATTTTCTGACAGGTGAGATGACCGTCACCTTGGAGGATGTTTATAGGATCTTGTGGCTTCTGATAGTGGGGATGTAGGTGTATTCCATTTCCTCAAAGGCATCTGAGGAGTTGATGTTGACAGTGTTTGGCGAGGGGTTGGCAAAGTTACAGTTATATAGTGCTAGCCTGAGTTATGGAGATATGTATTATGCCCATCTCGAGGAGATGAGGTTAGTGGTGTTGATGATGGAGGAAGTTTTTTGTTTCACATTTCCATATGTGGAGGGTGGGAGATTCCCATGGGCATTGATGGGGGTTCTTCACGAAATGATGGAGGACATGACCTGGTTTGCATGGGCACCAATATTCTTGGTATAGCTATACAGAGAGTTATGGGCATATGGGAGGCTACGGAGGTTCAGCTTGTGTTGTACGTTCCTCTTACACTGTTGGGCATATGAGCACATCGTGTGTGTGTTTCCAATGGGCATGCCCCGACCTGATGCATTCGAGGTGGGATTGGTTCGGGTGGGCTACAAAAGATGTGTACCTACTGTTGGAGAGCACCGAGGTGCTAGAGCTACACATGATGTAGCATATTACAGGCATGCATTAGAGGGGTTTTCTAGTGTGGACATCATTTGGAGGTTGTATGTGGGCTTCCCATCATATAGGCAGATGGCCGAGGAGCTACAGGAGCTACAATTTCTCTTATGGATAGAGGGGCCTCGTGCAGGAGAGCACAAGATAATACCTGTTGATAGGGTCAGACGGCAGTTTGGGTTGCCGCAAGATGTACCTCCACCATTTCCATAGTATAAGAGGGATGACATGGGGAGGCCTATGCCTCTACCATAGCCAATAGTGACTACAAGGTAGGAGGAGCAGGTGGTAAATCGGTGGATTGATGATGTCGGGGTTACAGATAGGTATAGATAGTGGTGGGCAGCACAACTATGGGTAGTATTGCCGAGGCCAGGGTAGCCTGACTTAGCCACTATCATAGTTTAGAGGGACACCCTATAGGGGCAGGTGGCTACTTTTATGACACAGTTGGGGATAGTGCAGGGACAACTGACAGTTTCAGAGGCACATGTGGCCATGCTACAAGCACATGTAGTATCCCTACAAGGCCAAGTAGTACAAGAACAGGTACCCGCACAGGGTGGGGATGGATATGGGGTACATGTGGCCTCCCTACATGTGTATGTAGCACATTTATAGGGCCAGTTGGCCACTACACAGGTGTAGATTATGGCACTTCAGGCCCAGGTATAGGCACAGGATCCTACACAAGATCAGGGACAAGGTCTCATTTTACAGGTAGGGGCGGGACAGGGTCCCACGGTATAGGTACAAGGTCAGAGGCCGATGGAACCACCACAGATAGTACCCATGGCCAGGTTCAGGGATGCCCTAGGTAAGGTGAGATATTATCAAGATCACCTGATGGCCACAGGGATAGATGTCCTTAGCTATGCTGAGTATAGAACACAATAGGCATCAAGTGAGAGGACCAGGTCTCACACTCATAGTGTGGAGAGTACAAGGCACCGACGAGCCCCAAGATAGGTTCAGGGCAAGTCCACTAGTTCATGAAGGCCAACTCCAAGTGAGGTACCAGCATAGGTCAAGCCGAGGCCCATGTAGGGTGGTGAGATGATAGCGGGATGCCACACAAGAGAAGAGGAGGAAGAGGAGACAAGTGAGATAGGCATGGAGGGTATCTGGTGATTGATATTTGTGCGGACCTCCATTTTTGTGATTTTCAATATATACCCTCCTACATTCCAAAGAGAATGAGGTTGTACACAAGAGTTTTGAGATTATTTGTATTTATTTATATATCTATGTACATATGTATGTATACACACACTTTCTCATTTATATAGATGATGATATTTATAGTATGGATGGTGTACTTATTTTAATTTCCATTATTATTTGTGTATGTGATGGAAACTAGGTGAATTAGGCATGATTAAGTTGAGGTCTTGTAGGCATGGTTGAGTTAGGCCAGTTAGGCGTGTTGGAGCTAGGTCATAGGCATGATGGAGTCATGTCATAGGCATGATGGAGTCAAATCATAAGCATGGTTGAGTTTAGATCATAGGCATGGTTGAGTTGTTTGAAATATAGGTGTCGATTATTTGGTCCTGTATAGGATAATCAATAAGTAATGAGGAGGGTGAATGGTAAGGGAGACAACAAGAGCCACCTAATTGAGAAAGTCACATGATACTGAAATGTCACATTTGTGGTACTTCCCTTAAGCGAGTAGAAAATTAGGGTGACAAAGGTGATGAGATGAAAATAGGTTGGTTTGAGCATAACCTAGTGTGAGACATCATGCCTATTTGGCAAGAGACCCAAGATCAAAATAGGCAAGTCCGTGACAAAAAAGTTAATCTTTTTCTTTTTGCTTTTACTTTTGTTTTTGTTTTGATAGACTAATCGATGTGGGAAGTCTATGTGGGATGAGTAGATTTTCTCCTTGAGGTCTTCGTGAAGTTGATCGATGTGGGAAGCTTCTGACCATTATATTATATTTTTGCAATGACTTTATATAGTTTTCCTTCAAGAGAGCAATCTATTTATAACAGCTAGATAGAGAGAAGAGATGTCCCTTTTTGAGGGAGTTATCTTTTGCTGGAAATTTGACCCAAGGAGTTGAATCCCATTTTGTTTTTGTTTTTTTGGACGTTTTAAGTCATGGAAAAGACTATAAAGGAAGATTAGGTTCTTGTTTAGAATACAAAACCATATCACGCATAGGTTAACTATGAAAGAGGTAGTTTTAAGTGACAAACGACCATGGGATTCCATCTTTTTAAGAGAATCATGTTATGAGTAGAGCCATGGTACTCATGTTCAAGATAAGGCTGAAAGGCGACATGTAATCAAAACATTCTTGTTTAGTCGTTGATCCTCAAAAATGGGTAATATGGAAGGTGAACAACACTCAAGGGATGAGTAGTCAATTGACAGAAAGTGAGACATGACTTAATGTCAACAATAAAATGGTCGAAGATGCAAGGTGTTGAGAGGCTCAAGTTCAAGTTTACCTTCAGGTGAAGAAAAATGATAAGCACCTGATCTATAGGCATGTGTAATGATATATGGTCTAATCCAATTAGGATTAAATTTTCCTCGTTTACTTTTCTCTCCTTTGGTTACATGTTGATTTTCCTTCAGAACAATGTCGCCGACCTGAAAGGTTCATTCATGGACAAATTTTTCATAGGTGCATTTGATACATTTTTGGTAGATTTGGAGATGGTCAAGAGCATTGAGATGACGTTCATCTAATAACTCAAGTTGCGCTAAATGATCCTGGTGAAAGTCATCATTGTTGAGCATGTCTCGTAGTGAGATGCAGAGAGATGGAATCTGGACTTCGAGAGGCAAGATAGCCTCGGTACCATAGACCAGAGAAAAAGGTGTGGCAGCATTTGAAGTGCAAATACTAGTGCGATAAGCCCACAAAGCGAAAGGAATATGTGAATGTCAATCCTTCCCAGTATCATCAACTACTTTCATAAGAATTTTTTTCAATGTTTTATTAGTCGATTTTTCTTGGCCATTGGTTTGCAGGTAATAAGGTGATGAGAAACTGAGTTGGATGCCAAAAAACGTCACATAGTTTACGTAGGGTTTCATTTTTGAATTGCTTTATGTTATCAGTGATGAGACAATGAGGAACACCAAAGCGACAAATGATGTGATGGTTGATGAAGTCACATATTTTCTCAGCTTTTGTAGAAAGGAGGGCGATGGCTTTTACCCATTTAGTGTAATACACAGTAGCTGTTATAATCCATTGATGGCATTGTGAATAATGGGAATTAATCTTACCAACAAGATCTAAGCCCTATTGAGAGAAAGGACAAAGGTCTCATGTGACCTGTAAGGCATGACTAGGTGTGTGATGAAGATTAGCATGTTGTTGGTATTTGACCTAACGTTTGACATAGTCACAATAGTCATGGTTTAGGGTTAGCCAATAATAGCCAAGATAAATAATGCGTTTTGGAACAGCTAAACCACTAAAGTGACCTCCACAAATTCCATCGTGAACTTCCTTGATAGTGTAGGGAATTTCAAAATTTATAAGGCATCGTAAGAGATAATTATCAAAGTTGCACTTATAAAGGAGACCACCCATGATGACATAACAAGAGACACTTTTAAGAAAGGCACATTATCCATTCCGAGTGAGATCAATGGGTAGAATGGAAAGGGAAAGATAGTTTGTAAATTGTTTATACCAAAGGTCACGTGGGTCAGGTGTAATGGTTCTGACGGAGTAGATCACATGGGGTAAGTAAGAGGGTGATTGTAACCTTTGTATTATGACAAAGATTTTAGAGTCAGAAGACGAAGCGGGTATCTGAGAAGCCAAGTAGGCCATGGTGTCCACAAATTTATTAATAGAATGTGGAGTAGTTTGAAGTTCATAACGGTCAAAGGTGGTCAAAAGTATGTCTACGTGATGTTTATGCTTTTGAAGTATCTCATTACGACACTGGTATATACCATTGACTTGGTTTATGACCATCTGGGAATCACCAAAGATATTGATTGACTTAACATCTAAGGCATAAGCAGCCTGGAGACCCAATACGAGTGCTTCGTATTCAAAAATATTGTTTTTACAATCAAAATTGAGTTTGAAAGACAAAGGCATAGGTTCACCATCAAGAGGAATGACGATAACACCAGCCTCACCTCCACACTGACACTTGGAGCCATCGAAGAAGAGTGTCATTTTGTAAGCAGGTTCATCTAAGGAGAGGGTAGTTATGGATTCGTCTTGGAAATCAAATTTAGAGTGTTGTGTATTCAATTTTTATACCCCTTAATAAATAAGGACAACCCCATGCACATCGCCCTATCACCTAGTGGGAACTGGGTACTCACCCGAGGCACGCCTGGGCACTGAGCCCCTCTTTTATTTGAGTTGTGGAAGAAGGTAGCATAGATTTGTAATAGGAAGACAGAAGAAATTCCTTATTCAACTGAGAACTTCGAGTAAATGTTACACTAATGTATTCATTCAAAAAAAAACATATTGACAAAAGATAGATCTGAACCATTAGGGAAAGAGGATGCATAATGATTATACTCATTCATATGAAACATACTGAACATAACAAAAAGAGATGTGTATGAACCACGAACCACATATATTCATAGTTGAACATGTCCGGTAATCACATTACATCTATCAGGGTCATTACAAACCAAAAATGATAGTGCGTATCAAAACCATGTAGTAGGACTAGACTTACGTCCCTTATAATGCAAAAGAAAAATATGTATTCATCCCTTAATACATCACTTTTCCTACAGATATCCTAGCCCATCCCATAAAGATCTCCATGTATTTCCGTAGAGCTTCGCCTTTCATTTGCTCTCTCTAATTTCTATGTTTCTCCATTGATCTCTCTTTCTTCTACTTGGAGCTTGTATTTATAGCCTTTCTCAACACCTTCAAGCCTTCTCGGGAGTTACATATCTATTGCCAAGTGTCCAAGGCAGTCCTCCATGGCAGCATGCTTCTTCAAGCTCGAGCCCTCCACTCTTTGCAATGATGGCCTTCTCTAAACTTCCATCGCAAGGTATATTCCTTCCTAGGCCACCCTATTGCCAGGATGGCACCTTACCTACTCCACATGCTCAATCGGGTCATGCTTTTCTCATGTTTCATCTGATATGCAAAATATGGCTAAGTCCCAAAACCTTTTCTCTACCTTGCGTGCACACCACTTGTTCTACTAAACCTTCCTAGAACCATGTCCTACATGTTTTCTCCTTGCGTACCCTTCTTTAAGTAGGTCTTGCATGCCCACGTGCTTCTCATTACTTAGCAAATAAATTAGGGTCCCAACATCACCCCACACTACGGCTGTTCTCTGCCCTCAGGAACACCTTCTTAATGAATAAAGAGTGATTGTTTTTTAATAGTCTGGAGAAATAAATAAAGGAACGAAGAATTCTAGGGAAGAATGAAAAAATGGGAACTATGATCATTTCTGCAATAGGAGAGGGAAATCTTTCATCAAGTCTACCTCCAACTTATTCCAGGTATCAACTTCGCTTTGTGCCCGTTGACAGAGGTCGCCAAATAAGGTGGTCACCTCTTCAAATCTTAGCCCTTCTCCTTGGGTATTCAACATTTCTACGATCCCCTCTAACTATTTTCCCAAATCCTCGAGTGTGTCCATCCTTCGAGTGTTCTGGAGATATAACTCTTTTAGCTGGTTTTTGATTGAGCCTCGTAGGGTCTCAATAGCCTCTGATTTCTTCTCAACCTCGGCTAGAATTTTATCTCTTTCAGCCCTATTCCCCTTGTTCTTTTCTTGAAACTCCTTGAGCTCCACCTCATGGGTGCCGACCAGGATACTCACCACTGTATCTTTATCGGTGCAGTTGTTATAGGTGGCCTCAGTAACTTAGGCGATAACTTTCACATACATGAGGACTTTCTTGTACTGGGCCATAATGGCCACAACCTTCATCTTGTCTTCTTTTCCTCTGCACACTGATGCCTCCTCTGCAGACTCCAAGGCTAGTGCTTGTCTTTCCATTGTGAGGACATGAGTCAAGTCCTCTAGACACTCCAAGGTGGATCCATACTTCTACGTTGGTGGCGTTAGATCCGGATGCTTCAAGAAAATAGCATCTGTGATCATCTCTTCCTTCTTGTAGACCACATGCACCCTTGCCTTCTCTTCTTTCAACTCACGCCTTAGCTGCGCATTGATTATCTCCTCTTACTTTAAGTCCTTGGTTATTTTCTTTAATTCTTCTTCCTTCTTTTCCAGCTTTTCCTCCAGGAACTTCACCTATCGTTCCTCCCGAAGAGTCTTACCTCTACTTCCACCAAAACCTTGTTTAGTGCATTGTATACATGTTCGTCTGAAAGTTGTTGAGTGTTTACCAAGGGGTTGTTACCTTTTGACTCTGGTACCTTCATTATCACCCCTTGTCTCTCCTTGAATTCTGGTTCGTCGATGTGGGACTCAAATTCCCAAGAAAGCATTTTCCTTGTCTGAGGTTATGCACTTTCCTCAACAAATGATGGCATAGCCAAGAATAGCTTCGTTAGAATGGTGCTTTGAAAATGTGCATGCAACACCTTGTTTAGGACATCATTATAGCCCATACTATAAACCTGTGATGCCTCTATGCTTTTTCTCCCTATGTGCATGCCCTTTGGGAAGCTCACCGTCAAACTGGGGCCTCCTACTACGATGTTGTGATCCTTTCTGATACTTTCTTCTTCAACTTCCATCAGCACTATCCCCGCACTTCACTCCAACTCTTGTTCTACCAAGGTTTCAATTATCTTTTTTTCTTCCCTTTCTACGGCCTTATTTATCTATTCCTTGGTGAGGCTTAGGGTCCCTTGTTATATTTTGACTTCCTCACCTACTCCCTGTCCTGAGTATCTTCTTCTTCCTTGTTAAACTCCCTTTTGTTAAAGACGTGTTTATTTTATTCTTCCTCCTCCAAGTCATGAACCTCATAGATAGGATAGTCCTCTTCTCCTAGTTCATCATCATCATCATCATCTCTCTCGCCTCTATAGGCCTCCAAGCTCTCTGTATCCTCTGAATCATTTTCTTCTATTACCATCTTCTTCTTCTTGACAGGAGATTTTGCCTCCTTCTCCTCCTCCTTTGGTGACCTCTCCTGGGTGATGGGTTCCTCGTGCTCCAACACTTCTTCCTCTGGAGTCTTTGCTTTCATCGAGGACTTCTTTCTCTGTGAGTAAGTATTGGGCTTAACACTTGTCTCCGACGCACTTACCGCTTGCGTATCTTGAACACTTGGTAATTTATGCTCCTCTTCTCTTTCCCTCTTCTTTGGCGTGGGATTCTTTCTTCCTGTTGGGTCCTCAGGGATGTATACATCATTTTCCAATTATGTGCCCTTTTCAAATCTTGGCCTGATATGCAGGTATATCCTTGTTGCATCCCTTCTAGTGATTGGCAATGTTACTGGTTTCATCATCTATATTTTGTGGGAGACATATCTCTCCACGTATGCACGTTTCTTGGGGTAAACCAAATTTTTGTGTAGCTCTTTGTGGTCTTGATCCACCTCACTAAGGTCAAACCTTATTTTCTTGGCTTCTATGAACTTCTTCACCCCTGCTTGAAAGTATTGCATGATGAAGGAGAAGTGAAGCTTGCACTATGGGCTCATTGTTTCATCTGTCAACCTAAATATGTCAATACGTAAGTGTTTATATAACACAAATTCCGCTTCTCCATTCACGAGTGTAGGTAAATACTCTAGAATTCTTCATTCTACCCCAAACAAGTCCCTCATGTGCTTGTACCATTTTTCTAAGAGCACCTTATGAGTGGCTGTCATGGTCTCGCAAGTATATTTTGCGAACCACTTTGCGGGTGAGGGATCCTCTTCTGGGTACTCCCAGATAAACCTTTCCAGCCCATCAAGCACTCTGATTTCTAAGAAGACAATAGTGAAGAGGATGTTTCCAAATAATATTTTGTCACCTTTTTACGCATTGCTTATGATTTCATCCGTAATGAAATCAGATAGATTGTAGATGGTCCCCTCAGCTATTTTCTGGCATACATAAAGAAATGCCTTGTTCACATGCATCCATCTCTCCTGATCATTAAGCAGGCACACACTCATCCTCATCACGGGGTTTGGGATTTCAGCAATGTCAAAGTATCGTGACCCTTTCTTGTAGGCGTACATGCCTATTGTCTCTTTGATGGCCTCTTTGTCGCTTAATTCATCATCTAGACTCTTTACCTCATAGGTAAGGCCTGTGAATTTTTAAATCTAGTGGGGCGTAAAGTCTCTTCATCATATGTGCTACCCGATCCTTATTAGAAATGAGTTTTTGTGACATGCAATAAAATCAAGGGAAGAGGTAGATGCGAAGAGGATGGTTGGGAAGGATGGGAGTAAACACATCACTAAAAAATACTGATGAAGTATGAGAGTTAAGGAAAAACATAAAATTAACTGTTGTAAGTATTCGCTACAAATGGGCATGCCTATAATAGGAGTGTTGGACAAGTGTGTGATTGAAGAAGGAATTTTTAGTGACCAACTCCAAGGCCATCTCCTTCTTGGGATTGAAATTGTGCGATGCTTAGGAGATCAGCTTACTGTCATGGGAGGGATTAGATCTTTATTTGAATGTAGGAAGTGCCCAAGAAATAAGTTTCTTCAATTTCTTAGGGTTAGTATCCTATTCTACATACCATACTCCTCCTCTACTTATTATTCCCCCTATAACTGTTGTTTGATCTCAATTGCCACTTTTGTTTCTAAATGACTACCCTAGAGTGAGTATAAGTTGAATTTTTGGTTGCCATCATGTCTAACTAGTCTTAGTGACTTAGAACTTCTCCATCTGGTCCTCTAATTTATAAACACAATGTCCAACCCCATATTTTGTATGATTCCTGTAGCCATAGGTAACCATGCCTTCTGAGTGATTTTATAGAATTTAGTCCACCCATTTTTAACTAGATTAAAGGGCCTTCCACAAGACGTGGTAAGCTTAATGAAAATATGGTCTATGTGAAGAAACCCTTTTACTCCTTTCATACTAATTAGTGAGTATTATGGAGCCAACCTGGATGGCAAAAGTGGGTAAGTATCACTCTTATTCTTCCTTCAACGCTAAAGATATATGGCTTTGGATGCCATGAAAAAATTGATACAAAATCTTGTTCTCTCTAGTTTTTTGAGGATCACAACCTTGAAAATAATGAAAGTGAATGGACCTCTTATGCCTTCTACCTTGATCCCTTGTGCAATCTCTAGCATTAGAATATGCTTTCTAAATTTTCCACTGTACGTCATACACAAAAGAGTTTTGTAGACCTCTGCTACTAAGCCGGTCTAGTAGGGGTCCCCATTTTTTCGTGAGTATGCCAGATTTGTGCATTTTTTATCCCTATATATGTGTATGGGTGGTGCACACAAATCCAACATGACTATATGGGTAATCTGTACATGCACATTTTTTAGAACCGATAGGCACTATCTTATGTACCCATTGAATTTCAAAACCTACTTTGATCCCTTACCTACCTCATATGTGATTACATATAGCTAAACATTTTTCATGTACGTGGGTTCATCAAGGTTGTCTTGTACAGTGTATTATTGTATTGTAAATTGTTAAGTTACGTGCTTATTAACCTGACGAGAATTTAGTCCTTTACACTAGGCCACTCACTGACAAGGGTTCTCCTGCCATACGCATACTTGTGTTATAGGCTTATGTGTGTCATTTCCATTTTCACCCCACACTTTAATATTATGCATTAGTCCTGTACACTTACACAACCTTTAAAATTAATGTGGTTACCGGCGCACATGCCGTTCAAAACTCTACATTCAGAAAGGAACAAACAATGAGAAAGGGAAATCCAAAGAAAAGAAAATGTGCTAATGGAAAATCTATTATAACTAGCAACACTACCTTACTTACAAACACTATGCATTAGACTGATTTATAGTATTGCATTAAACCTACTAACATCGTAGTAGTGATTTCATAATAAATTAATCTTCTCAGTTATAGTTCTATGAATACTGGCATAATGCCTGAAATAACTAGAGAATGTTTGAGATGGATGCTAGGGGGTCAACCAATGGACTTTTAGCTTCCCAGAATTTTTGTACTACACACTATGGAATCATATAACAAGTAGGACTATCATGCCCAACCTCAAACGATATCCTGTTGTACTTAACATATGGCGATCATGCCATGCCTATTATAGAGGTGGTAGGAAAGTCCTCCAGCTCAACCTGACGTAGTGACCATCTTGTTATCATTAACTGCATTAATGGTGAAATCCTGGCACCCAAGTGCTGGTTCATCGTGCACAATCCTCCTGGGCACGCTATGCACAGTGAAGGTAACATGTATTCAACTAGTAGGACATCCTCCGTGCCAATCACTAACTTCTGATATGGTGTGGCCCTTGTTTTAGCCTTTTATAGGGGATACCTGTATGCCCAAAGAATGGTTGAGCCTTTTTCATCCCAATCTTGTCTACCAACATCACTTGAGCATAGCCAACACCTGACTAAGAATTTTGTTAAATCCCTCAACATTTCTCTACAATGTGCTTGAGGGTAAACAGGGGGTAGTTTTTTGGTGGGCCACCATGAATTCATAATTAAGGAAAGCATGAATCCATTTCGTGTTCCAAATTGCGTATCGCTCTATCACTTTTGATATTTAATATCCATCCATACTATAGTCTGATTACTATTTTACCATAAAATTCCCCTAAGTAATTCAATAGCCACGATACAATACCTCTGTAGGTCTTTCCTCCTGCCAACATGTAGTCCCATAATCATTGGAAGTGTTGACTAGGTATCATGAACATATTTCCTTCATTCCGCTGACGATGATTCATCATACAAATATTGATATGGCCATGTTCTTAAATGGTTCCATCGCTAGCTATTGGTCGTATAGCGCATTTACATCCTACATCCTATTCTAGTGAATAATCATGTCCCTAAAGAGTGGTGGCAATGGTAAAGAAGGTATGCAAAACTGAATACAGTCATTGGTGAATTAGTTTAGGGATGCTTAGGATAACCTTGTGTGTATGAGAATCTTCCGCGTGGTTGCAAAGTAAAACATTAGTGTTTTCTTAACGATCCCATTATTTACTTCTTCCAGTAATTGCAACTGCACTCATGTGTCTAGCTATGCATGAAGGGGATGTACCTCATGACGATCCTTTATCTTATTTAAATATTTCCCAATCATCATGTAAGGCATAGTGTGTATGGATTTTTGTTTCCTAACATCTAAAATATACTTCAACCATTTTGGCGCTACTTAGAATTGAATTTTGAGATACTCCACAATATTTTCTATGGATGATGGTGCGCATTATAACTTAAACGATTTTTATGATTTTCCATGGTCTTTTCACTAGATTCTGTACATCTTCTCCTGATTTTAAATTCCGTAACTACTAGTGATCGGGTCTAGATTTGACTAGCTTCGTATTATGCTTCTCAACCATGGTAAATTATGAGGTCATAAATCTTAGATACATAGCAGTTCCATATTTGAGATGTTAACGTCCTTTATAGAAACATGCTAAGATTGTGACAAAGTGATTTTAATGAAAAATGGTCCATATTGTTTTAGATTCTTAAGAGTATCTTCCAGTGATGCTTTACCCCTTCTATCAAATATGTCATAGAGTGAAGTGAGAACTAATGAAAAATATCTATGTTGTTTTGGATAGTCGAGATATCAGTATTTTATCTGGACCTTTTTTAGTTAACTTTCAGCTGGCAAAACACATGGTATGAGGTCTATGTGGAATCCCTTCACCAGGTCGTGTTAATGTTCCTCCAATGGTTGTAGCCTATAGGCATCATGACATTTTCAAGAATGGAAAAATTTGAAACCAAGATAGGGAATCGTAGTATGGGCTACGGTGACATAGATCAATTCCTTTAAAGTAGGGTAGAATTTGCCTTAGACCATGAGCCTATTCCCAAAGGAAGGCACTCTTATTTTGCGAATGATGAATTTTTAAAAAGCCATGGCTATCATTGAATTTTCCTTCAGGATTTTCAAGAATTGTAATACCATGTATGCCCAATTATTTAACTTGCACCACGCTTTAGCTAGAAAGATCCTCCAACCCCACAATGAAAGAAAATACACATTGCGGGATCTATTCAGTCAAAATTTCCCTACATATTATAAGACCATGAGACTAATCTTATAATATAAGGTGATGCAATAGAACACCAATAAATTAATGTACAGGGACATATCATCAATCTATCATAAATTTCATGATAAACATTAATCGTTTTGTATAACATTAGGATGATTTCCATTGACTAGTCTGCAAAACATCTCATTCCAATCATCTAGATAGCCTTGAAGAAATTTCTACATTAAAATCCTGAAATGATTGTACCACAATGTGCGATAACACATGTTGGCACAATAATTTCAACCCAAAGTGCATGACCGTATAGGTAAAACTTACCCACTCAGTGGTCAAAAGGAAAATCCCCTCCTTGTGTATGGTGAGGCTGCCATTGCATTCCGAACCTGGTAAGCTAACCTAAAAATTGTAGGGTGGTCGTATAGGCCACATGGACTTCACATAGGACCATTCCATTAAACATGTGGAAAAGTTCTTCAGTGATGGGGGCTAGAAAATTATCGATGACATTTACTGTATTCAGGAGTGGTAAACTGATAGTCTACGCAGGATCCTAATCCTTCCAGGGGAATTAATGTTAGGGTAAGTGCACCAAGTTGGGTGGCCAAAGGGGGGTGCTTAAGTGGACACATTTTTCTGAAAAAAGAAAAAAACTTCAACTTGTATGAGTTTTTTGAAATAGTTACACTCAAAAATTGGAAGATGTTTTAGAAATATGAATTCGTATCATTTTGAGTCTAGCTTTCTAAGCTACTAAATTTTATTGAAAACAGATAAGTTTAAGTAGGTTCAAACAACGAAAATACCAACATGTGCTCCTGTTTTTGTTAAAAAGACATAATAGAGTGAATTTCCTGCCCCCCACCATTTTTTGGGCACCATATAGTAATTTTGAAAACCCTTTGCTAGAAAGATAGCTAGGAGCATCTAGTTTGTGTATGAATTTATTTTATTTAGATTTTTTTAGTGATTTGTTTTTTATTTATGCTATTTTCTATTACATAAATTTTTATGTTTTGACAAATATCGGAGCTCCGACCATGCCCCCCCTAACTACCTCAAAAAATATCGATTTTTAGATTTTTTTATTTTTTGAAAATGTGTAGATAATTATGCCTAGTTTGTGTCTAGTAAAAACCTTAATAAAATTTTGATGAGTCAAAGAAAAAGATACATGAATGAAACATAGAAATGTTTAAACTTCAAAAAATAGTTATGAAAAGGCATAGTTAAGAAAATAAATAACATGGAAACCTTATATTTGTTAGAAAAATTGAAAAATAATATTTATAAAAAGACGAAACTCTACTTTATATGTCATGGTATAAGTTTTTTTTTTTAAATTGATCGATTGTTTTCTGTGGATTTATCATAGACGGAAGTTGGCATTATTTACATTTTCTTGTAAAAACATGTGGTCTCCTATGTGTTAGTACAGGTCCATGCCTCAGGCTTATGGATCCAAACCGGATCCCAAGCCTTGAGGCATGTGCTTGGGAAAAGGTAAAAAGTGATAACGTGTACGCGTTATAACACGTACACATTATTCTTTGTTTTATATATTGTGGCCCTCCAACGTTCCTTTCATCTCTTTCACAGAGAATTCTACATACATTCTATGTTGGTCTGTAATTTTCTATACATTCTTGCACAATTTATTAGTAGTTCATTTTTTCCCGTACCCCAGTAGTTGATTTTTTCTAATCATGGGTGATAAAATGTCAAGCTAAGGAAAAGAGGAAATTCAAGAACAAGACACTACGGAGCAATTGGAAGAGATGAGAATAAAGAAATTGAAGAGAATGCAAAAAAATTTGTGTAGGGAAAGGTACATCTGCTATATCAAATGTAGTTAATGTATTAGAATATGGGGATGAAATACATAACGAAAATGTAGAGAATAGTGATTTTTCAATGAATACTGATTTTATAATGAATAATGATATTGAATTGAATGACATTGTTTGTATGGATTAAGAAATTGATATGAATCCAATTGTTGAATCCTTACTTGAGAATCTAAATGTTAACCCCAAAATTTCTATGAAAACACTGAATGCAGAAAGTAACCTTCTAAATAAATACTTCACCTATAAGAACACCTCCTTCCATTTTGAGAAGAAAACCAATTCAATTAACTAAAATTGACGAAAATATTATAAAACCAATGCCTAACAAAAAGTCTGAAAGAAATGCGATAAGAAAAGATAGTGGAAATTGGGATAATTAATATAAGAATTTAAATGACACACAAAGATGTCAATTATTTGTTACATTGATGAAATTAATTAATATGAGACCTATAATGAAGACCCTGTGGGTTAAGAACATCTAATGTTGTTGATCAGAATGCGTCAATTGTTGAAAACATACATAAAGCATACCAAACTGTAGGTGGCAAAAGATGCACCAAATATAGTAATGCTACATGGCATGCACTTACGAATTGCATAGTAAGTGATAAAATAGTTAATAAATTCTTGATTAGAAAAACAAGCAGTGCTTTGAAGCTAAATAAAAAAACACTAATGAAAGAAATAGAGAGACCTAAACGTGCTTGAGTTAGTCCATAATACTTACTATTGGGAGCCCCTTTCTCTAGCAGATGTCCATGAAAAGACAAGAATACATCTGATATTCTAAAAGAATTAATTGTAAAATTTTGGAATGAGAACACAAGGGTGTCACCGAATAGAAGAGATACAGTAAAAAGAAGAATAGGTTCTCGTAATCATGAATCATGTGCAAAACATTTCTTAGATATGACTCAAACTTAATTGTTCTCTAAGTTTAAGAATGAAAATCCACAAATTAACATTAGCCAAATATTCTTTGAAATGAGCAAACCCTTTTATGTGAAAATCAATCACTCACGTACCACTTGTTATTGCAGGCATCATGTTGAATTTTCAATGCATTATGATGTTTTTTTTTCAAATATGTCGTGTTTTGCATACTGACATCATGTTGCAGCGAGTGTGGAATAAATGTCCCAACAAAAATATTCAAGGGAATTTATTATGACAATATTTTGTGAAAAATCAACAAGACAATTTTTTTATAACAAAACATGTTTTGGATGGAACGTGCAATATATGTGGTGGCTTGCCAAATCTGAAAAGTTGTATCCATGAGGAGAGTACATATTCAATAGGAAAATAATTGGTTGATTTCACCAAATATAAATCGGTGGCATATCAATTAAAATATGGAAAAGAATCTAAGAGGTGTGAGCTTGTTAGAAAACAATTACCTGTATCAGAATATATGGTCAAATTCAGAGAGAAAATTTTTATGAGTATGCAAGGCACACACATAGAGCTCGATGGTTGGATGAACAATTCAAGTTAAATAAAGGACACATTCCCACTTGGTACTATTGTTTCAGTAGTTGACTTCGATAGAGAATTACACATTGCAGCCACAAATGGAGGTTCAGTCTCAATATTATAACTCAGTGCAAGTTTCTATTTTCATGCATATAACATTCATGCACTCTCCTGAAATAGCACTAAGAAAGATCAAAAAATATTAAGATAGTATCATTTCTACATTAGTGATGATCAGAAACATTCTATAGAATATGTACAAGGGTGTTTCCAGGTGTTTTATGCAAAACTTGAATGAGAGGAACATTAGTTTAGATCAACATTACATTTGGTCAGACAACTGCACATCACAATTCAAGAATGCATAGATGTTTTATTACCTAAGCAAGATTCACAAAGAAACAAATGTACAACATATTTGGAGTTTTACTGAGGTAAGGCATGGAAAAGGAGAGCATGATGGTGTAGGAGCATGTGTGAAAAGAGCACTTGCAAGAGAAGAGTTAAAGTTCAAGGATGGTGCTAAATTTACAGATGTAAAAAACATTGTTGATTGGTGTGTTAAGAATATGGGCCATGAATCTCAAGAGAGATCAACGGTTCATAGATATTTTTGGTTGATAGAGGAACAACATGTGGCAAACTTTGAAGATTGTATGATAGTTGCAGGATCAAGTGATATGCACTCATTCCGTAGTTCAGATGCAAATGCTTAGACTATTTATACTAGGTGCATGACATGTTTTTGTATATCATGCATTGATTTTGCATGGAATGAATGTGAGTCACAGCAGTGGGTGGATGAATGGAAGTTGTAGACCTCTAATTCCACTCTACACACATCAAGTTCCACGAGCATTACAACTTGTAAGGGTCTTCAGATCAAATGACAACATCACCTGACTTTGACTAAGTCTTTGATTTAGTGCAACAAGGTACATACATATATGTACATGCCATGTTTTAGATTTATAAATTATTAAATGGTCAACTCTTAATGTATTTTAAATTGACTGAACAATTTTACTTTGTGATACATAGGGCATGTTTTTGTAGTTATTGCGATGGAATTTAACAAAGAGGGAACAAACTACTTCTTTGTCTCATTGTGTAGAGGGGAAAAAAATTTTGACTTCCACAGTCATTGATGGTGAAGACCTTGAGTATCCCACTGGATCAGTGGTAGTCACTGGAACTTAGCTTCGATGATATCCTATCAAAAAATCAAACATTTGGTTGTTTGAAGACTATGAAGTACATCAAAAAATACTTCACTATTCACATTTGGTCCTTGCAACAAATATTAAATTGATCAAATATCGAGGTCGGCCATCAAACAAGAATCTGTGGAAGGTTCGTGAATCAGATCATGAAGCAATTCTTGCTACTGTCAAGAATAGAGTTGATCCTTGTGGTTCATTGGATTGAATTTGCAAAGGTATGTTCTTCATGAATTTAATTTGAATATTTACTTAAATGATTTTGTTTAAATTTTGTATGATTTAAAATTCTATTTAATTTCTTACTAACATGTTTATGTAGGTTAGTGGTGCCAAAAAAGCTTCCACCTTCACATGGTTGGCACTGTCAGTAGAGAATTTATTATTCTTGAAGCCAAGTGAAGCTAAGAGAAATTAAATATTAGAAAGGAACAACAAACAGAAATTGTCATTTCACCACCTATATGGTAAAAATTCATTTTCTCATTTCCACCTATATTGTATGAACCACCTATATTATTCAAGTGATTGGCAATGGACAACCTTACACTGACTCAGTCTGAATGGAGATGGATAAAACCATGAGAGGATTTCATAGAGGGCCCCGACTTGGAGGTCTCAGATCTGACAAGACGTCTCTAGGTGCCATGGAGTCCGAGAAATCACCCGTCGAAGATATGGCATGTTTGGGCCTCAAGGATCTTAAGGGACTACACCTATATGAGGTAGCTCGAAAGCATGGGGAGCATAGGGAACAAAAAAAATGCTCCACTAGCATTCACCTGGTCACTCTGACATGTTGGCATAGTTAGTTCAGTCCCACGAGCTTTCACTTTGTAAACTACAACCTGTCTGGAAGCCCTACACTGACTCAGACTGCACTATTTTACGCGTTTGGAAACAATAAGCACAATGAGAGGAACCACTAGATTCTTGTAGAGGGCCCCATGGATCTAAAAAGGTGCCATAGTCCGAGAAATTGACTTCCACAGATATGACATGTGTTGGAGAGACCCAGACGAGGTAGATTAAAATCATGGGGAGCATAGGGAATCTTCCTGGACAGTGGACCCCAGTCTCAGATTCTGTTTTTAAACTATAACCTCTAGAGCCCTACATGTCTCGAGGTGCCATCGGAGTCCTATGAGAAATCACCATATCTGACAAGACGTCAAAGATATGGATATGACGTGTTTGGGCCTCAGGAAGTACTCTTAAGGAAGACTACTTTCACTTAGAATTTTTGAGGTACGATTTCGAAAGCAACCTGGGGAGCACTGTAGGGAACCAAGATATTAAATTGACAAGATCCACTAGGTCTTGTTGGCACATCTCTAGGTGCCAACACCTGTCGATGTGTTGGGCCTCATGTAGTTGGTTCGGTCCTCCACTAGCAGCTACTTGTTTGTACTGTTAATACTAAGCCTCTGAGCAGTTGCATATTTCATGCTTTACAAACAATAGAACAACGAGAGAACTAGATAGAAATGGATAAAACCATAGATTATTTCATAGAGGGACTTTGCAAACGAGTATGTCTCTAGATGCCACAGAGTTTGAGAAATCACCTATCGAAGATTTGGCGTGTTTGGGCCTCAAGGCTCTTGAGGGATACGCCCAGATGATGGTAGCCCGAAAGCTTACGGGGAGCATGGGGAACCAAAACAAAGATTATTTTTTACCTTGACATTTTGGTTTAGTTGGTTCGGTCCCATGATTACTTCTGTTTGTAAACTATAGCCTCTGGCAGCCCTACACTTCAGATTACTATTTGGACTAAGCATGTAGCACATGTAGGTAGAGATGGAGAAAACTATGTGAGTTTCGTAAAGGGCCCCAACATCTTCAAATCTGACCGTCTCTAGGTACCACGGAGTATGAGAAATCACACGTCAAAGTTTGTTTAGGCACTTAGGGCTCTTAAGCAATTACGCCCTGACAAGGTAGCCTGAAAGCATGGGGAGCATAGGGAACCAAAAAAAGACTCTAATAGCATTAACATGGCCACCAACAACATGTTAGGGTAGTCATTTCAGTACCACATGAGCTTCTAGTTTGCAAACCACACTGTATGACAACCTTACACTGACTTGCACTATTTCGCGCATTTGCAAACAATAGCACTGCAAGAGAACCGAATGGCGATGGAGAAAAATGTGAGAGGATTTTGTAGAGGGCTTCAACATGGAGGTCTCAGATCTGACGAGATGTCTCTAGGTGCCACGGAGTCTGAGAAATCACTCGTCAAAGATATGGCATGTTTGGGCCTCAGGGATCTTAAGGGACTACGCCCGGATGAGGTAACCCGAAAGAATACGGGGAGTGCATAGGGAACCAAAAAAAATCCTCCACTAGTGTTCACCTAGCCACCTCGACATGTTGGTGTAGTTGGTTTGGTCCCACGAGCTTCCGTTTGCAAACTATAGCATCTGGTAGCCATACACTGACTCAGACTACACTATTGTCACACATTTGCAAACAATAGCACAGCGAGAGAACCAAATGTAGATGGAGAAAACCCTGAGAGATATTTCTTAGAGGGCCCCAACATGGAGGTATTGGATCTGATGAGACGTCTCTAGGTGCCACGGAGTCTGAGAAATCACCCATCGAAGATATGGCGTGTTTGGGCCTCAGGGCTCTTAATGGACTATGCACTTGGACGAGGTAGCCCGAAAGCACGGGGAGTGTATGGAACCAAAAAAAAGCCTCCACTAGTGTTCACCTAGCCACCCCGATGTTTTGGCGTAGTTGGTTCGGTCCCATGAGCTTCCATTTGTAAACTACAATGTCTGGCAAGCCCTACACTCACTCAGACTGCAATATTTCGCAGCCTTTGCAAACAATAACGACAACGAGAGAACTGAATAGAGATGGATAAAACCACTGTAAGAGGATTTCCTAATAGGGACTTAATCAGCATGGAAGTCTCAGATTTACTGAAAATGTATCTAGGAGGTAAAATATGGAGTGAATACTCAATCAAGGAGTTTGAGAAATCAATTCGAATATATGCGCGTTTTGGCCTCAGGGCTCTTAAGTGACTATGCTTGCCCAGATGAGGTAAACTACCAAAAGTGATAGGGAAGAACATAGGGAACCACAAACAATAGCCTTCACTAGTTTTCACCTTGCCACCCCATGATGTGTTGGCATACATTAGTTATGATCCCATTCCAGCTTCCGTTTACAAACTACAATGCTATCTAGCAGCTATACACTGACTAGGACTAACTCTATCTTCGTGCGTTTAAGTTCTTCCATAGGTTTTTGAGGTAACCAAATAGATATGGATAACTTTCATGAGGTATTATCTTCGAATCATAGGGACATATTCACCAATTGTTTTTCTTCATGGAGGTTCATTGGATTTGAAGTTGAAGACTAGATCTCTATATGGCCTTCAGAGCTTCTTTTTGAGACAATCAACCTATTATAATGCCCATAAAAATGGCATGTTCTTGATTCTCTAGGGATCTGAAGAGTACATTCTCTCAGCGTGCCACAGGTAGCTTGAGAAATTGCAGAGTCACCAGGAAAAAAAATTGAAGATCATCCAGTCTATAGTTTTGGCCTAAGGGCACCCCAACATCATTGAACATAGGTGGTTTAGTCCCACGAGCCGTGTTTGTAGGCTATCGCATACCGGCAGCCCTTACGGGTGAGGCTCAAACATGCTACTATGTTCACATGATTTCTCAAACTCTGTGGCACCTAGATGCAACTATGTAGACTATGAACCTCCACATTGGAGCCCTCTAGGGAGAAACCTACACGATTTTCATCCAATCTGGATTCAACATGGAGTGTTGATTGGATCTTGCAATCGCGCGAAATAGGTGCCACGTCTGAGTCAGAGGGCTGCCAAATTGTATTTGCAAACATAAGCTTATGTTTGAACCAACTATGCCAACATGGTGGCCAGGTAAATCTTAGTGAGACTGATTCATTTTGGTTCCATATTCTCCCTGTGCTTTCGGGATATCGTCCAGCCGTAGTCGCTTAAGAGCCCTGAGTCCCAAACAACGCCATATCTATCAATGAGTGATTTCAATACGTGGCACTTAAAGAAATCTAGTTAGAAGAAAAACCTTCCATGTAGTGGCCCTCTATGAAATTTTCTTGCGGTTTTCTCCATCTCCATGACAGTTCTCTCGTTGTGCTCAGTATACAAATTGCCCTTAATAGTGTAGTCTGAGTCAGTGAGGGCTAAAACATTGTAGTTTGCAAGCTTAAGCTCGTGGGACAGAACAGGGGTGGCCAGGTGAATTCTATTGGAGGCTTCCATTTGGTTCCCTACGCTACAGCTTTTGGGCTACTTGTCCGGGCGTAGTTGCTTAAGAGCTCTGAAGGCCCAAACACTATTTTCACATTTCTCAGACTCCGTGCCACCTACATACATCTCGTTAAAAGACCTCCACAATAGTTCCCTCTATAAAATCCTCTCGTGGTTTTCTCCATCTCCATTTTGTTCTCTCGCTACCCTATTATTTGATAAAACCAAAAAATAATGCAGACTGAGTCAATGTAGGGATGCCAGACACTGTAGTTTGCAAACGGTAGCTCATACGACCAAACTAACTACACCAACATATGTCAGGAGTGGCCGAGTGAATGCTATTTGGGAATCTTATTTTATTGGTACCTTACGCTCCCCGTGCTTTTGGCATACCTCATCTAGGCATAGTCCCTTAAGAGACCCTGAGGCCCAAACAAGCCATATCTTTGACGGGTGATTTCTTAGACTCCGTGGCACCTAGACATGTCTCGTCAAATCCAACTACCTCCATGTCAGGTCCCTCTACGAAATCCTCTTGTGGTTTTCTCCATCTCCATCTCAGTTCTCTCGTTGTGCTATTGTTTGCATAAGGTGTGAAATACTAGAGTCTGAGTCAGTGTAGGGCTGTCCAGACGCTCTAGTTTACAAACGAAAGCTCTGTGGGACCGAACCAACTACGTAAACACATTGAGGTGGCTAGGTGAACGCTATTAGGAGGCTTAATTTTTGGTTCCATACGCTCCCCGTGCTTTTGGGCTACCTCGTTTGGGCATAGTCACTTAAGAGCCCTGAGGCCCAAACATGCCATATCTTCGATGGGTGATTTCTCAGACTCCGTGGCACATAGAGACGTCTCGTTAGATCTCAATACCTCCATGTTGGGGCCCTCTATGAAATTCATCCCATTGTTTTATCCATCTCCATCCGGTTCTCTCATTGTGTTATTGTTTGCAAACATGTGAAATAGTGCAGTCTGAGTCAGTGTAGGGCTATCAGATGTTGTAGTTTGCAAATGGAAGCTCGTGGGACCAAACCAACTACGCCAACACATCAGGAGTGGCTAGGTGAATACTAGTGGAGGATTAATTTTTAGTTCCCTATGCTCCCCATGCTTTCGGGCTACCTCGTCCAGGCGTAGTCACTTAAGAGCCCTGAGGCCCAAACATGCCATATCTTTGACGAGGTGATTTCTCAGACTCCGTGGCACCTAGAGACATCTCATAAGATCTAAGACCTCCACGTTGGGGCCATCTAAGAAATCCTCATCACACATTTTTCTCCATCTCCATCTGGTTCTCTGTCGTTGTTCTATTATTTGCAAACGTGTGAAATAGTGTAGTTTGACTCAACGTAGGGTTGTCAGAGGTTGTAGTTTGCAAACGGAAGCTCATGGGACCACAACCAACTACCCCAACACATCAGGGTGGCTAGGTGAATTCTATTGGAGGCTTTATTTTGGTTCCCTATGCTCCCCATGCTTTCGGGCTACCTCATCTGGGCGTAGTCCCTTAAGAGCCCTGAATGACTAGATTGGCTTAAGAATGAATTTGATAGGGGTATGTCTAAGAACACATGGGAGTTATCAATCACCTAGTAAATATTTCTTGTTTAGTTCTGGATGGGAGTCAGCTGGCCTACGGCTTAGTGACCTTCCATTCATTGATAATTTATGCTATGATAAACCCATGGATGCTTTCAAAAGTGCCTTAAAAAGGATAGGGGTAGTCATCAAGCCTAGTGAAGGGTGTGATGTGATTTCCAAATAACTTGAAATGCCTATAGATTTAAAGGTAATAACATGAATTGGATAGGATTAGACAATCAAGAATCATTGAGTGTCTAAATCAGAATGTCATTGCATCTGGAGACATTCTCAAGCATTGGAGTAATGTATATGGAGAGACATTCTCAAAATATCAATAGATGAAAGGCATCAAATTGTGACAGACTCTCAGGTGTTTTAACAGGGGAGAAGACTATGAAGCATAGAATAATGTAGTAAGTGCATGATAATATAGGAACTCAGTACAAAGAGACCATGAGCAAGAAGAAGCGCAAGTAAGGTAAAATACACATATACACATTGATAAATTGAATGAATAATTACTCAGATTAGGTAACTATTTATATACATACATTATATAAATATTGATTTCCAAAGTTTGATGCATATTATACATTGAAAATGCTAGTACATGTACATCACCAATAAATGAAAAAATAATCCATAATGTCTTAAATATTGTCAAGTGCACACATCATATTAGTTTCATGCGAAAATAATCTCAGAAATGTAAGGTCTCATACAAAATTATCAAGTTACAAATAGTATTTTAATGTGCATAATAAATACAAAAATTTCCCAAATAGGTCATATACCATCAAGTTCAAATGCCATATAGGCGTACATACAATGCCATGCACATAGGCATACAAAAACAATGTCATGTAAGACATATATATTTCCTACTCATCAAAATCTATCCCTCTCTTGGCCTTGCTCGAAGAAGGCCCTCCCTTAGAGCAAAGATGGAGATCCATGAGATGACTTTGGATCATTCGATAGCCCATGCTTCGAGTCCTCTTCCACTGAATACTCACCATGTAGATGAGCCTGTAAATGCAAACAATGTTTTTTTGTCAAAATTTAATTTATATATGTTTTCAACATGTATTTAAGACCATGTTAGAATGAAAGTATTTACATAAATACACAAACTTACCGCAAGTTGTCGATCATGACTGAATTTGCATCTCGCGCTCAGATGAGTCATCGGGAGCTCCTGCAGTACGAACAGGGGTACGAAGACGATGAGATGGAGGAGTCTGTGCCCTCGAAGTCAAAATGGAGGGGGTTGAAGTTCCCTACATACACATAAGATCAGAAAATCTAACATCAGAATTAGCGAAAATAGAACTAAGTACATGTATGTACATAATGACAATATTTTAACTAATTTTATCAATATAGAACTATTGTTTTTTACCCCGCCATGCCTGTGAATCAAATGAATAGGGATGCTACCTATCACAGGTAACTCCTGCATATACACAATGAAGGACATTATTAACATAATTTAATAATTCTACAATGAAAGACATTACTAACATGTAATTTAACATAATATGAATTACACGAGAAATTTAACAAAATTTACGTGTTGTTTGAATACCTCAGTGAGTTGTCTGCGTAGATGAAATCGCAGTGGCAACACCTTTATCTACTTGTCACAGAGATGGTGGGGTGTCTAGTGAAGTCAACATCTTTATCAAACATGTATATCACGTGAGTTAGATGGACATACAAGAACATACATATATTTGACTTCAAAACTAATATATATATATATATATATATATATATATATATATATATATATATATATATACATGCAAATATATATATACACATTGTATGTGAAAATTTTACATAATTAACATTCTAAATTACCTCTGTGAATGTATGTGTATGCATGGTGCTTTCCGCCTATGGTCGGGATGAAGATGCACCTCCCGTGCATGCTGTAATATCAATGCATATACATGTACAAATACAATTATTTCAAAAATTTAACATATATAAGTAAATAAAGTACTCCAAACTTTTTGTAACACACATAAAGACACCATAAAAAATTTACCTGTGAAGGTGACGCAAATGAATGTAATCCAAATGTATCACTCAAAAGGACATCTGACATAGTGACATTATCATGTGCACTCCTAGCACCAGGTGCACCAAAATCAGTACGCATGAAAGTATCATCCTCCTTGGGCCCAAAAATATGCTACCACATGACGAGCAAAGATGTGGCCTCATGCTAGTACTCCCTGAGGGAATACTCTGTGTACCTTAGTGAGCATCTGGCTTAGAAATCTCCCTCGTATGTCAAACAAGGGTCACAGATAGCCCCTAAAGCCCGTGGAGTGTATCAATCTCTATTGTCTCCTTCACTTCTTGAGGGACAATCTTAGGGTGAGGGGGCTTCTCTGCAGGGAATATACCCTACTGAATAGGTGCACGTTGTGCACCTGGTCGATCCTTTGCAGATCCTTTTCCTCAGCCTTGGAAATCTCAGAAATCAAAATAATTTTGGATCTTGTTGAGGATAAACTCGCAATAGAGTTTCCTCAAAAAGTATAGTGGCACCTCGTTGTTATTACAAGGTGGAAAATCAAACACCATCCACCATCGGTCCCAAAAATTATTTTTAATCAAATTATTATTGCACCAATAGATGGGAAATCGTTTACATGACAACGGAACAGGAAAATTAGTGCGGGGTCCGTGAATAAGGCACATATGAGGTCTTTTGAAATTTCTTTTTTCTTTACATCCACATATGACAATTTTTTGGAATAATAAACCCTACAACCCTCTTTGTAAGTTGTCCAATGATAAATTTGCCTCATTTCCGCATCAATTTGAACAAGTAATGCATCCAATGTGTTTGCAAGAGAGGCACAGTGGGGGTTTGTAGATTGTGAATCCCTCATTGTTTTGATTAAATCCTCAATTTCAATTTTGTTTTCAACTATGTGGGCTGCTAAATCTTCTTGACTACCTAAGGGATGTTGAGCAATTATGGGAGTGTCGGGAGGGATGACAGGAATAATCAGGGTTTGGTTGTGGTTGATTCCCTCGACCTCTAACTGTAATAATAAAAAATATGTATTCAATTCAAATTTTAATCTATAATTATCATATTTCAATGCAATTTTGAGAAAAGAATTGTGCTTACCTCTTCTCCGTGGCACCATCGTAGATTCAGATCTTCCCAGTGATCCAGAAATGATCCTTTGAGCTTGAGATCCAGCTAAATGCAAAAATGCGAGGGTATGGTTAAGCTCTAAAACTTGTGTTTGAGGGAGATAAAATGATAGAGGCTTGGGCCTCTTTTTTTGTTTTATAGTAGGCATAACGTGTATATGTTATGTAATGTGCACACATTATAATGCGTACTCGTTATGCTTCGGTGATTCCCAAGCCAAACAAATTAAAATGCATACATGTTTTTCTTTTTTTGGATTTTTGTCCACTTTTTGGCCCCCCAACTTCGTGCACTTACCCACTAATGACCATTGGACTTACCCACTCTGACTCTTCAATAACTTCAATGATTCTCGATGATATCATCTTATCTATTTCCTCCTTGACCTTCACATGTAGGTTAGAATTCATTTGGTATGGCCTCTTCCAGACTAGGCACGCACCTTCTTTCAGTTTTATCTTCATCTCTCCTAAGGAATGGTGGACACCTTTGAGTTCATGAAACCCGCGAGGGAATAAATCCTCAAACTCACGTCAAAAATATATGATCTTAGAGACCTCCATTTTTGACCAATAATCCTCGATGATGGCCTCTTTAGGTTCCTCTTATGTGCCAATGTTAACCCTTTTCATTTTTAATGGTTCGTGGTAGGCGCACGCTCGTTCATCAGCTCTATCTAACACTTCGTGCGTCCCTACAGAATGGTTAACATCCAAGCTTTCAGCTTCCTCCCCATCAATTACATACACCATCTTCCCTTTTTATTTTTCCATGCATGCATGCTTAAGTTGTATTTCTTCTGATTCTTCTTGCTCAAAGCATGCCTCCAAGCCAAGATCTCCTAGTAACTCTTGTATTCTATCCTTTACCATAGCACTAGCTTCTATTGTAAGGTGTTTGAAAACCTGTAACACCTTATCCACTAATGGCTTTGTACTCTGATACTCGAACGTTTGAATGAGATCAACCTTTGATTCTTTCTAATTACCAGTTTGATGACACGTCTGCAAGTGTATATACCATGTGCGCGCACATCCTTGCAAGGTGGAATACAACTTCTAAACACATAATGAAGGTGGTAATGCTTTTGTGCTCCTCATCCAGGCCATCTCACATGCTTAGATATGGAATGAAGCAGTTCCTTTACCATGGTATCCTTAAATGACCATGGGCGCGTTGCTTTTGGAAAACCTTATAGAGAACGTGATTCTTACCTCGCGCCACTCCAGGAGGCTCTCCTAATGTGTAGCCCACTAGCGCGCTATGATTCTGAGTAGGCTATAACTGAGCATCCCTCTTTTTTTCCTCATCTTTCCACTAAGCTTCCATGTCCCGTAAGAAAATCTCAGAGTATTCCCCTCCAGAGTAACTTGGTAACTTCTTTCCTCCTAGACGTTTGAGTGAGCGCGCCTTGGTCAATTTTTTTACAGACCTCCTCAGCTTTCGCCCAATTAACTCATAGCTCCCATGTGCCCAATTTTCACACACCATGCTTGTGGTATCACTCATAAACAGGGCATCCTCAAATTGGATAAATCCTTCTATAGGGTGAATTATCTTCGGGTCTCTGATGGAGCACACAAAAATTCTAGTAAGGACCTCTTCTCCCAAAGGTTTAGTGTAAGGTTTCAAATTCCCATTCGTCAGAGGGATGATGACTCGTTCTTCCTTGTTCTCAAAACTAATATATCCTTTTTTGAATCTCAGGTCATCATTGTTCTTATAGCACCATGGGCACCCAAGCAATGCTGGAAGATTGTCTGCCTCGACGAGTGCCAAGACTTCAAAGTCTCCAGTAAACGTGGTCCCCTGAATAATAATCACTGCATCTTTTAATACTCCAATGGGCATTGCCTTAGTTTTGTTTACCATATACAACACATTCGAAGATGGCTACAATGCGGGCCTTCCCATTTAATGCCAAGCATCTAATGTAAGAACATTGACTTCTGCTTCCATGTCAATCAATATGTTGCTTAGAATCCAACCATCCACAACTGTGTTCAGCGTGATCTCCTTGTCATAGTCAAGGTTATGGGGAGGGAGGTTTGCATGCAACAGCTGCCTTTCGCACTCTACTCCCGCGTGTGGCATCTTCTCCCATAGCCATTCTCCTAGCAAGGGAATAATATTCTCTTTCCTTAACATTTTACACACTTCCTTGACCTCATCCAGGTCCTTTTGCAGAGCCTCAACATTCCTTCTTTTCTCCTGTTTTCTAGACTACTCCTTTAGACATTGGATTTCCCCTTAGAAAGTTTGAATGACATCCATTATCTCTTGGTACAGTTCCTTCTAGTGGGTAGGGTCCAGATACTTCCCATGCACCACTTCCTCTCTTGAGACTAGAGTCTTTTACCTTGTAACTTCTTTGGCTCGCACAGCTTTTGCTCGTGTTATCACCAAAACATGTTCTAACCTTGACTCATGCGCCACTTTAGGCATCCACTGTGTGTCGTCCTTCTTTATGATCACCATCCCAATGCCCTTGTCCTTTCGGTAATGATGGCTCATGTGCTCAAACAACTCATGGAACTCCTCATACTTATGCTTCTCCCCACACCACAAGCACTGCAATAACTTTGGGCACTTGCGCTTGTAGTGTTATGTCGATCCGCAATTGAAACAGGTTCCTCATGGGAACTCACTTCTTCCTCCTCTATGGCTACCACGACCATGGAATCCTCCACTCAAACCTTGCCCACGTGACCCTCCATCTGTGCACCATTCATAATGATGATAATATTCCTTGGAACTATTGGCAAGGCTAGTCTGGGGCACACCATGATCAATGGCTTCATGGATCTGGTCAATAAGTCTACAATCTTTAGTATCATGGGTCGTAGAGGTGCAGATCCTACAGTAGCAAGACACATTCTTCCGAATCACATGCTGCAATAAGGGACATCTACTTGCATCATGGTCCCCGTGGAAAATTTCACAATCTACCACTATGGCGCATACCGATTTCTGGGGGCAGCTATTCTTGGCATGCCCCTCTACTTCACAATCCCCTCCATAAATGTTCTATGGGACAATGCCCTCCTAAAAGGAGTGATCAACCCTCCAATAAACCATTGAACATGTTGTGCAGGATAAATATCATATGATAGTTTTGACAAGATATTTTTAAGCCGTGCATCAGACTCCTGCACACTTTCTTCCATTCCCTACTGGATTTCTTTCAAAGCACTAATGCTCTTCTACTCGAACTCCGATATATGGAAATCTGCTAGGAAGGAATTTTTCAATGCGGTGTAAGCTACCACCATCTGATGGGGATCATAATTCATATACCATCTATGCGCACTTCCTTGCAACGCCATTAAAAATTGACTGGCCTTCTATTACATGGTTGTGATCCCCTTCACGCGCTATAACAACTCACACTTGTGAACATGCTCTGCAGCATCCTCTATGCCATAGTAGTCTGGTAATTTTAAAGACATTTTGAAAAATACCTGAGAGGAGGGTTGAGGCCCCTATCCTCTTGATCCAGATCCTTGGTTTCCTCTGATGTTTCCTCCTCCATCAGACGCACTGGATCCACCAAGTCATGTGCCCCCATATCCACCAGTTCCACCTCCAGCTCCACCCGCGTCCATTAATGGGCCTGAAGTGGTCACGCCTAGTGTCCGCAACATTCCACTGAACTATGCGCCAATAGTCTGTGAGATCGTTCCACTGCCAGATGTGTTTCCCGTTCCACTCCTCAACATGTTTCCCAAACCTTATGTATTTACCTCATGCCCAAAAATTCCTCCGAACACTAGAATGGTATGTGCAGCCATAGAAGTCCCAAATGAGAAATTATATCTCATGGGCATAGATCGATCACTTCCATCAATACAAACTGGGTTAACAATACTTTTCCCTTGATCTGTAAAACCAATCGCCAAGGTCCAGTCTCTAGGTGGGTTCAGATGCGCACCAACGTCTCTTCTTTCTCCACGTGGAGAGCTCTCATCAAAAGCCAAAGGGGTCTCTCTCCCGTGCTTGTCAAGATGGGGTAGCATAGAATGCTTAGGTTCCACGTCCTCTGCATAAACCTCAACTCCTTCATGTAATGTCTGCCTCCATAGATCCATCACACTTGTAACCTCGTGTTGTCTAGCAATCTCCCTTTCAGGCACTTCACTATACTCGAGTCGTCTCTCCTCCCTTTCTTTCTCAACCGTAATGTCTGCCATCTTCCTCCACCCTAGCTTCCTCACCCAGTGCTCAGAAGGGTTTAGCCGGCCATTGGAAATGCCTCTAAACTTAATAAAATGATCAAGATCTTTATCGCCAAAGCAATAACATGTAGAAATTATCCTCTGGGCTCCCTCAAAAACTCGAACTCAACAACTGAACTAGACAAGAGTAAGTAGAAATGGCATATTCCAGAATGTACCTAGCCAACACTCCCTTCTACCAACGGTCCACAACACGAGTCCACGTCATATCTGCATCTTCAAGCCTCTGGTAATCATCTTTGGTCAATACACGCGTTCTATAGTACCAGCTTGATCTAGACGCATATGTTGAGAGCCATTCATACATCTCTACTGGGAAGCAACAAAAGAAATATTCATACAACTCATGGTAGATGTTCTCTTCTACCCATATGCGTGCATCAAACTCAGGTCCAATGTTGAATCTCTGAGAAAATTCATCCTCCGTGCTCTTGAACCATGTTTCAACACTTTCCAAGGTTAAACGCTCTGTCATCACATAGTACAGATACAAAGTTACATGCAATTTCTTACAACTTCAAAAAGAGGTCCTGGTAATGGAAACAAGATGTAGTCAATTTTTATACCCCTTAACAAATAAGGACAACCCCATGTGCATCACCCTATCACCCAGCGTGTGTTGGACACTCACCCGAGGCACGTGCGATCGCCAAGCCCCTATTTTATGTGAGTTTTGCAAGAAGGTAGCATAGATTTGTAATACGAAGACAGAAGAAATTCCTTATTCAACTGAGAACTATGAGTAAATGCTACACTCATGTTTTCATTCAGACAAGAAGCATATTGACAAAAGATAGATCTGAACCATGAGGGAAAGAGGATGCATGATGATTATACTCATTCATATGAAACATAATGAACATAACAAAAATATATTTGTATGAACCGTGAACCACATATATTCATAGTTGAACATGTCCAGTAATCACATTACATCTATCAGGGTCATTACAGACCAAAATGATAGTGCAAATTAGAACGATGTAGCAGGACTGGACTTACATCCCTTACAATGCAAAAGAAAAATATGTACACATCCCTTGATACATCACTCTTCCTATAGATCTCCTAGCCCAACCCATAAAGCTCTCCATGTATTTCCACAAAGCTTCGCCTCTCATATTCTCTCTCTAATCTCTATGTTTCTCCACCAATCTCTCTTTCTTCTACCAGGCGCTTGTATTTATAACCTTTCTCAACACCTTCAAGCCTTCGTGGGAGATGCAGATCCATTGCCAAGTGTCCAAGGTGGTCCTCCATGGCAGCATGCTTCTTTAGGCTCGAGTCCTCCACTCTTTGCAATGATGGCCTTCTAGAAACTTCCATCGCAAGGTATATTCCTTCCTAAGCCTTCGCGTGTTCTGTCTGATACACCAAATATGGCTAAGTCCCAAAACATTTTCTCTTCCTTTCACGCATGCCACTTGTTCTACTAAACATTCCTAGAACCATGTATTGTATGCTTTCTCCTTGCGCGCCCTTCTTTAAGTAGGTCATGCGTGCCCATGTGCTTCTTAGTACTTAGCCAATAAATTAGGGGCCCAACAAGTTGATTCCCAAAAAGGGGTGCATCTATGAGTTGGCCATCAATAGCTTGGCCCTTGATGGAATTTTTATGAATGAATTCGAGGTCGAGGTCGGCAAGAAGCATATCCAATGTGTGGCACATTGATGTTGATAGGGTTTGGCGTACATATAATGTATGGGGTCAGTATTGGTAACAATGAAGGTTTTGTGGTTGAGTAGGAAATGGAGGAGTTTGGTGGCAATGAAAAACTAAGGCTAAGCAAAAAAATTCGGCGTGGGTGTATCTAGTTTCATAGTCTAGAAGGGTACAGATTATGTAATAAACCACTTGCTCTCTCTGTTACTCGTCGCGATGAGCAAACATGGCACCTAAAGAATGGTCAGTGGTAGAAATGTATAGGTAAAAGGGTTGGTAATCCTTAGGAGGAATGAGCACTTGTGGTTGATGAAGGTATTGTTTTTAAGGAACCAAAGGCTTTATGGCATTCATCATCCCATTTGAATGAAACGTCCTTCTTGAGAAGATGATGAAATGGTTGATAGCGGTCGAAAAGCTATGAGATAAAACTACGAATGGATTGCAACTTACCTTGTAGGCTTTGAAGTTGATGGAGATTAGTAGGTGGAGGTATTTCTGGAATATCCTTTACTTTAGCAGGATTGAATTCTATGCCACGCAAAGAAACGATGAAACCAAGGATTTTTTCCTGAACATACCACAAAGATGCACTTCTTTGGTTGAAGACAAACACAATACTTGATGAGACGGTCAAAGATGATCTTAAGGAAAATTAGGTGTTTGACTAGATGTTTGGATTTGTCAAGAAAATCATCTATGTAATCTTCCAAATGCGATGCATGATGTCATGGAAGATGTAATTCATGGCTCGTTGATATGTAGCACCGATGTTTTAAGGCCAAAAGGCATGACTCGATAGCAGAAGGTCCCCTAAGGAGTGATGAAGGCAGTTTTGTGTTGATCTTCTGGAGCAAGTAATATTTGATTATAACCCAAGAAACCATCCATGAGTGATAGTATTTCATGGCCGGCGGTGAGATCAACTAGTTGGTCAATACCTGGTAGAGGAAATTTGTCTTTGGGACAATCTAGGTTGAGGTCACTGAAATCCATGGAAATGTAGAGTCCCATTGTTGCCTTTGTGACAGGAATGATGTTGGAAATACATTGGGGATAATCAATGGGTAGGATGAAAGAAACTAAGAGAAGGCATTGAATTTCTTCTTTGACTAGAAGAGCAATGCGAGGATGCATTTTCCGCAACTTTTGTTTGATGGGTTTGGCATTAGGAATGGTTATGATATTGTGGCCCATGATTTTAGGTTCAATACCAGGCATATCAGCATAGGACCAATTAAAAGCATTGTTATGGTCCCGGAGGAAAGAGGTAAAAGCTTCCTATTCAGCAACATCTAAAGATTGACCTTTCTTTAGGAAGTGCGGGTCATCCAGAGTATTAATGTTGATTTCGATAGTCTATTCATTCAACATCGTTTGCCATCTTAGAGGGTAATGATTGATGAATATAAGACTCTTCCACACCAAGGTAGGTGAAGATGGGCTCGTCGTCCTAACATTGAAGCGACATTAATTGAAGGCGTATTGTCATCGATCATGTCAGAATACAGGAAGGGGAGAGAAGAGGGAGCCTCACCATCACGTTAAATAGGTCAGAGGTAACCAGAGAAATTGTGTTTACGAAAACAGAAAAAAAATATAGGAGGTAATTAGATTCGGGATCCATGGACTCCGTGGGCGAAGATGGTGACTTGGGTGAATGAGGTGGATAAGTTTTTTCCTCGTCAATGAGGTTCGACACAGGACTTATTGGGAGGTGGTGTTAGCGAAACCAATTCTACTATAGTCATTGTGTTTACGGGTAGTGCAGGAAATGATAGTATTGTGAACATGTTTGTAAAAACCAAATCCAAAGCCTTTCCATGTGCTAACAGTGGAGGAAATTATGAGCGCAAAGCAGCAGTTAGTGAGGTATTGTACGGTCAGATGAAAACGGTCATGTTTGGGATGGAGCTTTGGGTAAATAAGTGTCCATATCAATTCCCCCATATGTTAGATTAGTGTGCAAAGGTGGGGAGAACCATAAGTAAAAAATTTGCATATATGTGGTAGTCATAAATAGGGTACTACCATAAGTTCCCATACTCTTGCAGAGTGAGTAATGTGTCGATATTATATAGGTGGTAACTCCCCTAGAGTGAGGTGTTAAAGAAACACCTTCTAAGGGATCAGTAGTCGATATGTGGCTAGCGGCGATAGAGGAATCACTAGATAATTGGATAGGAGGTGTATCGATTGGTTGGAAGTCAGAGTGGTCAGCTATGGAGGTTACAACGGTGGTAGTAGGATTAATATGATTAGATTTGGAAGAGGTGGCGGCCATGCATTAGTGGATGGGCTTATGGGTAAAGGTGAAGTGGTGGTAGTGGGAGATGCCTTGAGTGGTACAAGCACATCATTGGGTCCAGATATCAACATGTTATAGGTATTGAATGGCGACAGATCAGACGGGGATGGTGTAGTTAAGTCCCTTGTGCTCAAATTTTACACAGTGGTGTAAAGTTTAAGCCAAACAACCCATGACATGAATCCAGGGATTTATCGAGCAATAGGTTATATTGTAATTCCCCCTCTAAAACATAGAATAATTCCAGGAAAGTGTGGGGGCCTACGCAAACATAAAAGATAACAATGTCAAAGGTGGAGGTGATGGCATCGTTGAAGGAGGGTAGCATAACTGGGTTACTATGCATACAGTTAGAAGGAATACACATTTGATTGTATGCATGGGAGGATATGGTATTAATGCTAGCACCACAATTAATCATGATGTGTCATATGTGTATGTTATCGATATAGATAGAAATGAATAGGACGAGATCAAGGCCTTCTAATTGGAGAGATACAATATCCTCTTCAGAGATGCTGAGGGCAGCAATTTGAGTAGTGTTCATGGGGGTAGATGGAGGAGCTGATTTGGTAAGTGAGGCCACATGGTGAGGGGTGATAAACGAGGCCACTAGTGTGGGGTCATTGGGTAGAAATTCAATAGATTGTAAAACCTCTATTAAAATTTTGTTTGTGGGATTCAGAAATTCTTGGATGAGATCATACAAAGACATATTTAGAGGATACTGATGCAATTGTTTTATCATTGTGTAATGGATGACACTCATCAGAGGATAGGGTATGTAGGTCTACATGGATGGTGATATTGGGATCAGGTGCAAATGGTATATTGGGTACAGGGTTGGTTAATGAGCTAGTTTATTTTTATTTTCTTTTATCTTTCTGAGCGCGAGGTGGCAACATGAACCATGTTAATCTAAGGGGAGGTGGATGGAGAGGGTGTGTTATGAAAGGTGTAATGAGTATGAGGGGAAAAACCCTAGAGGTGGATAAGAGCCTTGTGAAATGAGAAAGGGTGCACTGACATTTGGGTGGTGGTTTGGCCAATTCCTCTAATACAGACCATGTTGATCTCGAATTTTGGAGGTGGTAAAAAATGGTTATGGTGGTGGAGATATTGATCACTGAATGGGTAAAGGGATGATGATGTATAGTGATAAGTGAAGGTGGAGTATGGTCCTCATCGAGAAGGTTGTCATTGTCGAAATTTTGTTCAGGAGGAAAATTTTGAAGAAGAACGGTCTTCAGAGCTCTTACAATTTTCAACATCATGTCCTGGCACACGATGATAGGAACAAATCTTGGTTTCATAAAACCCTTTTGGTTTGCTTTTGAGAGGGTTGTATGGTTGAAGTGGTGGTAATGTGATGACGGAAGTCTCTAAGAGGTTAGTGAAAATGTTGGCGTAGGATCCCGCTAACAGATCAAAATCGGAAGTGAGTGTGGGTTTGGGTATAGGTGTGGCTGATTATAAGGGAAGAGGCTCTACAGGAGGGGGAATGGGTTGGTCTACTAGTTTGGTATGTGAAGTATTCTTAGGTTTTTTTGGAATATACT
Organism: Taxus chinensis; assembly: GCA_019776745.2. Lineage (NCBI taxonomy): Eukaryota > Viridiplantae > Streptophyta > Pinopsida > Cupressales > Taxaceae > Taxus > Taxus chinensis. Next base: position 854,172,185 of record CM034149.1, on the reverse strand, counting down.
TGGGTAAAGGTGGGGTAGAAGAGATAGTGACTGGAAGTTTTTGTTGGTTTGATTACCTTACTGGAGGGTAGTAGATTCTTATCTTTGGGTTACACCTTCTCACGTAAAGGTGACATGGGGAGTACAGGATGTAGAAGGGATAGCAAGATAGTGGAAGATGATGGGTTACCCATGAGGGGCAACCAAATTGCGAATGGAGGTAATTGGTAGAAGGTTGGGTAGATGGATTTGGTTGAAGTCATATAGGAAAGTTTGGGGTTATGGTAAACTTGCGGAAGTATAGATGGCAAGAAGTGCATGTGGTGAGGGTGAGGGAGTTTGGGTTTTTAGGTGGATGAGGTGCAAAAAAGGCTTGTGATGTAGTAGTAGGTTGTTTAGCTTTTGACTAGCCTTGGGTAGGAGACTATTTGATCAAGGTTGATGGATGAGACCCATAGGATGGATGGAAGGGGGGAAGGTGGAAAAAGGTTATGGTAGGCGAGACTGGTGTATGTAACCTAGAGGGTTAGGTTTTCTTTTTAGGTAGACAGGATAATGTTGTTGTGGACTTTAGAAGATGTAGCTTAGGTCTAATCTGATAGGTGGGGAGAGGTAAGGCTTGATATCGGCATAACACCCAAAGTAGTCATGGGTCTAGATACAGAGTGGGGGGATAAGTGTGGGTACGGTTTGTAGGTTTAGGAATAGTTCTAGTGATTGAAGTAGAAGTTTGAATGGAGGTAGGGATGAATGAAAAGGAAGCCATTTGCATTTGGCATGGTCAATGTAGTTTTGGTTGCTGAAAATACCTTTGGGTAGATTATGTAAGTATCTAGAGGAAACATTTGCATTTGGGTTGAAATAGGGAGTTGAAGCCACGTCCCCAGAGCATGGAATGATCAACATAATCCAAATGATCAACCAACTGTGAAAAATGAGACTACTAAAAAAGATGATAGAATGGGTTAGGTGGACAATACCTGTAAAATATGTCTTTGAGACAGGGAATTGGTTGGCCTTGGATTCTATAGGTAAGAGTGCCGAAGATCATGTCAATAGGGTCTTAGGATGCTAGGGGAGAATTGTCCTCGATATGGTAGTGACATGTCTGAAGAATATCCCATGTGTAAGGAGATATAATAGGTTGGGTAACGGTAAAATTATCTCTTGGTGGAGGAGAAGTGTGATGATGATTCTCTTGTGGATGAGAGAGTAACAAGTGTTTATGGTTAAGAAGGATGGGAATCAGATGATGACATGAACATTGGTAGAAAGTGTAGATTTCCTTTGTGAGAGCAAAGGGGAGATGACGGTGGACTCATCTGTGGGTGGAGAAGTAGAAGAAGTATTCTCCTCTGTGGGTTGGAGGAGCTCATGCCAAGATTTCCTCAATAGATGAAGTACGTAGGTTTTGAGGAATAGTTGGCATGATATCAAAAATTACGTGAACTTCACGGAAATTGCTATCACTAGATGAAGATTCACTATTTTGATTGGATGGTGGTTTAATGATTAGGGGACGAACTTTTTGAAGATGTGTAAATTCTAATTTGTTTGGCACGTTCAGGATTATCTATGAAAAAGTCTCCATTGTCTATCATCTCTTGAACAACGTTTTTAAAATTTATGTATCTACTATCACTATGTCCTTTAACGTGATGATAATTATAGTAATCATGCTATTTATACCATGCCAACATAGGACGTGTCAAGATCGAAACCCATATGAGATTTTATGGGAGGATGTGTAATTGGCCACCAGTTTTAAGATTTTTTTCCAAGGATTGAAGAATAGAGCTCTCTAATCGAATTGTACTTTCTGTTGTCTCTCATCGGATCTCAAAGGCCTAGATGGGAGAAATATTGTAAGAGGGTTGGGCCTGATTAGAATGATGAGGTGGACCCACCCTTGAGGTCTACCGCATGTTGGCAGATCCTTTTGGCTTTGAATAGTTATTTTGGGGTTTTGAAGATGAAGAATAATCGTTTGATTTGAATGGGGTGTTCTTATTTCGTAATTGGAACTTCTTTTCTTCAATGACATGAATTTCCAATTTTTGGGCCATGGTGAATGCTTCATCAATGGTTCGGAAGGTTTGGAATTGGAGAGTTGGTGAGATGTGTCTAGCATAAAGCTCTAGTGAACATCTCAATAAGTTCAGTCTCAAGTAGTTGGAACATCAATTGGTTAATAAGACTCTTCGCTAGCAAGAAATGAAATCTATGATAGATTCATCTTCATACTATCCGAGTTGAATAGAGATCGGTCATCGGTGAATTTCTTGGTAACATTTATTGAAAAATGATCTAAGAAAGCTTGGGATACTTGATTAAAGGAATAAATATAATGTCAAGGTAGTCTACTGTACCAATCCAATGTTGGTCTTGTCACGGACATTAGGTAAAGTTTGTATGAGCAAAGCATCATCATTGGAGATTAGATAACACCCATGTTTAAATGACCGCAAGTGTTGTTGTGGGTCTTTTTTACTATTGAAGAGATTGAATTTAAGTATTTCCCAATGCACTAGGTAAGGACAAATGGGAATAAATGGATGGATAGGATTGTTACAGATTTCATCATATGTTCAAGAATTACGGGAGGCATCATTAGATGCTTCTAAGTTTTGCATCTTCTTCATCATCATTTTAATGAGGTCGTTAGTAGGTTGGGATGAATGGGTGCCTCCCTGGCAGAAAAAGAGGGTTGATGCTTGAATGTACGAGGTAGGTGGTATATTGGTGTATGGTGGTGATGATTATGAGAACTTACATAGGAAGAATAGATGTGGGTGGCACATAGCCAGTGTAAGTGATAGATGAGGTCTGGGGGTTGTTGGTAGTATGTATATGTGGGTGGGGTAGTTGTAAACAACTCTAGTGGTGATTAGGGGGTAAGGATTGTGGGATAGAAAGGAAAAGGGTTTTGGAAAGGGGTGTAAGTTTCTGACACTAAAGGTGGTTGTGATGCAATAGGTATATTTGAAGTGGCGGGAGCAGATGAAGCTATACTTATAGTAGGCTATTCGGACGTACAATCGATGTCGTGGGTGCGTGACCGATGATGTAGATGCTACAGTCTATAGCAGCTGTGGGATTTAGCTAAGATACCACACGTGATAAATTAGATGACAGAAGCACTGAATTGGTGCTAGTTGACACAAAAGTGGGGGCCAAAGCAATAGGGATATATATGAGCATGCAATGTATATTAACTATCCTGAGGAATCACGGGTGGAATAATGAGCAAAGGTAATACTGGAGGGTATTGGGATTCTGGTTGAGGATTCTCACGAACTCCTCATCATCAGTAGCGATGGGAATAATTTTAGTTAGATCCATAGGTGAAATAATGGATGGCAGGTGATGGACTAAGGTGGGAGTGGCCGACGGTTGGCATGAAATACAAGGGTGTTAGTTTTGTTGCGAGTCAACACCCATGTGAATCAATGTATATCAGGTGAACTGTGCTATGTAAATGACACATGGAATAGCAGAGATGGGACAAAAAAAATTCTGAGGAGGGAAAATTGGTAAATTTTTTGATTAAAATCCAAACAGAGCTAACTGATGCCAGTCTAACTGACTGATGATGGTTAAGGAGTGACCAATGTTGGTTACATGAACTGATATCGATTACTATGAGGAAATCACAGTGTTCAGCCAAATGAGGCAGAAATTGATGATTTTCAAAAAAGAAAGTTATATAGGGTGACTGTTATTAGAGTACAGAGAGTACAATGATAGACAGAGACTCTAAACAGAAGAGAAGATGAGATAAGTGTCTTTTGAGTAAATTAACCATAACATTACAAGGAACCCAATGCCAATTATGGTAAATCGATGGTAGTCAGATGTAAACTAACAGCGGTCGCTAGACCGATGCCAATTACTGTGAAATATAAAAAAAGAAGAAAATTTGAATGTTTGTGAATTTAAATTGGATTAATAATCAACCCAAAATTTTGTGGATGATTAGATGAGAACCTTAACACACTCAAAGAGATTCATAATACTCCAATTGCGACGGCAGATTGTGAAAGGTGACAATAAAAATGAATAATTGTATCCTCACCACCTCAAAATGCAAGTCAAGCATAAAAAGCTAAGAACAATACGTATCCCAACAAGTGATTTTAGTATATTTAGCTTATTTTATTTTAAAAAACTGAATCGTGAACTTAGAGTAGATTTTTTGGTTGGGAAGGCTTCCTATGAAGAAGGAAATTATAAAGGTGAGGTCTCAGGTTATGTTATGGCAGGGGCGGGATCATTCTCTAATAGGGTACTGGACAGAGATAACCAATTAGGTGCCCACTGTCAATCCTCTGATTTTGTGATCATTGATAACTTCTTCTGAGGTGGGATGTTGTTTAAGAAGATGTATATATTCCACTTTTTACAGTTCGGCAAAGAGAGAGAAGAAAGAATGTGCTTTTCTACAATTTAGTTATGTCAACCATTAATTGGACATGGCTTCCCAGCATACAGGTTGCCCCTCATTTTTAACGTGAGCTAAAATGAAACAAATCAGAATGCTATGCAAGTTTTTTAATCCCAACTCAAAGTGTGATATTCGATGTAGCAAATAGTGAACAGGAACAGGAGATGTTCTTTCACTAATGCAATATGAATGAAAGACAAGAAGTATTCTTGTTATAGCATCAAAAAACATAATTACTTTTAGAAAATGGAAAGAGAGGAAGATTCTAGAGAGGAAAATTAAGTGTGTAATATTTTTAGAAGGGAAACAAACCCACAGCTTTTACCTAGGAATGAGTAAAATTCAAGGAACCCTGGATGGGTCCCACCAGGCGTGCCAAACATGTTTCACCGTTTTCATTAAGTTTTTTAGACAAAACGGATAATGGTGTGGGCCAAGGATGAATATTTATTATGACGGTAGGTTTGAAGGTTATTGCATGCATGTTATGGCTTCTTAATCTAATGTTAACTATGAGAGATTCCTTTTGGCTAGGAGGAACTACTTGAAATACACCACAAGACCACAAGAAAGAGGATTAAATAATATATCTCAGTGGGCTTACCTAGCATATGCTAGATCCAGGAAGTGTGATACTTCCTTGGTGGCATTCAACCCCACTGTTTAATACAATTTAATGTAAGAAATGATACGTAAATAAACAGAGTTTTTACTATATTTGATATGATTTAGGTATCTCATCCAAATGCAATAAGAAAATCTGACATAACAGACTAGGCTATGATCAGATCTAAAAATAAGGTAAATAATTAAGGTGCTGGAATAAGTCAAGCTCATATTCTAGGTCACTTGAGTCACTTAGAAAAGGGTTATTAGGATTTAGGTAATTAACAGGACTACCAAATACAGATACTGAATGTTAGGTCTGGTATGACCAACGACAAATTTAGTAATAACCGATGATGGTTACTACGTGGGTTGGTAATAAACTCAATAGTGCATGGTTTAGGGGATTTTTTTGAGACTAAACCAGCGATGGTGAGGAGTTGGTTTAGGTATGGGGAGATGTTGGGAATATTTAGAGGTACTCAAGAGTAGACATAGGTGATTAAAAGGGTTATGAGTGATGGGAATGGTTGGGTTCACAGGAAGGACAATAGTGGTGGGGTGAAAATATAACTGATGGTTGATAAACAAAGGTGAAGAACTCTTATAAATTGAATAGAAATGAAGTGGTGCAAAGTTAGAGACACACTTATTGTTGTGCAGGTTCAATGGTTGGGTGGTGGTGATGGTTGATCGGTGAAATGTTGATCATTGTCATGACAGTGCTTCCCTGAGTGCTCCTGTGAATGCAAATACCTTTTGATCAATGGTTGTGCTAGTTATGGCTTCCTGGATGTGTGAAAGAGCTCTGGTTCTTTCTTGCATGCAGATCTTCTTTGCTCCAAAACTCGAGAATGTGTCTAACCTCTCAAACAAGGTTACCAAAATGGTTATATGGTAACCGACGGTTCAGGGTTACCGACGTCAGTTTCGGGTTGACCGGTGTTGGTTAAGGCGGGATATTCTAGGTTGCTTAAAATAGGAGATCCTAGCTATCTTTTTCCAGCTTTGTTCATTGGTCCTGGGTCTAAATGGAACGTTGCGATTAGATATGCAGGAATGTGGTTAGAGGAAGAATAGGCATGTGCTTTTAGGGTTACACTAAGTCTTAGCTCATTAAGGTAAGTAGGGCTAAGTCTTATTTAGTTATGGAAACATGCTATGAATAGGTCTATGGTGAGGTGTCTAGGTGAGGTGGAAATTGGTTTTAATTGAGGTAATTAAATAATGAATGAAGTGAGGATGAGTATTAATTGAATTGTAAATAATTAAATTAATATTAATGTGGGGTATAAGGGTCATGGTTAGGTGAATGTGTTTAAGTTGGTTATTTGAAAGGGAACCAAGGGGAGTGTGACCCAATTTTAGTGTCTACACCATCACTACCGACAATTTTTCAAAGCCCAAGAATCTTCCTCTGAGTGATAAAAAGCTCTTAAACAATGCATTTTAGTCGTCCCTTGTAAACTTTCATAGCCCCAAAGGATCCCTGTGACATATTTCTTACCATTGATGATCTTCATGAAGTAGTTTCGCAAATGACCAATGAGAAATCCCCTAGATGTGATGGCCTTCCTTGCAAATTATATAAAGCTCTATGGGGTATAGTGGGAAATGTCCTCTATCAAGTTTATTTTGAGGTTCTCCGCACCAACTTCATAGGCCAGTTTATCAAAAGAAGCCACATCAAGTACATCTCTAAAATAGGTGACCCTAAGCTCATTTACAATTAGCAACAGATTACTTTATTCAATTTCTTCTACAAGATCATTGCTAAATCCCTATCATTGTGACTTTACCACATCCTAGCAATTTTTAGTCCAAAGAAAATAGGTTTCATCAAAAATTGATATTTCCTTGACAATATTATTACATCCTAGTAAGGAATGGAATGGGCTCGATGTTCCAATCAAACAACCTTATTCATCAAACTTGACTGTGAGAAAGCCTATGACTGGATAGAATTGTCCTTCATCCTAGTTATGCTCGCAGCTTTAGGTTTTAGCCTTATTTTTATTCAATATATTCAAATACGTTTTGTAGATGTCGCAACTTACCTCTCAATTAATGAAGTCAAATTTGAACACTTTGATTTATTTCGCTTTCAAAGTTTCCCTCTAGGCCCTTCATTGTACGTGTTAGTTGTGGAAGGCTTTAGCTATCTTCTTGCAGACACAAAAAGTCAAGATTGGTCAAAGGAATCCCTTTATCAGGATCAATACTTGCATAGAAAAAAATTCAATTGCATTTGCTCATACTACGTTTGACCGCAATCTTTCAAATTATAATAAAGCTATGATTTTCTTAAATGTGTTCTTGCATATTCATGTCTATACCTGACAAGTAGTGTTGGAGGTTGTCCATCTCCAAACCCTTTTAGATTACTAGGCAACACTCCCTACATCCTAGCTCATGTTCCATCGTGTTTTCCATCTTGGAATACCTCTCTGAGAGGAGGGGACACCATCAAAGTCACTTTCATCGCCACTTTCATAGCTGATATGGGTGGGGCTCTCCACCTAGTCGTCACTCTCCCTCACACTCACTGTGTGGGATGGGGCTCCACCTCCTCATCGTGATGGTTGGGCACCTCTTCCTTCTAACAAGATTCCCCAACTTGCATTAGCTATCGCTCCAATGCATGTTCAACTTTGAAGGCCAAATGAATCTATAGAGGCAACTGAAACAACTGCTAATTTTGGTTGGGACCCTATTATTGTGGGAAGGCCTTCTAAACAATAATTAGGGAATCCTAATGAAAGGGACACTCCACCCAACCTCTTTGTTGTTGGTCCCTAATGCTCTTATTTTGTAATTGTTTGGTTGATTTTGTCTTTTTGTGAACTTGGTTCCTATGCCACATATGTGGCCTTATGTGAAGGTTTGGTGTACTTCCATATTGCATAGTTTATTGGTAAATAGTTGTGCTATTTTATTTTCAACTAATATATAGTGTATTTCATCAAACAAGTTTTTTGTAGAAACATAGAGATAATGGAAATGCTTGAGAGTTAATGGGTTCTTCAACAATACACGTTTATTCATAATTCTAAAGATAGTCGTCAGAAACAAGGAGGCAAAACAAACGTAACATTTTTAGTGAATTGGAGCACATTAACCAAAGCAATAATACTCTTTTAGTGGCACAACCAAAATCATAATAGCACAGTGCTAGACATTGTTAGAAATGGTTTTGACAACCATGTTCCTCTACACCTAGGATCTAAAAACTAGTTTTTTTTCTTAGAATTTGTTGCCTATTAGTGGAAAACAATAGTCCTTCCTTGGAATCTTAAGAAGCTTATAACAACTTGTAGAACCGTAAACTTTGAAGAAGTTAATGGGAACATGTTATTACTCTGTTATGATAAAAGCCTTAGATATGAGGAGCTTGGGAATCAACATGTACCAAATATAATGTTGTCATAGGTAATTGAGTATAATGCAAGTGTCTCAACTTTTATTCTTTCATTGTTCAAATACAATATTTGTAAAATTTTAATCGTTATTTTTTAAATGCTTGAATTATGCATGAGGACACTTCATTAAGATGCTTGTTTTTACAATTTCAATAAATGACTTGTGGGAATGTGATTCTTGTGCGTGTTCTAAATGCACTCATACATTTTTATATTGAATATACTTCTTAAATTCAAAATTAGGACCCTATTGTTTTAAGATCCTATTAGTGTACACATTATTCCACAAACAGGGGTTAGAAGGACCCACCAAGAAGATGACAAGAACCATAGTGGTCAGGCTCTAGCATACCATAACCATATATATTATATATTAAATTTAAGGTCATGGGTTCAAATCCCATAATTTATTTTCAATATATGTTCAAATCTCATAATTTATTTGAAATATATGGTAAAAATTCTATATCAAAAAGAACAAACTTAAGAGAAACTCTCTAACTGTAAACACAACGTAACTATCCATGGCGAATATACAGACCATGAAAGAAAATAAAAGCCTATGTCATAATCAACCATTCATACAATACTACATTACTCTGTAAGACTGGGCTGAGATAGCCATGAAAAAATACAACCCACAAAAAAAAGAGAGAGACAGGGCTGAGATAGCCATTAAAAAATACAACCCACCTAAAACAAAAACAAAAAAAAACAGGACACGAACCCTAGTGATTTAGGGGCTCTGGTTTACTGCGAGCCTCAAACAAGGGCATGTGCAAGTTCAAACCCCTGGAACTGCAAGAACCCAAAAAAAAAGCGCCACCGCCGCCGATCTTGTGCTTGAGTTTCTTTAACAGCAGCATTTTGGCCGCCACAATCTTGAGACGGCGCTGCAGGGTTTTCAAGACCGACAGGCGCTCGATCTCTTTCTCCCATAGCAGCGGATAACTCCTCAGAAACACTTTTCTGCTGCTGTTGTTCAGTCCGTAACTGAAACCACCTCCTTTGCATCTAAATTCATCGTCTTCCTCACCAAAGACATCCAAATCTTTCTCGGCCTCCATGGCAGAAATCACGACCAGAACCAGTTTTCTTTCAGGCTGGATAAGTAGCGGCTTTACCTACTTACGGTGAACGAAAATTTTAAGGGAGATTTTTGAAAATGTGGGAGGGTACAGTGCACAGTAACGAGCGAGCATGTGAGGCGGCGGTGGTCATAAATAAGCAGCGGCAGTGGGCCCTGTGGTCTGCAAATGTTTGTAGAGTGTCACGTGGTGACATAGCTAGGTATCCTAGGTGGTAAAGACAAAACTACTGTTTCACTTTGGTGGTGGACAGAATGCGGGAGGCGCAGTCTACTAAAAGTCGCCTGCATTCGGCATCTTGAGTAGAAAATGCAGAGGATGTCTTGTCTTATTCATGCGTACCATTTCTGGGCGGGTTCAGATGAGATCAGTATGTCACTGGCAGGTTGCAAGGCTGTTATATACTCTGGGTAAAAGTATATTGCTATGCAGTCCGGTGATCAAGTTCGAAGTGCTAGTTAAAATTTTATTATATAGTTGGGATTGTGCCTCCGATGAATTTGGCGGTATAGAATCATTTCATCTCATTATGTTTATTTTAAACATTTTATGAGTAGTCACACTCCCAACATCATCGTCCATGTTTGTTTCCATAATGGTGATACCATCTTCTTCTTCTTCTCCCAACGTTTCTTCTCCCAATAAGAAAAATTTAAGATCTGCTCTTATTGCTATGAATGTCTTTATCGTACAAGGCTACAATCATCATGCAATCCTATTAATCATCGGAATAAAGGGTTTCAAGACTTCCATTCTCATTGCGTGTTCTCTTCAAAATGCCAACAAGAGTAATAAGGCAGTTATTCTACTGTTATTTTTATTCCACTATTCAAGTGTCTTTTCACCTCGTGCTCGCATAGTGGTTTCAGTTATCGCTGCAACTGTTGGAAGCACAATTCACTAAGGGGGGGGGTGAATAACTGACCTTATAAACTTTCTTTCAATTATGTTCTACCATTCAACAAACATTAACCATAGTGAGCTTATTGTGCCTAAAAAGTCATTCATTAGAACATGAACAAGATAGAACACACATATATGTGTGGGAAACCCTCAAGGGGAAGAAAACCCACTAAGAACTTCTGCAAATGGACTAATGTCCTATAAATGATTACAAAAGTTCAGATTCAGTTGAGCACCCGCTCAACTTGGAGCACCAAGCCCAAATAAGCTAAGCACCTATTTAATTAGGTTTTAACAAGTACCAACTTGCAAGAAAGCACCAACTCCATAAGTGACTTAACACCAACTCAGCGACCTCTATATTTTTATCACCTTCTTAACCCTCTGTTGCTTAATCAAAAAATGATGACCATGTTTCTGCCCTTTTGCTCTTGATAACTCTTCAAACTACATGTTATGTTTCTTCGCTCATCAATCTTCTTCACCTTGATATAGGCAAGTACAAATTCACTCTCATACGCTGACCACCTTCATAATATTCAACATAAGCCCTTTGTCCATGGTCTACAAGACGTCCTACGAGTCAAATATGCACTATATTTCGCTCATTCACACTCACATGGCTCGCTATATATTTTGCACATCAATTTTCCCGAAATGATCTCTTCACTGCTTTTCCAAATATTTTCCTTATATATTATTCAAAAGTTACTCTCCCCTTCTCTCTTTTTTGATGTACACTTTTTATCCACTTGCACATGTGATTCTACTCAGAATATTGCTCCACCTTTTCTCATACTCACAGCTTCATTATTCACAGTCAATCTTTTTACAACTTGCACAAACTTGATTGATCTTCCTTTTCTCCATGCTCAACTCACCCTTTCTTCCTATTCAACACTCTACCATTCCATTCAGCTTGAGTTCGTTGTTTCTCCTTTCCAACGCATCTTCTAACCTCACCATCTTTTCAACAATTCACAATCTTCATTATGGTTCTCTCTTCTTTTGAAGTCGACTTGGACCTTTTTAAAAATCAATTCATCTTCATAATGTTGCACCTATTCTTATACTTCTCTTTCTCCACTCTACTCTTACTCAACTTCCTCTACCTTTTCAGCTTCATCTACCTTTATATTTGATTATACGACTCTTCATTTCTTATGAGTCGGATCTTGTAAAGATTTGTCATTGACTAGTGTTCTTTGGCCTTCCATCTCAATTCACTGCACACATGTTGCACATACGTTGTGTATTGGTTGTGTATTTGCTATGATCTGGTTGTGTACTAGTTGTGTTTTGGTTGTGTACTAGTTGTGTATTTGCAAAACACTTTGATTATTCCATACTATTTATACAAACACTGATCTTTATGATACAACTCCTCAACCTCCTTCTCTACTTACTCTCAACAGTTCGCTATCTTCGCCAGAATAGCTCACTCATACTTATATTCCATGCTCTCCATAGCTCCCTCTAAACTTATTTCACTGCTCTCCTCACTGACATCTACTTACAAAACTCATTTTGAATCTCTTTTATATCATATTCATTTCACCAAAATAGAGCATGCGTCGACTAATCTATAAAACTTCTTTCCACATCCTTGGAATAGTCAGCCTCCACCTTTGCCTCTTCAACATTTTCTTGACATGATATCAAATCAGATTGCAAACAAACAACAACCTCAAGACCGAATCATTTACTAGCTTCAGACTGAACACGCTACGTGAGCTATGCCTAGCTCACCAAAACATACATCGAGCTCCACTCCAAGTGCGGACCATTTTACTTTTGTCACCAATGAATTCTTCAGTCAATCTGTGTTGCTACTACTACTATTCCTGCACCTTTGCATCTTCAACATTTTCTTTACATCGATGAGTCCAAAACCTTATACGTCTGCCAGCTCCTTGAGCTTTCTTTGACATCAATGACAAATATTCTAACAGCAACTTGGTTCCACCCACATCTGTAGGTTATTTGAATGCTTCATCTCTATCTCTATCAACTTGGGTTTGGTTCAAACAACTCGATTTACTCCACTTTCCACTTAAATCCTCATAGGCTCACTTGGCTTCGCATTGTAGATCCATAGATAATTGCTTCATTATATATTGTCAAGCTTACAATGTTCACTAGTTCCAGTTCGATCTTAGACCATAATTTATTCAGAAAACATTAATGTTCTTCGAGCTCTAGCTTAACTTCGATTTTCACCAAATTGTCTCTTCTTAGCATCGTCTCTGCTTTTTAATGCTTTTGATTTAACCTTTCACCTTGTAAAATCTAATACTATCTTGCAGCTCGGATTCTAGCTTTGTGGAATTGTTCAATTCTTCAATATTGCGCCATCTTCACCCTTTCCTTGCAGGCCTCTCAACTCCTTTAGCTCCACTTGTCATTTGATGTCAAATTTCAATTCGTATCCATTAATGTAGCCAATTTCGATTAAAATTTAAGCATATTATATGCAGATTTTGGGATTCCCTTAATTACTAGGTACTTGTACATTTTAAGGTTGTAACCTTACTTGCGGACATTTTAAAACAAAGACTTTTTGTATTTTTTAATAAAAAATACACACTTCTACAATGTTGAGTAATTGACGAATTTCAATTATTTTTTTCCAGCTAAAATTTAAGTGTCACTTCAAGTTTGAAGGGTTTGGACAAGTTAGGATGGACTCAATTTTGATCGTTGTATGCACATTTTTGAAAGGTAACAATTTCTTCAGATTAAAAATTAGACTTCTATTAATAATACATTTTTTATAAGGTAAACACTTTTTATCGGAACTATGAATTGGGGGGTTCTTGGGTCCCCTATCTTTATAGTATGTATAGTAGAACCGAAGAAGTCAGGGTGGTTAACAATATAACCATGAAGAGAATACCACCCTAATACAAAAACCAAAAGCTAGAAAGAAAAACAGGGTGAAAAGTAATGACATTGTGAAACTATTTCACTCTGAGCCAAAATAACAAAAAACTATATGTAATTACTATACTAGCTAGCCTTCCTCCATTATACAACCTAGAATCTACCACGAATAACCCAAATGCGCTGGCACATCACTCATCCTGAGCTGAGCGCTCACCCGAAGCGTGCAAAGGTACCAGACCCCTCTTTATGGTTGCTTGTGCAAGATGTTACTGTGTTGAAGATGGAGCGTATTCAAAACCATAATAAGCACAAACATTCCACAGCATAACCATTCCATAGTGCAAAACCATATCTAGATCTTAAGGAATCATGAATTAAACAATAACAATGACAAGATTGATCATACAAGAACCAATTACAGTCATGTTAACACCTTATCCATCCAATATACTTCATTATATTAACACTGTAAAACATAGAAGCTTCTTACATTACAAAATATTACCATAAGCTATGCATGCATCAGATCCAACAACATAACTCTACAATAATTACATGTGTCTCGGTGTCTCTCTTCTAACTACACAAACTAATACATACTTATAGCAGTGGGGACTTTCCCTTCATTGCCTACACACTTCCCAAAATAGGTCGCATGCTGAAAATAGCCATGTGCCTTTACAATAATATGCACACATGCAAGTGCGCTAATAATAGATCTCCTACAGTTAACTGGCAGTAGTAATCTTATTATTATCCCGAACTCATGCATGGCGCTTAGTAGATGCTCATCCCCAAAATAGCATTTGTGTGTCGCGCAAGTCTCATCCCATTGTGTGCTCCACACGCTATCTCCAAAAATAGCTCGTAACCATGAAAAATGGATAAGTCCCGAATCAGCTTGTCCTGGCACGTGTTTCCTTCCCTATCCTTCCACACCTTCAAATGTGCCTTGTTCCCGCGTGCGAATCTTCTGTGTGTCTCTTAGTGTCAATATTGTCTTCTCAACATTACCCCACACTAATGTACATTGTCCCCCCGACAATGGGGATTCCTTCTGATGTTCCCAAAGAATAAAGAATAAGAATGTAAAGAATAAAGAATCACTGTACAAAGAATAGACTTCTATTCTGCAACACCCTCCTCTTCAACTGGGAGGATCAACTCTGGATATTCTGTTTTAATCTCAGCCTCCAATGTTTTCCAGTCATCCAGTGATGTTCTTGTCTTCTCTAGAACATCTGTGGCTATGGCTTCCAACTCATCCTGGGTAATCTCTCCTTTCTCATTCTGTAGTACTAGGACAACATTGGTCCATAACAGACATCCTTCCCTCCAGAAGATCCATCTTTTGCGCTATGAGATTTCCAATCTCATCTAGCCTCTCCTTATGTGGGTTTTGTGCTGCTGCAAGGGCTTCGTGCTTTTGTTTTACTAATGTCAATCTTTCTGTGTGCCCTAAAGTCTCATCCTTCATTTCCTTCAGAACTTCATTATCTTCTATCATAGTCCTGATCCTGATCACTGCTTCTGGTGCTGCACATATGTTCAGAGCTTGATCTGCTTTCTTCAGCTCATCTTGTAAAGTATGGAGTAATGCCTCGTAAGATGAAATCTTCCTAACCACAGAGGCCCTTTCTCTCTCTATTTCCTGTTCAAGATCCTTTGGCGCTGGCATTCGAATCAGGTCCATCTTCAAGCACCAAATCAACTAATGTGCGCACATAATGCATAGTTGAAGGAAACTTCTCAGGTACCTTAGACTCCAGATGTGGTCTTGCTTTCAGGACATAGTCACCAATTTCTTCTGCCATGCTGATGAAGGCCTCATTCTTTTTCTGCTCTAGATCCTTCTCTCCTTTTAGACACGTTATTTCTATAGTTTTTTCCTTGTTATCTTCAAGTAGCACTCTAATAGTGGCAACCTTATCAATATTCCTCCGCCACCTCTGTAGATACCTTAACTAAGGCATTGCTCACCTACTCATCAGACATGAGAGTGGGCTTTATAGTCATGTGCATGCTCTGAGGTGCCTTCTTCACTCTTCTTGACACACAAGACTCCTCACATACATCAAAATTTGGCTCATCCATGTGAGTCTGCATGGACCAGGACAATTGTTTCCTTACGCGCGTAGTGGCCATGTCTAGGTCCATCAGCTCCCACCCATATAACTCCTTCAGGTCCACTGTGCTTTGAAAATGGGCGCAAATGATTTTTCTTGTGTCCTCAGCATAGCCCATACTTGGCACAATGTATTCTCCACTTGTTCTCTTTGTTCTTGGCCCCTTAGGAACCTGAGCTCCAAGGTTTGGAGTTGGCCCTTCGACGTCCTGAGTAGTATCATGTGTGTGAGGTTGCTCATGCTCTGTTTCTTCTGCCTCCTTCACCCCTTCCTCTTCATCCTTCATGTCCTCATCTCTGGGATCCTCCACATCTTTTGGTTGCACTGGGGTTCCCAGGCATGCACTCTCTGCAGACTCCTCTGCCTCCTCATTCAACTTTAGCTTTCTCCTCTTCTTCTCAGTTGCCTCTTTCTGAGGGGAGAGTCATGGTGATCTTCTTATAGGATGTGGAGTTCCGGCGCCTTGGGTCCTTGTTCTTCTTGAATACCCTCTTAAAGCGGTGCTCTTCATGGACTACTTCCATGTCCAAGTCCTCGTCTCCTTCTTGCACCTGAGGTGGAGTATCCGCACACTCAGTCTTCCACTCTACTGTGGGCTGCCTCCGGCCTCTATGATCCAAGCCTCCACTATCTTCGTGTTCTTCTTCCTCCTCGTCTACCTCTATAGTCATTGCAGGATTTGGAGCTGGCACATTCTCCACTGTATGTTTTCCCTTAGGTGGCCCTGGGAGCATGAACTCATTCTCCACATACTTGTTATTCTCCAGCCTAGGCTTAAGCTGAAGATATATGAGTGTGACTCCACTGTCCCCAATAGCCAAGCTTACTGGCTTCATACTTATGACATCTGAAATGAGCCTCTCAATGTAGGCAGTCCGACTGGATACACATATGTCTTCCTGAGGGTGTGGTAGTCATAGTCTACCTTGTCTGCATTGAATTTCAGAAGACACACATCAGTAAATATGTGAACTGAGGCCTGGAAGTAGCGCGTTGTGAAGGCATAGGGAAGTTTGCACCATGGGCTCCATGTCCCATCCCTCATGGAAAACCATGTGATACAGAAGTGTTGGTACACCGCGAACTATACTTCCTTGCCTACTACTGAAGGTAGCTCCTTGGGAATGCATCACTCCTCCTCAAACATCATGCGAAGTCGGTCATACCACATTTCTGCCCTCTGCTTAAATGGCCCACTCATTGATCCTTCACATAAATATTTTTCAAACCTCTCCGCGAGGGACTTCTTTTCTAAGGGGTACTCCCAAATCTTGTTCTTTGGCCCATCGGGCACTCCAATTTCTAAAAATACAAGAGAAAGTAGGATAGCACCAAAACTTATCTTTTCTCCTATGCACTTCCTCAACAATGGTGTCTGCAATATAGCCTGCTAAGTTGTATACTACTCCCTGAGACATTTTCTTTGCAATATGAAGCCACATGGTGTTTACCTGTGACCATCTCTCTTGGTCATTCAGCTTGGTGAGAAGATGCATGGTTGCCTGCACCACAGGAAACTTCTTCAATTTATCTATGTTCATTCCACGTGGACCCTTGGTATACCCCAACTCCTTTCTTGTTTCTATAACCACTGCTTTATCAGTCATATCACTAACAAGGTCTACCCCTGTGCCCTTCAATCCTGTTAGTGTCGAAACCAGGGCCGTTATGATCCTAACCCTTCGTCCAGTGAAATAAAAGAAGTCCTCATGGACTCGGCTCATAAGCCATTGGTATAAGGGTTCATATTTTCCAAAATATGGGAGCTCATACAACTGATAAACTCCTACCTGCTTTAGTAATTTTTCCCCAACGTCGTCATACACTGGCATATCCTCCACCGTGTGCTTGTTGGTCTTCTTATTCAGAAAAGTGTCCAACTCTCCCTTGTTTTCAGTGGTATGGTGGTTGTAGTCACTTATTTTACATCTGTGGATGTGGGAATCCCACTCTTGTCTGACTATTACTCCTTCTGGGTACTGCATCTCTGAAAAATTACTCTCGGGAGCAATTTCAACTTCAACTTCTACCTTCTTCTTTCCTTTCGTGCCTGCTGCAGGTGCTTTCTTTAGGTGCCATCATAAAAATCCCACCTTTTGTCATCTGTAATGAGTAAACTCAAACCCTAGCTCGAATCTAGCTTGAAACCACGTGCCCTAGCTCCTTCTCAATGCTTCTGCTTCACTCAAACCCTTCACCAATGGGGACGCAAGCCTCTTTCATGTAATAGTCTTCTCTCCACATCTGGTTTCACAATGCTCTACACCTCAACACGATTCACTCAGGCTCGGTCACACTTAGCTCACTCAAATACTTGTGATCGCAAAGGTAAAAATGAACCCGCATCACATCCTTATATAGATTTTCAAAAATTTAGTGCATTTATTGCTCCTTCACCTACCAACAATCCTCTCATTAATTGACCATTTTCACAATCTTTGCATGGTACATCTTCATGCCCCTAGCTATAACCTTCTAGCGTGCCTTCCTACCTTCTAGCTACAGACTTCTCTTCAGCGTGCTTCCATGCACCTGAGTACCTCACCATTGCGCCTTCCCCTGGTAGTCTCCACGGCCACTTCTTACCTCAAGTTATATTGTTCCCTCATTTATCTCCATCTATGGTCATCTTTTAGAGCAATCTCCTTTCTAACAGCTCCTTTCCACACTTAACTAGCACATGTAACAATTTTTTTCTCATGTGTACCCAGTTGTGAATAACCACCCCACACCAATGGTATGTGCAGTCCTCTATGCACATAAAAATACTTCAGATGGTAATTAGCTTCCAACGCGCAAACATGCTTATTACACAAAACACCAAACTAAATTGACAAAGCATAGCGATGACAATGAAGAAGGAAATACAAAAATGAAAACCTATTCTAAATGGCAACACTACCTTATTACAAACACCAAGAAGACTTATTTATAGTAGGGCTTCAGCCTACTCCCATTGAAGTAACCGGGTAACCGTATTCCATCAAGCATCTCTAACTGGAAAGTGCCTGATTCAAGTATATGAGTGATAACATACGGTCCCAACCAATGCACTTTAAGCTTTCCTGGATGGTGCAAAAACTTAGAATCATAAAGAAGCACCATCTATCCCATCTCAAGATTTTTGTCCCTGATGTGCCTGTCATGCCATGCCTTCTACCTGGCCTTTTCCTGCTTCTGACTCCAACAGTGCTATGGTGTGCCTCTCATCCAACTATATCAATTTATCAATTATTTCTTCTAATGCTTTCTCATCAGCTAGACCTCCAGCACACGCAATACGCAAAGAAGGTAACATGAATTCCATAGGAAGAACTGCTTCTGTGCCAAACACCAACTAAAAGGGTGTGGCCTTGTTCAACCTCTTGTATGTTGTTCTATATGCCCAAATCACGGAAAAAACTTTATCATCCCAATATTTCCTTCCAACATCACAAATTTTTGTCAATGTCTGGCTCAAAATCTTGTTGAAGGCCTCAACAGTCCCATTTTCCTGAGGATGATAGGGTGTAGTCTTATGGTGTGCAATCATAAATTCATCCAATAGTATCCTGATTGTCTCATTCAAAAAATGTGTACCCCTATCACTTGTCAAGCTTAGCGGGCATCCATACCTTGTAAGAACATTTTCCCATAAGAACCTGGCTGTTGTAGCTGTTGTACAATCCTTGGTAGGTGTTGCTTCTGCCCACCTTGTAAGATAATTTGTGCAAGTGATGATGTAGCATGATCCAGTTCTACGTGTGGCTGGCGAAATAGGACCCAAAAAGTCTATAACCCATTTCTCAAATGGCTCTACACTAGGAATAGGTCTTAAAGGCATTTCATCTCTTTTCCCAGGTTTACCAAGGTGTTGACAGTGATCACACGCCTTACAATATGCTTTACAATCTTTGTAGAGGGTCTCCCACCATAATCCAATGAGTATAATCTTACACGTAGTGGCGTCACCTACATAGTGCCCACCTGCAATACCACCATGAGCCTCTTCCATGATATCCATGTGCTCGTGCTCTAGTACACACCAGCGCAATACTTCATCTCAGACCTAACTTGTATAGGTCACCACTGATCAACATAAAAGGTGCCACATGAATTGCAAGTTGTTTCTTCTCTAAGGATTTCATTCCTTCTGGTGCCATACCTGTACGTAAAAGACAACAATATCCTCCAATTTTGAAGGTGCGTGTTGTAACCTGTATAACTGTGCATCTGGCATTGTATCTTCAATTGTCTGCACGTCCTCCCCTGACTAAATTCTTGATAAATGGTCTGGGCCAGAATTACTTTTACCTAGTTTTACCACAACTGTGAAATCAAATTCTTGGAATAAGAGCACCCATCGAACATATGTGCCCCTATAAAATGGGCTTGTTTACCAAGTATTTCAATGCCATGTGATTGGTATAAAATACAAATGGTGTTGCTAGCAGGTATTGTCTGAATTTATGCAGTGCATAGATCATTGACAAGGCTTCGCGCTCAGTAGTTGTATAATTCTACTCTGCAGGAGTCAACTTTCTACTAGCAAAATAGATAGGATGATCTATAATTCCTTCTCCAAGCTGAGCTAACACCATGCCAATGGTCGTTTCCAGAGGCTGTCCACATGTACATGAAATAGTTGGTTCCATGAGGGAAAACACATAATAGGCATTGTAGTAAGTCTCTCCTTCAATGCCTCAAATGCACACTGTTGCAGTTCTCCCCAATAGAATGTCCCTTTTCCCTTTAGTAACTCTTCCAAGGGTGCATGGAAATCTTAGCATATCCTTTGATAAATTTTCTATAATACCCAGTGTGACCCAAGAATCCATGCACCTCACTTTGACTGGTAGGCTCTTCCAGGCCTACAATAACTGTACAACCTTAGTTGGATCCACTAACAAACCTTCCTTACAGATAATGTGCCCTAACAAAGTGCCAAAAGGTGTAGCAAACATGCACTTCTTGATGTTTAAAGAGATGCTTGATTGTCTACATATTTCAAACATTAAGCACAAATTTTCACAATGATCCTTAACAAGTCCATACACCGTCCGATCATCCAAGTAAACTTGTAAGAAGTTGTGAATAAAATCCTGGAATGCTTGAACAACTATGCGAAAATACAACAGGCACATTTTTAGACCAAAGGGCATCATAGGTATATACAAAACTTCCCCATTCAGTGGTGAAATTCATTTTCTCTTGATCCTCCTGTGTAATCCTAGACCTGATGATACCCAGAGAATCCATCTTTAAAAGAATAGATTTTGCGCCATGCAATGCCTTCTAATATATCCTCTAATGAAAGGTGTAGGAAAGGGATCAATCACACATGAAACATTCAGTTCCCTATAATCCACACAAATCCTAATCTGACCATATATCTTTATACTGACGACCATGGGGCTAACCCACTTTAATTCTTATAGGGGCTTGATTATGCCAAATTTTAGCATCTTATCAATTGCTTCCTTAACTTTTACGCGTAGTTTAGGGTTCATTCTTTAGGGTCTTTTTCTGACAGAGTGTGTACCTTCCTTAAGCTTAATATTCATCTCTTCTAATGATTAATGCACTCCTTTTAATTCATAGTAGCCCCTAGGAAATAAGCCTTGAAAAATCATGTAATAACTCAATGATTTTTGCCACTTAAGAGTTGGATCAATAATCCCCACTTATTTCTTCCTTAGGTTCAACAATCCATACCAACATTAACTTTTTTTGTCTTCATGGGTGCATGATAGGCACACTCATTCTTATACGTAACTGTCTAACATATCATGCGTGTGCCCGTTGAATTATCTATATACCAAATCTTCTACTTCCACATCATCCACTATGCATACCATCTTTCCTTTGTCTTTCTCAAAGAAAGTACGCTTAAGTAGTGCAACAGCTGTCTCTTCTTATTTATAAAAGTGCACTCATGAGTCTATCTCCCCAAATAAATCCTGAATGGGTTCTTCTACCTTTGCACTATCTCCCATATTTAAGTTATTTATAAACCTTAATTCCTCTTCCAGCTGGAGGTTTTAGTAGAGAAGTAGTCAAAAGTTCTATACCATTCCTGCAATTAAATTTTACCAATTTCCAAGTCTCTCTATGTAGCTCCGCATATACATACTAAATGCGTGCACAACCTTGTAGAGTGGAATATAGTTTTTACACTCATAGCGAAAGGTGATAAAGCTTCCTGCCCCACTATCCATAGCCTTTCAAATTGTTGAACGTGGTGCTGAATAAGTTGATTACTATTATATGTGTATATTTGAGTAGTTGCATTGCTCCTGAAAAGCCAAGTTATTATAGAAATCTTGACTTCATTCCATTCTATAATATTATCCCTATGAACCACCCATCATCACATTGATTGTCCCATGCACAGGGTATATTCTAACACATTTCTTCTTTCAAATTGGTATGTCCACTGTTCCTCCATGGCGTGACAGGCATACCGTAGGGTCTCTTTCTCCAGTGTATCGAGGTATAAAGCTATTACATATCCTCCTAATACAACGAGGTTTGATTTTCTATGCAAATGTGCTCCTTACTTTGCGCCCAACTATCTCATAAGTGTCATGAGCCCAATTATCACAAGCAATACTTGTGGTATCACTAAAAGACTGTGCATCTTCCCACTAGAAGGATTCCTTCATTATATGGCTTGAGCACCTCCAAGTCCTGAATGGTGCGTACATAAATCTTGTTCAAATTTTCTTCACTTAAAGGCTAAACATAGGGTGCATATTTTCCCATCCGTTAAAGGGATGATAAATCTTTCCTCCTTGTTATCAAAACTTATATATCCCTTTTTAAATCATAGAGTTAGCATTATTTACATAGCATCAAGTGTGCCCAAGCAAATCTAGGGAAACTGTCTTCTTCTATAAGTGCTAAAACCTCAAAGTACCTAGTGAACTTGACCCCTTGTATAGTAATGGATGCATATTTTAAAACTCTTATGGGAGTAGTCCTTAGTCCGATTAGAGCCATAAACAAATACATTATAAGATGGCTACAATGGAGGTCTCCCCATTTTTACCCATGCATCTAGAGTAATCACATTTACCTCCGCGTCTATGTTAATTAAGATATTACTCAATAGTCCATCCATCCAAAACAACATTCAAAGTGATCTCCTTATCGTGATCTAATCTATGAGGGGGAAGATTTGCATGCACGATTTAACGTACATTCTCAATACCTGCGCGCAAAGTGTTTCCCTTTAGCTAAATCCCTAGTAATGGAATGGTATTATCCTAACACACCATCTTACATACCCCTTCAAGTCATCCATATCTGATTGGTATGTCTCTGTCACCTTATTCTATGTTCCATCTTCTGTGGTTTCTCCTTTAAACACTATATTTCACCCCGAAAATTTCTAAGTACCACCGTCATCTTCTAATAAATCTACTTCTGGTGCATAGTATCTAGATAGCTTACATGTAAAATGTACTCCTTAGTGATGGTATGATTCTACTGTAACACTTATCCTGACACACGTAACTTTAACGCGTGTAGTAATCTTCATAGGTATTACCTTAGGTTCCGGTGCCAACTTTGGCATCCACTGATTTTTCACACTGCACTATATTCTAACCATCCATGTGCCCTCGTTTTCCTATTTATACTACTTGCTAAGATGCTCATATAGGTCTGGGCATTCCTTATAGCTATGAATATTCCCACAAAAAGAACAAGTAATACTCTAAGGACATTCGCCGCATGTAGTGGTCCGGAGATTCACATGTAAAGTATGTCCATGCGAGGAAACTCACCTCATCCACCACCATGGCCTCGACCCCCCAAATCCACCACGGTATCCTTGACCTCTGCCACGTCCTCCTTTATAGCGCCCCTCAATTCCGATCATATCACGCTTGATTGTGATCCTAATCCTGGTGCTCACCTCTACCCTTAGAATTTATCTGATACTCATGTCTATCACATACTAATATCTATAACATCATGGATCTGACCAATCAACCTACAATCTTCTGTATCGCGAGTTGTGGAATGGAATTTTTTATGATAGTAAGATACATTCTTCCTTATCGCACATTGTACTAATAGGCAGTGGTTGGCTTCATGGTTTAGATGACATATCTCACAATCTAGCAATAATGAATGCACTAACTTACATGTACAACTATCCATGGCGTGCCCTTCCACCTCACAGTCTGTACAAAAAATCCTAGTGCGCGTCTCATGTGCTGAATTTGTCGATAGTTTCTCCAATTGCTTTATCCATAGCTGCAATATGTGATTCCATGAATGGGTTGGCTCCAGTTTCTATACTTCCAACTACCTCAACGTGTAAAGTATGCTTCGAGTGCTTTACGCAGATCAATTTATGTCTTATGTGACAACACCCTTCTAAAAGGTGTGATCAGTCCTCCAACGAACCATTGTGCATGCTGGCTTGCATGAATGTCATAAGAAATGCTTAGAAAAAAGTGTTTTGAAATAGACATAATACTCCCAGACATCTCTCAATATTTCCCTGCATAATAGCCTTGAGTGCGTTTATACTCTTCTACTCAAATTTAGGGATATATAACTCTTTAAGGAAGGCATCTTTTAATGATGCATACTCTACGCAGGTTTGATCAGGATCAAACTTCCTATACTAACTGTGTGCACATCCTTGTAATGTAGTTGCAAAAATGACTTACATTGCCTATCAGAAGCTGTGATCCCTTTTGCATGCACCACAGTATCTCACACATGTGCACATGCTTAACAACATTTTCTATGTCCCTATATTCTGGAAGACGGAGAGACATCTCCATGTAAATATTCTGGGGTTGGTGCGGACCCTGCCCACATGATCCAGAACCTCATGTGTTACCTCTGCCTCCAGAACCACTAGATCCTCTAAAACTAGAGCCACCTATACCCCCTAATCCTCCACATGTAGCCGGAAGATCAAACTAGAATATGTACTTCCCTGTTTCCCAATAGTAGTATTGTACTGAACTCCTATGCAATTTACATGGTGGTACCACTCCCAGAACTGAGTCCAAAATTCTGCGCACTCAAATTCTGTGTTGATGATGTGCCTAAAAAGGTACCTCCAAACAACAAATGAAGTCGTTTGCCTTTCCATGTATGTACTTGTTATGTGACTTACTCATGCTTCCCTACTACCCAAATTATCTTGTTGACTATTAAATGTACTAAGATACTAGGAAAACCAAGCACAAGGGCTAGGTTTCCAAGTAGATTCAGATGCATGCCCAATGAACCAGGTTGTCTTTACATGGTGCACTCCGTTGTGAGGCCGAGGATGGTTCCCTATTATGCTTTCCCAAATGGGGGAGTTCCATATGCTCTTGCTCCACGCATTCTACATGAGCTCCAAATCCTTCATGATCCATCTCTCTCCTAAATGCCATCCGCTCTAAAATATATCGTTGCTTCTACATATCCATTTCACGTGCCTCATTATACTTAAGGCACCTTTCTTCTCTCTACCTTTCTACCGCTAGGTATGCCATTTTTCACCAAACTTGCTCTTGTCCCCATGCGTGGTGGGGTTTAGCTAGCCATCAGTTTTTCTTCCAAGTTCAATGTCACCATCAAGATCTTAATCACCAGTGGAATGCCTTGTAAGTTCCCCTGGGATAATGTAAAAATTGGAACTCAACTACCTTCGGGAAAGAATAAGTGGAAATTGAGTACTCCAGAATATAGCTGTTCAAAACACCATGGAACCAAGTATCCACAATGCATGTTCAAAGCATGTCAACATCATCAAGGGCCTGAAATTCTTCCTGCATCCAGAAAAGTATATGATACCTCCAATTCCATTTAGATGCATAAACAACCAACCACTCGTACAATTATACCAAAAAGATAACAAAGAAACCCTCATACAAACAATCATACAAATTATGTTCCACCCACGCACGTGCATTAAACTCAGATCCAGTGTTGAACCTCCATGTGTACTCTTCTTCCAGATCTTTTATCCACTCAACACTTATTAGGGTCAACCAGTAAGTCTTCATCGTGAACCATCATGAAAATAATTAAGAAAGATGTCCCGACAACGAAACCAATGATGCACCCTAGAATATACCACGAATAACCTAAGCACGCTAGCACATCACTCAGCCTGAGCTGAACACTCACTCGAAGCATGAAAAGGTACTTGGCCCCTCTTTAGGGTTACTTGTGTAGGATATTAGCGTGTTGAAGATGGAGCGTATTCAAAACCATAATAAGCAAAAACATTTGACAGATAAAAACCATTTCATAGTGCAAAATCAGATCTAGATCTTAAGGAATCATGAATTAAACAATAATTATGACAAGATTGATCATACAAGAACCAATAATAGTTATTTTAACACCTTATCCATCCAATATACTCCATTATACTTAACACTGTAAAACATATAAGCTTCTTACATTACAAAATATTACCATAAGCTATGCGCACATCAAATCCAGTAGCATAACTCTACAATAATTATGTGTCTCAGCGTATCTCTTTAACTACACAGAATAATACATACTTATAGGGGTGGGGACTTTCCCTTCACCGCCTACGCACTTCCCAAAATAGGTCGCATTCTAAAAATAGCCATGCACCTTTACAATAATATGCACACATGCAAGTGCGCTAATAATAGATATCCTACAGTTAACTGGTAGTAGTTATCATATTATTATCCCGAACTCATGAATGGTGATTAGTATACGTTCACCCCCCAAAATAACATTTTTTTGTCCCACAATTCCTAATCCCATTGTGTGATCCGCACGTTATCTCTAAAAATAGCCCGTAACCATGAAAAATGGATAAGTATTGAATCAACTTGTCATGACACGCATTTCCTTCGCTATTCTTCTGCGCCTTCAAATACGCCTTATTCCTACGCGTGCATATTTAGTGTGCCCTTAGAAAACTATTGTCTACTCAACACACCATTAGTTTGAAACTTTAACAATTTCTGATCTTGGGACATTTAATATCCTCTTCCACAGGAGTTGCTTGGTGTATCCTGGAATTGCAATGTCAGATAGGGGCTTACTACTAAGAGGCTTGAAGAAGGAGGATGTAAACCGAGCCACCACGTTCATGAAGACAAGTCACACGCGAGGGAATCAAACCAATTGGCCTATCCAATTCCTCCAAATCGAACTGTGAGATGGATGCACCTTTGCTTTGGATTTTCATTTCACATTCACCGTAACTGCAATTTGTATTTTATTAATATTAGGAAGGATTTGTGGTATTTTGTCAAATAATTCATCTGACGTCTATATAGCTCAAAAATTTACATACATATCTATAAAGGCATTTCTAACATCTTCTAATAATTATCTAGTTTTTAAAAAAAAATTGGTAGCTCTCCATATCTCGTTTCAAACTCTTATTTTGGTATAAGCTAGAGGGATAAAGTTGCCAATTTTTTAGCCAATGGAAATTGTGGGAAGAAGTTTGACATATAATACAAGAGGTCATTTTGAATGTAAGTGCAGCCCAAAAACTACAAATATGAGTCACATGGATTACATTGATGTGGCTATGACAAATGAGATGAAAATATCATTGCTTTTCTATTCAACCTTACTATTGTGGTGTTTTTGGCTAAAATAGTCATAATGATGAAAAAAATTAAAACAAGGCATAGCTTTATGCAAGTGAAGATGAAGGTTCTAATTATTATATAGGAATACAACATGTTGAATGCATATAATCTAATATCATATATGCAACGGGCCTATGTAAAAAGATGGGGGGCCAAAAAGTAGACACAAATCCACTTTTTGGCCATTTTTTCCATAACACACTCACATTATGGCTCAGGCACATTATAATGTGAATGGGCAATTTAGGGATCACGTTATAACCAACCCATAATGCATCCACGTTTTGACTATAATAAAAAATAGTCGAAACCCATGAGCTATTCATTTGTAAAAACAAAAAAAATTCCAAAGGCAACCAAAACGTGAACGAGGAAAGACACGCTCACATTTTAGAGATTTTTGCATCCTCGACACCCTGGCACCTTGAATCGATGATGTTGGAGAGTGAAGAAGGTTGGTCAATGTTGATTTAGATTTTTTTTCTTTGTAAATTTTATTTTTGAGATAATTGTTGATTTGTTATTTATTTTCATTTTCAGATGTTTCTTTACCTTCAAATCAATCCCATAATTCATCCCCTAATAAAGAGGAAGAACAAACCATCCCTAGAACACCCCCTTCTATTGTTAGGCATCCTCCTAACACCCAACAATAGATTTTGGGGGAAATTGCAAACCAAAAATTACAAATTCAGGGTTTAATATAAACTTTAAACAACCCTAATGCCATGAATCCTCACCATCAAAACCTAGCCACATCATTAGGATCATTGTTATCCAATATTGACAATGTGGTAGGATAAATTAACACATGGGATAGTTTCAGAAACAAATGCCACAATTTTTATTTAGATAAGTTGTCCTATGATGCGGTGAAAAATTAAAAAAAATCACAAAGGAAAAATTGTGTGAATTATTTACAGATCCCAAAACTAATGCACATTATGATTGGATTGCATAAATATTCCCCATACACTGGTGCAATCATGAGGGGATTAAAAATTTTTTGGGATAGGTGGTGGATGGTTTTTGACCAACCACCTTGTAATAATTTTGAGGTGCCCCAATATTTCTTAAGGAAACTCTATTGTGAGTTTGTCCTCAATAAAATACCTAACTATTATGACATTAGATATTTTTAGGGCAGAGGCCAAGGCTCTGCATAGGATAGGGTGGGGGAACATCATTTACAGAACCATCTAGTTAGGCCCATTGTTCACCCTCCTATTCAACATGTTTCAGTCCCTTCTGTTGTGAAGGAGACAGTGGAGGTTCAAACCCTCGACTCCATTAGATCATTGACTCATTCACTGCTTCATCATGGCACTCATCTCTCCCAGGGTGATGAGGCTGGTCCTTCTAGGGAGAATACATCATATACTATAGAGTTTCATGCTTGTGGGAGCATAATCACGTATGTGGTTGATGTGGCAGATGCACAACATAGCCAGACAACTCCAAAGTCTCACCAAATAGATCCAAAGCCTCATGAGGGAGCTCCACAGCCTCACGAAGTAAACTCCATAGGCTGAGTAGGGTGCTCTGATTAGAGGAGGCACATCATGATTCTATGTTGTAGAATATTATCATCACAGATTGTCTACTGGATTTGGCATTTGGTATTGACCATCGGGTAATTTTACATGAAATTAGTTGTAATTGAATATATATTTTGTACAAAATCTTATAATAAACCATGTTAATCAATTGTGAATGAAAATTAAAGAGACACGTGTGTTTTTTTTATAAAATTACAGGGTCAAAGTATGCATCCAGTGTCACATTCCCCTTCTTCACAAGGTGAATGTCGGTATGAGTTCGCATGCTGGCAAATTTACTAATGTAAGTTTTATTATTTTTATTAATCATATACATGAAGAGAACATGAACTATAGTTAACATATGAATTTACTAATGTGAGTTTTATTATTATTCTAGTTGATGACATCATTACAGTTTCCTGTTGAGATTTGTCTGATCATTAGATATCAGAATTACTATGGGCATAGCTTCTGTCGTCCCTCTTACACAGGTATATGTGTTGGTAAAGTTATTTATATAATGAATTGATTGTATTAAATAACATCATTTATTATTATTTAATGACATTCACATGTGTATTCTAATTTTTCGTCATCATGGTTGCCACAAGGAGGAGTTTGCTACTCCAGTTTGTGCATCTGGTACTGATGTTGATTATATTGAGAAGAAGAGGATGATTGATAGTGATCATCAGATAACTAGTAAGTATTTATTTTTAAGTAGTGTCATTTTATATATGTCACTAATTGTATACTAATGGGTATGTTGTTTATTTGTATTAATATATGGATCTACAAGCATCCTATGAGCATAGGAGGTCTGAAGCAAAATAAGGGGGGGCATTCTAATGATGTGCCTGAGTCATCTTCCTGACGCCCAAAGAGAACTAAATTATTTCATGATATGGTCTCGTAGTTT
Organism: Taxus chinensis; assembly: GCA_019776745.2. NCBI lineage: Eukaryota > Viridiplantae > Streptophyta > Pinopsida > Cupressales > Taxaceae > Taxus > Taxus chinensis. The sequence continues at coordinate 854,142,680 of CM034149.1, read as the reverse complement.
AGATGTATACGGATTTTTTTTTCTTCCTTCATGGCATATTGGCATAGATGTATACAGATTTATGTTTTGTCTATGTATATCATTGTATATGCCTACATGGCTTTGTTAATACATTGATTTTGATCAAATTTGTATGTTATCAAGCATTTTTGAAATAATATAATATATGGTTTTTTTTAAAAAATTTTAAAACTTGTATGTAAGTGGATTAGTATGATATCATATGTATGTTATTTTAATATGTATTATTAGTGTTAATTTATTTTATGTTTTAAACATGGGAATTAAAATCCATATGTAACTAATTTTCAATTTTTCCAAGTTGTAATATAATCATTCAATGCCATCAATTATAATAATATAATGTCAATGTTAATGTTATCCACTTCTTGGAATCTCAATAATTCAAATGAAATGTATGTAACGAGATAACACAATATTACATTAAGTCTAATAATTAAATTGTAACTGAAGAGAGAAAGAGAGAGAGGGAATGTAAGAGGGGTAGACATAGAAAGAGAGAACAACGGGGGCTGAGAGAAAGAGATAGAGAATGTGAGAGTGAGAGATAGAGAAAGAGTGAATGAGAGTGTGATAGAAAAGAGAGAGTGAGAGTGAGAGTGAGAGCAGAGAGAGTGTGAGAGAGAGAGACAAAGAGCTATGTTGTCAGGATACTTAAGATTTTACATTAAGTGTTCAAAACATTCAATATAATTAAGATTTAATAGTACAATCAATGTTCAAAACATTCAATATACTTAAGATTTCACATTACATCTATGATATATAAATATTATATTCTTTATGTTTCTTCCATTTCCTTTGAGATTAATTTTTGTGTTGTGATGGTGGCCATAAAACATGTATATAGGGAGCTCTTGAAGGACCTATTTAATTAGGATGACTCTAACTTGCCAATGATAACTAAAGAGGTCAGTCCACTGGTTGGTTCTTGCATTCATATTATCCAAAATCACTTTCTAATCATCATTAAGGATGTAGGAAGGAGACAATGTTGTGCATTAATAGTTTCTAGGATAGGATGATCTTTGAAATTTCAAGCTATGCAATTTATAGTTACAAATTTTTCTATTAGTATTGAAGATCACCTGAGACTTGATCTCATAAATAACTTGTATGGAGGCTCAGATATATGTCCAAATTTAATTAAATAGCTTCTTTCCTTGGCCAATTGCGATGATCCCAAATAATTACCTCAAACGTTTTTGATATCCTTTGAATATTTTCTTTTCAATAAAATACAAGGATATTTTTTATAGTTTGGACTCCAATGCTGAACATCTCTATGGAAATGACCATATCTGTCATGAGAAATGTGAAGTTTTATAGAGTATGTGTAATCCTTACCAAGTTAGTGAGACAAATAGGCACTTTCACGTGGAAGAAGAGGTTCTTTTGAATATGAACATGTATTAGAATAAAATGGCTTATGCAAAGATTGTTGTGTTCTCATCTGACCTTTCAAAATAAATCATGAAGGTCCACATTTTCACACCAAGAGAGAGAGTGTGAGAGAGAGAGTGAGAGAGAACAGAGAGAGAGAGTGAGAGAGAGAGTGAGAGAGAGTGTAAGAGAATGACATAAAGAAAGAGAGAGTGTTGATAACCAAAAATGTTCACGTCCATTGGTTGGTTCTTGCATTCATATTATCGAAAATACCTTCTAATCATCCTTAATGATGTAGGAAGGAGTCAATGTTGTTGCTTAATAGTTTCTAGGAAAAAATGCTCTTTTTGGTCTTCGGGCTCTTAAGGGACTACATCCAGATGAAGTATCCCAAAAGCAACGACTCCATCTAGCACCAAAACAAAGCATCCAAATAATTTACCATGCCACCCATGAATGTGTTGGTGTACACCTCGGTTTGGCCAAGAGCCACCGTTTGCAAAATATTACTTTTGACAGCCTTACACTAACTCAAACTACACTATTTTGCACATTTTCAAACAATAAAACACCGAGAGAACCAAAAGGAGATGGAGAAAAATGAGATAGGATTATGTAGAGTGTTGTGACATGGAGGTTTTGGATCAAACAAGAGGTCTCTAGGTGTCCATGGAGACTAAGATATCACCCGTCAAAGTTACAATTTTTTGGTCTCCGGCTCTTAAGGGACTATGTCCAGATGAAGTAGCCCAGAAGAAACGACACCATATGACACCAAAATGGATTCCTCCACAAGTGTTTACCATGCCACCAGATGTTGGCACAGTTGGTTCGGTGCCAAGAGCCACCGTTTGCAAAATATTGCTTTTGACAACCTTACACTAACTCAAACTACACTATTTTGTGCATTTGCAAACAATAGAACACCGAGAGAACCAAAAGGAAGATGGAGAAAAAATGAGATAGATTTATGTATAGGTCCCATCATGGAGGTGTAGGATCAAATGAGAGGTCTCTAGGTGCCACAGAGACCGAGATATCACCCATTGAAGTTACAACATTTTTGGTCTCTAGGCTCTTAAGGGACTATGTCAGGATGAAGTAGCTCAAAAGCAATGACACCATCTGGCACCAAAAAAAGACTCCACAAACATTTACCATGCCACTAGACATGTTGTTGCACAGTCGGTTCAGCACCAAGAGCCACCATTTACAAAATATTACTTTTGACAGCCTTACACTGACTCAAACTACACTATTTTGTGCATTTGCAAACAATAGAACATATAGAGAACCAAAAGGATATGGAGAAAAATGAGATAGGATTCTATAGAGGGTTATGACATGGAGGTGTAGGATCAAATGAAAGGTCTCTAGGTGCCATAGAGATCTGAGATATCACCCGTCGAAGTTACAAACATTTTTTGGTCTCTAGGATCTTAAGGGACTACGTCCAGACGAAGTAGCCCAGAAGCAATGGCACCATTTGGCACTAAAAAAAGCCTCCAAAAGTGTTTACCATGCCACCTAGACGTTTTGGTGCAGTCGGTTTGGCGCCAAGAGCCACTGTTTGTAAAATATTGCATTTGACAACCTTACACTGACTCAAACTACACTATTTTGTGCATTTGCAAACAATAGAACACCAAGAGAACCGAAAGGAGATGGAGAAAACCAAGATAGAATTATGTAGAGGGTCTACGTGGAGGTTTAGGATCAAACAGATACATCTCTAGGTGCCACGGAGACCAAGATATCACCCATCGAAGTTATAACATTTTTTGGTCTCCGGCTCTTAAGGGACTACGTCTGGACGAAGTAGCTCGGAAGAAACGACACCATTCAGCACCAAAATGGAGCCTCTAAAATCATTTACCAGGCCACTAAATGTTTTGGTATAGTTTTCGGTGCCAAGAGCCACCGTTTGTAAAATATTGCTTTTGACAGCCTTACACTGACTCAAACTACATTATTTTACGCATTTGCAAACAATAGAACACTGAGAGAACCAAAAGGATATGGAGAAAAAAAGATAGAATTTTGTAGAGGGTCCATGTCGAATGACAAATTTTTGGAGGTTTAGGATCAAACAAGACAAAATGGAGAATCTCTAGGTGCTATGTGTGTTGGCACAGGAGACCAAGATATCACTTGCGTCGAAGTTATAACATTTTTTGGTCTCAAGGCTCTTAAGGAGACTACGTTCAGATGAAGTAGGATCGAAAGAAATGGTGTCACACCATTCGACATCAAAAAAAGAGCTCTCTCACAAGAATTTACCAAGCCACCGATAAATGACATATTTTACAATAGTCACATGTTTGGTGCTAAGAGCCACCGTTTGCAAAATATTGCATTTGACAACCTTACACTGACTTAAACTACACTATTTTGTGCATTTACAAACAATAGAACACCGAGAGAACCAAAAGGAGATGGAGAAAACTGAGATAGGATTATTAGAGGGTCCTGAACATGGAGGTGTAGGATCAAATGAGACATCTCTAGGTGCCACAGAGACCAAGATATCACCCATCAAAGTTATAACATTTTTTGGTCTCTTGGACTCTTAAGGGACTACGTCCAGATGAAGTAGCCCGGAAAGCAACGAAATTGTGCCCCACATGAAAAAGATCCTCCACCCGTATGTGTTTACAGTTGGTTTTGTGCAAAACCACCGTACATGTGCACAATATGTTGCCAAGAGCTACCTTTTCCTTTCTCAATCTACACTATTTTCGCTTTTGCAAACAATTTCCAGAACACTAAGAGAACCAAATGAGATTAGGATGGAAAACCGATATTCTTGACATAGACACATGTCCTAACCTGGAAAATTTATAAGATCACAGATGTTCTTAGGTGCCACAGACTGAAGATATTACCAAAGTTTTAATTTTCATAGGTTCTGGCCTTCGGGATTTGATAGAGAAGTAGGAATCATCTGGGATGAAGTAGCCCGTAGCAATAGCACCGATGAAATCTAAATGGATCTCCAAAAGCTTTCATGTTTCTCACTACGCCACTACAGATAAATGTGTTGGCATAGCTTCCATCTTCGAGTGATACACATGTTATGATACCTTGTGACACATGTTCCACGACCTCCAAAATGTATTGGTAGATATCACCATGTACTTATTTGAGATTTTAGTTGTTAAGAGGGCTAAGTAGCAAAATATTCCAAAGTTTTAAATTTTCAAAAAGGTACATTGATTACATTGACAGGGAAGTGGGAAGACTATAAAATTCTTGTTGATTGTACTAATTACCTTGAAATCTAATTCTCTAGCTTTCATTTTCTTTGCTCATATTCCACGTCATATGATACAATCACAGGGGAGCTCTCTTAGAATGTCATTGCATATGGAGAAAAATTCTCAAACATTGGAGTAATGCATCTTGGAAATCCTCAGAAATCCTCTCAAATTGGACAAAGTCTAGAGACACAAGAGGGCAATTACCACCAAAATATTCCAAGACCTCAGGTTTGACATGGACATATCAAGCTCTGTTATTTTACCAATTTCAAGAATGAAACCTTCATTCCTGACAACTTGCAACTGAAAAAGATAATTATTCATTATGGGTGATAAAAAACGATCAAATTTTCTTGGTATCCTAATCTGTCATTTCCCTCCTTCAAAATATCAAAGATGAAAGGCATCAAATTGTGATGACTCTCTTTGAATGTTATACATATGAAGTAGATGAACCCTTTTTCAGTTGAATATTCTCTGTTGAATACTAATAAGAATGGGTAAGACACAAAACATTACAGTGAGTGAAATAGTTCCCATGCAATGGGAAAATCAAGATAGTTGTATTGGGTAACATTTCTTTGTACTGAATTGTTCTTGGATATCTGTCATTTCCCTCCTTCAAAATATCAACAGATGAAAGGAATCAAATTGTGATGAATCTCTTTGAATGTTCTTCTTATGAAGCAGATGAACCCTTTTCAGTTGAATACTCTCTGTCAATACTAATAAGATAGATGAACCAAATTTCCCTTGTTGGTTTCCAAACAACTTGAAATGCATACATATTTAGAGGTCATAACATGAATTTACAAATATCTCTATCATTATAAATGGAAGAAAAGTAATGGTGTCTCCTTGTATCCAAGGATCGAGGACTACTAGGGTCTTGGCATAGGATTGGACATTCAGGAATCATCGAGTGTCTGAATCAGAATGTCATTACATCTGGAGGAAGGTGGGGTGTGCCTGGAATATGGTTAGAGGAAGGTGGGGTTGTGCCTTGTTGGTTTTTTCTCATGGCGTCATAGGTAGCCTTTCTAGTATTATCAGAGAGAATCCCCATGCTTGTGTGATAAGTTTAAAATCTCCCTCAACTCCTAAGGAACTTGTTTTTATTAGGATGCAATAACAAGGCTAGTTTTCTATATTGTTTCTTAATGAGAGTAGAATCAGAGGAGGAGGTTACCTGTAAGATGGCATACCAGTTGATGAGGCCTGAAGAGAGTTTAGAATGAGCAACAAGGTGCACCTCAATGAAAGTTATCATGGGTGAAAATCCCTCGAGGGAAGGGTACAACTTGTAAGCATTCTGGGTGAACTTGTAGCTTCCTCCCACATCAGTTGCCATCAACAACTTATCTCCATTCTTCATACCACCATCGAATGGGTTGGGTTTATGGGTTTCTAAATCATCCTTGTGGCTAAGGATATTTCACAAAGTTCTCACTATTTTTGAATAGGAATCCCTCCATCCAAGGATTTTCATGCTCCTCTAATCTACAATAGTGATTACAAAGTGAAAGTTACTCTTGATCTTCTGCACTACAAGGATCGACAAACCTCATATATTTCTGGTAGGTCTCATGAGTGAGTTCATCTTTTGGAATATCAATATTAGGACCATATTTCCTAGTCTCATGCCTAGAACCATCATTGAGTCTGCTTGTACAACTACCTTGTTTATGAGAGGTGGGACAAGTAACTAAATGGATATGGCATCTTCCTTGTGCCTTGCAATGCATATTACACATCTCTGCCAAACTTGTTTCTCCCCACATATACTTGCACTCTTGAATGTCAATTTCTTCACACTCTGAAACAAATTTCACACTTCGAGAATTCCAATTCCAATATTTAATTTTCCTTAGCTTCTCTTAGCTTCGAGAATAATAAATTCTCTACTAACAGTGCCAACCACGTGAAGGTGGAAGCTTTTTTGGCACCACTAACCTACATAAACATGTTAGTAAACAATTAAATAGAATTTTAAAACCTACACAATTTAAAAATAAAATCATTAAAGTAAATATTCAAATTAAATTCATGTAGATGTACATATCTTGAATCTTAAGTGAACATACCTTTGACTTGAGAAAGTAAGCCACTTGGCAGGCTCAAGGGTAGTTTTGTGTATCTTCATTTGTACAAATTCAATCCAGTGAACCATCTGGGTCCGATCTAATTTTTAGGGTGTCAAGTATTGCTTCATGGTCAAACTCATGAACTTTCCACAAGACCTTATTGTGTGGTCTACCTCCATATTTAATCAATTGAACATTAGATGCAACAACTAGGTGAGAATAATGAAGAATATTTCTATGAGTTTCAAAGTCCTCAAACAACCACACATTGGAATTCTTTATTGGGTATCTTCTTAGCCATGTTCCGGTAATAACCATAGACCCTGTAGGATATTCTAGGCCTTCTCCATCTATGATTGGGGCTATCAATTTCTTTTTTTCCTCAACACAATGACACAAATAATAAGATGTTCCTTCTTTATTATATTCTTCTGCAACAACCGCAAAAACATGACCTACATCACATTGTACACAAAATCATTAGTTTCAATAATTGATTCATTTATAAGTTCCCTAACATGAGAAAAACTATAAATTTTTACAAAATAATGCAGATATATAATACCTGGTTGCACTAGATCTGATATATGGTCAAATTCAATTGTTGCTTCTCTCACTATGAGTTGTAGAGCTCGTGGAGGTTGATAGGTGTCAAGTGGATATAATTGTCTACAACACCATTCATCAACCCACTCTTTTGACTCACATTCATCCCAAAATGAATACGTACATGAAGAGAAAAAGCATGCCATTTTCCTTGTATAAATAGTCCATGAACCTGCATTTGAACTTCTAAAAGAGTGCAACTCACTAGATCCCGTTAGTGTACAACAATCTTCATATTTTGCAAAATTAGCTTCTTCTACCAACCAAAAAAACCTACGAACTGTATAATTACCCTCATTACCTAGACCCATTGTTGAGTTACACCATTCCACGATGGATTTTGCATCGATCAACTTGGCACCATCTTTGTACTTCAATTCTTCTCTTGTTAGGGCTCTTTTAACACATGCTCCTGCACCATCATGTTCTCCTTTTCCATGTTCTGACCTCAGTGAAATTCCAAAAATGTTGAACACTACTTTTCCTATGCATCCTACTCAACCAATAGAACATTCACACATTCTTGAATTGTGAAGTACAATTATCTGACCATATGATGTGTTTATCAAATATGATGTTTCTATTATTCAAATTGCCATAGAAGATCTCGAAACAACCTTGTACAAACTCTGATGAATGTCCATGATCATCACTAATATAGAAATGGTATTCCCTCAAAATATTTCTCTCTTCCTCTGTACTGTCGAGAGCATGAGTGAATACTATATGTACAAATATGGAAACCTGAATAGAGTAGTAGTATTGCGATTGCACTTCATTTTGTGGTTGTAGAGTATAGTTCTCTACAAAATCAAAAACTGAAACAATGGTACCAAGAGGAAATGTGTCCTTGCATAACCTGAATTTCTCATCTAACCATCGAGCTCTGTGTGTATGTCGTGCATACTCATACACTAGCTTCTCTTGAAATATAGTGATAAAATTTGATACACTTATTTCATTACTCACTAATTCACACCTCTTGGCTTCATTACCATCTTTTGAAGTGTATGTCACTGACTTGTATTTTCCAAAACTAACTAGTTCATTTCCGATTACATGTGTATTCTCTGTGTGTATACATCTTTGCAAACGTTGACAAACCACCACAACTATCACAAGTTCCTTCTAAACATGATTTGTTATAAAAAGATTGTCCTTCTTCTCTTGTACAAAAAAACACTTGAGATGAATTCTCTTGCTGATTTAGGTGGAACATTTATCATACACTCCTGCAAAATATTCTCAGTATGCAAATTAACACATATATGCGAAAAATATCATAATGCATAACAAATTCAATATGGATCCTACAACAACAAGTAGTCTGTGAGTGATTTATTTTAACATAAAAAGGTTTTGACATTTCAAAATACCTTTGACTAATTTGTATTTTGGGATGAGCCTCTTTAAACTTATTAAAAAATTGTGTTTGTGTCATATCCAAAAAATGTTTAGGATGTGCTTCACGGTTTCTAGAACCAATTCTTCTTTTTAAAACATCTTTTTGATTAGGTGAAACCCTTGTATTATTTTTCCAAAATTCTAAAAAAAATTATTTTAACTCATCAACTATGTCTTTGTCTTTTCATGGCAAGTCTACCAGAGAATGCCCATAATTCATTGTTATTTGTATCTTCAATTCTTTCACGATGCTCGAGAGCTTTGTATAGTGTTTTCCTGTTTATTTTTAGTGCACTACTTGTTTTTCTAATTAAACGAGATTTTTTTGTTGCTTTACTTACTATAGTCGATGTAATAACACGTCGAGTAACATTACTACCTTTGGTACGTGAGGTTGAACCTACTGATTGGTATGCATTCATTAGATTTTTTACAATAGATTTTTCACTATCAGTCTTAGATGTTCTTAGACCAAGGGTTTTCATTGTAGGTCTATAATTAATATTTTTCATCATTTCAACAAATAATTGACATCTACCTGTTTCATTTAAGTCATTAAAATATGTTTTCCATATCTGATTAGCTTTTCTTCTACAAGTGCATTGAAAAATCTTATTAGGCATTGGATTTAAAATATTTTCATCAATCTCAAGTAAAAGTTTGGGTGTTTTCCACAAAATTTTAATCGATGATTTCAATGGAATTGATTTTTGAATATCATCTAAACATTGTTCATTTTCTATATTTGTCGTTCATCTTCATAATTCAGTAAAGAGTGTGTGTTTTCAATAGGTTGGTCAATTGGTGTAACATCTATGTTTAAACTTGGAATTGCATCGTCATTCATTGAATATTCATCATTCATTGACTCAATTGGTGTTTGAAGATATGTTGCACCATCAATTTCATTTGGAAGAGATGACATACCTTCATCTTCATGTGTTGATTTCTTTTTTTCACGTATTTTTTGCATTCACTCCCTTTTTTCTTTTTTATTTCTTCTTTCTTGGCTTTGTTGGATGATATACGATTTTTGGCAACATCTTCAATCTCTGTTAAAGATGTGTTCAATTTTTTTTTCACACCCATTTTTTCATCTGGTCCCTTTGTTTTTGCAATTGCTTGAGTGATTTATTTTTTGGTTTCCTCCCCATAATTCTCAAAAATATCTTCACCACCAAAAAACAATTCAAAAAAATGTTAGTGACTATTAGGAATATAATAAACAGTCGAAACACAATTAAATATATCAAATAATGCTTAAATATTTCACAAAACAATCTCTATATCACATAAACTATACAAAATTGTTAACAAGAATCAAAATGTGCAGGAATTTGCAGAAAACCCATGACCAGTGGGACCAATATCAAATATTATTTTTGTCTTGTTGGGGTTGACTTTCAATTTTAAGCAATCCATAACGTGAGTGCATTATAACGTGCATGTTATAACGTGATCACATTTCATCTTGTTGGGGTTTGGAATACCCAATCCAAAGGCTTGGATTTGCCTTGGATTTCCAAACCAGAGGTTTGGACTGTGTTCTGCATGATTAAAATTGTGTTTAACAAAAAAACATCAAAATTTCACGTGTGCACCCCAATATCTCATGCATTAAAACATAATATTCAAAAATAAATTATACTACGATGTCAAGCTTGGTTTTACCTTGATGATGATATAATTCTTTATAAAATTCAATTAGTTTAAGGCTTTCATCCATAATTTCTTTTACTAGTGCCTTGTTTTCTTGCAAAAACCTATGCATACGTTTTGGTGCACAATTTATGATTTTTTCATCCAAATTTTTTAAAAAAAGTGGTTTTTTCTAAACTCCATTCTACATGCACTAAAAAAAACTAAAAAAATGACTTTTTTTCTCAAAGTTATGGGGGTGCACACACAAATATTTCATTTTCAAGATATGTGCACTTTGAAAATTAATAAAAAAAATTATATATTCATCCAAAAATTATGAAAAATTAGTGGGACCTCATACATGGTCTTAGCTAACTTTCTATTAAAGGGATTTGAAAAATAAATTATAGAACTCAAAAAATGGGGGGGGGGGGGGCACACACAATAGGTTCTTATCTTTTTTACACAAAAATAGACATACTTTGTGTGTGCACCACATTTGACCCTCTTAATCTCAACCATTTAAAAAAAAATAGTAGTTTAGAAACTAGATTCCTAGCTCTACGGTACTTATTCTTATCACTTTGTCAAATTTTGAGCATAGGCATGCCAAATTATTCGATGAAGTTCAGGTTTTGCTAATTTCAGGAAAAAGGTGTCCCTTTCAGAGACTGCGAAAGATCAAACGACCTGATGCAAGAAGAAAGAGAAGAAACGAATCTATCAAGTGAACTTGTGCCTTAAATTCATCAAACAGGTTACAAGCAGGGTCGAAAATGAAATAGTAGAGTCAGAGTGTGAGGTCGTGTGGTGTCAAAGAGGCTGGAGTAAGTAGAATAAGAAACGATGAAGGAGAATAGTCTTCGGGCTCAAAACAATTCATAACGAGTCCAAAAATCAACTAAGTATGGAGGAGACGACAGAGAGAGCCAAATGTTAGCATGACGCTTCTCCAAAGTTGAATCCAAAAAGGGGAGGCTCAAACGAGTGTCAGATCCCCACGTGTCTCAGGGCCTAAATGGAGGCTAAGTCAACAGAAGTCAAAAGGCAGACAGGGTGGGCCTCAAAAGAGACTAAGTCTAGAAGACTCAGCGGAGGGTGCCAAGTGTCGGCTCGACCCAATTCCAAGACGGGAGCCCAAAGCGGAGATTCAAACTTGCACTAGCCCTCCATGTAGCTAATGGTCAACAAAGGTCAAAAGGAGAGCGGGCCCAAAATTGGTTAATTCTCCAACCCAGCGGAAGCCTCCACATGTCTCATTGGCATGATTTCAAGAGGCAAAATCCTAGGCAGTTTTCAAATGAGCGCAAGATCACCGCGTGTCCCAACTTTTTTAAAGGGAAAGATTTGAGGTTTTAATAGTCAATGCATTGTGGCAGGCCGACGGAGAGTGCCAAGTGTCCAAATGGTGCTAGTTTGAAGAGTAAAATTGAGGGACAATTTTCAAACAAGCACCAAGATGTCGCATGTCCCCGGTCAAGAAATATGACCCCGCCGAGCAAAGGACTTAGCCAAAAAACATAGAAATTGAGCAGGCCAGCGGAGGAAGCCAAGTGTCAACACTGCACCAATCCAAAATAAAAATGTAGAGGCCACCCTCGGACATGCGCTAGCCCTCCACGTGTTCAGCTTAAAAAGGGAACCCGTTTTCAAACTATTTTCCTTCCTTTTTGTATGGACCCGATACAAACTTCGAAGGGGCATATCTTTCGACTCAGGGCTTGAAATATTACAAATCTGACACTATTGGAAAGATCTCAGCCTCATCTATGCCATGGAGATCTGAAAATTTAAATTTAGGGAGGTTTGGTGGGAGAAAAATGGAGAAAAGTCTTCCAGGACATTAACGTAGAATCTGATCTTTTTAACTACTAAAATATGATTCGATTTGATCCGCCGGAGAACCAGAAGTGACATATTGTGGGCAGGATTTACAGAAGGCATTGATATTCAGTGGTTGAGCTTTTAAAATGAGATTCAATGCGTATCTCAAGGTTGTTGGAGCAGGATTTTAATTCTTCCCTCTTCTCTCTCCCATTCTTCCTATATATTGTAATAGAGGGGCACATTCAAAGTGGTTGTTCATTTTTCCTCTCTGCCTCCCCCTCTTTTTCTTCCTCAGGGTTGAAAATGGAGTTTGAACCTCCTCCCCTGCTCTATAAATGGAATTTTTCCTCTTGCTCATGAATGATGTTCTGTGTAAACTTCTGAAGCAATAAAAATGTGTTTTGTGATGCATTTGTCCATCCTTTGCTCTTTTTGGTTGTTTCTTCTTGCCTCTCTTCATTGGAGGGTATCTGTGCATGTTTTGGATGTTCATTTACAGATCTAGGAGCTAAATTTTTTGGGTTTGAAATGTTTTCTGTGTGAATCTGATCCCTTTGGCCTGTGATGCAGTTGTTCATCCTCTCCATTGCTCACCTCCCTTTGTTTCATGGCAGTTTGGTTAGATGATCAACATTAGGATTAGTTAGGCTCTTTCATTTTCTCCTTGGAACATTAGAGTAGCTTGTGGAAAGTAGATTAGGAAGCAGGAACCAACCTACTCTAGAGAGTTTTCCCTTTTGCAAGGTCCCACACCTTGGGGAAAACTCAATGTTATGTGAATCACACCAAATGACTCTGCCTTAGAAAATCAGATCTGACGACTCATTTGGGGGTGCTGTGATTTTGCACTAACATTTTTGGCAATGGGACTGTTTTTCCATCTTTGGTCTCATGCCTAGTGGGAACTAGGTTTTGAAGCACCTTACCACTTAATCTTAGCAGGTTGATGTGTTCCTATTAAGGGTCAGCCTTTTGAGGCACATGCAAGCACATCTGGTGACTCCATCTGGTCAACAACCCCATCTCTGAGTTATAGACATTTTCCATCCATTTCCACTCATTTTCATTCATTTTCTTCTTCCATCTCTTTCATTTTCTCCCATTCCATGAAGTTGTGCAATCATGACTTCATTTCCTTCATGGAACTCACACCTATGGAATAGCAATGCATTTCACCTCCAATGCATTTTCCAACTCCTCCAAATCAGCATTATAATCAGATCCATGACCATTATGCTTACCCATATGAGCAATGATCAAAGTCAGTTTGGCCATGAAGCTTATCATGAGTAAGGGAATGCATATAATGACAACAATCAAAGGGAGGATGTTGTTTTTTTTGGAGAAGATTCAAAGAATGGAGGCTAGCATGGTGTAATCCATGGGCGTACCACAAATGAAGGCATTCAAGATTGGTTACAGGGCACCTTGTCCATGGGAAGGCCCTTTTCCAAGACATTACAACCCTCAAGAGAATCTTGAATTCATGGTTGAAGTGCCACCTCAGCTTACATAGTGGATTGAGGACATTGGAGCTTATGAGAAAAGTGCGAGACAACCTTGTCAATGGGTAAGTCCATGTTGCGAAGAAACCTAAGAAACCAATCAAGGAGAACAACAAGAGGAGGAGAACTATACAGTTTCAGAGGCTCCAAGTGTGGAGCAGGCTAGAGAAGAACCTTTAGTTCTTCCTTTCACTTCATCCCCTTCAAGATCTAATGTTGAAGAAGAGTTTGAGCTTTCAAACTTCATGTTTGAGGATGAAGGGAACCATGGTGAGTCAATTGTGGAATAGGAGGATACCATGAAAGAGGTAGAGTACCTGCAGTAGGACAATAAGGAGGCAGAGTATCTATCTGACTTGGAGGATTGTTTTGATGGAGAATATCCTGAAGAGATAACACCATTATTTTCCTCCATCAACCACCTTCCAAGCATATGAGCCAGTTGCCATGAAGGAGGAAACTCACGAACATCAACCTGCACTCCACTACACCTCTCTAAAACTAGGATTAGAAAGTATGAGTCACCCATGTTCTCCACAAGGAAAAGAAGAGGAACAACCAGCTCCAAGTCTAGTTAAAAAGGAGCATATGGAGGTGACCAAGAAAAATTCAGAGGCACTGAATCATGAGTCGGTTGCACAAGAAAATGCAGACCCCTCTCTCATTCAACCTCTCCAAAAATCTAACTTTTTGGAGGATCCTAAACTCACTAGCTTCATATTTGAAGAAGAGGCTTCATATGGTGATAATAATGAAGATTTTAAGATCACCATGCAAAATGGAGAGACTTTGCTACAGTAGGATGGTAAAGAGTTTGATTTCCTATTAGACTCAAAAGAATGTCTTCAACCATAAGAACCTGCTGCCATGGAAGAGAACGTGTAGGCACAATCTACAGTTTGCAACATGCCTCCTGAACCCAAGTTAGAAGAGTTTGATCTTCCAAAAGTCACAACTACTGCAGAAGAAGAGAAAAGGTAGGAAGAGGATGTCATCATCTCTCTCACACCATCCATCCAAGAACGTCCAAAATAAGACTCCATCTTTGGAGTTGAATTTTAGAGAAATGGGCACATCCAAAGGATCAGACCATGCCCATTCAGGTACTTGGCTTCATTGGAGCCAAGGGAGAAACCAAAACCAATCATGCTTACTTCAAGGCATGAGGATGAACATCAAAGTACCAAGGGTCACCATCAATACTTTTAGGAGTCCAATACAGGTCAGATTGAGGAGGTATTTTCCATTAATGTTGATACCTTGATGATTTGGGTGGAGGATAGGCTTATAGCAAGTTTTTCACTCATACAGGAAGCTATATTTAGTGTCAAACCATTTGCATGGCTGCCTCTCTCGATAAAAGGAAGATACTTCTCCCTGCCAATTGCAGGATTTATTTAGCATTCTTTCTCTCTAGTTAGTTTAGGAGTAGGAGTAGGAATAGAATTTGTTTCCAGCAGAAGAAGTGCTTATGAACACTTTGCATGTCTCATTTGAGGCATGTATGATTTGGTCTTTGTACATAAGTTTTGTATTTCTCCAAAGGTGCATAAGGCTAGGCTCTTCAGTATTTAAGGTAGAAATACTCATGGCTGTCTGTAATAGTTGCTAGTTCTAAAAGGAAACAAATGCAGAGCAACTAAAATCCATCTTTGAAATAGTCCATTTTGGGAACAGGCGAAAGCCCCAGAGTCAAAACAATTTTTTACTCTTAGAATCCTTATTTCAGGATTTCTTATGAAAATTGAGAGCATAGACAGCAGGACAAGCTCATGGTCTGACAAAACATAGAAAAGGCATGCAATCAAGCTCGCAGTGGCTCAGAGATTAGATCTTCAAAGCTGAGATTAGTTTCATGTTTATTAGGTAGAATCCATGCCCAATTGATGCTTCAAGGCCACTGGTTCATTCATCTAGCAGGTAGATGCCCCTGCGAGTCACCAAAACTGTTATCCATATTTTGCCCCCAGAAAAATTTTTGGATCAGCCACGACCCCAAACATAAAGAACATGAGAAATCATGTTAGAATCCTAAAAATAAGTTACATAGGGACTCTACAATGGAGTGGCGGAGCCTAGGAAAGATCAAACGACCCGATGCAAGAAGAAAGAGAAGAAACAACTCTATCAAGCGAACCTGTGACTTAAATTCATCAAACAGGTTACAGGAAGGGTCAGAAATGAAATAGTAAAGTTAGAGCATGAGGCTGAGCAATGTCAAAGATGCCAAAGAAATAAAAATAAGAAATGGTGAAGATGAATAGTCTTCAGGCTCAAAATAGTTCAGAACGAGTCCAAAAATTGACTAAGTATGGAGGAGACAACAGAGAGAGCCAAGTGTTAGCACGATGCTTCTCTAAAGTTGAATCCAAAAAGGGGAGGCTCGAATGAGCACCAAATCCCCATGCTTCCCAGGCCCCAAATGGAGGCAGATTCAATAGAAGTCAAAAGACAGACAGGGTGGGCCTCAAAAGAGACTAAGTATAGAAGATGGGCGGAGCGTGCCAAGTGTCAGCTCGACGCAATTCCAAGACAGGATCCCAAAGCAGAGATTCAAACTTGCGCTATCTCTCCATGTAGCTAATGGTCAACAAAGGTCAAAAGGAGAGCGGGCCCAAAATTTGTTAAGTCTCTAGCCCAGCGGAAGCCTCCACATGTCTCATTGGCGCAATTTCAAGAGGCAAATTCCTAGGCAGTTTTTCAAGATGAGCGCAGGATCACCGTGTGATCCCAACTTTTTTAAAGAGACAGATTCGAGGTTTTAATAGTCACGATGCATTACAGCAGGCCGATGGAGAGTGCCAAGTGTCCAAATGGTGCTAGTTTGAGAGCAAAATTGAGGGACTATTTTTAGACAAGCGCCAAGAAATATTTTTAGAAATATGACCCCGCCGAGCAAAGGACTTAACCAAAAAACATAGAAATTGAGTAGGCTGGTAGAGGAAGCCAAGTGTCAACACCACACCACTGCCAAAATAAAAATGCAGAGGCCACCCTCAGACATGCACCAGCCCTCCACGTGTCCAGCTTAAAAAGGGAACCCGTTTGCAAATTATTTTCCCGCCTTTTTGTACGAACCCGATACAAACTTCGAAGGGGCATATCTTTCGACTCATGGCTCCAAATATTGAAAATTTGACACCGTTGGAAAATATATCGGCCTTGTCTACGCCATGGAGATTCTGAAATTTTAAGTTTGGAGAGGTTATGTGGGAGAAAAATGGAGAAAATTCTTCCAGGCCATTAAAGCAGAATCTAATCTTTTCAACTACCAGATCTGATTCGATTTTATCTGCCAGAGAACCAGAAGCAACATATTGTGGGTAGATTTATAGAAGGCATTGATATTCGGTGATTGAGATTTTAAAATGAGATTCAATGTGTATCTCAGGGTTTTTGGAGCAAGATTCAAATTTTTCCCTCTTCTCTCTCCCATTCTTCCTATATATTGTAATAAAGGGGCACATTCAAGTGGTTGTTCGTTTTTCCTCTCTGCCTCCCCCTCTTTTTCTTCCTCAAGGTCAAAAATGGAGTTTGAACCTCCTCCCCTGCTCTATAAATGGCATTTTCCCTCTTTCTCATGAATGATGTTCTATGCAAACTTTTTGAAGCAATAAAAACGTGTTTTGTGATGCATTTGTCCATCCTTTGCTCTTTTTGGTTGTTTCTTCTTGCCTCTCTTCATTGCAGAGGTACTTGTGCATGTTTTGGATGTTTGTTTACAGATCTGGGGAGCTGCGTTTTTTGGGTTTGAAATATTTTTTTGTGTGAATATGATCCTTGGCCTGTGATACAATTGTTCATCCTCTCCATTGCTTACCTCCCTTCATTTCATGACAGTTTGGTTAGATGATCAGCACTTCCTTTTCTGGTGTATCACTGCTTAGTGTAGGCTCTTTCACCCTCTCTCTCTCTTTCCCATTGGAACGGTTAGATTAAGATTAGTTAGATTCTACTTGCACTAGAGTAGCTTGTAGCAGGTAGATTAGGAAGCAGGAACCAACCTTCTCTGGAGAGTTTTCCCTTTTACAAGGTCCCACACCTTGGGGAAAACTCAATGTTATGCGAATCACACCAAATGACTTTGCCTTAAAAAATAATATTTGACGACTCATTTGGGGGTGCTGTGATTTTGCACTAACACTTACCTTGTGTTATACACAATGGTGATGATCATGGTGACAATGTAAGTGATGAAAATATATACTAGAATAATGCGCCTTCAAACTATTAAGATTGTGGAAGAGTTGAAATTCTATTTTTATACAATTTTTAAGGTCTTTTTCTAATTTAAAATCTCAAACACTCTTAGAAAAATTAGAAACAAACATCTTGCATTGCATTGTAGAGTGAGATATTTTTTTTAGACCTTATTCATGCCAATGTATTTTTATTTAATCAAAAAAATCCCACATTGGTTGGATGGCTTGGTCTACACTAACATATAAACCCTTTGATATCATTATACTTATACCAATGGGGGTGACATCAAAATTAAAGTGGTGTTCCTCTTAATAACATATTGGTTAATTGGTTTCATGATGAGTATGTTTGCTTTCTCATCCTTCCCCTCCATCTTTTGTGGCTTCACAATATCAAGAAAACATGTCATTTAATTTCCTTGAAATACACGACTTACTAACCCATGTTGGATATACCTTTAATCCCAAATTGGCTGGTTGGTTTGTTCTACGATAGCATATAAACCTCAATATATCACGATCCTTATGATAATGGGGTGACACCATAATTAAAGTGGCCATGTTGAATGGTTATAAGATTAGTATTTTTTCTTTCTCAGCCTTCGCCTCTCCTCCTTTGGGGCTTCATAATACTGAAAAAATCCTATTCAATTACTTTTTAATACATGCCTTACCACCTCAAGTTGTATATTCATCTTTAGTGTATCTTAGGGTTATTTCTTTGACTTTATAAATCCTCATTCAATAAAAAATCCCATATTGGTTGATTGACACAATGGAAGTGGCCCTCCAATTATCATAATGGTTGATATGTTGTGGGAATAATATGTTTTATTTTTTGACCTTCCCTCTTCAATTTACTAAGATTGAACAGATCAAATGGATCAAACATGCACTGGTGTTAAAAAATAGTGTGAGATATGATTTTCATGAAGACAAATTTGAACAAAGAAACAATGTTGCAAGGATGAAAAATAAAGAGATAATTGCAATAACACAAGAATGGCTCCAACTCAATAAAATCAATCCATAAATTAGTTCGATAATCAAGTTGTACATATAGGAGGAGGGAAGTACAACTACCAGCTAGATCAGTGGTGAAGAACTCCCACTAACTGATATTGACAGTTAAGCTGACTCCACAAGACTAACAAGCTAACTCCACGTGACTAGCATGCTAAATCCACACAATTGGTAAGCTAACTACACACAACTGGTAAGCTAACTCCACACAACTAGTAGACTTAAGCAAAGCTAACTCAATAAGTGTATGGATAATCCATGTGTAGGAATAATAAAAAATAAACAAATAACTTGGATAAATAATATCCTACACTAAACCCCCCCTTAAGCATAGCTTAGGTGGGCAGAAAAAAAGTGGGTCCCAATAAAGAGACCAAGAAGAGAAGGTAGGACTAGAAATCCCCACTTAAAGTTACAGTTTCCTGAAGCCACCCCGTATCCTGTAAGATAGGGCCCATGTATGCCTCCACAAAGAAGAGAGAGAAGATAAACGTAGAATGTTGCATGGCAAATGTTGTAGTAGGTCCCTCTGTAACAAATAATGTCTCTTCATTTTAGAAGAAATAAATCCATAGCAATCAAACTAGTGAAGTGGAATGTAGGTAGAAATCATAATTTAGAAGTATAGGAAATGCTCAAATTTCTCCAAGAAAGTGCTCAAATGTGCTAAATTCAAATAAGGAAATCCATGCATAATTGTAGAAGATAGAATTGCAGAAGAATGAAATGAAGGAGGCAGAGTAAGGGGTTTATAAGTACCATTTTTTACATCCATAGAAGAAGGTGCAACTCCATAAGAGTTGTTAAAGAGAAGACATATTTCATCAATGGTTTCATCTAGATCCAAAATGTGGGACTCTATAATTAAGGACGTAATTTCTGGTAGAAATGTGTCCAAGTGAGGTGAGTCCATTAGACATATGCGATCCTACTGAAAAGGATCAAAGATGATCTCCAAAGTAGTAGAAGTGATTAATATCCCAGAAAGGGCACTCCCATCAATGGTGATGTATGAACCCTCTGAAGTAAAAATGTGTAAAGTATCTGCAAATGGAAGAGCATCTCCATGTATGCAACACAAGTAGGGTATGTGAACACACATATGAGGTCCGACAAATGTGGACTATTTGGTATTGTCATAGCTCCAAGATGACGAAATTTGGAAGGTTATAGGCTTGTTTGAAGTCCAAATTTTTCATTCAAAGACAAACCCAATCATTCAAAGCATAAATTTGATTAAGGAGGAAAACATCAGGTCATTTTGTAACTATATGACCTATTTCAGGTGTGTTTTAGTGGAAATCACACTGGTTAGAGTAAAAAAATAGGTTATTAGAACTAGTAGTGGGATGTTTGGACTAGGTTGGGGTTTGTATGAAGTATAAATGAAGTCGTCCCAACCAAGGAATACGTTGAAGGAGTTTAGGTGCATGATTAAACACTTGAATCAATGTTGTATAGGTGTGAATGCATTCTAGTAGTGTGCTATTACATTCCAGGATTTGTATAAATCATACAATGACCTTCAGGGGTTTGAAAATTTCTATGTGAGCCATCTAACACCTTCCAAGGTCTGAAAATACATGTAAGACGTTGTCACATGTGAAAATTCTCTCCACATGTATGTAATTGTGTGAATGGGCCTAGAAAAACAATCTCCAAGTGTGTATACCTCTACATGGGCCTAAAAATATCTATAGAAGCCTGTAAATAGGCTATCTAGTGAGAATCAAACCAAAAACAAGTAAATGCACACAACCAACACTAAAATAATTGCATACACTAATCTCAAATTGAATTTTTTTGTAGAAAACACTATAAAATCCTCAATACCAATGTCACTCTGATACCATATCAGAGAGTGAAGGGATCAACTAGATCAAAGCATACACTAGTGTAAAAAACATGAAATGTGATTTGCACAAAAACAAATCTGAACAAGCACATCATCATGCACGTATGAAAAACAAAGAGACAATTATAATTATAACACAAGAATGGCTCCAAATCAACACACTAAATCCCTATATTAGCTCAATAATCAAGATTTACTTATAGGAGGAGGGAAGTAAATATACCACCTAGATTAGTGGTGAAGAATTCCCACTAACTGATATTGGCAATTAAGATGACTCCACAAGCCTAGAAAGCTAACTCCACATGAATAACACACTAACTCCATACAACTGGTAAGCTAACTACACATAACTAGTACACCTAAGAGTGATAACTCAACAAGTGTAGGGATAATCCATCTATAAGAATAATCCACAATAAAAAAATAAAGGATAAATAATATAATATGATAACACTCCTTTATAACTTCATGATGCCCAAAAAAATATAGTGTTGTGGATTTATAGAGCGGGTTTCCTACAATATCTCAATGGGTACTGGTGAGAAAATGTAGGAACCTTTTCTAACCAGTGAGAAAATTTAGGATCCTTTTCCAATTAAGAAATCCCATACATTTGTAAATGTGTTGTGATAAGAAATTTACTTTCCATATTCTCCTTTGTAACTTCATGATACTAAAGAAAAAACTCTAACATTGTAGAGGGGTGCTTTATATAATTTATTAGTGGGTATTACTGAGAAACTATAAAAGCCTTTTCCAAGTAATTAGTACCATAATTTGGTAATTTTTTGTGCTAGTTTTTAGAAATTACATGTTTTTTTTTAATTATTAGCAAATAGTTTTTTGAAAGGGACTATACCCTTGAGAACAAAAGAGGGCCTAGAAGCCAGAATAGGAAAGAGAACCAGAACAAAAAGGATCAAAATCCAGATGGGTCAATGAAGCCCAAAGTAGCCAAAGAGCATCTACCACTACAAAATCAAAATAGAGCAAAAACTGCAGAAAAGCAACAAAACGACAGCAAAAAAACAACAATAATTACACAGAAGTGCAGCAAAAGCACCCCCAATTACTTCTTGGCGGCTTTGTCTATGCTGAATTTGATAGTTTGCCAAGATTTGAACATCCCCAAGGTCGTCATGTGGGCAAAGTTAGTAACATCCAGCTGAGCAATGGTCCTTTTGCATTCCTTATCAGTGCCCCAAAGGGTAGCCGGAACCCCGCTGAGATTGGAGACACTTCGGACATGTTGCTCAATGAACTCCTCAATAGCAATAAAATTGACCATGTTATAATCATGGCGAGTCTTGGCCTTCCCTAAACGGGAGTCTAAGGAGTTCAACTTCTTGTAAATATCTTCAATCTGGGTATTATCCATAGCCACCTCCTCCTCCTTCTTCCTCTTCCTCAATCTAGCTTTAGAAATTACATGTTATAAATAGGTGGTATAGATATTTAAAATCTCAAAACAATATTATTCATGGTGTCATGTGTAAAAATAAGTTCCTAGGCTAGTGGGGGAAACTTTAGACACCCATTCTTTAGTAACAACTCAAATTTTGTAACTGAAAAATATATGGACCCTATTTATAGGAAAGATTCATTTTATTCATGTACTTTATTGTTTCAGATTCATGGTAACTACTTAAAAGTAAATATATGAGACAAAGCCCCCCTTTTCAGGACAATTTCAAAGTAAAGATAGATCCCAAGCCCCCTTCTTGGGGCCACATCCTAATAATCCACATTCAACCGATATTTAAGTAGTGGTATGAATTATCTAACCAAACATATTGGTGGATAACTCTATGTGACACACTAACTAAATAAGAAGTAAAGTGGATTACATATGATTGTGGTTTCCACATGGCTATCAAAATTATCGGGTAAAAGAGAGTGTAACATGTGGCACTCATATTGAACATATTTTAGGTATGAGATATATTGGAAATTGCACTAGATATCCTTATGCAGGAGTCATTTATCTTTAAGTGCTACCAAACATTACCACTATTATTAAATATATACATAAGTTAGGCCCCTCGTTGAAATGGTTGTCCTGAGTAAAATTGTGTTGTTTCTAAGATGAATTAGGAAGAACAAAAACCCCTTAGTAAACCAAATAAGATTGATTTATTTGCTCCCAATATCAATAAATGTTAAATGGATTCAACATATTTGAATGTTTTCCTTTCAATTAAAAAATTATGCCAAATTACATTTGTTAGTTATCTTGATTACTTAGGGCTAGTTGTGGAGGTTTGAGGTTTGACACCTATTGTGTGCATTTTTAGATCTTTGGAACTTATTTTATGCCTTCAAAAAAAACATATGTTTATAGATAATGTATTTTTTTAAGGGAAATCAATCTTTATATATTATACAACATGTATAGAAGATGAAGGAAAACCAATAAAAAGTCTTTTAATTAAATAAAGACACCTTAAGACATTAAATCCACTCGAGATTATTACACACACATAGAATGTTCTAACTAAATCTTTCAAGAGCAATCCTAGATTAGTCAAAAGCATAGTTCTAAATCTTACAAGGTCTTTATTTACACCCTAAATAAAATCAAGAAGGATTTGATATGCATTCATTCATTATTTATTAATAGGTGTAAAAATGTTATAAGTAGAATATTCTTAATTAATTAATCCACATTAATCACACAACTCAAAATATGGCCATTAGTATAAATACGATGAAATAACAATCAGACAATTATTTAAAACACAAAGAGGGATAAATATTTAGCTGAATAGAGGAGTAAAAATGTGATATAGGAGTGTAGTTTGAATGTATAGATTGATGGAACATGGAAGTGCTTATTTAGAAATGTAACTCCAAAATTATCTTGTACGAAATCATATAGATTTTTTTGGTGTGTAGTATGGTTCGATCTAGGGTTGTACAGTCTTGGACTAATATATGGCAAAGTATTATAAATTTTGGTGCTTGTTAATGATTTAGAAATATGATTCATTGTCTATCGCTAGGGCTCACAACTATGCAACACCTTCTTGTGAACAATAGATGAAACCCTAGAATACCTTCACTAGCACTTCATGAACACGATTTGATAACAAAATGATAAATCAGGGTATGGGTGGAGGTGGACTGACCTTGGTGGTCAAACTCTGCTAAACTAATCTAAGCATTTCACTACATCCCCTCACAAGTAGGATAAAACTCTATGTAGGTCTATTTGTGCAGGTGCAATATTGTATGCAAAGTTAAGCCAACCCCCTATGTTTCCCTTATATCTCTTGACACAAAGTGTAGCATGTGTAACTATATATAGAATAGAGATGTACCCTACATGGTAGTGATATAACATGATGTGCTTCAAATGATAAATTGGTTTCATTTTGTCCCTTAAGACCTTTGAAAATGTTTTTGTTTGATTTTCTCTTGTTATGGCCTAGCTCTAAGGCCTTTAGAGGCTTTGCAATGGAGGAATTTAGACACTTGAACTTGATTTGAGTGTTTTAGACCTATGTGGAGACTATTCTAATAGACGTGTTGTTACTTTAGGGAGATTTAAGAGATCCTTGAGTCCCTTTGGAGTGTAATTTTGCAATAAATGCTTACGAGAATGCAAAGTGAGTTATTAAGTGAATTAGAATTTCTTCTACAAGCTTTCGTAGGTTAGATGTCACATTAAGGTCAACCTATAGGATAATAAAATACTCATTAAAGATATTCAATTTGAGAAAAGAGTCATTAGAGGGTGGGAGACAAGACCGTAAAGGTCATCCCATACCATATTAGAACATGATCCCACACTGTACGGTTTCAAACAAGAAATGCATTACGAAAGAGAAAGATTATGGGAAATACACTTGTGAGTAAAATACTACTTTTGATAAATAAAATTGAGTGATTGAATGAAAAAGCAATGCATATAGTTAAGCAAGTCATTTGAGAGAGAGAAAGATGTGTCATTTAGGCTTAAAATGTAAGCATAACTCGTTGTATAAAAACAAATTTAAACATGCCATTGCTAAATGATAAATTGTCATTTTTATATGTCTATAGTCTCAAAGTTCATATCGTCAAGTGTCAAAATGAAAAAAAGGGTTTCATTTTAAGTGCATATATTTGTATATTGCTAGATACATCTCAACATATGCACGAGGAAAACTATGCAGGTTTGAACTATCTTTGGAATATTGATATACGTATGTAACACATAGCCATCGTGGGGTGGTTGGGTCAATTCAACTAAATAATTGACAACCCTAGTGTATAAATTAAAAATTATTGTCTAAAGCTATCGACTAGTTCAAGAAGGCAAAAGTAGATGATGGAAAATTGGTAAACAAGATAACATTTAGAGAAATGGATGAAATGTGCCACTTCTCTACCAAAAATTCTTCTGGGTTTATGAATCTATTGTTCTATACTAGTATGGTTAGAATTGCATAACCTGCTTTTTTGCCACATGGATTTTAATTACTTCTCCCATATTGCCATCAACACTGACATTTTACTCATTAAATATTTGTCACTTCAAGAAATGAAAAGCTGACAACTTGACATCATTACTTGCTAGTAGTTGTATGGGGACACTCCTATTTGATGAGAATAAAGACAAATATATTCACACCTCCACAAATCTAAAGTTCATTGTTCAAATTTTTGCACTTGTTTGTTTGTCTAGTTTGAAAAAATATTTTTTTGACTAATGAAATATAAGTCCACCTCGTGAAGAATAAGAGCTCTAGCCAATAGAATTAGAAGATTTTCCTTGTACTGAAAAAATCATTTTTCATTATCACACTTTCATTAAAAGCCATCAAATCAAACACAACACGTTTTTTAATGGGTCATACAAATGCAAATATTTGTCATGGCAAAATATCACAAATATAGATGTTGATTGGTGTCATTGATCCAACATATAAAGATAAAGGTGTTGGTATGAGACTAGTTAATTACTTTGAAATTAATTTATTTATATGTTTATATTATAAAATTTTGACATGATAAATAGAATATTCCACAATAATACTTTCAAAGAATAATCTATTGTTTTCAAAACATTAAACTTTAGATTGATTAGGACATATGTAAATACTAACATAGTAATGTCCAAAAGGAACCATACTATAATAAGAAAAGTTTTAAGAAAAAAAGATAAAACATTAAACTTAAGAGACAAGTTGTTGAGATATCTCTCCTCAAAACTCATAGCTACAAAGTAGAATAATGGACCTGTTTGCGCCTTTAAAATTACAATTAAAAAAAGAGTTTAAAATTGAACAAAAAAAAAATTGCACTCACAATTCCTAAGAGATCAACTCTACGTTAAATCATTTTTCTTATGAAAAGAAGTGCATAACTTCCTCATAACAAATAAAATTTCAAAAAAAAATAACAAATTTCATTTAAAAAAACATTAAGTTCCTTTAAACAAGGAGTCACATAACACATTAAACACCTAAATACAAATTACTTCTTGAATTCTGATATATATATATAGTCATCACATCCATAAAACGTTTAATTTATTTGAGACATGGCCAAAACAATTTTAGAAATTTAAGTAGAGGAGGCTCATTCAAAATATTGTTCGGAGTTCAAAGAATGAGCATTGGGCAATCACTTCCACTCAAACCTGAAAATTGAAAATTGAAACTCTGTGTACTATTTTTTGTAATTTTAATTGTATATTACCGGTTAAAATTTTAGGTAACCATAGACAATAACAAGCTGAAATTTTAGAAAACCATATAATTTTTAAAATAATCATCTACAAAAATATATATAAAATATGCAAAAATATAAACTTATTTATAATTATATGAAGAAATCATTAAAAAAAATATCAAAAAATAGAAATTGACAATCACTTTGACAGACATTAATTTGAAAATGCCAGGCCTGCTTCCACTTCCATTTCCAAACAATTCACCTTTCATTCTCGTAACAAGTGCAATTTATAGCAGAGCCTGACAACATGGTTGGAAATTGGAATGAACATCTCGAGAATTCCATCGAGAATGTTGGGTTTTGTGGGGAACATTGTCCAGTTAAAGCGAACGCCATACACATTTGCCCATAAATGCTTTCGTTCCCATCGCCCACCGCCACCATGACAACACTAGTCAACCTTTCTATTCAAACGATTTGAGAATTTTGTTTTGCATTGCTAAAAATATAGATTTAAGAGCATACAATTATACTTGAATAGCCCAATACGCAAATGTGAGGAAGCTGGCATATCTGTCTTACTGAATGTCGTGGAAGCATGGAAAATGCTTGAAGCTTAACACTTAAATGTGAGGATGCTTGAAGTTCAACATCTAAATGTGGGTAAGGTGCTCAACCCACCAAATCTATCATATTATGTATATACCATGATGCATATCAATAGTTATTTATTGATTATGATGCCACTTAGTTGTTACCAATATTTAAATTTGAGTAAATTGTTGAATGTATTACATATATAAGTGGTTTTAGTATTTATTGTATATGGGTGATATTTATATAGGTGAAATATTTTTCGAGAGGTCGTCCAATTTGGATGTTTCATCCCTATGAGGGATGAATAGACCATATATACTCTTGAGAAATAAATTCATATGAAATATGGGTCAATATGTATTGACTCAAAACTAAACCATAAAATCCCAAAAAAAATATTACACGATAAACAATATATTTTTAGATCATAATGAATTAGATTCATTTTTTTTAAAGTATATTATTAAAAGAGAGGAAGCTAATTTATATGAAATATGGATCAATATAAACTAACTCAAAACTACATCATAAAATTCCAAATAATTATTGCATAGTAAACTATATATTTTAAAATCATAATAAACTAAATTCATTTTTTAAAACTTTTATCTTTTTGGTATATTGCTAAAAGGGAGGGCGTTTTTAATATGGGTATTTTTCAAATTTACAAGTGTTTAAGTAGACTCCTCTCCTCAATCATAAGGAATCTGTGGATAAGTTTCTAAAAAATAATTCTAAACATAAAAGTTACAAAGAAACCAGTTTTTTAAAAATTTATGATGAAAAATCAAATTTATTTTAAATGCATTGAAAATTTGAAATATAGACCTATATACTCCTAAATATAGCTAATTAACATGTTGCATGTTAATTTTGCCACCCAAAAAATTATAATAAAATATTTTGATAAATGAATTAATAAAACATTAGAGTGCCATTTCTTATTTCAAAAAAATCTAACATGTAATAAAATCTATTTCAAAGAAATAAGGATGTTATATTTAATTTTTTATTTAACAATGTCAACACTAAAGTCACATTTTTTATATATAATGCTTTATAAATAATAAAAAAGATACATTTAATTTTAAAAATACGATAAATATAGAAAATAAATATAATAAAATAATTATAAGTATGTAAAGTACTCAATAAAACTAAATGTAGAAATCTTTTAAATAAAAATTGATATAATTATTCCTTTATTCAAGAAATTTGTCAAAAAGTTTTGTCAAACATTTCACATACCATTTATCAAACATTTGTATGTTTTTTAATTTAAACAATTTTCCTTCAAGCATAATACTATAATGTCAAATAACTCATATAAAAAACATTACAACATAAATACAAAACATAAGGACTTTTTTTTTTAATTTAAAAAACACAACATCAAACATTTTTTTGGCGTTACATCTCAACAAAAGAAACAAGACAATTTCTGAAACAAACTGACCAAATTTATGACCAGTTTACTAAAGAATTTGATTGTATATTCTACACAACAGAAACATTAAAACAAAGGCAAACAAAATTTGCTTTTGGGTGAAGGCCTGGATTATTTTAAAACACAGACACAGTCAAAGGCAGCTGTGCTTTAATCTTAGCAATAATGCTGTGCTTCAATTTTTTCAACACAATATAAGTACAATACTTCCATTCCACAAGCCTAACCACAACTTTCTTCAGGGATTTCTTTTTCTTCTTCGTCTTTTTCTTGGATTCTTCATTATTATGAGTAAGAGGATAACTCCTCAGATAATATATCCTTCTCCTTCTCCGCCTCCTGCAATTCAAAAGGCAGGCCTCTGTACTGAGACCTTCTTCATCTCCCTCGTTTAACAGAAATTCATCAACCACAGAAGAAAAATCAGCTAAGCCCTGTTGTCTCATAATGCCCATTACAGAAAACTCTCTACAAAATTTTCATTCAAGGGACTATTTATTTTTTATTTGTAGTGGATGTATTTTAAATTGGGTAGTCGGTTGGCTATTTAGTTTTGTGAACAGGGCAATTAGGACTGTATTTAATCTTCTTCAAATTTAACCCGCCGTCTACGCAGTCGGCCATGGTTATCATGTTTTTTAATTTATGAGTTTTCGTTGGTTTTAACGGTTTATGTAACGGATTGATGGATAAGGTGGGCCAAAATTTCGACACGCGACGACATAATCGTTATAGACTTAAACAGACACGAGAAGCCTTGTCTTCCACTAGAAAGAAGTTATTTGAAGAGCTAGTAATTAATATTGACTTTGTTTTATTCTGAATATTTATGTGGTCAAACTTTTCCCTTTACTTACTAATAAATTTGAAGGGCTAGTCCCAATTACATTTTGAAGGGTAAATATTGGATCAATCTTTCAACAACGAAAAGTAGTATAATCATTTTACATTTTATATGAAAAGAGTAAATCAATCACTTATGTTATAAAAATTGGATATTTAAAAGAAAAAAGATATTAAATTTTTAAAACGAGTGATTATACGAATTAAAAATGTCAATCAATCATGTCTAATAAGAGTATCTCCATTTAAAATTTAATAAATTCTATTTCATAAAATAATGTAATGAATAATATATATTGTGAGCTCGAATTAAAAAATTAAAATTAAATTCTCTAATCGACATTGAAATTACAAAGTAACAAACTAAAATTTTAACACATATAATTGTTTTTTTATCTTTCTTCGGACAACCTATAGAAGCCATTTTCTCACACGACACTTGTCACCTATTCTAATGAAATAATTATAAATAAATATTGAATAGTGTTTTCACATGAATTTACATATATGTGTATTCATAAGCAATAAAACAAAAATATTTCATCATTTGAACCTGTAGGTTCACATGAAACTAAAAGCGAATCAATTATTTAATAACATTTTTGTTTGAAACTAAATCTTGGTATGAATGAATTCAACCAAAAAAAACATCGAAATTCTTAATGGGTGTTCTTGCCCAAACTAGATAGAAATGACTTCAAACATAAAATCATAAAAATCCCAACTGGGTATGAAAGAATTCAAACATAGAATTGAAAAAGGCCATGTAATTAGGTGTAAATGAGCTCAAATAAAGAATCATACAAAAAATCTCAAGTGGGTATCAATGAATTTGAACACAAATTAACTGGATATGAATTCCTTCCATACAAAGCATTAAAAACCTCACTTGAATATACCTGAATTCGGGGATTGTTGTCTGTTATGGGCCGTCAATCAATCTAAGATTTCCAATTCGGTAATTCGGGTAGAAGAAATAAGTGAATTAACTAATGTGGGAGGCAAGCCATCATCACATACGGAAGTGACTACCCTCCACTCAATTTGCACCAATGTATAGTGCATCTCCCATAAAAGCATGCATGATGACCATAGTTTAGGATGAAGTGGCAGGGAAAGGAGGGGTGGTGTCAGTTCCGAAAATCGTCTTATCAATGCCGGAGCTCCCTCAAAATCTGGCGCAATATTCTATATCACCGCCAGCAGCTACTTGCATTAACTTCGTTTGGGGAGGCGAGTTTACCCACCTAAATTGGTTCATCTAGTTGCCCATCCAAGAACTAGCTTATATCTTGTCGCTTTACTTTAGAATGCTCTGTGAGCCAAGTAAAATATAAGCCACAGTCCACTGTAAAAGCTAGCACACACCTAGCCCGCCTCCTATGCATTATCGATGATGCTCAGAGTTTTATATGTGGAGGCAATAAACTACAAAGTGCTAAAGTCGGATTCAATATTAATCCAAGCGAATTAACCAGTTAACAAATGAAGCTCCTTCACAATTTATGCCCACACAAGTAATTTCATAAGTTTAATTAGATTACACTAAAAATTTGTAAGAGAAAGAAATATTTCGATTTTAATTTACTCTTTCAAAATCCCATAATTAAAGGGAAATTGTCTGTATAATAAACATGTTAATTGCAAAAAAAATTGTATAAAATTATTAATAAACATGTTGATTAGAAATAAATAGTGTATATTGTGTGGAAACTTTTATTGTTTTAGTACATTTTTACAAAACACATTTTGGTTTTAATGTGTTGAAAAACACAATGTTGAAAAAAATGGATTCGTAATTTTTAAAAATAATATTTATATGTTGTACTAAAAAATAAAAAAATACAACTATTGTGTAATTAATTTATTATTTTGAAATTCTTCAATTACAGTGAAAAATATATTTTTAATTTACTTAGTTCCAATTAAATGACTTAAAACATTGTAAAAAATGTGAATGGTGTCTCATTAACTTACAACCTATGTGACAATTTGTGATTGACCATTAAAAACTATTACTAATTTAAATTGAACTCCTCTTTATGCCATTTTATTGGTTCTTAGCCTAGTCATAGATACATTTTCCGTATATAGAAGAAAACTCCTATTTCCATTGACTAACAACTAAATGTCTATACGAGAAGATCAATTTCATATTGACTCATCAATGATAAATAAGATTTGACACACAATTTCCATATGTTAATCACTAAACATTAATTACCATTCACATTTGAAGAATTAAATTCACACAAACTAATGTGCTCGTAGAAAAACATTAGTCGCTTAACAATTACATTTAGGGTTGGTCGAAAAGAGTTTAGGTTGTCATCAAGTTCTTGTTTTACATGTTTCTTACCCACACCAGGGGTCTAATACATCCTTTGTGCCCATGGGATAGTATTCGTGGAACATATTATATATCAAAAATTTGTTCTTACATGGTTGTTCAAACACCATAATCTAGGATGCCTAAAATGGGTTATGAAACATATAGTTCCAACACCTAAGTTATTACTCCAAATTTATGCAAATCAAAATCATTAAATTTTTTGATGAAATTAAATTTAAATAAATTACAAGATCCATGTATATTATGGTAAAGGAATGAACCCTCAAATAAAGGAATGCACCTTCATGTAAAGGAAGGAAACTGATAGCAATTTTGAGGATAAAAAAATATTTGTTGTGGGATGTGACAAGATGTTAATTACAATAAATTGTTTGATAGAGGATAGAGTATATAATATTATAGAATGTATAAGTATGGGAAGTAAAATAGTATATTCATTCAGTATAGATAAAAAAGTTAAAGGTATAAAAATCCTGCAATAAATGATAGAAGAAGCGGAAACAAAGAGTAGTTGATACATATTGAAAACATGGAAACAAATAGTTTCCACTTGATATTTGATACATATACGCATGTCATAGAGAACTATGGTCTTGACCCCTTTTTCCAATGACTACATTTTCAATTTTATTATCTTATATGTGTCATTTAATCTTCTAAGGGGAATTCTTGAACTGACATTTTACCTATGGAATCCTACATAAGCTAGTCAATATCTCTTCATAACTCACCTAGAAATTTCTATGTGATGTATTGTAAATATCTTGAAAATATACTCTTGCAATATGACTCTTACATTCTATCATAAGATGTAGTAAAATATATGTTGAAATTGTGTATCTATCCCTAAAGCTATATTAGAGACCTTTAAAAACCCATATTTTTATAGACATTCTGGATGTTTGCATCAACTTAGGAAAATAAAATATATTTGGGAAAACAAAATCCAATGGTTTCACCCTCCGTTGGATGATTCCATATAGATCAAAGATCTATGAATCATTTTTAATTGTAAATGTAAGTAGAATTGAACCTCTTAATAGATCTCGAGAAAAGGGAAAAGGATGAACATTCTTAGATGGGTCCTTTATATACCTAAAAGGTGAGTGCATAATCCAATATAGGGGATTCCCTTTCTCGATCCATATATGAAATGTTTAGAAATAAGAACTCCCAATTTGAATCTTATGTCATACTATAGTTTAAGGAAAAATTCTATTTTTTGAAGTTTCGTAATTCTAATTGCATGTATCTAAAACTAGATCCCAATGCTCACAGATATATGTTATATTATACACTAGGGTTTACACATGAATTTATGTTATTTATCTATGGATTTCATTATAGATTTCAAATCCATTCTCACTTTTAGAATTTACTAATAAATTTCAACAACCATGCAATAATGTCCTCATATTCGGGCTTCTAAAAGCATATCCAGATGTTTGTTTTAACGGGCTCCAAATTCATGTGAGTGTAAATTACTTATGATAACAAAAAAATTAGTGATTAAATATTATACAACCATGTAATTAATGTTTGGTGATCAACATGAGGAAATCACAGTGTGTTATTCATCTTGATGAAAAACACATTGTGTTTTTCAACATCCTAAAAAATGAAGTGTGTTTTTTAGCACAGTTGAAAAACACGACGATTTTCCACACAATTTCATTTACGAAATTGAATTTTATGAAGTCACACTAGTATGAAATTAATATTTGAATTCATATTTTTTAATAATAACCTTAATAATAAATGTCTTCAACACAGTGTTCGACAATCTCTATTTTTTCCCATCTACATCTAGATATATAGTTATAACATTTATATTTGGATTAAACAAATGTTATCACCAATCATGATACAAGTGACCACATATCATACTAAATTCATAGTTATATTTTTTAGGGGAAAATGTTTTCCCTCAATTTTAGTGAAAAATAAAGGATTAAATTTATTGTCCACTATTTACCCTTTGTATTTTATGTATGCTATAAAATTATTATATAGGATAATAATTAATTACATCAGTTAATATGGAAAACACATTCCACTATCCATAATGTTTTTATCATTAAGATGGAAAACACACTCTATTTTTTTTTCAACATGCTAAAAAACATGTTGTGTTTTTCAGCATGTTGAAAAACATGATGGTTTTCCACATGTTTAGGGTGGCCTATTTGAGTGTTGGGTATTATTTTTCCTTTGTTTCCATCGATCGAGCCCTAATACACCTAATGTGACTATTGAACATGTATTAGGGATAAATTTAGAATCATTTATACCAATTGAACCCTAGTACATTTTAAATTAATATTAGGTGTTGTATTATAGTTTAGGGTGTTGTAATTGTGCTATTTAAGATTATTTAATTTAGGCCATGACAAGTTTGGGTGTTTAGGGTATCGTATGATTGTTTAGGATGACACATTAATATTTTGGGCATTGTAATTGTGTTTTGTAAAGTTACCCATTAGTTTGTAAGGTCTCATTATAGTTTTTAGGGTTTCATAACAAGTTTATGGTTGTTTTATTAATGTTCAAAGTATCTCGATTGTCAATTATGTTTTTTAGGTTGACCAATTAGTGTTAAGATTTTTGTATCAATGTATGAATGTTTAGGGTGGTATATTAGTGTTTAATATGAGTGCTTATGATATAAAATTATTCTATAATGTGTCCTAATTATATTATTTACGGTGATCCCTTAATGTTTATAGTCTTCTAATAGTGTATAGTGTATCATATTAGTGTTTATCATGTCTTATAATTTTTTTAGGGTAAAACATTAGTGTTATTTTGTATCTAAATTATGTTATTTAGAGTAACCCATTAGTTTATAAGGTTTTGCGTTAAGTTTTGAGTGTTTAGGATGTCATATGAGTGTTTATGGTGTCATATTAGTGTTTAAGATGTTGTATGATTTGATAGGGTATTACAGTGATGATAGGGTATTATAGTGATGATTATCATTTTGTATGAGACCACGTGTTTCATTAGTGTTTAGGTTATCCACATTATGAAATAGAGGATGAATCATTAGTGCATAGAGTATCATGACATTATTTAGGGTATTGTATCAATGTTTAGGGTGTTAAATTAATTTTTAGTGTATTTCAATTATTTTATGTGGGGTGACTAATTAGTGTTCAAGGTGTCGTATAAGTGTTTAAAGTGTCAAAAATTAATTTAATGTGGGTGAATTGTTATTGTTTATGGTGATAGAATTAGAATAATTTTAGCTAATAATATGTTTTCATTCATCATTAGAATTAGAATAAATTTAGCTAATACTTGTAGAGATGTTATGTTAATGGTATAAATGATTTTTAAATTTATTGTTCATTTTATATAAACAATCATGGAAAAAAATTTGAATGTTTTTTTATGTGGAAGGAATGCAAATAAAATCTACAATATTATCTAAATGAAGTTAGTGATCATCTAATCTTTCCAAGAATAATTAGGAATTACACCAGTATGTTAATAATTGAGGTCAATGAAAAATATCTATTACCTAATACTGTGAAAATAGGAACAAATTTATGTTCTTGATATACACATGGATGGCCTAAGAAACCACTTGTGGAAAGTTTTTACATAGTTTCTTAGGCATGAGTGGAGGATGGAATAATATAATGGTCTAGAAAGATGGCACAAAATAACCTAATAGGCCATATTCTATGGTTAGTAAATTTAAGTAAGTTACATCAGCTCAACATGTGATGTCAATATATTCTGCTCCACATGTCTTGAACTCTATAGTGTCATGTGACATGCGCAAGTGAAATCACTTAAAATTATTGTGTTCTAAATACCTGTAAAACACTAGGATTGATATTGCAAAAAATAACTATTGACACTGGGAACATTGAACAACAAGGAATTTCTTTCTCAAATATCTCGAAAGTACAGTACCTCAACAATATGTGTATCAAACCCCATTTCTTCTTCAAATGATTGTAAGAAATGGAGTATGGGGCTTATATTGAATTCTAATAGAATGTGGGAGGGTAATGGTTTTAAATATATTCTAGATCTGATTTGGAACATTGTGCACGTGATAGGTATGGCTAGGAATAGGTATGAATTTTGAATTTTTAGGGTTTCTACATGAATTTATAACATGTTTAGGGTATCGTAATAGTGTTTAGGGTGTCATATCAATGTTTAGGATGTTGCATTAGTGAATAATGTGTCCCAAATGTATTATTGGTGGTGAAACATTAGTGTTTTATGTCATATCAATATTTCAATGTTTAGGGTATCAGGTTAGTTTTTAAGATATCGTTTGATTTTTTACGGTGTCATATTAGTGTTATTTTTTCCTGATTATGTTATTTAGGATAAACCCTAAATTCTAAACCCTCAACCTTAAGTCATAAACCCTAAAGCTTGAACCCTAAACCCTAAACCCTAAACCCTAACCCTGTGAACCCTAAGCCCTAAACCTTATACCCTAAACCCTGAACCTTGAGGCCTAAGCCCTAAACCCCAAACCCTAAACCCTAAGCCCAAAACCCAAACCTTGAACCTTAAACTTTAGAAAATTATTGTATTTTTCATTATTATTATTATTAATTAATATATTTGAAACTGTAAGAAAAGGTGGAAATTTGATGTCATATCTATTACCTAATACTTTGTAAATAGGAACAAATCTATGTTCTTGATATACACATGGATAATTATAACATGACACTTTATCTTAAGTACAAATATATCGAACAATTGTTTGGAAGCATATTTTCAAAATGAATGACGTGGTCAAATATTTTGTTTAGTATATAGACACTAAATAATAGTGTGAACTAGTTTATTATTATGGTATTATTGTATTCACGTATTTGTTAATAAATGATAGAGGATTCGGTAATTTCTACAATTTGTGTTTATTAATCATATGGTATGAGACTAGTTAATTATGTTGATATTATGTTGGTATTGGTTAAATATGCATGTGATCTTCGAGTTGTTAGTTGTGATTTCATTTCTCTTAGATGTGTTAAATTAAATACATTAGGAAAAGTTTGATTTCCTAGATGCATTATAGTTGTAAATATTGTGAATGTGTAGATCATTTGTATATATAATTTTTTATTAGTTGTTAAATATTGGTAATTATAATGTTTTGAATGTTTGATGTAAGTTGAAGCTATAAAAATTATGTGATATCATACTCTCACTCTCAATTTGGCATATGGGGGCAAGTGCCTCTGCAAAGACAAGAATCAATGTGTTGAAGGGGCTTGTCCCTTAGGATGCCACATCGATACACCCAACTATCATTGCGTGATGAAGGGGCTTTACCCTTAGGATTCCACATCGATAGTTGGGTGGTATACTATGCTGAGAAAAGGTTTTTAAAGTCACCCGCCGAACCTCCACTCAGAAATACACCCTCCCATAATATCGCAACTGTCCCTTTTGTAATGGATGTTTGTGATATTATGGGAGGGTGCATTTTGAGTGAAGGATAGCCATTGGCATTTATTGATACTTGAATTTTTCATGGATATTAGCTTTCTGATGTTGTGATTATTTTATCATATTGGATGACGTATATTAGATTTTTCATGTATCGTACTAACATTAATTGTATATTTCTGTTGTGTACTAGTTACTCTTTTGTGTAGTGAATATGAATACCAGGAGCCTAATTTCTCTCGATCTTATTTGTAAAATGAAGACATACAAAAATAGGAGCTTCCACATAAACTGAAGATGAAGGGTGTTCACATAAAAAGTTTGAAAACTACAAGAGTTCCTAAAAATAGTCCTCAATTTATTAACAATTTATAAATTATATGTATATTATAGATAGTTCAATATGCAAATGAATACTAGTTGTTCAGAATGTATAAAAAATAATTTTTATTATGATTCAAAATTTTAGCACCATTTCTAAAATTCAAATAAAAGTGTG
This sequence comes from Taxus chinensis, assembly GCA_019776745.2. Lineage (NCBI taxonomy): Eukaryota > Viridiplantae > Streptophyta > Pinopsida > Cupressales > Taxaceae > Taxus > Taxus chinensis. The sequence goes on along the minus strand of CM034149.1, from coordinate 854,105,030 downwards.
AAATTTTTGAAATATCTATATTCCTCAATTTTAGTTTGTAAGTTCATTTTTTTCAAAAAGAAGGGTATATGGGTGTTGCAAAGATTATTATGTTATTGTTGTTTAATTATTGTGTTTTGGCATGCATAAAAGTGTGTGTGTGTTGTGTGTGTGTGTGTGTGTGTGTGTGTGTGTGTGTGTGTGTGTGTGTGTGTGTGTGTGTGTGTGTGTGTGTGTGTGTGTGTGTGTGTGTGTGTGTGTGTGTGTATTAAAGATGTTATTAATATTTTAATATTTAATTTTTTTTATTTGTAACTTTTGTTTTAAATAAACATGTTCTTGTTTTGACAGTTTTTATTGTTTTTAGCTAAATGTAATAATTTCTAATTTCTATACATCATTTTTGAACAATATTATTTAATAAATAAAATAAGCACCATAAAATATATTATTATACGATGTGAATATTTATAAGGTTAATTATAATATTTTCTATGGAAGTTTCTCTCAACATTGAATAAGTGTATTTGAAATAATATTAATTTTGTAACAATCTTTGTCACATTATATTTATTATGTCACATTCTTTGTCACATTATAGATGACCACATTGTGATATAAATTGTTGTTTTCTTTGCATTTCAATACTGTCTTTTATACATGTGGCTTTTGAATTAGACAAAAAATCAAATGATTCCAATGTTTTAAGATGGCATTCATGTTGATGATGATCAATCAAAAATCAAAATTTATTTTGAAAAGTATGAAATAATTGTTTCATTAACGATGCAAAACTGCATGTAATAATTTTTAGGATGGGAAGGAGGCCCAAATGGTAGAGCATGATTGATCTTCATGTCCAAGAGATTACAGAAGGAAAAGATTCAGTTTTTTGTATGATGACCTAGAATGGACACCAATAGGGGATGAGCCGAACATCGACATTTGTGCCGTCCATACCGCTCACAAGACTACATGCATTTCTAAAGGGGGAAGGTTCTAACGAGAATTTTGAGACTACCTTCACCCACACAAATCACAAGTCAACAAATATAGAAAATTCTAAACCACATACAACCAAGTCATATACTAGGTTTGAAACCTTTGCTAACAAATTCTTTTTTGTACGTTCTTTTCATAAACATTTGTATAGCATTTGATGTTACCATTTTTAATGTAGCTATTGGTGTTCGTATGGTCCAGATGACAATAGAAATAAGCCAGTAACAAGTGAAAAAGTGAGTAGGTGTATAGTTAAAATGGGTTTCCAATGTCATTTCAATGTGAAGGCTTTTTTATGGGAGACCGACAGTGGCCATAATATTATACAACAATCCATTTCATTGTTATGTAAATGGTGAGTGTTGTCATGGGAGGAATGAAAATACCATTAATGATCCTTGTCTGAATGTTTCCCCATACTTATCAAATGAATGCAAAACTTATATCGAGAGTCTTTTGTTGATGGGAGTCATAGTGGAAATGGTGTACGATAAATATATAGAGGATCCATCCAATGTGGGTATATCGAGAAAGAGGGATGAATACATGACAAGAAAGGATGTGGTGAACACATGGAAAAGAGTTCACTACAGAAGGTCTCAAAAGCACGCCAATGATTCCATGAGCGTGAACTTATGGCATGCAGAGGAAAGAGACATTTTTTTCTACTATCAACACCCAAATGGAACCACCATTCCATTCATTATGGGGTTGCAAACACCATGGATGTGTGAGATAATGGTTCAACATTCGTACAATTCCATAATCTCCATGGACTCGACATTTGCTATGAAAAAATATGGCGTAAGTAATTGGAATGAATTTTGAAATGATGTGTAATTTATGTATCATTAATAATGTTCCCTTTCTGTTATATTAAACCCCATGTTACCATTTGATGTCATATTCCTTGCAGTACCAATTATACACATTACTTGTTTTCGACGAGCAAGAGGTTGGGGTTCCTGTAGCATGGGCCATTTCTTTGAGGAATAAAATTGAAGACATTTACGGGTGGTTGGCGGAAGTCCAGAAATGAGGAAAACACCTTCGTGTCGATTGGCAGATCAATGCATTCATTACGGATGATGCATTGGCTGAAATCCAAGCCATCAGGTGTTTTTGGTTTTCGTGTACTACCATATGGCATGTGTGCATTGGTTGAAAAATGTGCACATGTATTGTAGCAAGGAGTCTAGGTGAAATATTTTTGAGAGACTAGGTACCATCATGTATGGTTCTGAAATGCATCACGAGCACACATTTCGAATCATTCAAGACTTCTTTAATGAATTCAAAGAGGAAACTAAGTTCCTCGAGTACTTCAGGAATACATGGTGTGAGAGCAAAGAACGTGTTGGTGAGTATGATCCTTTGTGTGTTTCCTTATTAATTACCATCAATTATAATTCTTGGTTTATAGTGTCACTGATTTTCAATCCGTGTCACTTGATAGTTATGTGGGCAAAAAATTTTAGAAACTTCTCCCATGCAAATCAAGAAACAAATGCATCCATCGAGTCCTACCATTGTTTTTTGAAGACTAGATACTTGTATGACAGACAAAAAAATGTACTCGTCAAATGGACTTTTTGGTCTACACACTTGTGTACAAGGTGGAGCCATTTTACAAACACAAGAGGAAGTTGTAAAAATCTGAGCTTCTTTACCAATTTCAAAAAAGAAAGACAACTATTGACAGTGGTTGAGAGAGAAAAGAGTATTCCTGATACATATTTCCTTGCAATTACACCTGATTGCAATCAATTGTGGGTGAGGAGCCAAACAACTAGAAGCACATGGTATTTGGTAAGGCAATGCAGAGCCTTGGACGTATGCGAATGTGCTTGGGCTATCCGAGGAAACATATGTAAGAACGTGTTGAAGGCATTAGATTTTTACAAGCAATATGTGTCGATGTCATCATATCAAGCACCATAAGTGATAGGTAATTCAATGCCATCATATGTTACCGATGTAGATTGCTAAGCATAAGTCGTAACGAAATAAGCATCGTGTTGAAATTATTTTCATTTCACGTACACGAGCCAATACTTATGCGGAGACAAGTAGGGTAAATGAAGATACATTCCGTGATGGCCCCTCCTCACCGTATCCAGTAGGAAAAGTGGAAGGTAATTCAATGTCATCGTATGTGGCAAGTAGTGATATAGATTGCTAAGCATAAGTTGTAACAAAAAAAATCATCCTGTTGAAATTGTTTTCCTTTCACGTGCAGGAGCTAGTACTTATGCTGAGACAAGCACGATAAATGAAGACACATTCTGAGATGGTCCCTCCTCATCATATCTAGCAGTAGAAGTGGAAGGTAATTCAATGTCATCGTATGTGGTAAGTAGTGATATATATTGTTAAGCATAAGTTGTAATGAAAAAATCATCGTGTTGAAATTGTTTTCATTTCTCGTGCAGCAGCCAGTACATATGCAGAGAAAAGCATGGTAAATGATGGCATGTTATGGGATGGCCCCTCCTCGCCACCTCAACATTCACTGACAGTTGATGGTTAGTTGTTAATGCCTTCAATCAATTAATTGATGCCAATGATAATGTTCATCACACATATTTATGATTAGGTGACATTGTGTATTCATGTGTACAATGATATTGAAAAAGCTAGTGTATAAATAAATAACTTTCTATAATGTCTTATACATCACAAATCACTCCTAAAACAGTTGGGGTTGGTGGTTTGATGATAGAAAGCGATTCAAATTTTATGGAACACTTATCCAAAGAATTCTTGAAGTTAGTCTTGGATACATGACTGAGTACAAATGAATAGAAAAAAAAAATTCTTTGAATGTGTTCAAAGGTTTAGGAGAGACCTAGAAGCATCAAATATGTTGGATGTTGCTTTCAAAGGAGATGTCAATGAGACATCCACCACCTGCATGCATCCATGGTTTAATGCGAGTAAAAAATGCCACCGCAATGTGACTAAGAGGTCAGTCATTATAGAAGATTTGAACAATCACACTGAAGACTACAAATGCTTCCAATTTCCCAATGGAAATCATGAAAAGAGGAGAGAAACCACACAAATGGAACCTACAAGTTAAAACATTGAATTATTGGTGTGATTGTGAATTCTCAAGAAATTTTAATTGTGGAGGTGAAGACTAACATATTGATCATTTATTTTGTAGGTGGTTCAAATGCAGATGAAACATATCCCTGTCGCCACTTATCTTTCAACAATTTAGCATCTATGCAAGGTGTGTATTGAATGTCCTTAATTTCAATACATTTATTTACTGTATGTAAGGTAAAAATCCTTTGATATCTTGTCTAATATTTAATGCATTGTGTTGCAGATGCAATGGATATGCAGAGAGATGTATCTTATGGAATGAGCAAGTTGAGCTTTGGAAAGTAAATGTATGACATGTTAAATATGAAAGGAACGATAAGAAGATTGTTCCAAGCATGTGATCTCAGATGATAATAGCACACCACATTACATTTGCAAATTAGAAGAGCTAAAATACCTTATATGGAAATCCATCATAATCCATAACAATACATTACAATATTGATTTGAATTACTCAATAAGAAAGTGTACATATATGAGGAGGGAAGTGCAACTTACCTAAATCAGTGTTGAAGAACTCCCACTAACTGATACTGGTAGTTAAGTAACTCTAGAAGACTAGTAAGATAACTTCGCATAACTGAGAAGCTAACCCAACACAATGTAACCTAACTCCACACAACTAGTACACCTAAGAAAGCTAACCCAACAAGTGTAGGGTTAACACAAGTTGAATTATCCTAGTATTAAAAGGATAAATTATAACCTACACTAACATAATGGACCTATATTAGAATTGTAAACATTTAAAATTCATGTATATGAAATTGTAAATTGCGCATATTTAAAATACATAAATATGGAACGTGTACAACTGACCTACTCTTTGATTATTTTTAGAGTATTTACAAAAAGTTCTTGTTGGTGTTATCCAATGTAGAACTGCTCATGTAATATATGGATAGTAAAAATATTTTGACAAACAGAAAGCTAATGTAATTATGATGAAATGATGTAATCAACAGTAACAAATTATCATGTTGAATTTTTATTGCTACTATCAAAGTGCTAAAAAACAAACCTTTTTTTCAACACTATAAAAACTGAACCATTGTTTTCCACAAGGTACAAACCATAATTATTTCCACCTTTATGTAACCATGTAAATAAAATCAAGTAATTATCAGGTGGACAAGGGTTGAATTTTTTCAAAGTGCTAAAAAATAGAGTTTGTTTTTTGACATGTTGAAAAATGCACTGTGTTTTTCAGCACTTTGAAAAACACAATTCGGTTTAAAACAAGGTGCAACCCCTGTGCATTTCCTCCTTATTGTAATGATGCATTCCACATAAAATAATTATCAGGTGGAGAAGAGGTTGGTTTTTCCAAAGCGATGAAAAAATAGAGTGTGTTTTTTCGACACGTTGAAAAACACAGTGTGTTTTTTAGCACTTTGAAAAATGCAATTCGGTTTATAACAAGGTGCAACCCCCGGATGCATTTCCTCCTTATTGTAATGATGCAATCCACATAAACTAATTATCATGGTGGAGAAGGGTTGAATTTTTTCAAAGTGATGAAAAACATAGAGTGTGTTTTTTGACACGTTGAAAAATGCACCGTGTTTTTCAGCACTTTGAAAAACAAATTCATTTTACCAAAAGGTGCAACCCATGATGCATTTCCTCCTTGTTCTAAAAATGCAAATCCACATCAAATAATTATCAGGTGGACAAGGGTTGAATTTTTTGTAAGTGATGAAAAAAGTAGAGCATTTTAGACACGTTGAAAAACACATGGTGTTTTTTCGACACTTTGAAAAACATAATTTGGTTCTCGAAAAGGTGCAACCCACGATGTTTTTCCTCCTTGCTGTAAACATTGAATCCACATCAACTAATTATCAGGTGGACAAGGGTTGAAATTTTATCGAAGTGTTGAAAAAATAGAGTGATTTTTTCAACACGTTGAAAAATACACGGTGTTTTTCAGCACTTTGAAAAACGTAATTAGGTTTATCCAAAAGGTGAAACCCATGATGTTTTTCCTCCTTGTTGTAACTGATTGAATCCAAAACTACTTATCAGGTGGATAAGGGTTGAATTTTTTCAAAGTGATGAGAAATAGAGTGTGTTTTTCGACATGTTGAAAAACGCATGGTGTTTTTCAGCACTTTGAAAATACAATTCAGTTTATAACAAGGTGTAAACCACAATGAATTTAATCCTTTTGTTGTAAACAATGCAATCCACATAAAATACTTATCAGGTGCAGAAGGGTTGAATTTTTTCCCAAGAGATGAAAAAATAGAGTGTGTTTTAAGACACGTTGAAAAACATAGTGTTTTTCAACACTTTGAAAAATGTAATTTGGTTCTCCAAAAGATACAACCCTTGGTGCATTTCCTCCTTATTATAAACATTGAATCCACATCAACTAATTATCAGGTGGATAAGGGTTGGTTTTTCTGAAGCTATGAAAAAATAGAGTGTGTTTTTTGACATGTTGAAAAACGCACGGTGTTTTTCAGCACTTTGAAAAATGTAATTCGATTCACCAAAAGGTGCAACCCACGATGCATGTTTCCTCCTTGTTGGAAACATTGAATCTAAATTATCCAATCAACTAATTATCAGGTGGAGAAGGGTTGGTTTTTCTGATTTTTTCAAAGCGAAGAAAAAATAGAGATGCATGTCCTCCTTGTTGGAGTTTTTTAATTAACGACATGTTGAAAAAACATACTATATTTTCCAGCATTTTGAAAAACGCAATTCGGTTCTCGAAAAGGTGAAACCCACAATGTTTTTCCTTCTTGTTGTAAACATTTAATCCACATCGAATACTTATCAGGTGGAGAAGGGTTGCATGTTTTCAAAGTGTTGAAAAATAGAGTGTGTTTTTAGACACGTTGAAAAATACACAGTGTTTTTTTCAGCACTTTGAAAAATGTAATTCGGTTTATAAAAAGGTGCAACCTACAATGTATTTCCTCTTTGTTGTAACAATACAATCCACATCAACTACTTATCAAGTGGACAAGGGTTGAATTTTTTCGAAGTGCTGGAAAATAAAGTGTATTTTTTGACACGTTGTAAAACACACGGTATTTTTCAGCACTTTGATAAATGTAATTCGTTTTATAAAAAGGTGCAACCCATGATGCATTTCCTCCTTGTTGTAATGATGCAATCCACATCAACTAGTTATCAGGTGGACAAGGGTTGAAGTTTTATCAAAGCGATGAAAAAATAGAGTGTGTTTTTTCGACATGTTCAAAAACACACGGTGTTTTTCAGCACTTTTAAAAACATAATTCAATTTATAACAAGGTGTAACCCATGATGCATTTCATCCTTTTTGTAACGATGCAATCCACATCAATTAATTATCAGGTGGGCAAGGGTTAATTTTTTCAAAAGCGCTAGAAAACAAAGTGTGTTTTTTGACACGTTGAAAAAATGTATAGTGTTTTTAAGCACTTTGATAAATGCAATTCGGTTTATAAAAAGGTGAAACTCGTGATGCTTTCCCTCCTTATTGTAATGATGTAATCCACATAAAATATTTATCAGGTGGATAAGGGTTGGTTTTATTGAAGTGGTGAAAAAATATAGTGAGTTTTAAGACACGTTGAAAAATACATAGTGTTTTTCACAACTTTTAAAAACATAATTCCATTCTCAAAATGGTGTAACCCACGATCATTTTCCTCCTTGTTGTAATGATGCAATCCACATAAAATATTTATCAAGTGGACAAGGGTTGGTTTTAGCGAAGTGATGAAAAAATAGAGTGATTTTTTCGACACTTTGAAAAACACAATTCGGTTTATCCAAAAGGTGCAACCCACGATGCATTTCCTCCTTGTTGTAACGACGGAATCAACATAAAGTGATTATCAAGTGGACAAGGGTTAAAAAATTTCGAAGTGCTGAAAAAACATTGTGTGTTTTTTCGACACGTTGAAAAATGCACGGTTTTTTTCAGCACTTTGAAAAACGTAATTCAATTCTATAATAAGGTGCAACCCACGATGCATTTTCTCCTTGTTCTAAACGATTTGAAATCTACATCAAATAATTATCAGGTGGACAAGGGTTGGGTTTATTGAAGTGATAAAAAATAGAGTGAGTTTTTCGACACGTTGAAAAATACACAATGTTTTTCAGCACTTTGAAAAATGTAATTCAATTCTCGAAAAAGTGCAACCATCGATGCTTTACCTCCTTGTTGTAAACATTGAATCCACATAAAATATTTATCAAGGTGAAAATGGTTGATTTTATTCAAAGTGATGAAAAAATAGAACGATTTTTGGACACGTTGAAAAATGACACGATGATTTTTCAGCATATTGAAAAACGTAATTTGGTTATCCAAAAGGTGCAACCCACGATGCATTTCCTTCCTTATTATAATGATGAAATCCACATCAATTACTTATCATGGTGGAAAATGGTTGAATTTTTTGTAAAGTGCTGAAAAACATAGTGTGCTTTTTGACATGTTGAAAAGTGCATGGTGTTTTTCAGCACTTGTAAAAACACAATTCGGTTTATAAAAAAATGCAACCCATGATGTGCATTTCCTCCTTATTCTAACGATGCAATCCACATCAAATAAATATCAGGTGGAAAAGGGTTGGTTTTATCGAAGCAATAAAAAATAGATCAATTTTTTTGACACATTGAAAAACACACGGTGTTTTTCAGCACTTTGAAAAACGTAATTCGGTTCTCTAAAAGGTGCAACCCGCGATGATTTTTCTCATTTTTTTAATGATGTAATCCACATAAAATATTTTTAAGGTGGAGGAGGGTGTAGTTCCCGTTTAAACAACCACTTGAGACCAAAGAAACAACCTAGGGTTAGCTAGAAAATTAGGGGACAATTTTTTTTGATATGAATTATCTACAACTAAGTGGCAAGACATTAGTTTTCACTAATTGGTTCCGAAACAAAACATGCTTATCAAAACACAAGTTTTTTTTATGAATGTATAACATGTTTACAAGGTATAAATGTTAGGGTTAGATGTTCTAGTTAGATCCAGGGAGTGATCTTACCCCATACCTGCTCTCTATCAGGCACATAACTTCAACTATATTTTTCTCCTACTCAACACTTTCAAAATTTCCCTAAACCATTCCCAATGGATAGGAAATTTTCTTACCTTTTCCAGTGATATAAAGAATTCCTTCTAACTCCTTACAGAACTCAAGTAATGAGTGGGCGGAGTTCTGGGGTCAAATTTTCCTAGAGGGACACGTGGCAAGAGGAGGAGTGTACCTAGGGTGGGTTGGCGGGTCGTGGAACGGAATTGGGAATTTTTCCCATCACATGGCTCAAGGGTAAAAATCATCATGTGCCCCTGCAGGTCCCCGAGAGGACACGTGTTAGGTCCTAACGCCAAGCGGAGGAGGGAGATGGGAAAGCAGAGCGGCGGGAGGAAATTACGCTTTGCGCCAATCGACGGGAGAAACAGAGAAAAACAGTGTGCGGGTCCACACACCCATGGAAAGACAAGGCAAAGGGGCAGTGCAGTTGTGGGCTGCAGGGGAAAGTTTAAACTTTTTCCCCAAACACCAAAAACCAAAAATTCAAGGGGTCTCCACCCTACCCGCCGCCACCCCCAGAGTGCCACGTGGCACGTTTTCATTGACCGCGGGCCGGCGGGGTCAAATAGGTAAATTTTTCTTAGAATTTTCAAAGGGATAAAAATTTAAAAAGGACCACACCTCTGCCTCAGCCCTTAGAGGACACGTGTCACCCGCTGATTGGCTACGGGCCAACGGAGGAAAAATGAAAATTTTTCCCAAATAAAAATGAAATTTTTTCCCAAGTAAAAATTTTCAAAGGAACAAGTTTAAAAAAATTTCCACCCCTCTTGGAGTGCCACGTGATAGGCATGATTGGTTACGGGATGGCGGGGGCCTGTGGAATTTTTTTGGAAATCTTTCCAAAGTCAAAATTTAAATTTTCTATAGTTAGATTAAATCGTATTATTATTTTTTGAATGCCAAATTGAAGTAAAACTTCAAATGGCCATAATTTTTTATAGGAATATCGGATTTCAGAAAACAAGGACTTTTCGGAAATCTCTTGATGCCCTATTTGCACAACAATTTCCAATTTTAAAATTTGATGAATTTTGAAGGGTATATTTTATGAAATCAATCTACAGGATTTTAATATGTGAACTGACAGTTTTTCAAATTATAATTTTGATAAAATTGGAACTCCTCCTTCACTTAACATGTAAAAAAGACATGGAGGATCATTATATGGAGGGTTTAGAGTGTTTTATTGAAGTCAATTGTTCATTTATACAATTTTGCATTTTTTTTATAGTTGACAGGAAAAATGATTGTGCAAGCTCCGATTTGAAATTCCTTGAGTTTTAGAGATTCATTCTTGACTGTTTTATTGAGTTTGGATTCCTCAAGTCTTCCTAAGTATGAATTTCAAAGTTTCATAACTTATTGTTGAGTATAAGTCTAAACTGCTCATTTTAATTAAAATGTGCATTGCCAGATTTAAGTTTTAAAAATAGTGAGTTGTTTCTTTTAAATTGATTTAGCAATTTGTCTTTTGAATGTGCATATGATTCTAACTTAGTCAAATACAGTGCTTATTATATCATCCATTCAATTCTAAATAAAAATGCATCTTTGATTTCAATTTTAATATACAATTTTGTAATTAATATAACACTATCTTTCATTTCCACGCATTCTTTCTTTTCTTTTCAAACAGCAATACATTTTCAACAATAATTTCAAATCAATTATGCAATACACCTTTGAGAGGGGAATGCATTCATCATTTATCCTCAATATACTTTTACAAATTTCCTTTATATTTGATTTCAAATACATTACGTACAATAACAACATTGTTTCTTATTCTTTTACAAACAGAGTCTCATTCTTGGACAGCAATACAATTCCAGTATACATTACCATACAAATTTAAAGGAACCAATTCCATCCTTTATTGATAATTCAAATAAATTTACAGCTGATCTCCTTTCCAATTTGAATTCAAAATACAGTTTACAAGATACATATGCATTCTTCTCATTTCTTTACAAAACATAGATTGGATACAACTCTCTACATTTCTCAATTCAAACTCAAACTTCTACTATCAATACAATAACTTCACATTACAACATTTATACACTCATCCACTCGAAGTGGGAAAGGTTACATTGAATTTTACTCAAAAGGGAAAAGAAATGTCAAACTGTAATTTCTTCTCCAAACAGCAGCATGTTTGTTTCTTCTTCTTTGCAACTTTGATCACAACAAGGGGGGGAAAGGCAATGCTCTCCACCCAACCAAGACATCCAATGAGAAAGGAGAATCCATCCTTCCCCATTGGCCCCTGAGCCCCAACCATATTGAAATGGAGCATGAATATCAACACATGGCAACAAGACTTCTATCACATACACGCAACAATCCCATTACATACAATCAACAAAAAGCACAGTTCAAAATAAGACAGCAGTTCCCAACTGCATTTGAAACAATTCATACAACACATAGGCTTGATCAAGCAAGCCAACAAGAGTAAGGACTATGGGGAACTCCTTATACCTCCAAATTTAGAATTGGGCATCCACCAAATGCATACCGCAAATAATCATATCAACCCCATAAACCTTATATCTCCCAACCCCTCCTTATGTCTCCCCCAAGTTTATCCCTTATGCCCCCCATAGTAAGAAATGCAAGCAGTTTCTTTTCCAAGGTGGATCCCAAACCAAAACTCCCTCCACAATAAAACTATGCCATTGGTAATCCCTTATGCCCCCCATATGAAATCCCCACAACCTTCTCCTACACTATTCCCTAAGAATTCTACCCAACCAGCCAAGAATATAAACACAAACACCATTTAAGCATGCATGCAAGAGAAGGAAAGACAAATTAAATACAGCTCCAGATCCTACCTCTCCATACTGAAGTTTTTTCCAAGCTCACAAGCTTTCCATAATGTCAAAGTGCAATCCAAAACCAGCAAGTATAAGCAAGCAAAAAGACTCCAAGCTCTTGTTAGGCTTACAAGGAACCTCATATGTGTACACACTAAGAGATCAATCTGTACTCTCTTTGCACTCTTTCACTCACTGGGGTTCAGAGCGAAGGGGTGGTAGCCCCCGGTAGCAAGCCCCCGAATATATTCCTTGCATTAAAAAATATTCCTCTAACATCACATAGGTCTTTCGATATCATCATAGACTTATCTACCCGACACATCCTTTAACTGGGAATCCACGTGCATGTCTCATATTGGGACTTATCAAATATTTAGATTTACTCCATAATTGGACCTTGGTTTTCTCAAGTATCGTATTTGATACCCACGGACTTTTGTAATCTTTCAATTCCCCTTCTTAACAGTTGGATCTATGTCTATGCAAGTCTAATATTTCAGGAACATAACTTTGATAAACAAGGGCCTCTTTCTTGCATGATGTCCTTTGAATTCAATTCTGTAGATTTGTTACCAAAATTCAAAACGGATCTAGGTACTTGCATAAAAAGAGCGGTGGCTTGTAATAAAAATTTGTATTAAAGCATTGATTGCTAATCGGAAATGGAAAAGTGAGTCCAAATAATGGGTGAACCACGTTAAACATTACATGTACTTACATATATCTAAATCATACTATTATCATATGTTCTCCAATTTTCACCTATTGACGATCATGTTAACCTTGTTCCTTATGGGCATATTATGTGTCTATGATTTTGTTATGGATTATCTACCACATTAGATTGTTTTACCTAATATTTTGTCTTGACAGCTCTTACTCAAACCTCCAAAAGAAATAGCAAAAAAATGCTCTCTCAAGAGGAAATAACAAAATCTCACACTTATTTACCCAGTCCTTTTTGAGTGCCCATCTCATCACAGTGGAGAGAAGAGGATGAACCTTTGCATCCTACAGTCGCATGAGGCTAAGACTTGGGGGGAATCATGTTCCTTCCTCAACCCCAAGAGGACAGTCAAGCAGCATTCATCACACTTATAATGAAATGACAAAATGACTTACATACTCCAAAATGACCCATACTCCAAAAAGGACTGAATTAAAATTATGTAAGGTGAAATGCAATCAAAACTTACAAATGTCATTTCAAGAAGCAATTAAAATGCCTACATTAAACCTCCAAACCATAGGCATGGTTGGTGGATCATTTTAAGAGGTGTGGGACAAGTTTAACTTGTCCCACTAGCCTCTAAATTTGGCCTCCAAGGTCAAATTCAAATTTTATAAAAGATGGAGTGTTTGACCTTCCAAAAATCAGCCTTACATACTCTTACATATTTCTTACACATCCTTACAACATTAACTTACACACTCTTCCAACATTAATATCTAAAGACAGGCAACTTTATTTATTACATTCCATATCCCAATTTATTTTAAATAAAATTCAACTATATGACTATCACATTAAAACTTAATTAAAATTAAAGAACACATTACAAATAAAAATTGCATACAACAATAATAAAAAGGAACACATAATTAAAACACATATCCCATGGTCACATATAATGGAAATTCCCCCCATGGGAAATCCTAACATAACTCAACACATAACGTACAACACAATTGCCATGGTGACCTTGTTGATTTCACCCGGAATTTCAATATGGTTAGTCTCCAGTCCCCTGACATTGTTGTGATTTTTAACCTGCAAAATGCAAATACCTCCTTCAGTCTCGTGGCCATATCAAAACATCCAAAAAATGATATAAACCATATCTCAAAATCATCTAAACACATAGATCACAACAATATCAATAATTCAACATTATCATTTTTAATTAAATAAATCAACTATATCATCATCAAAATCTACCATACCATGATCTACTCAAATATCCAATATCATAAGTCCAAATCAACATCTATAATATGTCCATGTCACAACAGTATATCATCAACCATACATAGAAAATGTATCTAGTAATCATCAAGCATAATAACTGAATCCAGATCAGTACTAATCCATGATCTAACCTCTACCCATCCTATTCAAAACAAAACATAGTAGTGTCCATAATATGATCAATAGTATCAAAATCAGTATCTTAAAGTGTCAAAGGGAAACTGGGCACTACAGAGGGTTGGCTTTATCGAAATGATGAAAAAATAGAGCGAGTTTCAAGACACTTTGAAAAACACACAATGTTTTTCAGCACTTTGAAAAACACAATTCGGTTCTCGAAAAGGTGCAACCTGCGATGATTTTCCTCCTTATTGTTGAAAGAGTTTGCGATAATCGAATCAGAAATGATGCACCACAAAGTAGTTGCACTCTAACGGAATCACAATGGCTCCAACGCAATCGACAAGGAAAAATCGATCAATAATGGAAGAACTTGCATAACAGAAACAAAGCTTACACATAAATGAAAGACATCAGAGTGTCTTGGCATGCTCATAAATTAGGAATAAAAGGGTACATATAGGGTGCTGAGTAATCCTAGTGCATTACACATAAGCAAACCCTAAACCTAACCCATGTGAGATGACCCTCCATATGTGAGTGAATGACACATAGGATCCCACACACCAACACCCCCTTCATCGAAGTTGGGGTAGCGGCTATGATGAGTCAGACAGAACAAGAAGACACTCCTAAACAACTAAGAAAGATGTGTCAATGAGGCCCGACAACTAAAGGCCTGATAAGGTGCCCATATACAAACAACATCTTCCTAGAAGAATAAGAAGAAGAGAAGGACTATATAGCCTGAAGAAGATGGGAAGCTGCATAAGACCTCACCCCAAGAAGTGACCGCAAGTTAAGAAACTTCACCTCAGTGAAGGGCTTGGTAAATATATCTTCAATCTGATCAGATGTCTAAATGTACTGAATGTTGATGATACCATCATGAATAAGCTCTCGTATAAAATGCATATGGATCTCAATGTGCTTCATCCGCTGATGTTGAACTGGATTTCTACAAATTGAAATAGTGCTCGTGTTATCACAATAGATAATGGTAGGCCACTGAAATTGGATGCCAAACTCTGTCAGAATACCCTATAGCCAAACAACTTTTGTGGTAGCGTTAACTGCTCCTCTGTATTCTACCTCTGTAGAAGATATTGCAATTGCATTCTACTTCTTGCTAGACCAACTAACAGGATTGGAACCAAGAGAGAAACTATAGCCAGAGGTAGATTTCCGATGATCTAAGTCACCGGCCCAATCATAATCTGTGAACCCAATCAAGTCAATATTCACCCCTCCATAATAGTGAATGCCATCAGTATATGTGTCATAAACATAATGAAGGATCCACTTAGCTACTTTCCAATGTAGCTCATGTGGCTCCTGCATGAATTTGGACACGATCCTAACAACATAAGATAAATCCGGTCAAGTGTTAGTCAAGTAAATCAAGATCCCCACCAACTGTCAATAAAGGGTACCATCAACCAAGGGAGTAGAGTAATCAGAAACCAACTTAACCCCAGAAAGAAAAGGATTAGGATAATATTTACAATTGGACATCTAAAAATGAGCAAGCAAGTCAAGAGCATACTTAGGTTGTGAAATCAAAATTCCTGAGTCAGATTGTGAAATATGGATCCCAAGAAATTAAAGGAGAAGACTTAAGTCAGTCATAGAAAACCTGTTGGCCAAGGTGATCTTCACAGAATCAATGATAGAGGAATAGCTCCTTGTGATCAACAAGTCATCAACATAGAGAAAAAGGATGAGTATGGAGTCATCTTTCTGTAGATTATAAAAATTTGGATCAAATTGACACCTAGTAAACCCTGATGTAAGTAAAAAGGATTCCATCTTGGCATACCAAGCCTGAGGGGCTTTTTTAAGGCCATAAATAGACTTCTTTAACTTACAAACAAGGGAGGGATCATGGACATAACCCAGAGGTTGTTCCATGTAGATCTCTTCCTCTAAGTCACCATGAAGGAAGGACCTCGTAACGTCCATTTGATGGACTTTCCATCTATTTGTTGTGGCAATGGCAAGGGTCGGTCAAATAGAAGTCATCTTCGCAACCAAAGCAAAGGTTTTAGTGTAATCAACCCCAGCTATCTAAGAGAAACCCTTAGCTACTAATCGTGCTTTAAAATTTTCGACGTCTCCATCTACTCCATACTTTGTTCGAAACACCCACTTACACTGAACGAATTTTATTCCTTTCAGAAAAGGGGTGAGATCCCAAGTATCATTCTTCATGAGAGAGGAATACTCCTCATCCATGGCAGAATCCCACTCAGGAATACCATAAGTCTCCTGGAAAGACTATGGATTAGAATCAAAGGTGAAGAAAGAGTTGGGTCCAATGAAATCTAAGTGAGTACGTCTCATATCTGAAGTATCTCCAACTAAATCTCCAGCACTTTGCAAAGTTTTCCTAGCCCAAAGAGGACCAGGAGGATCAGGCTCTGAGTTGGAAGATTCGTCACTCGAGTGAGAAGGGACATAGTCCTCATCATCACTACTGTCAGAATCAGAAGACTCAAAGGTTTGATGGTCAAGAGGATCAGGAAGAGGAGCACGCTCAACAACATCATCATCTGATGAGTCAGAATATGAATCAGAAAGCTGAAGAACCTCAATAGGTAGAGAAGTAGAAGTCAAAGAAGACTCGTCAAACTTAACACTTATCTCAATATAAATCTCATGAGAAGTAGGATTCAGCAATCAATATCCCTTCACGCCATTAGGATACCCTACAAAGATACAAGGTTTGGATTGTGGTTCCAATTCCTTGCATTTCTTCTTGGGAATCTGAGCCATAGCCTTGGATCCAAAGACTCGAAAGTTCTCAACATCAGGCTTACATCCAAACCAGGCTTCAAAGGGTGTCATCCCTCTTACTGTCTTGTGTGGAACATGGTTTTGAATGTAATTAGCACAATTCACTACTTCAGCCTAATATTGCAAAGGAAGAGACTTCGAGTGCATCATACAAGTGGCCATCTCCTTAAGAGTATTGTTCTTTCTTTCTGCTACTCTATTCTGCGAAGGGCTATAAGCAACTGTATGCTGCAAAGATATCCCTTCAAAAGTACAGAAATCCATGAACCTATTGTTTACATATTCGACTCCATTGTCAGTTTGAAGAACCTTGATAGACCGTTCCGCCTATTTCCTAGCAAGAGCCTTAAAGTCCTGAAAATGTTTAAAGACTTTAGACTTAAGCTTAAGAAAATATACCCAAGTATATCGCGAATAGTCATCAATGAAGGTGAGCACATAAAGAGCTCTAGTAAATGAAGGAGACATAAATGGACTAGAAACATCGCTGTGAACAAGATCTAAGGGACAAGTAGCTCTTCAGGCTTTTCCTTTGTCAAAGTTCTTTTCAGGATACTTTCCAAGGGTACAACCCTCACAAAGACCCTTTGAAAACTTTATGCGGGGTAACCCGTTGACCATTTCATTTTGGCTCAATTGTTCAAGGTAGCGATAATTTATATGTCTGGAACACTCATGCCATATCTTACTAACCTCATTTGCATGAGTGAGCAAGGTAATGGGTGTAGAATCAGAAGTAAAGTTGGAAAAGGTATACAACCATGAATGGTGATCCACCTTTCCCTCAGCCACTGTAGTGTCATCGTTAAGCTCACGAATAATCACTGAGTTAGGACCAAATTCCACTCACATTCCTTCACCAAGGTGAGTAATTTTGTAAACCGATAGGAGATTGGTAGAGAGATCAAGAACACTCAACACTTGGTTGAATGTTCCCCCATCCATCTCTACCAATCCACTACCAGAAACCAACATTATCGTGTCATTACCCGTTGTGATTTGGGACATACCATAAGGCTCGATGGTGGAGAAATCAACATGCGAAGAAGCCATGTGGTGCGAGGCACCGGAATCTATAATCCACATTGATGAAGGAGCAACTTTGGCTATAAGGGCCTTTCCTTTCTTCTTATCATATTTAGACCCTTTTACAGTAGAATACTCGACCTTTGGAGCATTTTGTTTGATAGACTCAAGAACACCTATTTGATTTTTCTCAAGTAAATGAGTAAGGTGATCAATTTGTTTTCTCATACATAGATGCTCTTTATGGTCATACTTCTTGCAATAGGAACACAAAAAGTTGTCTTTCTGTGCTCTAGGCTCAGAAGTCGAAGTGTTCATGTTAAATTTAGTTTTGGTCTTGGTTTCCTTCTTAGGTTGATCCTTTCTTTCTTTATTCTTTTCAGTCTTCTTTTATTTACTAGTACTTGCTATAAGGGCATGTGACTTGGACTTGAGAGACCCCATTTGAATGATTTTGTCATGTTCTTGAATGAGTTGGGATGAAAAACAGTCAAAGGAGGGCATGTTCCAATCTTTTCCCAAGGCAGATTTTGTAGCATAAAAAGTTGACACAAAGACAAAATATTTGGGACCTAACTTAGAGAGAATCCACAAGATCAATTGAGAATATTTCTTCTCTACTTGACATTCCTTTAACAACAATCTAGTGTGGAAAAACTTAGAGAAGAATTCTTGTAGGTTTTCAAAATCACTAGGATTTAACCCTAGTAGTTCATTTTCCAACTCACGCGCTCTCATGTCATCTTGTTGTCCAAACATTTTATCCAACGTTGTCCGTGTAAAATTAGGTGTTTCGGACGACTCAATGTGGAAGAGCAAGTCAAGAGAAATAGACGTGCAAAGAAAACCTAAAGCTTCATCACTACAATTTAACCACTTAGATTTTTCAGGGTCATCATCTGGTTCAATCTCAGTTCCCATGGTGATGCGGAATAACCCTTTACCTCTTAGTTTCATAATTATTTTTGATCTCCACTCAAAAATTTTGAATGGTGTAAGAAAAGGAAGTGAATAAGCATCCATTATGAAGAGAGAGAAGGAATGCATAAAAGCATCACAACCACCTAGGACAATATAGAAACCCTCTAATTTCGGCACTTTATAGTTTAGCATGTTAAATACAATCAGGTTTGAGCGTGCATCTTGAAACAACTGGTAATTCACCTTGCAATCAGCGTAATAATGCGCAAGAGAGGAGACCACAATTGTGTTTCGTGGAGCGTAGAAAAGTGACACCATACACAAGCACAATTTACAAAAAAACTAGGAAGTAGGCGAAATCAAATCTTGGTTGTGAGAAAGATTGTCTCACGTCGCAAAGGACACCCCCTTGCTACAAACCGTGGTGGATGCACTCACTGGTTACAAGCAATAATAAGGGTAAATACAATTTTTAGATGAACTCAAGATGAGCCCTGATGATCTTCATAACGTCAGAAAAGCACTCAGAAGGAAAATAGGTGCTCAGAGTGTCACTACACACTTGAGTGCACAATTACTAAAAAAAATTGACAATAATGCCTAAAAATTACCTTTTTGAAACGTCCAATTCAGCTAATTTTAAAGCTATGGGAGTTAAAAAAATTATAATTAATGTTAATTTAAAAGACGATTTAAATTATTACTAATCGTAAAAGATAAATAAATTAGATTCGTAATTAATAAAACTAGATTTAGTATAATTAAATCTAATTAATTACAATTAATAAAGAAACACTAATTAAGATCTAATTAAAATTAAATCCTAATTAACTATTTAAATATACTTTCATTTTTAAAGAAATTCCCACCTAAAAATTTAAAAAATTACCATAAATGAATGTAACAAACATATGGTTTGAATGAAATCCCAAGTTGGAGGCTTGCCTTAAATAATTTAAATGCCCACTTTAAAAAATCCTACCAAAAAATGATATTTTGAAAAACTTATCATAAAAGCACTTACCAAACTTACCACACTTACCAAAAAAACACGGGCTCAGTGGAAACCATTGGAGGAGGATCCTGAGTTGAGTGCAATCGGGCGAGGCAGTTGAGGGAAGAGTGGATCTCGGCCGAGCTTTGTGGAGGCCATTTGGGCGCAGGAAGACATGGAGGAGGGATCCGTTGGGAGTAGGCTTGTGGGGGCGAGCAAAGAGCTAGGTACGAGGCCACCACGTAGAGGAGAGCAAGAGTCGAGTGAACCAAGGAGGGCTCGACATGGATCTGGGTGAGTAGCAGGCCCTATGGGTGAAGAACACGACTCCAGCATTGAACAAACGCACCCACATGAGCTAAAAACTACAAACGAGCTAGAAAACACCCACAACACAACTTGCCAAAGCTAAAAAATGACTCACCAAGGTTTGAAGATGACTCGGCTCACAAGAAATGGCTCTGTCAGGACTCAACCATAGAAAAAAATGCAGGGACTCAGGAGACAGGATGAGCATGAGCCAGGGATTCATGGCACGTTGGAGGATCTCGGGGTAGAGAAGAGGAGCTTGGTGGAGATCTCAGTTGGGTTGAACACCACACAACACCCCTTCAAACTGATTTTTTTTAAACCTAAATCTCTCTATTTTTAGTTGATCTACTAAATTTATCCACAACTAGTGAAATGTAGGTATAAAACCCCTGAAAACTCAAGGAGATACCTGCACATACATGAAGAACACAGCAAAACCGAACAACTTTCCAAGAGAAAATTGTTAAGAACGTTAGCAATAAATTTCCAAAATATAATGATCGAAAAAATTACATGAGGAGTAAAAAAACAAAACCAAGAGTAATCGTAACTCAAATGAGGAATACACGTTTACCCGATCTTAGCTTTGATACCATGCAGTTAAGCGCATCAGCCCCAGAGTAGTGCTAGGATGGGTGACCTCCCAAAAAAATCCTGGTGTTACTGCCTCCTAATGTTGTTGGCCCTAATTGGGTGTATACCCGGCTCCATCATGCAGGAGGGTGTTGGCGTAGTGTAGTGCCCACTTCTCTTTGACACCTTTTGATATTGATCATGACACTGTTGACTATACCATGGACATTGTTATAGTTTTGATTTAGTATGATGATTAGATGTTAAAGCAAGGATTATTGCTGGCTCTGATTCATATATGATGCACGATGATTATTAGAGACATTTTTTATATTGAGGTTGATATATTGTCTGATACGGTTACATTATAGATGTGTTCAAACATGTGATATTTGGATATTTTGAGTAGACCTAGAAAATGAAAACTGATAATGATATAGTTGTTGATGAAATTTTAAGTGACACTATTGATTGGCTTGATGATTTTTATGATTCACATATATATTGTTGACTTTGGAAGTATATTATATTTATTTGGATGTTCTAATGCGGCCATGAGGCTGAAGGAGGTGTTTGTATTTTTTGCAGGTTAAAAGTATCACAACAAACATCAGGGGATTGAAGACCAACCACATTGGAATTCTAGATGAATTCAATAAGGTCACCATGGCAACTGTATTTGTTTGTGTGTGTTTGTGTGTTAGGGATTCCCATGGGGGGATCACCTTTGAAATGTGACCAAGGGATTTTATGTATTTTTTTATTTTATTTGGTTCCTTTGTTAATGTTTGTGTGTGTTTATTTAAGTGATGTGTTTACCCCTTTCATTATTTCTTAATTGTGGTAAATTAATGTGAGGAATCATATTGTTTAAAAATTAATTAATCAAATTGGGTCATAAGAAAGTAATTATTAGAGTTGTTGGCCTAAAATTAAATTATTGTAAGAAATGTGTAAGTGATGTGTAAGAGATGTGTAAGTTGATTTTGGAGTATGAAACACTCCATCTTCTTTGAAATTCGAATTTGTCCTTGGAGGCTGATTTTGGAGGCTTGTGGGACAAGTTAAACTTGTCACATACCTCTTAAATTTGTATACCAACCTTATATATGGTTGGAGAGTTAAATTTAGCCCTTCTTTATGCATTTTCGTAAGTCAAGTTAAATGTTTTTATTGCACTTTTCTTACATATTTTAATTTTAGTCCTTATGGGGTGTGGGTCTGCTTGAGTGTGTAAGTAAAACTGTCATATTATTCACCCACCTATTGATTGTGCATCGGAGAATGAAGTTGACTTTTTTGTTGGGGTTGAGGATGTGTGATGTGGTATCCTACATGGATCCACCTCATCCTCTTCCCTTCCCTCTTCTATTTATTAGAATTCCTTAGCTTGTTTTTGGGTTGCTTCACTTTTATCACTTCATTTTGGGAGACTTTTTTTGGTCTTAAGAGCTCTTGCTTTTAGAGAAGATTGGATATTGTTTCATGCTTGTCGATTGTTGATCTTGGATTGTTTTTCATTAGAAAGTGTGTTGTTTTAGACTTGGGACAAACTTCATCATGGAGAGGTAAGAGCTTGGCTCTTGGAAATTCTCTTCTTCCCTTTTATGAATATGTAAATGTTTGTATGTTTGTTTTTGTTTGTTGGCAGGTTGGGTAGATGGCTTAGGGATGGTGTAGGAGAATACTATGGGGTAATCTTGAGGGAGGCATAAGTGTTTTGGGAAGGTATAAGTGTGGAGGGAGTTAGGATTTGGGTTCCACCTTGTAAAAATAAATAGCTTGCATTTCTTTACTCGTTATGGGGTGCCATAAGAGGTTGGGGAGGCATAAGGAAATGTGAGGAATAAGGGGTACTTGGGGGAGGCATAAGGGTATGTCAAGCATTTGAAATGATATGTATTTTGGTGGTTTATTCTCAGGTGGTGATACTCATTTTCCCTTTTGGAGACATAAGTAGCATCCCCCATAGTTTCTTACTCCTTTGGCTTGCGTGATGAAGCCTAAGTCTTAGTTTTTATGCTTTAATGTGGTTGCAAACTACTTTATGTTTTGGACTATGTTTTTTAATGTGAGATTTCTTATGTGTTTGTGGGAGCCTGTTGTTGCCATGAGTTGAAACACATTTTCTATTACATTGTGGTTGGGGCTTGCTGGCCAATGAAGAAGGATGGCTTCTCCTTTCATTGGATGTCTTGGTTGGGTGAAGAGCGTTGCCTTTCCCCTGCCTTTGTTGTGATCAAATTGAAATAAATGGAGGATCTTCATGCTGTTTTTCGGGAGCAAAGTAAAAGACAATTTTGACAGTCCTTGTTGAGATTATTATTTATTGTAACCCTTTTCCACTTTGAAGTGGATGACCTTGTATATTACTGGTGATGGAAAGATGTTTTGTTATGGCTATGAAAGTTGAAATTCGAAATGTGAAAGAGATAAATTCGGTTTTCTGTTTTTGGAATGTATGAGAAGGAAATTGTATTTTGTATATTGAAATTGAGGAATGAAATAAGAAATATGTAAAGAAATCATTTTTGAATTAATGGAAGGTGTTACCTTGTTCAAATGATTTGGTGTTTATTGGAAATCTGTGTTTTTAATGCATTATGAAACCTTTGTTTGAAAAAAAAAAAAAAGTGAATATGTATGTTGAAATGTCATGATGCTCTGTTTTGTAGAAATGAATGTTTAGAAAATCTGAAGTTGTAAATTGGAATTTGACTACCTTGTTTGAATCAACTTAATAAATTAGAGTGCTTTGGAATGAATTTATTATTGAAGTTGGTAAATGTAAACAAATCTATTTGTTTTGGATCGTTGTTAGATGTTTTCAAACTAACAAATGTTTGTATTTAAAATGCACATAATGACCCCTGCAACAATGAATAAGAAAATGAAACATTAAATTGAACTTAGTAGGATTAAAATGACCCCAAACAACCTAAACCAATTAAGAAATGGTTAAGAATCCTTTCAAATTGAACAAAGGAAAAATTACATTCGTTTTATTGTCAAAATTGAGAAATTTCAAATTAATATTCAATCCATAAATAAACCCTTGCAATCCATCCTAAATTCCTCTAAGAGCAACCCCCCATGTCTATTTAGCATGTTGAGAAAGGAAGGAGGTCGAATTGAACAAAATTTTATAAGTCAAATGTTGTTAGTTTTCATTTTAAAATCCTACAGAGTGTTTTCTCAAAATTGACCCTTTAAACTTTATCCAAATTAAATTCTTAAGGTTTCTTTGAAAATAGGACATCGAGAGCTTTCCAAAAAGTCCTTGTTTGCCAAAAACAAAGCTCCCTATCAAAATTTATGACCTTCAGAAGTTCGCAGAAGAGGAAAAGCCTCTTGCACACCTAGAACCTCTTACATGCTTGTCTTGCATGCCCAGAGCTTCTTGCACACCCGTCTTGCACGCCCATGAGAAAATGTGTCTCTTGTGCACCTATCTTGTGCATCTGGGTCCGTCTTGCATGCCTGGGAGAGAATGAGTCTCTTCTGCACCCGAGAGAGAATGATTCTCTTCCACACCCATCTTGTGCGCCTGGGAGAATAAGAGTTTCTCCCGCGTCTCTCTTCCATGCCCGGAAGAAAGGTTCATTTCCACACCCAAGGAAATTTTCTTCCACGTGCCCCGCAAGAAGATAATCTATCTGTGCAAGGGATAACTTTCTCTCTCCCAGTGTTGTGTAGGATGTTTGATAACCATTGTAATGGATCATTGTAATGGACTCTGGAATTTTTGTTGGGAACACTTAAAAAAAAATTATTCCTTAACTCACTAAACCGGTTTTGTGTTATCAAGACTCAATGCATAAAGAGAGATCAGTGCCTAGGTGGGGTGGAGACTCGGTGATGTTTTTCAGCGTAACATGGACACAAGTAAATCAGCAGATAGAGTTTAGTGTTGAGCTAGCACATGGATAACACGGGGGTCGAGTTGGAAATACAACGTGGCCGAAATACATGCAAATCAGATGAGGTAGTTATGGGAAAAGGTTCAGTGTGTTACTAAAACACATCGGCACATGAAAAAAATTGATTTGATACCCACATACCAAAAAGCTCCCTGCATGAGGAAATGAGCCACATGAAAGGAGAAGCTCGTGAGGAGAAGAGCCAGTTCGGTCGAGCTGGCAATGATAATTGCCAAACTTTAAAATCTCCCCAAAGCAACGTAATGGTAAAATAGATGGGCCCTACCATTTTAAAATGCAAAATAATGTCAAATTATGATGTAAAACATTAAATAAATAGGGGGAAATATTTTAATCGTAATTTCCAAGCAAGATTTAACTGCACAGTCTCATGTGATGCAAGAAATCCTTGGAAAACTCAAATTACCTACCTACACTCAAATGCTCATAACTTGAGAATTTCTCAACGAAATCAAACAAAATTGGAATTTTTGGAATCATGGCTCAAAGCCCAATACATAGTAGCAAAGAAATTTAGGGATTGAAGAATATTTGAAGGAGAATTTTGTAGAAAATGAGCCCATTTCTATGTGTTTGTTGGAAAGTGGTTGGAAATACATTAAAGAAGCATGGGAAATCATTCTTTCTCTACTGCAGGTCATGGGACAACATGGGGATCATTTTTCAAGAAAATTAACATTAATTGCACTCATTTATTTCATATTTTAAGTGTTTGAAAAGGATATTTTAAGATTATTCTTTCCCTCTCTTTTCATTCTATAAATTGTAATCTTGGGCTCATTTGTAAGGGAGTTAGTCATTCTTCATTTCTGCCCTCTCTCTCTTTCTTCTATGCTAGGGTTGAATGTGGAGCTTAAACCTCCTCTCTAAGCTTATTAATGGAATTTTCATTCCTCTTTACCACTAATGATGTACCATGTAAAATCATGGAGCAATAAACTATTTTTTTGTGATGCATTTTGTCCATCCTTCACATATTTTGTTGTCTCTACTTGGCTCTCTTCATTGCAAGGTATACTGTGAATATTTCTTTATGTATATTACAGGTTTTGAGATATGTATTTAATGGGTTTGAAGTGTTTTTCTTGTGTGAATTTTATCTTTTTTCTATGGTGCATTTTGTATACTCTCTCCATTTCTCACCTCTCTCCATTTCAGGTAGATCGGAAATGATTAACAACCTACTTTTCTAGTGTATCGCCATTTTTAGCGTAGGTTTAATTTTCATGCATTCTCTCTCCCTGATCCCTTGTAAGATTAGACTAGGATTAGGATTAGTTTTCATGGCTGCATTAGGAGTATATTGTGGTAGGTAGTTTAAGAGCATGAACCATCCTTCTCTGGAGGGTCATCTCAAGCCCGCAAGTCCCACAACTTAAGAGATGATCCAATGTTACACAAATTACACTGAATTCTCCATTCACATTTCAGTACAATCGGAGGTATTGTAATTTTGTGATAACATATTTCTTTCATGATCCAATCTTTGTGGGACGCAAAATTTCTTGAGGCCTACACATTAGCTATTAGTTTCAAATATTGTCTAATACAAGAAAAGAAGTTAGCTCCTAGACCACCTATGCCATTATTTCAAGAAACACCTTAGGTGCCTCAGCCCTTTCATTATTCCTATTCCTGAGTAGACAATGCATTCCGCTACCTCCACATCTTATCCTCCCGCCTCAACAAAAGGAGGATGAAGAAATGAAGGCCTTGATTAGAAAACTTGTCAAATAAATTCATATCTTTAGAAAAGTACAAGGTGCAAGACTTCAGAAACAATTCTAATCAATCATCCCTTTAGAAATCAATATTCAAATCAGATATATGGGCACAACCAAAGAAATGATGGATGGAATGCTAATTCTCATCTTTCACTTCAAGTAGTTCCTCCCGCATAACCTCTTCCAGTAGCTAGCACAAGCCAAGCACTTTTTTCACTTTAGAACAATTTGGTACAAGAGACAGAGTGATGTGTTCCTTGTAATATGCTCACAGCTAGTACAACTGCGCCAATTTCATGTGCACACAAACTTAGATGATTCAAGATGCTTCAAAGTTTGAACCTTCAACAAGTACGTGAAAATCATAAATTCAAGAAGTTCCTAAAGTTTTTCCTGAGACCAACCTTATGTTTTTTGGCACCAAGGAATTATGTGTAATCAATCAAGTTGTGGATAGCCTAAGTGGTCTGTACACAGGTTGCTAAAAGTACAAGATATAAGAAGAGAATGCTCAAGTTTATCATGCAACCTTCAGCTCCTACCACAAGAGATATAACTAACGAACCTAGCAGTTATGATGTGTAGGTTCCTTTGCGCGAGGCTACATGCAACTCTCCAACAGAAGTGGTGTACACCCCTCCTTTTGTAGGCCAATCCTTTGCTCAAGCTAAGGCCTCTATCTCAGTGATTGAAAAATAAAGAAAAGATGTTGTTGTGCCTCAAATGCACAAGTCAATGGGAATTCCATTCAACATTTTGGACCAGATGAAGAAAACAAATGTAAATGTCACAATGTGGGATGCCCTAGCCATTCCCTCTTAGCACGACATGTTGCATGAATCTCTGACACAACTTCCACGTGTTGATCTAGTTTTTTAAAGACCTCATGTTTTTGTCAACATATGTCAAGCAGAGGAGAAGCAAGTAAGTAATATTTTCAAAACCCCACTCTGTTATATGTCCTTGGTAATATGCAAACACATTGTTCACAATTGCATGATTGACTCAGGCACTAGTACTTCTATTATGCCAAAGAAAATTGCATATGTTTTAGGTCTTAAGTACATTTTTATGTCTAAAGGAGTCTTACAACTTGATGGCTCAACTGTTACCACTCTAGGAGTCATCAAGGATCTTGAATTAACCCTCCACACATGTCCAAGCTTAACCATAACTCAAGATTTTTTGACCATTGATTTACCTCTTTTGTTTTCCCTTTTCCTATTGAGATATTTCACTATCAAAGTGGGTGGTTTCTTGTCTTCCGATTGGTCTCATATGTTACTAAGAACAAGGTATGGTACCCGGTTTACCATACAAGTTGAGCCCATATTTTCCTATCATGTTGAGTCATATTACCTATCCCTTGTCCAAGCTAATTTCCTAATCCAAGAAGGTCAAGTACAAGATTTAGTTTTAAAATAGTATCTTATTCCTCCTCCTATACTTAATCAATAATTAGATGAATGGGTTAAGAATAACTATGAATTTGACCCTTATGACGAAGCCTTTGAAGATTTTGAAATTGGTCTTAGTACTTATTATATCCTTGAAGAATTTATGTTTCCTAGCGCGCTCAAACAAAATCAAGAAAAATTTGGTCTATGGAATTTTTACTTTAATGGATCTAGAAGCAAAAATGGTACAGGTGTAGTGGCTATTCTTATCTCCCCTAAAGATGAGAAATTCTTCTTCACGCATAGGCTGTAGTTTGCATGCTCTAATAACATAGTAGAATACGAAGCATTGGTACATGGTCTCCTAATTATTGAAAAGAGACATATTAAGGCGCTGCAGAACATTGGGGATATTGAGTTGGTCATCCTCCAAGTAACAAATAAGTGTGCAACAAATAATAATATTTTGAAATCTTATAGAGTTTGGGGCTTCTGTGAGATATTTGGAGATCTAAATCTACATGTGGTGCCAAGAAAAATGAACAAAGAAGAAAATCAGATCGACGTGCTTGGTTCACAGTTCTCCCTTGCTAAGGATTTATCTAAGGAAACACACAACACATCAATATGGTGATCAGGTCGTCTATTCCAGATATCAAACCACCTGGAAAGTATTTAACAATGATGCACAAATTTTCTAGTTCATTCAGAATGAAGTTGAGTTCTCTTCAAGCATGCAAACTGACTTGCATGAAAGCTATAGTGACCAAGTGATCCAGTTAAAGAAAAATGGGTTGGTCACCTTAGAGAATATTTTCAGCCCTAATGACAAGTTTAATGGTGAAGAAAATTATATCCACCCAACGTAAGAAGAATTCACTCCAATCGTTGTTGCGCAAGAAAAGAGTTGATGCTTAGAAAATATTGCGCACATGATGAAAAGCGGAACTTAATCTCTCTATGTCAGAAATATAACAATATCTTCTCATGGGAGTATGAAGACTTGAAAGGATTTGATCCAAGTGTTGCTCAATGTTCCATCGACCTTGATCCTAGTATCTAACACATAAGATAAAAGTGAAGGCCAATAAACCCAAATATAGAGCTCCTCATGAGGAAGGCGTTATCCAAAATTATTAATGAAAATATAATATTCCCAGTCAAGTACTCTACTTGGGCCGCGAATCTTATTCCATTACACAATAAGAATGGTGAAATAAAACATTGCATCGATTTCAGATATTTGAATAAGGCATCCTTTAAGGATAATTATATTTTGCCTTCTATGGAGAAAATTCTACAGACCTTAGCTAGCACAAATATGTTTTATGCTAGATGGGTATTATGGTTTCAACCATATTATGGTCAAGGAAGAGGATCAATTCAAAACAAAATTTACAACCAAATGGAGAAAATATGCATATCAGAAGATTCCTTTTGATCTATCAAATGCAGGCTTAACATTTCAGTGATCCATGGACATTGCCTTCAAAGGATATATCAATGAGTTCACCCTTGTTTAGTTGGATGACATAATTTTTTTCTCAAAGCAAGGCGCGGATCATATAACACATTTAGAAAAATTCTTTGAGAGATGTAGAAAATTTGGGTTGTTTCTTAACCCTAAAAAGTGAAAAATTTATGTTACGTAAGGCAAGATTTTCATCCATGTGGTTTCCAAGGATGATATTTCCATTGATCCTGAGTGAATGTCAGTCATCCTTGCTCTCTTTTTGATGGTGCACAAGAAAATATTCCAATTATTCCTAGGTAAAATCAAATTTGTTAGGAAGTTCATTCCTAACTTTGTAGGATTAGTTAGGCCCATCACCCTCATGTTCAACAAGTACACAATCTTTAGGTGGACAATAGAAGGAAAAGAGATCTTCAACAAAATCAAGAAAGAAATTACTTGCACACAAACAGTCATCAATCCATATTACTCAAGGGATTTATTCCTTTAAGTTTATGGAGATGATGTGAGTGTTACTTCTATATTGACACAAGAAAATGAGCAAGGATTGGAATAACCAGTGGATTTCTTCAGTTAAACGCTTAAGGATTACGAATTGAAATACAATCATTTAGAGAAACAAGTCTTTGCCATCATGCATGTGTTAAAGAAGTTCAAAAGTATGCTTTCCACAAACCATGTCAAGATGTTAGTTTCACACTCAGGCATGAGATACTTCATCATGGGAGTATAAATAAGCGAGAAAAGAGTAATATGGGTGACCAAAATCATGGAGTTTAATGTGACTATCAAAGCCACTAAATTTGTTAGAGGTAGCATGCTCTGAAAACATGTTGATAAATATTCGTAGAATGAATTTGAGACTTAATTATTTATGGATGATGAGCTCCCACACGCTAAAACTAAACATAATGAAGATCCCAGTATACACACTTGGATGAAGGACATGATTACATTCCTTTCCTATGGCATGTACCTTCCTGGTTTGAACAAGGAAAAGAGACGACATCGAAGGATGCATTTTATCCCATACGCACTGATTTATGGCGTTCTTTTCCAAAGAAATATTGATGGAATATTGTTAAGGTGTATTGATGGTGCATAGATTGAAAAAGTGTTAGCATAATTTCACGATGGATTCTTTGGTAGACACTTCTCTACCAAAGATAAAACATTAAATATCATCAAGGAAGGATATTCTTGGCCTACCCTATTCAATGACACGCATAATTGGGTCATAAAATACAAAAGAGTGCATTGTCTTTACAGGAAAGAAAAAATAGGTAGTGTTTCCCCTCTGACCAATCCAAGTGGATCAACCTTTTGCGCAATGGGGTCTTGAATTCATAGGCATGATCAACCCACCCTTAAGCATTGGGCACAAGTGGGTGTTGACAACAATGAACTACTTCACAAGATGAACATAGTCTCTCACACTCAAGGAGTCAACTGAATCAGTCATCCTTGACTTTCTTAAGAGCATTATAACAAGGTTTTTTTTTCCTCATACTAGTATCTCTGATAATGAAAAATCCTTCCTTGGTACTAAAATTTCTTATTGGGCACTTAGTCTTGGTATTTATTTGAATACTTATTCTAATTGCTTCCCTTAAGGTAATCGCTTGGAAAAGTCAACAAACAATAATATGATCAAAATAATGAAACAAACAATGAATATCAACCATAGGCAATGGCATAAAAATGTCTCGCACGCACTCTGGGAAGACAGAATCACAGACAAGAAGGTAATATGTACTTCACCTTACAATCTTGTTTATGGAAAATAAGCTAGGCGTCCATTATCTCTTGAATTTACTTCATTAGAGTTTTCCCAGTAGCTAGAGTTTGAGGGTGTAGAGAAGAGAGAAACAAGAATGCAAGAGTTGGTTGAACTTGAAGAATCAAGAAACTCTATCATGATCAAGCTATAATAGCATCAACAATCGACAAAGAAGTGGTTTGAGAGAAAGGCTAGACCTCAAGCTTTCAAAGTTGGTGATCTATTCTTAAAATGGGATGCTCACAGAGCCAAACCATGGTGTCATTCAAATTTTGAAGCACTTTTGAGAGGCTCATACACTATCAATTCTTACAAGGAGGCTAACTCTTTTAAGTTGTCTAACCTTGATGGAGATGCATTATCAATCCCAGCAAATGGGATCTATCTCGAGCACTTTTATTACATCCTCTGCATCATTATATATATTACAATAGTTTCAATTCCTCTAAGTGTGCTTTGTGCACATTAATTTTTTATACATAGTTATTTCATTTTGCACACTCCTCACACTCTCTCTTTTGTTTCTTTCAAGATGCCAATTTAGTTCAAAATCTTCTAACAGTTTAGGAAACAATTTCTAACAGTAGATGGCATTTCATACAAAGTTTTGAAATTGCTTCAAGTGGCTTCAGGGATAGTTCTTCAAATTGCAAATATGAATTTCATGTTTTCAAGTCAACTCCATGCCCAATGGATACTTTAAAGGCTACTAATCTCCTTCATCTAGGAGGAAGTTGGCCCCGAAAGTTGCCAAAGTGTTGTCCAAAATAAATCCTCTAGTTATTTTGACAATTTACATCCCCATTTTGGCTCTGAAGTTCAAATATTGCAGGTTACACACAGTCTGGTTTCCCCCTTGACACTATTTCCTTGGTTACAGTTCCACATGTGCCCATGCATGCTCGTCTCCTCTCGCGCACCTTCCAATTTACTTCTCCATTCCTGTCTTCTTCCATTTTCCTTGCACACATCCATGTGCACCCTCTTTCTTTCTAACAATTTGTATACTTGTCATGCTCACCTTTGACTTTATTTCCAAATTTGGCTAAGCCTAGTGCGCACTTCCTCCATGCCCTTTCTTACTGTCACACATCATCCATTTTGATGTCACACGCCACTTGCATAATTGTATTCTTTTTCAAGTATGCGTATTGTCTTCCAACTTTTGTGCACATCACTTTCATGCCCATGTCCTTATGCTTTCCCACATGCCTCGTGCATTCTTCCAAGCTAGTTATTGTGCCATGTGGCAACTTGTTATACTTAAGTGTGTCACATGAAACTTATCAAAGTGCACCAACTAGGTGCCAAATCCTTGCAACAAATCAATACGTGACACATGGCAGAAATGACTAAATTCCAGATAGTCATTTGATCCTTCATCCAATCATCACACGGCATGTGCCATTATGTGTCTAGATTGCATTGTAGACTTCAAATCATCGTAACTTCTGCTATAGAGCTTGGATCCATGTGCTCTTGGTTTTGCTAGAAATATGCTCACATGGGATACATATTGGAATTTAAAATCTAGATTTTTTTGGGATTTAGTAGGTAACAAAGAGGGAAACATGTTTCAGGCCATTAATTCATAGATTCAGTTAGCTCAACCACCCAGATTTGATTTAATTTTCCCCTCTCCCTTCTTCCACAAGAAAAACAGACATAGGGAGGTAGATCTGATGTCCTTGCAGATAGATTTGTAGGTAGTTATTCCTGGTCGTTGGTGGTTAATCTTTCAAATCTGAGTTTCCCTCTCCTTTCTCCTTTTATTTGCATTTTGAGTTGTAGACCTTTAGATCTAGCTCTTTACATGTGGATATAGGCCTCATTTGCCATTGTAATCGACTGGGCATTTTCTAGAAGAAATAAAATATTTTTTTGTCACTATTCTCTGCCTCGACTCATTTTTATTGCTTTTTTCTTGCCTCTCTTTTACATTTCTTATTTTTTGTGCTCTCTCACATACCTGCAGGTCCCTTTTCTAATTATTCCCCATGAAAATGAGTGTGTCATTGTATTTTAGATTGTGATACACATGTTTTATGCTCTATGTGCATTCTCCTTCATTTTCACTCAAAGATAGTTGTGTTCACCCCCTTCTTTTAGGTGTTATTTCCTCCTTTAGCTTATTTTTTATTTTATGCATCTCCTTCTAACCCTGGTTCCTTGGATTTTTAGTGTAGTGATAGGTAGTTGCATTTCCCTTCCTAGGAATATCTCTTAGCATTAGAAATAGGTAGAGTAACCAGACTTCTCTGGAGGTCTGTCTCAAGTGCGCAAGTCCCACAAGTTGGAAACAGTCCCATGTTTCCTCAAATCCCTAGTTCACCCTAATCTAAGAAGGGTGTAATTTTGAGCTCCAACAATATCCTAGTAGCATCCTTCATAAAAGCATTAGTGAATATTTCTGATTGTATGAATTGTGTCAAATAATGATATTGGGATCAATTTAAGATAAAATGAGTTTTTAGCACATTAACATTTATAAAATCAAAATATCGAGACATACTGGATAAAAATCTTAAGACTTGCTTGAGATTGTATGTTTCACGATATGATGTGGACAAATTTCCTTATGAATGAGTAATTGCAGTATGGATTCTTTTGCAGAGAGGAAAGGGATATGTAATTCTAATCCAGGGACTATGGATGACAATGAACATGTGACTAAAAATAGTAGGGAAAGATTAGATAACAATTTGAGTGTTGGGGACCAAAATTTTCAAGATATGTTTCAATTTGAGCTCCCTGGTATTGAGTAAAGAAGATGTATGGACATTGTAATTCTGGAAATCAAATTTCATATCATATTCTAAGTATGTTTCTTGTTATTTTTTATATATGCATGTTATTTATTTAATAATATTTTCAATGTTGCAATTTTTTTAGAGTTTTTAATGGAAAAATGTTATTCTTATTTTGTTGTCTTTTAAATCAAAATAGCATTATACTAGTTTTCTGAGAATTTGCATATGAATATAATACAACACAATATAAATTTTAATCATCAATATTTTCATATAATTTCAGTGTATGTTCTTTGAAAAAATTCTAGTGTCTGGAAATGCAACCTCTGTCCATAAAAAGTGTTTGAAAATGATAATAATCATTAATGCATTATGTAATAATAATACCAAACATAATTGAGAATAATAATCACATTAAGAATTTATTTGAAGAACTTATGCACTAATATAATAAAATTACAACACCACATTTATTAACTTTGAAACTCTCAATATTTTCATAAAAATTATATATATATACTCTTAAATATGAAATAATTTTACAAAAATATTTTCAAAATCCAATTACAAATTTCACAATTTCTTTTTGCAACTTCATCCTTAAGAATATTCTTTTGTTTGTGTTTTTGTTTCCTCCACACCATAACTTTATTTTACAACACCTTATCGAACAAGAGCCTTTGTTACAACTTTGATATTAGAAATAATTTCTTGTTCTGGATTAGTTACATCACCATCAAATAATAATGTTGTATCTTGTTCTATTTTCATCTTCAACAATATCTCAAGATCCATTCCATTTTTCTTTATTATCCTTGTAGTCACTTTTGCACCCACTAAGAACAAGGGAACCTCATGCGCGCCGGCCTATCACCCAGCAAGCACTAGGCGCTCACTCGAGGCGTATGAGAGGGAGTCAAGTCTCACTTTTATGTGAGTCTAGTAGAAGGCATAGTTCATGATTCTGACTTAGTGATTTAACAGACATGAAGAGCTATAGAGCTCAGGATGGCTTCTATACCCCTTTAGTCATAATAGAACCAAAGCACACAAAAAAAAATAGAACTAAGAGTTGTAAATCTACTACTATACTTAACCATTCAATTAAGATTCACGATTATATAAGAACAAAAGTACAATAGAAATATGCAGGTAGTACAGAGAAATAGTCTGAATACATTTGTCATGGTAACCTTATCACATTCATTCATAGTGTTACTTATAAAATATTACAGAAGGTAGACCGTAGTCATGCAACATGTGTGGATCCATACATGTATTTTCACAAGACAAAAATTTCATTCCCCATTTCCCCAGTACATCCTTACTTGAATTTTGTACCCATTTTCATCCCATAGTTCTCACAGTAATTCTGCAGAGCTCCGCTACCTCACTTCTCTCCTTCTTCTTTGCCAAGAGCGCGCGTATAAATAGGCCTCTGAACCCTAACAAACTCCTCTCCCGCCTCAGATCTGGCCCTAAGTGTCAAGGTGCGGGTCGCCCTGGGCGCATGCCTCTCTATGTCATGATTAACTTTTTGGATCTTTTTATCGCAAGGTATATTCCCTTCAGGACACCCTATCGCCAGGCTGGAACCTTATCTAAATGGAACACATTCTTCATGTGTCCTACCCAAGGGGCCAAAAATGGCTAAGTCCCAAATTGTTCTTCGTGTGGCGCGCATGACTTTGGTTCTCCAAGAAGCCTTTTGAACTCTGCCTTGCGCGCCTTCACTTGCGTGCTTCCTTTGGTCATGCGCGCCTATGCACCCTTAAGATTTGTAAGCTATATTAGGGGCCCAACATTACCCCACACTTCACCTGTTCTCCACCCTCGAGAACCTTCTCAAAGAATGTAGTACAAAAATAATGCAAGGCATTACCTTGGAAAAGAATGGGGAGGAAAGAATAAAGAAAGGGGAAGAGAAAGAATAGGGTGAAAATTTTCCTAAAGAAGGAGGGGAAAGTTTTGCTGGAGGTCGGCCTCTAGTGTACTCCAAGTGCTGACTTCCTTCTGCGCTTTGGTGCAGATGTCGCCAACCAAGGTGCTCACCTCATCAAAAGTTAGCCCCTCCCCTTGTGTGGTAATGGTTTCCACCACAGTCTCCAGTTCTTTAGCGTGATCTTCCAGTGCATCCATCTTCCTTGTGATGACCTTGTAGAGCTCTTCTAGTCAGGTTTTGATTGAGATACATCGGTTCTCAATGGCTTCGGATTTATTTTCTACTTCAGCTATGATCCTTTCCTGCTTGGCTCTATTACCCTTATTCTTTTATTTGAATTCCTTCAACTCAACTTCATCACTGGCAAGCAGTATGCTTGTCACTTTGTCTTGATCTGCGCAATGGTCGTAGGTGACCCCCGTGGTTTATGCAGCTATTCTTACGTTGGCGAGCACCTTGTTGTAATCAGCCATGAGTGCGAAGACCTTCAACTTGTCTTCTTTCTCCAAGTGCGGCGCTACCTCTTCTACCGACTCTAATGCCAAGGGCTGCCTCTCCATGGTGAGGATTCGAGTCAAGTCCTCTAGGCACTCCAGGGAGGATCTATACTTTTACGCAGGAGGGTTAAGGTATGGGTGCTTCGTGATAATCGATTGGGAGATGAGCTCCACCTTCTTGGAAACTTCATGTACCTTGGCCTTTTCCTCTTGAAGCTCCCTCTGCAGTTGAGCACTGATTAATTTCTCCAGGCTGAGATCCTTCGTCAGCTTCACCACTTCTTCCTTTCTCTTCTCCAACAGGTCCTCCAAGACTCTAACCCTGTCATTTCTACCGAAGAGCCTAGCCTCGATTTCCACTGAGACTTTGTTCAGCATGTTGCACACTTGCTCATCCGATATTTGTTGTTTTTTTACAATGGGGTTGTCCCCCTTTCCTTCGGATAGCTTCAATACTGATCCTTGGTTAATCTCAAATTCAGGCTCATCGAGGTGGAAGTCGAATGCCCATGAAAGCATCTTCCTCGTTCGTGGGTATCCACCCTGAAGGTCAAAGAACTCCATGGTGGTGAGCTCCTTGGTGGGCACAGTACTTTGGAAATGCGCACCCAAAACTTTGTTGGGGTCATCAATGTAACCCATCACTTTTCTTCCCCCTTCTGCACATTTACTTCCCATGCACACGCCCTTGGGAATAGTTACCAAAATAATTGGGTCTTTTGTGCTACTTCCACTCTTCTCCCTCTTCTCCTTCTTGAACTCACCAAGCATGAGCTTTGTGTTGTGCCCCAACTCTTCATTGACCAAGGAATCAATTATTATCTCTGCCTCCCTTGTTGCCTTTTCATTTACCTCCTCTTGAGTGAGCTTGGGCATATCTGGCTCCTTGGTACTAGCCCCTTCGCTCCCCTCTTCTCTGCTCATGCCTTCCTCCCTTTAGGCATCTTTCCTTCTTACAAAGATGAAGGCATCATTTACATCCTCTGCTTCCTCTCCCTCCAATTCATGGACATTAATTGGCTCTTGATCCACCTCCATCTCTTCCCCTTCATCTTCATCCCTTTCACCTACATAGGCGTTCAGGAAGTCTATATCTTCAAACCCTTGTTCCTTTGTTCCTTGTTCTTCTTCCCTTTCAGAAAACTCCAGAGTCAAGGATGTTGTATTTTCTTCATCTTAAGGTTCTTCAGGGGATGGTGGCTTCGTAGGATCTGGGGTCTTTTCCTTGACCACCGTTCTTCTCTTTTTCCAGACATAGGTACTCGGCCCCGCGGTACCTACATTCTACCTTTCCACCGCCCCTTTTTCTTCCTCTTCTTCTTCTTTCTCCTTGCACTTTAGCATTGGTTTCTTCCTTCCCATGGGGTTTTCTGGGATGGATATTTCATTTTCTACGTACGCTCCCCTTCTCTAACTTTGGTCTTATGGGTAGGTAAATCCTGGTAGCAGTGCTCTCAGCAATCGGTAAGGTCATTGGCCTTACAATGTGCACATCCTGCGACACGTACCTTTCAACATACGTGTGCTTCCCTGGGTAGACCAGCTTCTTTCTCATCTCTCTGTGTTCACTGTCAAGGGTGGACAGGTTGATTTTTAACTTCTTCGACTCCTTGTATCTGTTTACCCCTGCTTGGAAGAATTGGACAGTAAATGAGAAGGGGAGTTTGTACCAGGGACTCCAATTGTCATCCACCAAGATAAATCTACCAATACAGAAGTGTTGGTACACCATGAACTATGTTTTTCCTTCAGTCACCGCGGGGAGTTTCTCTAGGATCCACCATTCTACCTCAAATGCATTCCTGAGGTGTGTATACCATTTATCCAAGCGCGCCTTATGTACCCCCATCATTGACTCACAAGTATAATTCTGAAACCTGTCCATGGGTGAAGGGTCTTCATCAGGGTACTCCCATATGAACTTATCAGATGCATCTAGCACCGCAATTTCTAAGAATACAATGCTTAATAGAATTTTCCCAAACAATATCTTTCCTCCGTTCTCTGCGCTGCTTATGATCTCGTCTGCTATGTACTGGGATATGTTGTACATGGTGCCTTCCGTGAACTTTCAGCAGATGTTCAGCCAAGGCTTGCTCACCTGGGTCCACCTCTCTTGTCCATTTAGCTTAGAAATGAGGTGCACAGCCATTTTCATCACCAGATCACTGATATCTGTGACATCGTAGTACCTAGATCCCTTCTTATAATCCTGGGATGCGATGGTTTCCTTAATTGCCTCCTCATCCTAGAGGCCATCTAAGATTGCGTCCCCTTTACAGCTTAGGTCTGTAAAGTGTGAGATTAATTATGGGGTTATGCGCATTTTGCACCCTGCGAAGCAGAAGAAATATTCATGCATGCGTTTCACTAACCATTGGTATAGGTGCTCGGGCTTCTCGAAGTATGGCAACTCATAAAGCTGGAGAAGCCCTGCCTTCATCCTTTTTCACCTTGACTACATCACTGTAAATCAGCATCCCGTCAGGTGTGCATTTATTTGTGGGGCGCACCAGCTCCAACACCATTTCCTTCATAATTATACTCGACCGGTGATTGTAATCGATTACGGTCATCTATCTAATGTGTGACTCCCACTCTTGCCCTAGCAAAAGCCCATCCAAGTATTGCATCTCTGGGTACCATTCCTCATTGGTATCTAAGGGGATTTCATCTTCTTTCTTCTTTCCTTTTCCCTTCCCCTTTCCCTTCTTGGATTTTACTACAGGCTTATCAACTGGTTTCATGGCTGTCATTTTACCCTTTTCTTTCATTCCCTGGTTACCTTCGAGTTGTCTGAGATTTTTCTTTGCGCGCCCTGTGCCCTAGAGTACAAACCCTAATTTCTAACTTTCCTCCTTTGATCACGGCGCTCTTTACCAACATTCCTCACACCCGTGAATCACTTCTGCTCTGGTTTTTAGATCAACCAGACCAATTATGTGTGAATTTTTGAGATTTTCCTTCGCATGAGTTAGCTCTCAAACCCTAGCTCTTGAAAGAAAATTGTTCTCCTTGTTTTCGCAAAGTAAAATAATGAACTTCCCATCCTTGTATTTATAGATTTTCCCACTTTTACGCATTAAAGGGTAGGCTACCTACCACTGTATGACAATATTTAATGTGACATTTTCAAACAAACCCAACTTCAGCGCTTTTCCTCGTGTGCCCAATCCTTGCGTGAAATGTTTTTCACCTGTGCCCAATCCTTGCGCAAAAACTTTTCCAACCTTCTGGCATGCAGACAATCCATCTTGACAGAAGAATTTTTCACACGTGTTACCAGTTCCAAAGGAACCTCTTCCATCCTCATGATTCTTGCTTTCACCTACCTCGTGTTTTAGCACTTTTTCTCCTTTGTACGTGGATTTCCAATGGAACTCTATTTTGTCATCCATCTGCCTTCCTAATGCATCTTTTCAACAGGGCCAGTTTGAACGGTCTACCAACTCAATCTTCTTGCAGAATAACTTCATGCCTCTCTTAATCACCTCACCCCACACTAAATCGATGTGCGGTCCTCTGCACAATCATAAGTTTAAAAAGTAATAAGGTTTCCGGTGCCCAAGGTGCAAAACAAGACAACAACGCGAAAGTGAAAAACAAGAAATGAAAAGCATAAAAGGAAACTCTAAACTAACTAGTAGAACTGCCTTATTTACAAACACCAAGAAGCATTATTTATAGTAGGGCTTCAACCTACTCCCATTGAAGTGCCTAGGTAATTTTGTCCCATCCAGCGCTTGTAGCTAGCACGCGCCCGAATCAAGGATGTATGAAATTACATAAGGACCTAACCAATGCACCTTCAACTTTCCAAGATGGCATAGAAATTTAGAATCATATAGCAATACCATCTGGCCAACCTCAAACTGGTTGTTTTTAATGTGGCAGTCGTGTCATGCCTTTTGTTTATCTTTTCCAGTTGTTTGGCTCCATCTTGCTAATTAGCACCTTTCATCCAACTTTATCAATTCATCAATTCTTTTTTCCAGCACTTGTTCATCATCCAACCTTCCTGCGTGCACTATACGCAGTGATGGTAGCATAAATTCAACCGATAAAATAGCCTCCGCACTAAACACCAGTTGAAATGGTGTGGCCTTGTTCAACCTTTTATACATTGTTATGTATGCCTAAAGGACTGCATACACCTTGTCATATGAATCCTTCCTACCCATGTCACATATCTTAGTCAATATGTGACTAAGGATTTTGTTGAATGCCTCTGCAGTCCCATTTTTCTTAGGGTGATAAGGGGTAGTCTTGTGATGGGCTACAGTGAATTCTGCTAATAGAATTCTGATCGTTTCATTTAAGAAGTGAGTGCCCCTATCACTTGTTAAACTTAATGGACACCCATACCTGCTGATAATGTTCTCCCACAAAAATCTAGCAGCTGTGGCTGTGGTACAATCCCTAATGGGCGCGGCCTCTGCCCACCTTTTCAGATAACCTACTTTATCCTGTAAACCATGCAACTCACTACTATGTTAATAGCCTATTTCATGTCTCTTTGAGCTCGACTCTTGTTGGCTCTTCATCAAAATAAATTGGCGTCACATGCGGCATACTTATGGAGAACATATCTTGGTATGGTAATTAAATCGATCCTACTTTCGGCATTCACATAACCTTGCAATGAGATTGATAGCATCTTCACCTAAGAAACTCATCCTTAATCAATATGGATTCGATGGTCCTCCAAAAATTAGTGCATAATAAGGGCAGCTCGCTCCATGTTATCTGCAGAACTCGATCTTGTAAAAATCTCAGTCACCAACCAACTCACTTCTATATTGAAATAGCTTAGTCTTTGTATAGAGCTCACTCACACTTATATAGCTCGATCAATAAATCGAAATATAACTCTCTTTTTTTCTAGAGTAGCTCGACCACTAATGATTTATCTCATCTGACTCAAGCACCCAAGGCATAATCTTTTCAGAATTCTTCCACCCTTTGTTGAATTTTTTCAATCTTCTGGGTCTCTTGAGGTGCATTAGGGACTTTATGGGGTGTCATAGGAGCTTTATCCATGTGGCTTGTTGGTTGTCTAATTTCAATGGAGTAGTGAAATTGGATAACAATTTGGCAACTCACGGGACCATTTTCCTACTAAATGGAGTAGACCAGCTACCTGTAGCAATCCATTAGGCATGGAGTCTATATGGTCATTATGAGATGATCTAAACACTGAAAATATTGACCCTGGGACAACAGGAATGTTGTTGGTTTCTTCTAGAATTGACCTCCTCTACTTACACTCACAACTTTTGTAAGAAAATCTTGGAATTCATTTTTTGAGATTATAAAATTGTTTTAAAACATGAATTTCACTCTTTCCAATAACTGAAATCCACAAGAATGAATTATGAGCATATGAAACTATTGCCTCAAAACTGATTCTTGCCAAGTATGAATAGAAAATATGATTTTATTGGAAAGGTGAAGTATACCATAGAATTGGTGTGAAACATCTGTCAATTTGGACATCGTGGAACTTTATTAAAGTCTGATTTTCTTTCTTCTTCTGAAAGTTCCAAATTTAAGCATGCTAACTTGTGTGCTTTACTAAAGGCTAGAGCTGATTTCTGACTTAGGCCACCGACTGCTCTTTGTTTGCTTGCATTGACATGGAGGTTTGTTGCAGTCATTCTTGGAGAGAATCATCAATATTTCCTCCTTAACTTATTTTAGTTTCTCTCTATTTGTGTGAATTTTGAGTTTTGTAACCATTGCATACAACTATGGTCTTCCTACTACAACAAGTGAAGGGCATGATGCACTGTACTGTTTGGAGCAACACGTACAAAATATATATACAAACAAATAAATCATACATGCCTCAAGTAAGAAACAAAAAGTGTACACAAGCACTTCTTCTACTGGAAACAAACCTACTTACCCTATGCTAACCAGAGGTAAAAGGAATTCAAATAAAACCCATAACTGGTATGGAGAAGCAACTCCCCTTCCTCAAAATTGGTAGCCATGTATATGATTTGGCACTGAACGTGGTTGGTACTATGAGTGAAAAACTGACAAGAGGTCGATCCTCCACCCAAATCATCAAGGTATCAGTTTCAAGAAATGGCGATACTTCCTCCAAATGGTCTACATAGAGCTCCCAGAGGTGATGTGGTTGATCCTTGGTACTTAAATGTTCATCCTCATGCCCTGAAATAGACATGACTGGTTCTGGATTATCCCTTAGCTCCAATGAAGCCAATTACTTAATAGGGCATGTTTTGGTTTGATGGATGTGCCCATTACCCTGAATGTTGAATTCACGAACGAAGTCACCCTGCAAGCCTTACTGGAAGAAATGGTTGTCTACAAGCTGATATTGGCCTTGTTGCTTATCTGCAAACAACTGATAGTCTTCCCTGATGAACAATATGCAATTTGGGTCATCTTTTTCTTCTTATTATTCTTTTTCCAGTACTGGGATTGGAAGAATAAATTCCTCTAATCTTGGTTCCAAATGGTTGTTGTGAAATGCAAGTTCCTATCCTCGAATGTTCTCCTCTATGGTAGAGGAATCTTGTGCTTCGGGGTGGATGATGGAGGAGAAAATGTTGTGATATCCACGGGCTCCTCTCTATCAAAGCAATCTTCCGAGTTAGATAGATAATCTATCTCCTTTTTTTCCTGCTACATTAGCTCGACCTCCTCCACGACGTTCCCTTGATCAACAGCTTGCTCACCATGGTTCCCCTCATCCTTGAACATGGAGTTTGAAATATCAAACTCTTCTTCGACATTAGAGCTCAAAGGAGATGAAGTGGGAGGAAGAACCGAAGGTTATATTGTGGCATGTTTTTTGCTCATGGCCTTTAAAACTATATGGTTTTCCTCCGCAACAAGAATGTGCTCCTCTTATTTTGGATTTGGAGCAATTGTTTCTTCCATTGCTAATTTTGCTTCTATTGTAGCCTTGGCTTCCACCTCATGTGACTTGACCTCAGTCTCCTCCGTAGGCTTAACCATCAAGGATATCTTTTCTATCCCAAATCTTAGATCTAGGCTCACCAAGATTCTCATCATTTCTTATTTTCTTGGCTCTCCTTGAATGTTTTTTAGAGTCTCTTCCTGACATGTATCCAAGAATGTGGGAGGAGTGGTGGGTGGGGTCTCCACTGATTTCTACTTTATTACTGGTGGAGGGGGTATTACTTTTGGCTCTTATGGAGAGAATTTGGACTAGGAAAAAAGGGCAGAGCTACTGAGATGGGATGGAAGACTAGAAGATGGAGAAGTGGATTTCATAATGGCAGTAGTAGATTAGAAATTGAAACTCGGGACAAGATGGTGTTATTTTTGAAATGGGAAGAGGGTTGTGGGGAGGAAATGATTAATTTTCCCATTAACCTACAAAATATTTAGCATCCTTAACCCATTCTTCAAGTTGGGGTAGCATCTCATCGATGTAACTGAGTTTCTCCTACAGGCTGAAATAGCTTGGGCTAGGGCCTTCCCATGGACAAGGGACCCTAAATCCAATCTTTAATACTTTATCTTGATTTATAGCCTAGGCCTGCATCATACATGCCTCTAATTTGTCTATCTTCAGTTGTAATTCCACATTCTTGGGTGTAAGATATCCCTCATAATTGACATACTCTTGATATTTCACATCTGCATAATTCGACGTGTATCCAAACCGATCTGGATATTGCTCTTGTGAGTGTGCACATTTCTGATTTTCTTCATAACATGGGTCTTGAGGAGGTTGATAATAACCTGAGAATGAATTTTTCATGCTTGGAGGAAATTATGGACTGTATGGCGGCTGCTGAAAATGTGAATTCCACTATGGGAATGAAGTCATGATTACACAAC
Source organism: Taxus chinensis (assembly GCA_019776745.2). Lineage (NCBI taxonomy): Eukaryota > Viridiplantae > Streptophyta > Pinopsida > Cupressales > Taxaceae > Taxus > Taxus chinensis. The sequence goes on along the minus strand of CM034149.1, from coordinate 854,060,987 downwards.
TTCATAGAATGGAAGAAAGTGAAAGATGTAGAAAGAAATATGAATTAAAAAATGAATGGAAAAGGATGGAGGAAAGGTCTATAATTTTAGAGATGGGTTGCTAGACCAAATGGAGTCTCCAAGTATGTTTGTGAATGCTTCCCAAAAGCTGAAATTTCAACAAGAACATGTCATCTTATTGAAATGGAGTTTGTTGTAAATGATTGAACTACACTCCAGCTAGAAATTTGTCTTGAATTGATATGTTGGATGATGGAAATCATTCAAAAGATAAAACTTTGACCTCTGAGATGTCCCACTGAGTGTACCAGAACCGTTATCACAAAATTACAACACCCCTGAAGGGCCTGAAATGTGGATGGGGAATTTGGTGTAATTTGTGTAACATTGGATAATCTCTCGAGTTGTGGGACTTGTGGGCTTGAGATGACCTTCCAGAGAAGGTTGGTTCATGCTCCTAAACTACCTACCACAATCTACTCCTAATGCAGGTAGGAAAACTAATCCTAATCCTATTCTAATCTTCCAAGGGACCAAGGAGAGAAAATGCATAAAAAATAAACCTACACTAAGAGTGGTGATACACCAAAAAGGAGGTTGTTAATCATTTCCTAGCTACCTGAAATGGAGAGAGATGAGTAATGGAGAGGGTGGACAGAATGTACCATAGACTAGAGATGAGATTCACACAAAATAAAACTTCAAACCCATTAAACACAACTCCTAAAACCTATAATAGAATTAATAAATATGCACAATATACCCTATAATGAAGAGAGGCAAGTAGAGACAACAAAATATGTGAAGGATGGACAAAATGCATCACAAAAACATAGTTTATTGCTCCATGAATTTACACAGTACATCATTAGTGGGAAAGAGGAAATAAAATTCCATTACAAATCTTAGAGAGGAGGCTTAAGCTCCACATTCAACCCTAGTATAGAAGAAAGAGAGAGGGGACAGAAAGGAAGAATTACTAACTCCCTTACAAATGAGCCCAAGATTAAAATTTATAGAATGCAGAGAGAGGGAAAGAAAATTATTGAAATTGTCATTTTAACCACTTTCAAGATGTAATAAATTAATGTAATTAATGGTAATTTTCTTACAAAAGGATCCCCATTTTGTTCCATGACGTGCGACAGAGAAAGAATGATTGCCCATGCTTTTTTAATACATTTCCAACCACTTTCCAACAACCACAAAAATGGGATTGTTTTCTAAAAAATTCTCCATCAAATCTTCATCAATCCCTAAATTTTTTAATTTGTGTGCATTGTGCTCAGAGCCAAGATTCCAACAAGTCCAATTTTGTGTGATTTTGTTGAGAAATGCTCAAGTTATGAGCTTCTGAGTGTAGGAAGGTAATTTGAGTTTTCTAGGGATTTCTTGCATCACACGGGATTGTGCAATTAAATCATGATTAAAATATTTTCCCCTCTTTCTTCAATGTTTCACATCATCATTTGAAATGATTTTTCATTTTAAAATGGTGGGCCCCATCTATTTTACCATTACCTTGCTTGGGGAGATTTTAATGTTTGGAAATTAACATTGTCAGCTCAGCCGAGCTGGCTCTTCTCCTCACGAGCTCCTCCTTTCACGTGGCTTGTTTCCTCATGTGGTGAGTTTTGTGGTATTTGGGCATCAAACCAATGTTTTTCATGTGCTAATGTGTTATAGTAACACACCGAACCTTTTCCCATAACTACCTCATCCGATTTGCTTGTATTTCAGCCATGTTGTATTGCCAACTCGACCCCCGTGTTATCCATGTACTAGCTCAGCACTAAAATCTATCTGCAAAATTACTTGTGGCCACCTTACGCCAACCAAAATCACCGAGTCTCCCTCCTACCTAGGCACTAAGTTCTCTTTATGCATCGATTCTTGCTAATACATAGCCAGTTCAACGAGTTATAAGTTTTGCTTTGTTAGCCTCCTTCCACGTATGCCTCCGGTGAGTTCTCCTGCTTAGCGTCAAGATATTTCTTGAATTGTAAGTTCCTTCATCCACTTCAGCCTCTATGAGACCAACTCATCTGTCGACTCATTTCATTGCATTGACACGTGATTTGGCGAAGGGGGACCATGCCACATGGAGGCCCCGCGCATTGTTGGGGTCTCCATATTTTCATATTCCTTCGAAACCATACCAAGGGGCCATGTGGAAAACCACGTGAGACTCCATTCTAATTCATGGGCTTATAACAAAACTTGTCACCTCAAACTCATCCAAGGGATCATATTTGATTCCATTTAGCTCACCATTACATCCAAATGCCGAGCTTATTTTCTATTTCATTAACGAATCAGTTCACCATCTAGAGCTCGACCCTGTGCAACCATCTCCACATGCATGGTCATTAGGCTTGTTTGTATTAGCTCAATATTTATCAAATTGAGATTACCTCCTATTTCATGAGCATGGCCATTGTTAGACTCGATGTGTACTATTTTTTCACTTACTGGCAGAATCTTTGAACTGGGTTTGATTGGAGGGAAAATTTTGGAGTGTATTAGCTTTGTGGAGCTTGCACGGGTTTGAGCTCGTTCTTCCTTCTTTGTGAAAATCACCAGATCGATTCTCTTTAAGTGAGATCAGGGGTTAGTTTAACCAACTCAACCTATAGCAATAGTTCAATCTTATTTCTTTGGACCTGATGAGCTTTGCACAAACCATCATGCCTTTGGATGCTGCTAATTTTGTGGATAGTTAACTGAGTTCGGCCACATATGAGATAACCTGGTTTATCCCATAAACCATGCAACTCATTGATTCGTTAATAACCCAAATCATGTCTCTTTCGAGCTCGGCTCTTATTGGCTCTTCATCAAAATACATATGCTTGGCATGTGGCCTACTAATGGAGAACAAATCTCGATATGGTAATTAACTCAATCCTAATTTTTGCATTTGCATAACTAGACAATGAGCTTGAGATCATCTTCACCTAAGAAACTTGGCCTTAATCAATATGAATTTTATGCTCCTCTAAAACTCAGTTCATAATGAGGACAACTCGATCCATATTATCTGCAGAACATGATCTTGTAAAAAATATTAGTCACCAATTAGTTCACCACTATATTAAAAGAACTTAGTCTTTAAATGGAGCTCGCTCACACTTATATAGCTTTGTCAAGAACTTGAAACATAACTTAGTTTGTTTCCAGAGTAGCTCGACCACTAATGATTTATCTTAGCTAACTCAAGCACCCAAGGCATAATCTTATAAGAATTCTTCCACCCTTTGTTGAATCTTGTTAATCTTCTAGGTCTCTTTAGGTGCATCAGGGAATTTATGGGGTGTCAGAGGAGATTTCTCCATGTGGCATGCCGGTTTTCCAATTTCACTGGAGCAGTAAAATTAGATAACACAATATCAAAATTTAAAGCTCTTAGAAAGTACATAAAATCACCTTCTAGAGTTGGTCTTACAAGGGATGGAAAACTGTCCCAGGTCCTTTGAAATCTAAAATTGAAGTCTGTTATCAGATCATTGGGAGCCCTTTTTCTAGTTGTCAACTATTCCAGCAAGGATAAATTATTTTGCTTCTCTCCAAACTAATTGCAAAAGGCTATCCCAAGATGATTCTAATTATTAATTGATCCTGTTGTAGGACTACTATCAAAATTACACCCTTCTTAGATCAGGATGAATTGGGGCTTTGAGGAAACATGGGACTACCTCCAAGTTATGGGACTTACGTGCTTGAGATAGACCTACAGAGAAGGCTGATTCCTCTACCTATTTCTAATGCTAAAAACTACTCCTAGGAAGGGCAATGCAACTACCTATCACTACTCTAAGAATCCAAGGAACCATGGTTAGAAGGAGATGCATAAAAGGGGGAAATAAGCTAAAGGATGCAATAAAACTAGAAAGAAGGGGATAGACACAATTATCTTTGAGCGAAAAATGAAGGATAATGTGAACAGAGAGGATAGACATTATCATCACAGTTTGAAACACACTCACACACTCATTTTCATGGGGCACAATCAGAAAAGGGACTTTCAAGGACATGAGAGAGTACATCAAATGAGTAATGCAAAAGAGAGGTAATAAAACACAATAAAAATGAGCCAAGGAAGAATAACAAAAAAATAAAGATTTTAGTGCTTCCAAAAGTGCACGGTCTATTAGAATGGTGGATGAGGTCGATATCCACATGAAAAGTGCCATATCTAAAGTCCTGCAACTCAAAATGCAAATAACTTAAGCCCTTAGTAAACTAAAGGGGTCCAACCTTTTACAATGATCATTGTTGTTACATTTATAGAAGATGAACAGAGAGGAAAAATCAAATTCAAAAGTTCAACCACCAACATCCAACAATAACTGCCTACAAATCCATTTGTAAGGATGTTAGATCCACCTCCCTATGTCTATTTTTCTTGTGAAAGAAGGGAGAAGGGAAACTAAAATCAAATCTAGGTGGTTGAGCTAACTAAATCTGTGCATTAATGGAATAAAATACATTTATCTATTTTCCACCTAACAAACCCCACCAAAAGGGTTTGAAAATTCTAACATGTAGCCCACATCAACATCTTTCCAACAAGACCAAGAGTGCATGAATCTGAGCTTTTGTAATAGTAGTTATGATGATTTGAAGTCTACAGTGTAATCTGGACACATAATGACACATGACACGCATTGATTTGCTGAAGGATCGGCTAACTATCTAGTATTTTGTAGCTTATGTCTTGTGTCACGCATTGGTTTGTTGCAAGGATTTGGCACCCAATTGGATCACTTTGATAGATTGTGTGCACCATACTCAAGTCTGCCAAGTTGCCACGTGGCACAATAATTGGCGTGAAAGAATGCATGAGGCACATGTGTGAGGGGAATGTGAAAGAAGAAGATAGGCACGCAAAAGTGATTCATGTAGAAGTGGGAAGACAACATGCATACCTTAAAATTATACAAGTATGCAAGTGACACGCAACATCAAATTGATGATGCGTAAAATCATGAAATGGCATGGAGGAAGTGTGCACTGGACTTACCCAAATTTGGAAAGCAATTCAAGGGTATGTGCGAAGAGTGTAAGAACTGTTGGAAAAAAGTGGACATGCATGGATGCATGTAAGGAAAATGGAGGAAGACAGAGGAATTGAGAAGGAAATTGAAGGCATGCAAGAGTAGAAGAGCGCGCATGTACACATGAGGAACTGCAACCAAGGAAATAATGCCAAGGGGGAAACCAGAGTACATGTAAACTACAATAATTCAACTTCAGAGCCAAAATGGGGATGTAAACTTCAAAATAACTAGGGGTTATTTTGGACAACAAATACAACTTTTTCTATTGATGTGTAATTGATCCATTATCTGTTGGTTCATTTAGTAAGTCAAATTGTTCACTCATTGTCACATCGAAATGATTTGATTATAATGAAAGTAATTCCTTTTGAAGAACACCCTTGATATGAAATTTTTTACATTCAACTAATTTTCCAAAATGATTAATGAGAGTATTAGGAGTGACAAGGACTAAGAGGGGGGGTTGAATTAGTCCCCAATAACACTTTTGACACTATACTTCAAAACATCAAACACACATCCTCATGAAATATAAGTATCAATGTGTACTCACAAGCAAGTAGACTTCACCATGAAATAAATTCAAAGCAAGGATCACAAGTTATACACAAAACCACTTATATTGATACTCAAATAAGATCACCACACTTTATTGATATCCAAATTAGATCACAATGAATTGATGTCTTCAACAATAGTCAACAAGAGACAATGAAAAGCTACCAAGATAATCAACCTTGTCTCTTGAATACATATGAAGATATACTTCTTTGTAAATGCCTTCAACTCAATTTCGTATCTCTAAATACTTCAGAAACCTATAAATGAAATCAACTTTCTAAGGAAATATCATTCAAACACATAATACAAGGTCTTCCCTCCTTCTTCAGCTTGCCATCAAAGAAACATCACCATATTTGTTTTCTCAAATCCTCCTCATGAAAAATCAACTAGCTATTGACCTATAATGAAAATTCAAGGGTTTTTTGCTAGACCCAAGGGGTTTTTATTTGCAGAAAAATGGTTCTTAAAAGAAGATAAAGAGGGTTCCAAAAGCTTAGCAACATTATACCCAAAACATCACCTTTATAACCTCTTCTTGATTCAAATTAAAAATAAGTCAGTTTCCCTATTTTATCATGACCAAACCAGCCTAGAGAAATCCCATAATAATCACTAGAACATTTGCAATCAACCCATATAGTTCGGTCTAGCAAAAACCCTTCTTCCATGCACCAAAATTCCTCAAAACTCATGCATTAGAATGCCAAAATTCTCCTAACACCAAAACTATTTTTACTCATGCACTAAAAATCACCAAAAATGTTTAAAATAACAATTAAACATCATACATTATCACAATTATCTTTAACCAATCGTATTATTTTGTTTAATGGGCCCAATGCCTGATTGCCTTCACAAAACACCTATTTCCATCACAGTGTCTTCACCTTTTGGCTTCAATAGCATCACATAACACCTCAAATATGGCATGTGACAATTCTATGAAAATGGAAATACATGTGAAACACATATAATCAAGTTATAGCTCCTGAAACATCCCCTGGTGCAAACCACAACAAATTTTGTCTTCACAAAATCAAACTGCCTAAAAAGTAGTTTCCAAAATGTAACTAGTTAGCACCCTTCCTGACACTTCTAAGAACTCCAAATTGATTAATCGGATTAAACATTCATCACTCTTCATATTATAGGTGATATAAAATATCACCTAATCCATCTCATGCTCCATCCAACTCAATATTTGAGCAAATAAAATTTTGTCCTAGATAGCCAAAAATATTTTTGTGACCCTGAAACCATAAAAAACTTATCATCAAGAGACAAACATTATATAATTATAAATATCTCTAAATTATCTTTCCAAAATAACTTTAATCACCTTTTAACTCCACATGTAGCTCCTGAAATGTCCATTTTATTGAGGACTACTTTTAACTACCGTAAAACTACCCTTTGACCAGTCAACCTAAATAGGGAACACTTTGCCACTTTTATGCATCCTCATGACTTGAAATCTCTTTGGACACCAATAAAATTTCACATACATCACACAATGTCCATTTATTTTTCAACTCCTTTGGACAACCTTGTCCAAAACTAAGCTTATTTAGAAACTAACCTATTTGAGTGGGGTCCACTCATCACCATAACCTCTATCATAACTTTATGGAAATATGAATGAGTCCTATGCATGTTCCAATCATCACTTTTCCTCTATAAATAAAAATATGCTCATTAAACACACTTTTCTGTAGACTGCTCTTGACTAGGGTTTAAAACCAACTTGTCTTCTTAACAATTGCTCATAAAAACTAGACGATCAAACTACATCATTTTTTTTTTTTAAACCTTATAAACTAAATATATAAAAATTCCTGAAATCCACAAGGTCCCATTCAAATCACATAATTCATGGTGAGCATCAGAAGATCTAAATCGAGCTATAAAACACACTACCAAGTACCATGTTTCACCAGAACTAATGTATCATGCGCAATACTCATCATGGAAACATGAAAATTTTCCCATAGCACAAGGACACACCCTAATAACATCACCAAACTTCATAATGTCACAATCACTTCTCAATATTTCCATCCACTGGGACTTGTATAGCTAGCCCTTAGGGTTTTACACTATAAAGGCTAGGGTCAATAGGAAAAACCTCATAACACATCATATAAACACTCCAAATGGTCCTAACATACCTGGTACATCATTATATAACTGAATACATGCATCCTTGAGCTCATATAGCTCCATATCTCAATATCATACCTCCTAGTATCCATACCTACTCAAAATGAGCACCTGAAACATAGTCACCAACCTTGTATCTGCATCCAGCAATTCATATGAGTGTCCAAGAACTCTCTAAAAATTCTATCCATAATTCTAACATGATTTTTAAGTAACCAAGAAGATCATACCACCATGCACTGTCACTGAGGAAAGCTAGGATCACCTAAATAGAATTACAAGAACAAGTCAAATACTCACTGAATCACCATGTGTAATCAATATTACATACATAAATCTCCATGTCATCACCAATATAAGACATCATCTGACTCTAATCCATCATCCAATTTGTCATTAATGAAGTTTTACATCAATGGCAACACTTATTGCATTAACATGTACATGTTAACAATCTTCCCTCATTTGTAATTAATGGAAAACCACTTGTAACTTTTCCCCTCTTTTACATTAATGAAAAAGGAAAACTTATATTTGACATGGTATTCATCATTTCTCAACCTCATAAGTATCACCTCTTGGTTAGAAACATCAACCAAAGATTCTCAAATAAGCTCAAAATATTGAAATTTCACTCGAAAGGACCTGATTTTTTAGCCTCTCTACAAGCGTGGAAACACAACAGCTTCCCTCAGGAGAGTCAGCATATACAGTCTAATTTGAACATGTCCAATAATCATGAATAAATAATCATCATCACCTTTTCTTTGAGTTAAAAGCACCACCATTCATCTTGCAGGTAATGCAAAAGTAGTCCTTTTCTCACCTCAACTTTGTTTTTACATTCATGAAACCATTATACCATGACATGTATTTGAGAGCAATACATCTCTAAAATCATGCCAACAATGATGCATAAGAGAAAAATGTTCCTTCTTACCTTCATCTTTGGGCCAACTCTACTTGTCTAGGTGCACAAAAAATTGATGTAAGTCACATGCTTCTATCTTTCAAGATACCTTGAGATCATACGGTCCATGTTCTACCACTTTAGTGTAATTTTAACTAACTTTGGTGACTCCATAGAATGTCATAGTGTAAACACATCTTGACCATGTAATCCAAAACTTCCACATAGTACTTAATACAAATATCTCTAGTAGAAAAACATATAATCATGCATCTTACCTTGGTTACATGGCTTAGGTCATGAGGCAACATTTTAACATTGTCTTGAAGTCTCTTTCACAGACCTTAACAGTCATATTTGACTGATGATAATGTGATCATGATCCATAACATGCTTATCCTTAAAGAAAAAACTCACATCGTACCTTACAAGATCATATGAATTCATCAATAACACCTCCTAGAGGAAGATACCATGCTCCCCCAGTTATGAGTAGTCATTTACATTGTTGAGCATCGTTTTTGCTCTACACACAACACTGTAACACCCTATCAAACCTCCTGAAGGCTATGATATATCATATTGGTCCCAAAGAACCAATTAGGTCTAGTCAAATCCGTCTTCACAGTCATACTTATCTCCATCAATATTTATCAGCAGACTACATACCTGATTCCTTTAATGATTACTCTATTAACATCTATAGTCATGTAGAATGCACTTTGGAGCAAGAATGATCAGTTTCAAGTCATAGTATAATCCACTAAACACACACATGCATAAAACACTTCCTAGGTCATGTAGATAAGTTTGAGCACACCATATCATACTATGGATGAACTTGGTAAACATTCTTTACCTATGGAAGCACCATACTCTACCTCTCATATATATCCTTCACATGTAACCCTCATTTCTCCTTTACCTCAATCATGAAGAATTTGATACCAACCTTCACTGTGAGCTCCATATTTGAGTAAGCTGACCATGTAGACCATACTTCTCTTATCATGAACAAAACTTCAATCATGAATTACACTCATGCACACCAATGAGAAGACATGATAATATACCAAATAGTATTATACTGACATGTGATAGATCAAACATATTTGTGTCCTCATAAACATCCATCACAAATTGAATACATTGGTCAAGTTCTTGAAAGGATGTATCTAATATCTCACACTCCAAAAATAATATCCTAGATCATAAAGAGTCATATATGCTTTCATAATTTTCTAGAAGTCAGTTGTGTGGTAATAAGACCATCTACATGCTTGCATTTACTCATCCAACTGTAAACACTATGCAAAATGCTCTAGAGAAACAATTACCATGAGAATCTACCCATAATTTCATACAATAAGATGTAGAAGAATATTTCATGAATTGAATGCTTTGTAGATGCATCATAACCATACAATGTCATTCTTTGATGTTAACTTGTAGCCTATGATCTTACAGACTTCAAAACTCTACCATCTAACTAACTTCACTTTTATTCTGAGAAAAGTAAATATGCTCCCCCTATGCTCCTGATATCTGCAGATCACTATTTTCACTTTATCAGAGACTCTCCCCTGAGAGAAAGCTCTCACAATTTAGTTTTTCAACATCAAGGAACACAATATTTTGACTCCTGGCCTATTTCATGAAAACACAGTCTTGATGTCTTGACTATACATACTTAAAACAACTGTGAAAATTATTATAACAAGCTTTCATTCTCAAGACTTTGATCAACATATGATAGAATTTTTAGAGATTTACTTACCATGGAACCTTCACTATGAAATCCATTTTCAAGGCACATATTACTTGATCCATAAGGTGAAAAAATATGGTACTTCCTTTCTGCACCACTGACATTTGAGATAAAAAATACCTTACCCTTGATTGTACATATTTAGAACAAGATTCACATAATGATTCACACAAATCTTCCATCAAATATTCAATGAAGATACTCTCTAAATACTCAAGTACAATGAAACTATAAAAGCTCATGCTCAGTCATTGTAGATGACTCAGATCAAATCCTTGGACCACATAGTGCTCTTAGGATCACATCCTTATCTACTAATATAATCACATTTGGATGAGGTGACCACATTCCCTAATTAGAAGATCTCTCTTAGATATTGTACAAGCTTGCATTCACCTCAAGAAACTTATAGAGGTCATACAAGAAATAATGACCACCTATAGGTCCTTAGTCAAACATTCAACTTTAACATTTTTCATGATGTATTACAAACACAAAAACCACATATTACAAACTTTTCTCATCTTTAAATACTAATATTGAATTAGTACCACCTTATCCATGAATTCTAAGCTCTGAGAATCACTACAGCTCACTATATCATCATCTCATTATCAAATTACACACACTTAGTCAACTATCCCTTAAAATCATGAGAATCACACCTAAAATTTTGATAAAGGAACTTGCATGAAGAAAACTTACCTATTATAGATACCAATTTGGCCAAAATACAACCTCCAAGAACCTCAAAGAATCACACTGAAGGAAACATACCTAGATTGCAAGATTAACCTTCTCCAATTAGGTCATTTTACTCTTTCTTTGTTAAGTCATTGTACAGTCATTAATTCCAAGAAAAGAGGGAACTTACAAGGTCTAAAACCTCCTAAATCTCAAAATTCACCTTGCTAAGATACTTTTAACAAAATTTTAGCTTTGAGATCCACCATTTTCTCCTCTAACTAATGGTTTTTCTTCATACAACTCTTTATACATCTTTTGAACCAAGATAGGGAAAAGAAGCTTCAAAGATACATAATTTTTTATTTCAAGATCTCAAGATAGACCTAAAAAATTTAATAACACTCCTTAACCTCCTGAGAACCTTTTGACATGATTTGAATCTTTTAACATCATTTTCATACCTCGATCCACCTAGTTTTGCACTTGAATAATCCTTCTTAAGGTATTACTATTCTTGTTTAAGATAACATGCTTTTGCTTCAATTCAATTGTTGCATTTAAAATTTTCCTTGCACTTTTTAAATGCACATCAAGCACTGTAGCCCCATTTTTCAAATTTTCATACTTTTATCGCATTTCGAAATAGAAAAATAATTAATAAAGTTTAAAAATAATGTAAATAATATTTGAAAAAATTGTAAGACTTACCAATGCCTTATCTCATTCCACATTTGCAATAAATACAAGGCCCTTGTCTCTTGATCACATATTGTGGTAGGCTTGTGCTTCTACATTTAAATTATCAATTCAATTCAACATAATATTTGGCACTTCATCATCATAATATATGTCTTTGGGAGTGATTTTTAAATAGAGAATTTATTTATTTTATCATAAATTTATCCCTAAACTCCTAGAATTTTAATTGTTCAATATCCTTCAATAAAGCATCATTAAGATTGGCTTCACAACTGTCAACCAAAAGAGTGTTAAGTGCAAATTTAGTTTTTTGTCATCATTTAAGGAAATATGTATTGGAGAAGGTGTGTTTGATTTATCCACTCTTATTAGAGAAGGATGCCTTGCCCCATGAATCATATCTTTGGGATTGAAAGTTCCATGTGCCTGAACCCTGATTTCAATCCCTATATAATGCTCATCCAAATCAATTTCGTTCGAAACCGAAACACCCCATCCACTAGGAACATTACCCAACAAAAACGTTGGATACCTAGCTAAAAAATTAAGGGTGCCCCTACTTGAAGATGGAGGAATAAATAAAATATGTTTACCACTGAACTTGGTCCTGATATTTTGTGGTGGAGGCGGCAAAGGTGGCATCTTCCTCTTCATAGTAGCAAATGGATTTTGAATTAGAGGTGGAGAAGGAACTGTAACAATCAATTGTAAATAATATGAGAAAATTCAAATGACAAATATAACATGAATAAAATAATAAAAATATAACATTATATCATTTGTGATTTTAAAAATTACTTAGTTGAGTGGATTATAGCTGAGGTGTAAATGGGGCATGTTGCAGTTCATGTAGTTATTGTAGAGAAGTTGTATGAAAAATCTTGGAGTTGTACTAGTATGTTTGTTCTAAAATATAATTTAGCATTAACAATTTATGAGCTTTTTGAATCTTCATTTAAAAACATATATGAAAAAAATACAACTTAAATGAGATTCATACCTGGAGCCTAAGAGTGAGGAACTGAAGATATTTCTACATCTTGTGTTTGATCAAATTCATATACATTTTTTATTGGGATATCATGATCCCAATGATATAATCATATGCTACTGAAGGTTTCTGTAGTAAAGGAATATAAGCTATAAATAATATTAAAACATATACAAGCTATAAATATTTAATTACATTTATTTTCAAACATATTGAGACATGTATACATCATAAATACATGTGATTAATGTCGGTGGTATGGTGGATGTTTCAGTTTGAGGGTTCAAGGAAATCCTCATCCATTTGGTAGTTTTTGGAATGTCCTCATCTATGTGTTAATCATCCGAAACAGTTATTGAATCTTTGGTTCACCTGGTGGGAAATGACCTATAATAATATATTACCTTCATGATGCATCCGCAAAGATATCCCATGTTATAGTTCAATGTTAAACTATTTACTAATCCCAAATATATTAGATAAATATTACAAACATTAATAATAATAATTAAAAAAGCAAATAATAAAAAAATTGGGACTCACCCCCTGCTATTCAATTGTTAATGACAAAGTTGGTAGCTTTACATGCATTGTGGTCAGAGGAGTGGTGCCACGCAAATTATAGAGAGATTCATAATATAAACCAACAATAAAATTTGTTGAACTAATAGTAACATTTTCATTCAAATAAATGTTAGCCAAATCAGTTCTTATCTAGGAAGATAAGAAATTGAACCAATCACATTTCTGCTCACTTAGGGTGCGAACGATATAGGCTAATGCCCACCATGAAATATCTATATATCGACCTTGTAATATAACTTTGGCCTAGAATAACTGCACCACGACCTAAAAAAATGGGTGAGTGAAATCCTTGAGTTGAATTCCCCTTTTGAAGGGTTTTGGGAAGCTGTAAATGCAAAGAGACACAAATTTTATTGATACTCAATAAAAACAGAATCAAAATCTGTAAAATTGAAAACAATCAATATCAAAATGTTTTAAATAGAAATAAACTTACTAGCAGCTGCAATTGCATCAATAGAAAATTCATAGCGAGACTCAAAATACGTGCAATCTTCATCGAATAAAACAACCTTTTTCGTGACAGGATCCACATCCTTGTGTGGTAGTCATGTAAGATGCTCAATGTCCTCAGGTGATGTTCCAAATCACTGTTTGTGATATGGAATTTTAATATGAAAGGTAAAAGTGTAAGTGTCATAGTTAGCTAAAGGATTGTTGAGTGTTTTATGGTCTATAAAAAGTTGGGGTGTATACATTATCCCTGTGAAACTAGGCACTTTAATACATTAGGAAAAAACATTAGGATCTTGTAGAAATGTGGGTGGTTACGGAAAGACCAGGCTCCTGAATGAAAAGTTTAGTATGTTTTTTGCTAACGTTGTTGGGCTCTTGGGGTGTGTGTATATTGTCTTTCTTCTTGGCATATTTGTAATCCATTATAATCCTTGTTTCTTATTTGTAGATGTCCTTTCTTCCTGTCTGAATTATGTAAATAAAATTTTCATATTTGCTAAGTATTTTTCCTCCTTTTTCGTGGCTATTTTAACATTTTTCTAAATTGAAAATGACTATAATGTCTGAGTATATATAGGAAAGTTTTTAATTTAATACCAACTAGTTGCATGAAAAAATGTCATTGCCCAACAACAAGCAAAAAATGCTATCAGCTGGAAGTAACTCTAAATGGTATCGACCAGTTGTATGGTTGATGTTGCTGGCTGACATTATCTTCAATGCTACTACTAGGGAGCATGGTCGATGCTACCATCCGGTAACATCTTCCATTCTACCAGCCAATAACATATTCCATTCTACCGGTCGATTGTATAGTAAATTTTTTCTAGACAACAACATTAGAAATTATACTGGCATGTAGCATTGAGATTACCACCAACGAAAAGCATTAGAAATGGTACATGTGTGTAGCATGGAGAATGCTACCATTTGGTAGTATCAAAAAAATCCACCATCCGGTAGTATGGGAAAAAATTTTCGGTTGGTATCATGGGGAATGTTACTAGTCAGTAGTATGGAAAATGTTGTTAGCCGGTAGCATGCAAAATGTTGTCGGTCGGTAGCATTATCTGTACTATCAGACAATAGCAATTTTGATGATTTTGGCTAGTATCTTGCATAAAAAATTTCTTTCTTATGCACTGAAACTTTCAGAAAATGATGCTAAAAATTTGCCTTCCCCACGAAACAAACTTTTCTTATGATTCATCATACATGCAAAAGTGGTTTCTCTAAAATTTGCCAAATACTTTCTAAGGTTTTTTTAGAGACCCTTAAAAATTTTCCTAGATAAAATTCAGTGCACTTAAATTCCACAAGATTCCTCTTAGAATATTCCTCCAAATCAGAAAATCCCATGGCCCTTTCAGGTGCCTTGAGAGAAGTGAGAGACAATTGACTGGATAGAGATAGTAGACCACCAAATTCAATGAAATATGCCCTGTTCTGCTTGAACCAATATTTTGACCTTTGAATCACTACCATGGTTATTTCTTTGATATCACTAGACTCTCAAATGTTCCATAGGGTGATTGGAAGAGGATACTATTACACTACTTGATATTTAGGATTAAATAGGTTTGATTCATCATTCTTCATTCCTTCTACAAACTAGTCAAACTTAAAGTCCCTTATTTGATCAAATTTTATTCTCATGTAGTACCAGCTTCCTAACCTCAAATTCATTAGTGCAATTAGATGAGAAGTCCTCATTTTTTGGAATGTGATGCAAACCTAGAAGGAGGAAAGTCTTAGTATTATTCCTACTTTCAAATTCATGGTGAGATACATAGGAATAAAAATTAAAAGATGTGAAGGAGGTTTCAGTGTTTTTTGCATCGATGATACTTTTTCATGTGTATACTTCTCATGGAGATAGGAAATTATATACCATTGTTCTTTTCACTCTTACATTGTAAACATGGGATAACTACCTACATAGATAAATCATGATGATCTTTTCACTTTGGTTCTTTGGTAGCCTGCGAGGTGCAAGATCAAAACCTTTGATCCTGATATAGGGGAAGGTGGGAAACTAAATGAAGTAACTTCCACATTTTTCAATCAATCCAGTTTCTTGAGATGAAATTAAACACTTTGGATTTCCTTCGAGTAACCTTATGATATGCATGGTGAACATATCATTCACCATAGAGTAGTGAGAATTACTATCTCGATATGTGGGTTATGGATATTTTTCATATGTTGGTGATTTATGTGGAACATTAGGTGCAATGGAGAGAACTCAGAAAGGCTGTGTATATGAAAGGTCATACACTAGATAGGAAGTCACGGTGGAATTATTAGAGCTAGGAAACTGCAAAAACTACCATTGAATGTTATTACTTATGATATACCCCCAGTCAATAATTGTATCTCCTTATGTGATCACCAGAATGAATTTTTCCATCCAGTGTTAGGGTTAACACAAGGTTATACAAATAATATATCATATCTAAGCATACATGCAATAAAAATAAATATTCTACCAGAAGAAATATACAGAACAAAAGATATAAATCAAGACCAAATTTAATGTGGTTTACCTAGTGTGAGTTACATCCACCAAGAAACAATCCAATCTATTATCCAAAGCTTTCATAAGATATACAATAGAATATCTACAATCTTCCACACCTCTTATATGTACAATACTTTCTTTCTCTCAAGCTTTCCTTATTTTCCAAGAATTCTCTCTCACAATAATCATCAATTTACAATCCTTATTACTTCTAAACCCTAGCTTGCATACTTATATAGTCATATACAAACTTAGGGAACTTAGCCATGTAATTACAATCAATAGATATGCTTTAATTCTAAAATTAGATTTAATTATCGAGAGTTAAATAAAACATCCACGCACAGGTAACTAGTCGCTGGTTAGCCCTAACCGATGTCGGTTCCTACTTGCCTGGTTGATGTCGGTCCCTCCTTAACCGATGTCAGTTATTGTGTTTTCTTGCAAGTTTAATATGGAATAATAATGTAAAGTAATTGAGCTTCACAACTCAACAATCTCCCACTTTGAGATAAATTACTGCATTATACATGTACAATTTCATTCTTGGATCCTTTCCTTAGCTTTGTTTCTTCCTCTTCAAGTCTCAAACTCAAACACCAACATAAGTGGAGTGTAGCTCTAACTTCTCTTTTGTTAATGGATTTGTTAGGATATCCATAGGATTCTCACTCGTATGAACCTTCTCCGGTTTCAGCTTCCCATCCTCCAAAAACCTACCGTATGAAGTGATACCTCAACTGAATGTGTTTCGTTCTAGAATAAAACACTTAGTTATTTTCTAAATGAATTGCACTTTTACCGTCACTAAATAATTTACACTCATCTTGCTCCTTTCCCAACTCTTCCATGAACCTAATCATCCATATCATCTCTTTGTTAGCCTTTATAGTTATAACATACTCTGTCTCTGTAGTAGACAAAGCCACAATCCTTCTACAATCTCAAAATCTAGCTAACTGTCGTCCCACATACTGTGAAAATATATCCAGTAGTACTCCTACCATCCAGATCTCCAGCCATATCCAAATCAACATACCCACGTAAAGAAATATTTGAACCTCCATAACATAACTGCATGTTAGATGTCCCTCTCAAATACCTGAGTATCCATTCAAATTTTTCCAATAATCTTTACCTAGATTGGCCATAAATCTACTCACAACTCCCACTACATGTGTAATGTTTGGTCTGGTACAAACCATAGCATACATGAGACTCCCAACAGCTGAAGCATATGGTACTCATGTTATGTATTTGACCTCCTCATGTGATGAATGACACTTATCTTTGCTCAATTTGAAGTGTCCATCCATAGGTGTACTTATCAGGTTTTAAACTTTTCATGTTAAAATTTTCCAACACCTTATTGATATAAACCTCCTGAGATAAATACAATTTCTTGTTCTTCCTATCTTTTTGTATTTACATGATAAGGATTCATTTTGCAGCTCCTAAATCCTTCATAGAAAATGTGTGAGCTATTTTTCCCTTAATTTCATCAATGTCCTGCATACTGAAAAGAGTTTGTGAGAATCGAATCAGAAACGAGGCACCACGAAGTAGTTGCACTCCAATGGAATCGTGATAGCTCCAGTGATAGCAAGGAAAAAATTGATTAGTAATGGAAGAACTTGCTCAATAGAAACAAAGCTTGCATAAAGGAAAGACAACGGAGTGTCTTGGCATGCTCATAAATGAATAGAAAAGGGGTACATATAAGGTGTTAAGTAACCCTAGTGCATGACACATATGAAACCCTAAACCTAACCCTAAACCTAACCCATGTGAGATGACCCTCCAACATGAGAGGAGGACACATAGGATAACTCACACTAACAACCCCCCTTCATCGAAGCTGGGGTAGTGGTTGTGATGAGTCAAACGGAAGAGGAAGACACTCCTAAACAACTAAGAAAGATGTGTCAATGGGGCCCAGCAACTAAAGGCCTGATAAGGTGCCCATATACAAACACAATCTTCCTAGAAGAAGAAGAAGAAAAGAAAGACTACATATCCCTAAGAAGATGGGTAGCTGCAGAATACCTCACCCCAAGAAGAGACCGTAAGTGAAGAAACTTCATCTCAGTGAAGGGCTTGGTGAATAAATCTGTCAATCTGATCAGCTGTCTGAATGTACTAAATGTCGATGATACCATCATGAATAAGCTCCCGTATGAAGTGCATGTGGATCTCAATGTGCTTTGTCCGCTGATGTTGAATTGGATTTCTGTAAATAGAGATTGTTCTCGTGTTATCACAGTAGATAATGGTAGGCTTCCGAAAGTGGATGCCAAACTCTGTCAGAATACCTTGTAGCCAAATAGCTTTTGTAGCAACGTTGACTACTCCTATGTATTGTGCCTCTGTAGATGATATCGCAATTGCATTCTGCTTCTTGCTAGACCAACTAATAGGACCCGAACCAAGAGAATAAATTATAGCCAAAAGTATATTTTTGATGATCTAAGTCATCAGCCCAATCAAAATCTATGAATCCAATCAAGTCAATATCAACCCCTCCATGATAGTGAATGCCATTAGCATAAGTGCCACGAACATAATGAAGGATCCATTTAGCTACTTTCCAATTCAGCTCATGTGGCTCCTACATGAATCTGGACACGATCCCAATAACATATGATAAATCTAGTCGAGTGTGAGTCAAGTAGTTCAAGCTCCCTACTAACTGTCGGTAAAGAGTACCATCAACCAAGGGAGTAGGGAAATCTGAAACCAACTTCACCCCGGAAAGAAAAGGATTAGGAGAATACTTGCAATCGAACATCTGAAACTGAGCTAGCAAATCAAGAGCATACTTAGGTTGCGAAATCAATATTCCCGAGTCAGATTGTGAAATCTGGATCCCAAGGAAGTAATGAAGTAGACCAAACTCAGTCATGGAGAACTTGTTGGCTAAGGCGATCTTCACAGAATCAATAATTAGAGGAAGAGTTGTTTGTGATCAACAAGTCATCAACATATAGAACAAGAATGAGTATGGAGTCATCTTGCCATAGAATATAAACATTTGGATCAGAGTGACACCTAGTAAACCCTGATGTAATTAAGAAGGAGTCCATCTTGGCATACCAAGCCCGAGGGGCTTTTTTAAGGCCATAAAGAGACTTCTTTAACTTACAAACGAGGGAGGAATCTTGGACATAACCCAGAGGTTGTTCCATATAGATCCCTTCCTCTAGGTCAGCATGAAGGAAGGCACTCTTAATGTCCATTTGATGGACTTTCCATCTGTTTATTGCTGCAATGGCTAGGGTCCGTCGAATAGAACTCATCTTCGCAACTGGAGCAAAGGTTTCTGTATAATCAAACCCTAGCTATCTGGGAGAAACCCTTAGCTACTAATCGCACTTTAAACTTTTCAACGTCTCCATCTACTCCATACTTTGTTTGGAACACCCACTTACACCGAACGATTTTTCTTCCTTTCGGAAGAGTGGTGAGATCCCAAGTATCGTTCTTCATGAGAGAGGAATACTCCTCATCCATGGCAGAATCCCACTCTGGAATACCATAAGCCTCCCCCAGAAAGAATGTGGATCAAAAGCAAAGGTGAAGAAAGAGTGGGGTCCAATGAAATCTGAGCAATTATGTCTCATATCCGAAGTATCTCCAACTAAATCTCTAGCACTTTGTAAAGTTTTCCTAGCCCAAAGGGGACCAGGAGGATCAGGCTCAGAGTCGGAAGATTCTTCACTTGAGTGAGAAGGGACATCGTCCTCTTCATCACTACTGTCAAAATTAGAAGACTCAAGGGTCTGATGGTCAGGAGGATCCAGAAGAGGAGCACGCTCAATAGTATCATCATCTAATGAGTCAGAATCCGAATCAGCGCGCTGAAGAACCTCAATAGGTGGAGAAGTAGAAGTCAAAGAAGATTCATCAAACTTAACACTTCTCTCAATATATAGCTCATGAGAAGTAGGATTCATCAATCGATATCCCTTCACGCCATCAAGATACCCTACAAAGATACAAGGTTTGGATTGTGGTTCCAAAGCCTTGCGTTTCTTCTTGGGAATCCGAGCTATAGCCTTAGATCCGAAGACTCGAAAGTGCTCAACATCAGGCTTGCATCCAAACCAGGCTTCAAAGGGTGTCATCCATCTTACTGCCTTGTGTGGAACATGGTTCTGAATGTAATTTGCACAATTCACTGCTTTCGCCCAATACTGCGGAGGAAGAGACTTCGAGTGAATCATACAAGTGGCCATCTCCTTCAGAGTACAATTCTTTCTTTTTGTGACTCCATTCTGCGAAGAGCTATAAGCAATTGTATGTTGCAGAGAAATCCCTTCAGAAGTATAGAAATCCATGAACCTATTGTTTACATATTCACCTCCATTGTCAGTTCAAAGAACCTTGATAGACCGTTCTGCCTGTTTCTCAGCAAGAGCCTTAAAGTCCTGAAAATGTTCAAAGACTTCAGACTTAAGCTTAAGAATATACCCAAGTATATCGCGAATAGTTATTAATGAAGGTTAGCAAATAAAGAGCTCTAGTAAACGAAGGAGAAGGAAATGGACCAGAAACATTGCTGTGAACAAGATCCAAGGGACAAGTGGCTCTCCAGGCTTTTCCTTTGTCAAAGTTCTTTTCAGGATGCTTTCCAAGGGTACAACCCTCACAAAGACCCTTACTTGACGCGAGGCAACTCGTTGACCATTTAGTTTTGACTCAATGTTCAAGGTAGTGATAATTTAGATGTCCAAAACACTCATGCCATAACTTACTAACCTCATTTGCATGAGTGAGCAAGGCAGTGGGTGTAGAATCAAAATTAAAGTGGGAGAAGGTGTACAACCGTGAACGGTGATCTGCCTTTCCCTCAGCCATTGTAGTGGCATTGTTAATCTCACGAATGATCACCGAGTTAGGACCAAATTCAACTCACATTCCTTCACCAAGGTGAGTAATTTGGTAAACTGATATTAGATTGGTAGAGATATCAGGAACACTCAACACTTGGTTAAATGTTCCCCCATTCATCTCTACCGATCCACTACCAGAAACTGACACTGTCGTGTCATTACCCATCGTGATTTGGGACATACCACAAGGTATGATGTTGGAAAACTCAACATGTGAAGAACCCATGTGGTGCGAGGCACCGAAATCTATAATCCATGTCAATGAAGGAGCAACTTTGGCTACAAGGGTTTTTCCTTTCTTCTTATCATTTTTAGTACATTTTGCAGCAGAAGACTCAGCCTTCAGAGCACTTTGTTTTATGGATTCAGGAACACTTATTTTATTTTTCTCAAGTAAATGAGATAAGTGATCAATCTATTTCTTAAAACAGTGTTGGTCATCGTGACCAGTCTTCTTGCAATAGGAACACGAATACTTGCTTTTCTGTGCCTTAGGCTCAGAAGTCGAAGTGTTTGTGTCATTTTTAGGTTTGATCTTGGTTTCTTTCTTAGGTTGATCCTTTTTTTCCTTCTTCTTTTCAGTCTTCTTTCCTTTGTTAGTACTTGCTACAAGGGCATGTGACTTGGACTTGAGAGACCCCATTTGAATGAGTTTGTCTTGTTCTTGAATGAGTTGGGACGAAAAACAGTCAAAGGAGGGCATTTTCCAAGTATCGCCCAAAGCAGCTTTTATAGCGTAGAAATTTGACACGAAGATAGAATATTTGGGACCTAGCTTAGAGAGAATCGACAAGATCAGTTGAGAATATTTCTTTTCTACTTGACATCCTTTTAACAATAATCTAATGTAGACAAATTTCGAGAAGAAGGCTTGTAGGTTTTCAAAGTCACTAGGATTTAACCCTAGTAGTTTGTTTTCTAACTCATGCACTCTCATGTCATCTAGTTATCCAAACATCACATCCAGCATTTTCCATGCAGATGTAGGCGTTTCAGATGCCTCAATGTGGAAGAGAAAGTCAGGAGAAATGGACATGCAAAGAAGACCTAAAGCTTCATCACTACGGTTTAACCACTTAGATTTTTTAGGTTCGTCGTCTGGTTCAATCTCAATTCCCATGGTGATATGGAATAACCCTTTACCCCTTAGTTTCAT